>CP053160.1:2000676-2614793 GCA_014607495.2 Carposina sasakii | reverse complement strand
AAACCAAAGACGGAGGTATGTCTTATATATCGTCAAATAAGGACGATAAGACAGCAGCAACGCATTTTATTAAAATAGAAGTATATGAACTGAACAAATTGGAGGACATCGATCCCAGCGAACACTGGAAACATGCTGATGTACGCATAAAGTATTATGCAAGCGGAAATGATGAATACCATCGACGAACTCGGGTCTCATTTATAATATAACGAAGGAGCTATCGAAGAGTCCGGATTCAAAAAAATTTACATTTCCACATCCAAAATGAATCAGTCTACATGAACACATCATCAAGTATAAGTCAAGAATAAGTGTGTTGCTAATGATTTGTTATACTCATACATATTGTTTCTCTTATTACTTTTATCATAATGTGTAGTAGGTATTTAGGGTATTGATAATAAAAACATTTTTACAAAATAAAACATATTTTTATTTATTATAATAGGTACCTTAACCTAGTTTTCAAATGAGTATTAACTTATCACTAATTATCCCTTAATTTATAATGACCCCAAGCCAGAGTATCTGTAGAATTCGGTATAATATACCTTTTACTGTCGTTGTATGATAAAACATATTTTATTTATTTTTTGCGTAAATATAATATGTTTTACACTCTTAAATCTGTACATTTCTGCAAGTTGAACGTCTTTATTAAATAAACAGGATTTATACTTATCCATGTTTAAGTTTTTTTGAACACTTTTGTTGACACCTTTAGCTTTAGTGATGGTTCTATCTTCTACTCTCATTGCATACATTTTTGATCGTAATCCAACAAACTCAGTAAAGATTTTTCCATTATTTTCATCTTTAAAAAATCCTAATTTCTTCTTATTTATTTGTGGGAATTCAAAAGCATTGTTATGAGGATAGTCTGATGTGTCAAAATAGCCAGTCAGATCTGGTTTTATTTGTTTAAAAAATCTTCACAATAATTTGATACACTAAGCTATCTGTATCTGTGTATAATAGTTTAAGATCAGAAAATTTTCGTTTCATATAATTGTAATGAAAATCATACATCAAAGTTTTTGATATGTCTAATATGCTAAATCCTAAATATATTGGTTTATTAAATACAACTTTGTTTTGCGTAGCTGCACAGCAACTAAATTTTCTGAGAAAATTGCAAGACTATGAAATTCTGGACGAGCAATTAGACTTTGAGCACCCTGAATTTTACCATGATTTTCCAATGCATTAACAATTTTACATTAACACGCTTCTCTATATTTTCCATAGTCTTACCAAATATTGAGTTGTTCATCAATTTGTAAAAATCTTTCTCAAAATCTGATGTAGCAACTGTACGAAGTTGAGTATTTAACTCAATATATGTTTTCAACCATGGAGCCTGCTTAAATTTTAGTACTCGATGAACTTTTGTCACCTGCATACCTAGTTGTTTACATTGTAAAAGATTTCTATAGTGAATAATATAATTTTTCTTCTCATTTAAATTGAGTATTAATCTGAAATCTTTTGTGCCTCCAATACAGATATTCTCTGGACATAGTGGAAAGTCAGAATGAGAATCGTGTAAAGAGTCAGGGTACTCTAAGTCTACTTCTAAAATATACCCGATATCAGAATCAATTGGCACGTCATAATTTGTATTAAGCTCACTCCATTCAAAATTAGATAATGGTAAATATTGCGACATTGCCCACCCATATAAATTGTTAGCATCAAGGTAAGTTAAGTATGAATTTGGTTCCTCCCTAGAATACTCACTCATGTATGGATTATTTGCTTTAGCGTAGCGATTACTACATTGCGATATACCACCCCTAATACCTGATTTTATGAATGCAACTTTATCGAAATCTGTAAGTAATTCTATATTAATCTTAGTATACTTTAACATTCCATCCCAACTTAATCCTGGCGCTGTATAATAATGAGCTGGATCTAAATCATAGGTTTTTATACAAACGTTTCTAAAATTTTCAAATATATCGCTTAACAGCATTACATCTACTTTTAAATATAGGTCGGAGTAATCACTCATAGTTTTACACTGGAAATGAGACCACACTTTTTGTGCATAACTATAATCATTCTCAGAAATACTATCTCCAGTAAGAGTACTGTAAAAGTTATCAATAGTTGGTAATGATGTTAATTTTAATGAATCAAACGATGTCATGTACTCATAGGGATAAACACCTTTTCTCTTTAAAAGGTTAAAATCGTTTTCACATGGATATTGTTTTCTAAGTTCATGAAATTGTGAGTTATCTAAATTCTTAACTAAAGAATCTAAACTACTAGACAAAAATTTAAAAGAATCAATAAATCTTACAATAATATTTTACCATTCACTTTCAGAACTTTTGAGAAAGATATATACTTCTCTTTATTTTGCGGGATTATTTGAACTTCACCATCAACAAAATTTAGAGCGTGTACTATAAAATGTGCATCATAATTACTTAAATTGTGTAGAATTACAGGTATAAACGAATTTTTTCTATATTTATTACTACATTGCTCATGAGATACACCAACGAAAAAGCCTGTCAACCAATCATGATCAACATATTTTTCTGAAACTATAGTCCTTTCACAAATATAACAAATGGATGATTTTTCAACATTTATTTTATCTCGTTCCGTAAGTGGAATCGGACATTTTGGGTAACTAGTTTTGCTACAAATGATCCTGATGTCTTCATACAATTTGTTCATAAAAACGAGAGCACAATTTTCACCTGTATAGGTAACATATTTTGATAATCTGTCGTCGTATGAACATTTAATATAATAACCAAAACTGTATACGCTATGTACTTGAACGTTATCAGTCGATGATTTCTCTGGATCATTAGAACATGATTTTATTGGTTTTAAAAATGACTCAAAATCTGCATAAACCACGAATGGAACTCTTAGTTTACGATCAAAATTTTCAAAATTTAATTTATCATTTGGTACATTCTCACCCCACCAATTTTTTCTGTTTATATTAGTATTGGGAAGATCTGTACGAACATGAGTACAGTCATTCATTTTATGATTAGAAAGTCGTTCCTCGGAGCTAAAATGAATGAGACAACCATCACATATATAAATAGCACTATTATGTGATGTAATTTGTTTGGATACTAAACGAGATAAATTTTTATGTAACAATAGTGACCATTATTATCATTCGATATGTATAACAAATTTACATGATTTGGTTTGTATGATTTAGTAAAATATAATGGACCAATTACTGTATGAGCTTTTGTAGTTGCATTGTATTCTAACCGAAGACATTAATACTAATATTATTTAAAGACTCAACTTTGTGTACATCTTTTAACTTTACCGGAAATGCAATACCATTAAAGTTAAGTTTATGTTGAAATTTTGCGTATGAACTAACTCGATCAGTATGTACAGTTACAGGATACAATGCTGATAGTAAAGCCCATTTTAAACAGTATACATCTGAATTTTTTACATTAATTATAGCTTTTTCGCACTTATATCACGAGGTAAAACTATGAAAGATGATCCTCGAAGAGGTTTGAATTTATTTAATATTCATATCTAAGCTAATAACATTCTTAATACTCCAACCACTATCTTTTGCTTCAAATTCAGTGATTCTATTTGAAATTGTTTTTTGCAAAGAGTCAAGAAATATATCAAAATCATCGGATCCACTCAAAATAAAGTTAGTGGTTTGAAAATCAAAAACGTTTGTTAAATTTTTTGTCTCCTGAACAAAATGAGCATGTAAAATAAAGTTAACTTTGAATGTCGTTAAATTAGCAACGCTTTCGTTAATTAGGTGAATTAATGTATTTCTGACTAATTCAAAAAAAAATCTCAAACGTCATGAGACTATCGCAATTAGCTGGAGGAGTTATTTTAAATGTATAAACTCTCTTACCAAAGGCAGTTTCAATTAATTTTACATTAGGAAAATCTATATGCAAATGGAAGGCGTTATTTTTATGTACATTACTCCTTAAATGGTTGGTTAAATACCTTTTCTTAACAGAAATATTACATATCGTACATTCTGTCATTTCATTATCCTTAATGTTGACACTGGAGGGTTCTGAAGTAGAGGGACCACTAAGCCGTCGTCTTTTTGTTGTAGCACCCTGGAGGCTGTCGTCAGCGGTGTGTTTTAAACCTCTGCCGATCTGAACCCGAACCCCATCACTGTTAAAAAAGAAAATGTTTTACACCTGTATAAAATGGTAGTATATTAGTAGTTAGACATTGAATTATAAAAAATACTTACGTTTCTCAAAATCTTCAACGAGTTCATATAAGAATTTGTCAAAGTATGGGTCAAATACCTCAACAAACTCTGCATGTTGACATTTATCAACAAGCTCTTCATTATGCGAACAATCCATGGAACAAACATCTGTTTCACTTGGCGCAAAAAATACACTAACGCACTTGTTTTCCGACATTTTGTTAAGTAATAACACTGTAAGTACTACGTGCTCTCCGATCCTGTTGTACTGACTGACTTAATTTGACGACTTCGTATACTATATATTAGAACCAATTTCGTTAACGACTATGACTAACTCTTCATTAGTATATACATCATTAGCAACACACTTATTCTTGACTTATACTTGATGATGTGTTCATGTAGACTGATTCATTTTGGATGTGGAAATGTAAATTTTTTTGAATCCGGACTCTTCGATAGCTCCTTCGTTATATTATAAATGAGACCCCGAGTTCGTCGATGGTGTTCATCATTTCCGCTTGCATAATACTTTATGCGTACATCAGCATGTTTCCAGTGTTCGCTGGGATCGATGTCCTCCAATTTTTCAGTTCATATACTTCTATTTTAATAAAATGCGTTGCTGCTGTCTTATCGTCCTTATTTGACGATATATAAGACATACCTCCGTCTTTGGTTGCTCGCCCTACGGTGGACGAATTTAGTTTAGACTTCTTCTTTTTTGGTTCTTCAAAAAATTCGTCGAGAGACTGGTTGCACGGTCTTTTCATTGAGTATGGTGGAGTAAGTTCGTTTTCGTCGTCAGAGTAATTGAAATAATACTGTTTGTAGGTATTTTCTTCGGTTATATCTACATCTTTCTTCATACAACAGGCAAGTTATAACAATAAAAAATAAATATATTTAACTGTTATGAATAGACAGAAATAAAGATTTAGTTACATTTAATCGGAGCACATACATAGTTGTATCTCATAAAAAAGTACAAAGTTAGGAATAAAATAAATACTTACATCCATTTTCGTGGGGTAAAAACAGCGAGGACCGAAGAGCACGTAGTACTTATTATGTCTTGAGAAGACCAAACACTTATAACTATAGAAACTGTCAAATGTATGCATTTTATACCAATTTTGCTTATTACAAAATAAATAATGGTAGGTATCTTAATGACCTAAGTAGAAATATTGGTTCAAGAATGTTGTCCTACTGACAAAAGTAATAAAAATACAATTAAAAACAAGATGGTTTTCGTAAATGGGTAGATAGGAATGCTGTGAGTACATTGGTCAATATTATAAACTAGCTGTTGCTATCGACTTCATTCGTCTGGGCTACAGAAAATATACTCGTGTCATTCCTTCATTGCATGTTCTACGTAGCTTTATAAAAACCTATGAAGATTCCTATACAGCCATCGACTTCATCAACCTGCGCCACAAGAAGCAATATACATATAAGTATACTATTCCGTACTGCAATATTATGTTCTCTATCCTAACAAAATTCCATCGTGATTCGTACAGCGTTTTTCTGATATAGTAATGCTACAAAGGGATATAAAGAGTCACTTGCATTAACAAAATATAGAGAAGCAATCATTGATGATGTCACAAAGGTATGCTGTCGTATGGTCATTAGTAAGTAAACGTCAGAGGTATCACGCGCTGACCATGTGATATAGTCGGCCATCTTAGACGCCTAATGTATGGGGCGTTGCATTCTTTAATGAGATTTGTTATTAGTACTCCATGCTCTGCTATTGGTCCATTTATATTGATAATTAGTTAATGGGGGGCGTGTCTTTTAGTTAATGAGACGTCATTAGCTAATGGAGGCGTGTCTTAGTTAATGAGGGGCGTTACCCTCACACAACTCATTAGTTAATGACATCTCATATGTGAATGAGCCATATGTGATGACCTTTTTGCAAAGTTAGCAAATTTCAAGTTTATGACGTAGGAGACCATGACGTCAGTGGTCCAGCTCCCGCTATTCCTTACTACTTGCATCTCTTTGGATCTTCGCCAATTTCTAAAGGAGCTATGGAGAGCTGTAATTCCCAAAAGTGTCTATAATAGAGGACATTTCTTTCAATATCTTTTGAAGAGAGTAGGACCTATGTAGTTTATGGGAGAATATAATTAATCTGAGGATTAAGCACTTAGTATAAGTAAAAGTATGATGAAATCAAAAGTTACGTTCTCTGCCTGTCTATTGCATTGTTCCAGTTAAGCGACTGAACAGAGATTTTTATGAAATTTTCTATTATTACTATAAATATACAACCCGTACGAATAAGACCTTAAAAAGATGATATTATATTAACACATCGCACCTTCGGTAGAACAAGGGCACAATTGTCATACATTGCAATACGCAATTTGTGCCCTTGTTCTACCGAAGGTGCGACATGGTCAGGAACAAAAATAAAATTATAGTAATTATAAGATTAAAACTATTCTGACACTAGACTAATAGTCATAGGTAGTAGTAGGTACAGTCACTATATTGGCGACCAATGGTCATACATACCCCTCATTAATCCACATCCCGAGTTATCCTGATAGAGTCAATGTACCCAACGAATGCTTACCAGTCAACTTTACACCTACGTAATAAAATCGACGCAGGTCTTACCACATTCAAGTCTCAATCACTTCACCTGGCAATTGCAAGTGGCGACACTTTCTACGTCATCTAACCTTTGTATGGAGAAGCAGCTTCAGTTCGCATCTTGGACACTAGAAGCAGTTAGTAGGTTAGTAGAAATGCGCGCGCAATCTGAACCATGGAGGTTCTACTCCGCCGGCAGTCCCCAGCCGGGCTACACGCTTTCTTCCTTCTCACGTAAACATTGCAACTCCGAGCAAAACACGACGCCCTGGCTGGATGCACATCTATGTGATAAAAAAAAAAGAAATATATCCACCTATCGCTTCTGCTTCCGCGTGACTTTCTATTTTCAAACTTCCTTCAATCTTGAGTGCACTTTCTAAAAACGGAATTGATTCGCGAAGCAATAACGTGTTGTTTTAAATGAAAAAGTGTTTGTTGTTAAGGTAAAAGTGGTTCCGTATGTTATATTTTATGTTTGGGTTTTATTTTGGTATATTTTTAACTGAGGTGGGTGAGTATGTAGATAAGGTTAAGATAAGAATGCGAGTAGCTTACGTAAGTCTGCGGGCGAGCAGCTTGTGTAGAACGGTCTCCACGGGCCGATATCTGGAAGGATTTATGTTTAAGTAGTACGTTTAGACGGAAATTACTTTAGCAATTTATTTGCTGATTTCTATCTCTCGACGCCGAGTTGATTTTATGCGGATATGTTACGTATATTTACAAATATTAGCACCTTGCATTTTTTTTATTTATCGGAAATTACTTCTCTTTTACATAAGTTAAACTAAAATTTAACATTACAAAATATTAATAAGAATAGGAAAAAAAAAAATGTATCATCGATCTATCTTAACAAACTAAACAATTCAATGTTCTTTAGCATTCTTCATTAAGATACCTTAATTATTTTGTCAATAATTTGGTAAACAGAAATACAGGAATAACATTAATTATTTCAGTCTATTTGTGATTGCCTAAACGTAATTAGTAGTTAAGTTATCGAGGCACGAAACTCACTAATAAAGTATAATTAAAAACTAAATTGTAGGCTTTCTTTAATGCCGTCAAAATAGGATAAACCTTGAGCACACCGGATGCGTATGCGTACACGTAAGCGTAGACGTACACGTACCTCTGAGTTGTAATGTATGAAACTGTATAGGCACGGGCAGACCGGATGCGTAAGCATAGACGTCAAGCGGTGACAGTTCTATAAATTAAACTCAGAGGTACGTATACGTCTACGCTTACGTGCACGCATACGCATCCGGTGTGCTCGAGGCTAACTTTTGGTTCTTTATAAAAACATTGTAGTTATATTTTTTATTCATGATGGATTATAATACAAGAAACGTATTAAATAGGTAAAGATTTAAAATAAATCGGTTTAATTATAATCCACTTCGTTATACTTAGTAGTAAGTACTTTTTGATCATCTTACTGCTGGGAAAAATGATATATGGATCCATAAGGATCTCCAATTATGCCACTTTTTTGTAGAATATGATTTCATTGTAACCATTTTTACATAAAAATGTTTTGTCCTGAATGAGCGACAGATCAACACACAACCTAAACCGATCAGAGATCACGGGGGCAATTCATGAAAATTTTTGAGCTGAAACGCAACCACTAACGAACCGTTAACAAAACGCTGCGCAAAGCAATATATACTTACCGATTCAGTACTATGGTATATTTAAGCACGCATCGGTCGCAAGTACGAGTATGACAGAATGAAAACGAATATCTGTCTCGTTCTGAAATGTGTCTAATTACGTCACCGTAAAGTAATTATTGCTTTGTTCTGAGCGTCTACAACGGTTCCGTTTCTGCTTCGTTCCAGCTCGAGACTTTTCGAGAATTGGCCTCAAGAAACTTGACGGCTGTGTTCTTTGTATGACTTAGGCATTCGATAAGAAAGGACTTCCCAAAATCCCCACGGGAACGGAGAAAAACAAGAGGTATAAGTTTCGTGGGCGAAATCGTGGGCGTCTGCTAGTCTACTATTAATACTCGTAGACTGAAAATTGTGGCTTTTACCACGATTTTTTTAAAAATATTGCAGCATAATTCATTATTTATCTATAAAAAATGAGACAGAAATGCTCGCTAATTTTACTACTAGATACTAAGCCCTTTTCTTTCTTTCACTCAAGCATAGTCGAAGGAATATACTAGTATTACAATAAGACTGCAAAAAGTGAAACACTGAACTCTGTTACTTAATAATTACGTTTTAGGCAATAAATAATGATTTTATTATTATTATAAGTCGAAAATAATTGAAAAGAGATCGGATAGAATTTTAATATCATCTGGGCTCGCGGGAAATAATAATATCTTCAAATTTATTCAGAACCGTAATATTTTGCTGTATTTTTCGACCTTTTTTCCTGATTGAAAACGACCGGGAAACGGATTATGATGGTAATTTGTATAATTGATTTTTAAAATTGTTTTTGAAGTTTGGAGAATCGTCAGTTTTTGCATGTTTATATAATAACCATAACGACAAAGTATGGATTGTTTAATTAATGTATTTACATGATGATGTTTATATAATTTAGATGATGGTGAAGCATGGGAATGTCACGCAAAATTCAAAACTTTTACGGTGTTATTACAAAAGGGCGCCTAAAGTTAGACTTGATTTAAATATGACATTTGACAGCAAAATGTATGGCATATCTGCCAAATTTAGGTCACGTTAGGATATTTAAAAAAAAAAAATCTTTTGTAATAATACGGTTAGGGTTTACTTCCCAAATTTAAAAAAAAAACGGGACAGTGTTTGATTCCGAGACATGGATGGTATATACTTATCTGTGTATTTATATACCGTTGCTCAGAGCCCACCATACTGGACTTTAGGGATCTATGTGTGGGTCTAGGTTAATGTGTTGGGTACTTTAACAAGTTCTTCAGTGCCGAAGCGTAATGAGTCATTTCACAAACATTTTATAGATCTGTTCATATATCTTACATACTTGGCTCAGTGGTTATAGCGGCTGGCACGGTTTGCAGTGGTCGTGGGTTCGATTCCCACTCGGGTGAAGAATTTTTTTCATTTTCTTTATTAATAATTTTAATATCTATTCATATATATACCTAAGAATATAATTTATGCATACAGCCTTATTACGTGTAACCATTTTCTCTAACCTATTGCATACAATTTTATTGAAGCAATAAATAAATGTGTGCTGCCTGGTGCCGGCAGAGTAGAATTCGTACCACCCCATGTCTACCCGTGGGTATCGTACGATTCAGGTTTTCCGGAAGGTGGGCAGCAGCGCCTCCCGTGTTGACAACATAGTCCAAAATACAAACTGCGGTCACCAACCCGCCTGCCAGCGTGGAGACTATTGGCAAATACCCCCTATGGCAGTCTTGTGGCGTGCCCTGGGGGAGGCCTACGTCCAGCAGTGGACTGCAATAGGCTAATGATGATGATGATGATGAAAAACTGCAATTTTTCACTCATACATATAAATATGTATGATATGAAATATACATCATTAAAAAGTCATAAATGGCGTATCGATAATTAAATACAATTATTTTTCTTGAATGTACAAGAAAATGTATACAGGAGGAAAATAATGACAGGTTGAAACTACAAATATTGCAATGGTAAGCCCTGTATCAGAGCAAGCGGATTCCAATACTTTATTGGCACATATAGATACTTTACGACCCGTTTTATTTGATTGAACACTATATTTCTATTTTTATTGCGTATATCTCTCACGCATTTTGAACAAAATAATAAAGTTTATGTTTCCTTTGTAAAATAGATTTGATGTTTTATTTATCTACAAGTGTTTGTTTACGTATATAAATATATAAAAGTTATATAAGTATATAAAAGTATTTTAAAGTACCTACCTGTACAAAATTAAGATTTTTGACGCTATATTGAATACAATTTGTAAAAAATCAATATGACCAATAATTCAATTTCTTTTGGTAAAGGATGCGGGTTATAATTGGAATACATCAGCTGCATCTCTTTCAGTGCATGTTGCAAGAGTCGACTAAGAAATTTGGGTTTTCACATAATTTTCCCTTCTTTCCCTGCCATGCTAAGCGTGGCTGTGGGTTCTCCCTTAAGATCCTGCAGTTCTGACTACCACATAGACACAGCCGTATCTATGTATGTATGCAAAAAATATTTTATAATCATACTGTATTTTCCTTCGTAGCCATGCTACGGATGACTACCAAAATCGTAGCCCAAGACTACGAAAAGTTCTACGATAAAACACTCCGCTTTGTTTTAGTTCAAACCACGAAATTATCTAAAAATACCTCTTGAAGTATGAATAGAATCTATTTTTGCATAACTTTCCCACTCGAGTTTACCTTCCTGAGCCGCTCTCACTCTCACTTGAGACAACTTAAAATTAGAACAATGTTTACACAATTCTAGCAAATTTGTATCAAATGAATGAAAACACCGCAAATATTTTTATAATTGCGCTCAAGTATTTTGATATTACATTTTATATTAATAATTTGGTTATTCTCGATTCGTAATAAAACTAACAAGCAGTGAGTTAGGTACGTGTTAAATTAAATTATTATAAAATTTATACAAATGCAGATAACTGTTATTATATTTGTTATAACCTGTACTGACTATGGGCCAACCCCCCTGTGGCAGTAGTCTTGTGGCGTGCCCTGGGGGAGGCCTACGTCCAGCAGTGGACTGCAATAGGCTGATGACGACGAAGACAATATCCTGTACTAATGCGGGGTTTCGCTAGAATACGCCAGCTGCATCTCCTTCCGTGCATATCCTAAGAGTCGACTAAGGAACTCAGGGAAGTTCTCTCAGGCGATGAGCTAGCAACCATTTACATCTGGCCCCGCTATGCTGAACGTCGCTACAGGATCTCCTTCGCGATCCTGAAGGTCTGGCCACCCCATTTACGGAATACAGCAGGGTGTATCTAAGTATATTTATGTATCCTTTTTTGTTTTGGTTAGCTGGCAGAGATCGCTCGCCTCGAGATAAGCTCGCTTTCGGACAATAATTTATTTTTAAAAATTATTAATAAAGAAATGGAAAAAATTCCGTACCCGGGTGGGAATCGAACCCACGACCTCTGCATTTTGTTTGTTTATCATTTTGTTTGTGTACAATGAATACATACATACATATAATCACGCCTTTATCCCTTACGGGGTAGGCAGAGCACTAAGAGTCGATAGAACCACATGTACCACTTCCGACCAATTTTGAGGGTACAGTTGAGATGTACAAGTTCGGTTAGTAGTGACAGGTGGTCAACCCATCGCCTACAAAACACCAAGATCCTTAATACAATACAATGAATATGTTGGTTATTTCATACTTAGCCCTTGAGAAACGTCATTACAATAGGTATATATGACCTACTACATACATACATAAGTATGTTTTACATTATTTCACTTAACTGTACTAATCGATACTCAGGTAATGTAAACAGTTGGGGTGCGATTCTCGCATCCCTCGAGAATATCTCTCTTAGCAATTTTATTTATGTACATGTCTGAAAATAAACTAACGAATACACTGCTAGCTGATGGTCACGGTAAGTTAAAAAAAAAGTATATTCAGGGCTACAAATCAAAGTTTATGAATTTTATATTTAATACTAATAATTCAAAACTGTACACAAAAAATTTCTTCGCTTTATAGACTCCATCTTCTTAAACTTGTTAAACTTGATTTTTGACAGCAAAATATATAGAATATTTCTCAAAATAAACAATAAATATCTTATATCTAAAAGCTTTTTGTTAGTAATTTTCATGTCAAAATAATTCAAAAAGCGTAATATATATCTGTAACCGTAGCCTCGCTTCTTTCTCCACCTGGCTCCTGCAGCAGTATTCTCCCTGTAGGTTTTTTGTATTTGATATTCAATATATTAGAGTTTATTTTAATTTATAGGTACAGTTGGATGGATATGTCGAGATATATCATAATAGAGCACCTAGTTTGCCCTAGTACTCTAGAATCGATTAGATAATGACTGTCGTTATTATGCACTTCAGTACTATGATAACTATTTATTGTATTAATGCGATACGTTATTATTGGAACGTAGTAAAATTTGATGTGGTTGATAGAAATTAAATAGAAATTGATTGAGATTTTAGTAATTGAACCACAGATCTACCAGATAGAAATACTTTAGGTACCTGATTTTAAACAACTACTAGTGAATGTTCTTAGATAGTTCCAAATGAGAAGCAACTGAGTGAAATTCATTGTTTGCATGCAATTTTTCATGTGTAAAGAAAAATAAAAATAAGCAAATAAAACCAGTAAATATAATTAATCAACTAAGCAATAATACTCGATAGTATATCCGTCGTTTGCAATCTTTTTTATTTTTAATCGTTCAAGAGCCGGTTTCTTTAGTTCAATTTGAAAGATAAATTTAATGCTGTCTCTATATTGATTCATATTTAGAGACAGTCAGCGAATTTCTATTTATCAGATAGATGTTCCTATTAAAAAATCTGCCATTAATTCAATTTGATTAAAATTCGTATTTTATAGGACTTTTTACTTTTAAACCGATAGGTTTTCAGTCTCACCAAGCTATAAAATTCAATAAAAAAATTAGGTCACCTCAGTAATGTGTCTTTTAATAAACTTTAGCCGGTGACCTATCGATTGTCAAGAGTACACAATGCAAGCTAATGACACGCCTGTATGTTGGTTAGTTGCTCATAGGTACACTTTTAATTAAGTATACTATACTATACGCCAACCGTCGTGGCACACGCATTGATAAACCATTATATGACAGCGCGTGCCACGACGGTTGGCGTATAGTATAGCATCTGTATTCCTAGTGATAATACAAATAAAAATACCCTTGTTTTGTTTGACATTTTTCAATGTTTAAACTAGAGGCTAAAGTTTGAGTCTTGACTGAATCATGAACTCCGTGGTAGAACTATTGAAGCTAGAAACACTACTGAACTTAGATCTTTTGTGACGTATAGGTTCACTAGCGGCCAATTTAAATACTAGAGTTTATAAAGAATCTCGGATTATTTTTATTCTAAATTTGAAAATGAAAATGAAAATGAAAATAATTGAAGATTTAGTCCAAAATATGCAAAAAATCTCTCGAGATCGGTTTTTGAAATTGTTTGTGATAAGGAATTTTCCGAAATTTCCACGGAAGCGGGAAATAACGGGAATTTTAAAGTTTACGCGTACAGATTCATGGTAGATCGCTTAATGATATGGTTAAAAGTAAATATAAAACGCTTAGATAAAATGCATTTCGTTACTGAGCTGAAATAAGAAAGTAGAATCATCCTTTAGTTCTGACGAATTGGTCACATTCAATAAACATATCTTTCAGCGTATATAACCTAAATCATGTATGAAAGCTCTCTACGTAATGTGCATACAAGCAGAACGTCATCAATTGCAAGTTCTGCAGAATCCCTTATTATTTATTACCCTACCTACATGAACGAAGGACTGAAAGGAGGTGACATAAGTAGAAAAAACTTGATTGCGTAAAATATTTAATGTAGGTACCTACTAAATGTCACTGTCATGTCTAAGATGAATCTAATAATAACTCTCAAGCCCAAATGCGGCAAGTCGTTTAGGCTTTAACTAGAGCGTGTCATAAAGAATAAATAAATAAATATTCACACACTTCACAGCACATTAACTTAGTTCCACATTAAGATCCATAGATCTTGTGTCGTGGGTACTAAGAAATGGTATATAAATATTTAGACAAGTATAGAAACATAAAATATATATACATTATATTATAACTTACATTCGAAAAGTATAACCCTTTTTCTAGCGCAGTGTTGCCGTTTCGCTGCCAGGATGGAATTTGGACTCTGATTGGTTCATACAGTTTGACGTACATGACAGTGATAGACAGATAAAATTATTTATTGTACTAATGAATGCATAATAACAATACATAATGATAATAATAAGTGAATGTGTTATGTAAAATCCGTCTCAGCTTTTATCGATGAAAATAGCCAAGTATGTTTTTCAAAATAAATGCTTTATTTATTCAAGTTAATTTAATTAGTTAATTAATTTTATTGTCAGAAAGACGCATAAATATTCGCAGGTCTACAGTAGCACCTCCTGTTTGTCATTCGTGCCCCGGCTGTCGCCGCCCCCGCACCCCGCACCTCGTTTGTCAAAACCGAATTCACGTCCTCCATTTTCTAGTTTCGACGGTTTATGTACCGTCAGCATGGCAAGCAATATTTAGTTTAATATAAAAGGTTGTGTTTCTTTCTATGGTTTTTAGTTAGCTCTTGCACCTTGTAAATCTAGATTAAATTTATCCGCAAATTAGCACACATGCTGTCTTGCTTTTTTATATAAACAGAAAGATGACGAAAACTAATCTGTAGATTTATACATACATAAAGGTCACGCCCATTACGCCAAGGAGGTTGGGCAGAGGTGTGCTTACACACCCACTTTTCACCAGTAGGCCTATTAAGTAACACGTGGTGAGTGGTGAGCCTACCGCCGCTTTTCGGGCACAAACACAACGATATTTTCACAATCAAATCACAATTTTTTTTGCTGTCCGTCCAACACGCCCACCAGTTTTCTGCACACACTACACGAGATTAGGGTTTATAATGCATGTGCAATCTCTCTATATTTATAAACACTAGTTACATGGCCTGGCTTTACTCAAGTTTCTTATACATAAAAATATATATGGAGGTTTCCCAAAATGGGGTGGCCACAACTGCAGGATCAATCTTGAGGGAGTTGCTACAGCCACGTTTAGCGGGGCGTTTAGCCTGCCCCCCTAGCATGACCACGCATCGTGGATATCGTATCGTACGATATCGTATCGTCACTATATCTATATTTATCGTATTTTGACAGGCTAAATGTCGATAAATCGGTTTATCATATCGTGTTTCGCAGGTCATGCTACTTGTGCAGATTTGAAAGATCTGCTAGCTGCTAGCTAGTTCCGACTCTTATGTCTCCGATTCACATTCTATAGTAAAGCCCCGCATCAGCAAAGGACAGGGGTTTATAACATGGGATAAAAAACTGAATATTATTTTTTGAAATATTAAATGTATGTCCAAAATATTCAGATCAATATAGCATGTCTGTTTATTACATTGCATGTGAAAACCATTGCGTGGTTTATTTTTTAATGTCAGCTACAATTTTTATAGTACTTAAAATTTATTCCATAGTTATATGTTGGAACTAGTGGACGCCCGCGACTCCGTCCGCGTGAACTACAGAAAAAAAAACAATATATCGAAATTATCCGGGATAAAAACATTTTCCCGGGATAAAAGTAGCCTATATGTTAAGTGGGACCTGTCACAATATATTCCTGAAAACTGCATCGAAATCGGTTCAGCCGTTTCTGAGATTAGCGTGCACAAACGCACAGAACAGACAAACCGACAAACAGACAAAAATTCCAAAAATCATTGTTTTTAGGGTACTATTGCGTTGATAAAGGTATTCTATAATATTTTTTCTTATATATCTTCCATGTACAGACAGCGATCCGTTACATTTTTATTATATGTACCTATATAGATTATAAGAGTTAGATAGTTATATATTATTGGGATATAGTATTAAGTAATCTATAATTTTATATTGTATAAAATATGTGTGTAGATAGCACACTTCTGCTCAGTGTATGTATAAACATTTCTACCAGACTCTTTGAAAAAGTCTCCAATTACAAGAATTTCTCGTCTAAGTGATAACCACAAAAATGGCTGTTATTTCTATCCGCTTAGCAACTACTTTACCGTGAATACCTTTTTCTCGTTTCTCATTTGGCTTTCTCCCACAAGGTTTTTATAACCTATTTTGTGAGGCACTTCCAAATTGAACATTGTTATCTCTCTAACAAATATTATAATGAAAAAAGATTTATTTCTCTGCATCGAAATATGTTGATCAGTGGTACATCAAACAGTATGATGACTAGAATATTGTATACTTAGTGGACGCCCGCGTGGACTGCAGAAATAACAAAATGTCGAAATTATCCGGGATAAAAATATTTTCTCAAAAAATTAAATTCATTTAAATTACATACCCACTTACACAATGTAAGTACAGGTCCATGTCAAATTAAAATTGTATAAATAAAATTATAAAAAAATGTGTACACAGAGTACAAGTCAATGTCAAATAAGTATCTACTAAACTAAACTATAAAATAAAAAATATATATATTTGTGTACAACAGAAGTGTAAACGTGGCTAATCTATACATACATACACATAAATACGGCTCTGTTCCCGAAATAGGGTAGCCAAAACTGCCGGATTTTGAAGGAAATCCCACACCCACGTTTAGCACAGCGGGTACAGATGCAGGGACAAGTTGCTAGCGTATATCGAGATAGAATGCCCAAGTTCCTTGTCAAGTCTTACGACATGCACGGAGGGAGATGCAGTTGATGTCTTCTTAAGAATGAAGCCCCAGAATGAAGGAAATCTAAAAACAGACAAACACAGCCACATGCAGTAGCTAGTTAAATGTATTTAACGAAGTTAACGTTCATAATTAATTACTATTACCTCACCCAAACTAAAGGTAGCCTCACGATATAAAACGAAGGGTCATTAGCGTTACTTTATTAAGGTATATTCATATAATATTTCGTTAACAATGCTAATAATAATATTATAGTTTATAACTGCGTGTTTCAAGACACGCAGCGCAAATGCGTCGGTTAAAACACGCTATATTTGGTTTATATTTTAATAACGGTGACGTATATAAACTCCGCGTTAGATAAAAAAAGCTATTCATAAAATCCCTGTGCTGCAGTCTTCAGGAGTATAGAAGGTAAAGAGTATAGATAGGTACATCAGATACCTACATCTCTTTCCGAGCATGTCATGAGAGTCGACCAAGCAAAACAAGGGCGTTCTTCCAGGCCATGAAAGCTTGTTACTGATATTTTACAACTGGCCCCGATATGATGTAGTACTATAGTAATTTTAGAATAGGACATTAATTATAGCGAAGAAAGCTCTAACATAAAAACACTGCACGGCACGAGACGTCACATTACATTGTAGCATCACGCAACATCACAGCTCTTCGTCTTGTATCTATGTTTAAGAGCCCTTTGCTAGTGACATGAATAACAGTGTTATTACATACATAGATATAGTCACGCTCATCATCCTCCAAAGAGGTTGGGCAAAAGTGTGCAAATTACACACCAGTTAGCCCATTAACTCCCACGTGGTAAGGGGTGAGCCTACCGCCGCTTAGCTTAGGGTCGGTTCATATCTGACGGAACATGCGTCGCGTAACGCCGGAACAGACAAAATGTATAGAAAAACACTCGACCGTTCACACTCAACCGATGATACGTTAGTGCGTCGAGCGAACGTTTGCCTGTACCTGGAGATAAGCTCGACGCATCTTCCGTCAGATAGGAACCTTAGAGCTTAAAGGTTTTGTAGACCAACAAGGTGGGTAGATAGATAGATAGATAAAAATCTTTATTGTACTACACCAAAAAAACACATGTATAAGGGCGAGCTTAATGCCTTGTAAGGCATTCTCTACCAGCTAACTTGGTTACTTATGAATATCATTTGTTGGTAGCACTATCAGAGATGTGGTTAAAAAAACAATACATTCATCTAAAATTATATATCATTCACATTACAAATAATATTAATAGTAAAATAGTATTAATTTATTGATAAAATTATACTAATAATAAAATAACATTAATTTAATTAATAAAAATATAAATACCCAAACAAATTTCACACGGTTACGAATTCTGCCTTTTCAGGTAGGTACAATATATAGATATAGCAACTCAATACTAGAATGCATACATGTACTATAATAAACTACACCACTCCGTCATAGTCGGCACGCATTCATTTCTTATTCCGTTTGTTACATACAGGATGTAACAAAAGGGTATGTTAAGCGAGAAGCTATGTAAATAACCCACTAAAAGGAACCTATCTACAAAATTTGAGACTTGAAATCACATCCCGATATCGATAATCACGCCTTTATCCCTTACGGGGTAGGCAGAGCACCAATGGCCGATAGAACTACATAGTGCCACTTCTGACAAATTTTGAGAGTGTAGTTGAGATGTACAAGTTCGGTTTATATAAGTTTATATAAGTAACCATATTTTACATTGATAGGTAAATGGCTATCATGCGAAGCGGGTATTATGTAATTCATTAGAATAAGATTTTCTTTCGTGCAAGTCGTAAGACTTGGCTAAGATGGCGGTGATCTAGCAACTTGTCACTGATCATTTACATCTGGCCCCGCTATACTAAACGTGGCTGTGGGATTGCCATTACGATCCTGCAGATCTGGCTACCCCATTTCAGGAACATAGTCATGTATACAGGGTGTTTTTTCGTTGTCACCCTTAACGAAGGCTACGTACTCTATACATCAAATAAAGTAAGTTGATGCCAAAAAAATGCTGGGAAACGACGCATTTTTTTTGTGAATTTTTTTGAATTACTTGATCGGGTGAAATTTATAGTGTCCAGTGTTTATGCTAGTTTTTTCATAGACACTATTATTAATTTGCTTCTCGTGAAAAAATCTTGCTACACGCGTCAATGTGCATTTATGCAGAAAAACGCAGTCTATTTACTCAACTTTGGATCCTAATATCTCGGGAACCAGACACTTTCCAGGTATGCTTCTATGGAGAAAAATGTTCGTCGATGAGATTCCGTAGTTTTCGGGAACGTCAACGACCAAAAAATACCCTGTATATGTCCCTAAGTATTAACAAATTCTGCGTCTGTTCCATGTGGATACAATTTTGTATTCAAATTCCGCTTCTGCCTGCATATTGTGACAGGGTACTAAAATTGTACGATTCCGCCGAAACCCACTTGCTTACAACCTTGTCACAGTAACCGCAAGACAAAGGCTCTATGCTGTATCTGTACAAGCCTCCACAGTTACAGAGACCAGTATAAATGGAACTCCAAGAACTAGAATCGTTACAATTTGTCCACGTTTTACTTGAAAAGGCGTTGTGTAAAATAATATGAGAATTCCGTAGAATTATTTGGATATTTTAGAGAGAAAAACATGGATACAAAAGTATATTTGCCTAGAATTTGGATACGAGAGAATTTAATTCCAGAAACTACATGCACAGAATTATTTGAAAATTACGAAGGTTTGCTTGTGTCACACCCACTTGCGCTAATTAATGGCTGATATGAATAATACATATCTTCATCATCATCAACATTTACAGCCCTGAGAAGTCCACTATTGGATATAGGCCTCCCCAACAACCTCCACTCCGACCGGTCGGAAGCAGCCTGCATCCAACCGACGCCCGCGACCTTGGCCAGGTCGTCCATACATACCTTAGGATAGATTAAAATACATGCCCACTTGGCTAAATCTATTCAGAATCATCATTTTAAATCAGCCCACGCACGTTTTGTGCATAATGCCTCTTCACTTATTCCACGGTTACAACTAACAAATACAAATTAGCATGGTTATCTCAAGATACATTTCAAGCAAAAAACATGTTTTAAAAATGCTTGGCCTACAAACCTTATCAGACATTCATTTGAATACATAAATAAATAAAAACGTCTAGAGAACCCTAAAAGGCAGAAAGGTCTTCCATTTCGGTTTTTGGAACTGTTCCAAGTGCATCAGAATTTAAGCTTGAGTAAGCATTCGATGTCCTTGAATATCTAATAACCTTTTATTGTAAGAGAGAGAAAAGAGGCCAATTCTAGTTTCGCGTAGATATTGAGCAACTTTGTAAGGAATGGCTGTTTTGAAGCTAATATAATATATGACAGTTAGGTGCAGACGGTTTTTCCAGTTATCAATGTTGCTGTACGTTTTTATTTGTGTATTTTATGGGAATATGTTGAAGTAAGCTATTATTTACGTCTAGACTCTGAATGGGTATTAGTTTGAGGTGCTTTTCTTTTTCAAGTTTAATATTTCTTGTGTCTATCCTATTCGATGTAGACTGGCACGACACTAGCTGTAGGTAGTACTCGTATACGGAGAAAAACCGTATGAAAAAAAAAAAAACAGAAATTATTATAGCATACAGGCTACCTATTGGTGATTTCAAAAATCCTTTTTACCTACATGCATTATGTACATTCCTTTTGGTATTAAAATTATCTGTTAGTTAAGGTAAAGGTAGGTAAATTAAAATATCGCTTGCGAAATCAGTCGACTGCCAACGAAAGAAAATTAAAGAGGGGATTTGAAAAGGACACGGTGAAATAGCTAATTCCTTTGAAGAGATCAGGTCAATAACTGAGGGTCAACCTTAGCTTTGTAATCCTTAACCAAGACAATTATGTCAAGAAAATCTTAAGATGGTAATAGGGACTATGTAATTGACGTTAATTAAATTCATGGAATAAATTAACCAATAATAAAATTTATTTATATTTATAAAATCTCTGTGAATACAGTACATATAATTACGTGCTTGTCTACAGGGTGTTTTTTCGTTGCCACCTTTAACGAAGGGTACGTACTCTATACATCAAATAAAGTAAGTTTATGCCAAAAAAATGCTGAGAAACGATGTAAATTTTTAAATTATTTTATTAATTACAAATCGGGCGAAATTTATAGTGTCTAGTGTTTATAGACAGATATTTTAGTGTCCAGTGTTTATGCTAGTTTTGTTATAGACAGATATTAATTATTTCTCGTGAAAAATCTTGCTACGCGCGTCTATGTGTATTTATGCAGAAAAACGCAGTCGATTTACTTAACTTTGGACCCTAATATCTTGGGAACCAGACACTTCCCAGGTATGCTTCCATGGAGAAAAATTATCGTGATGATGAGGAGATTCCGTAGTTTTCGGTAACGTTGGCGACCAAAAATCAACCTGTATAAAGCTTTATTGATTTGTAATCGAATCGAATAAAAAATATATTTTTTATATCGAAGCTTACATACTTACGGGAAATATGTCGGTGCAAGAATTGGCGACTTTGCCCCAAGAATCCTTTTTTATCTTTTAACGGAATCCAAAAACAAATCCTTAGAAAACTTGGTGACCTATGAAACGGTCACCCTGAGCCTTATCAAGAAGTTTACTTACACTAAATCCTGCCCGAAGTTGACCCTTTTCTTTAGTACCTTACCAACAGTTAAGATTTTGAGATTGTGACCGATATCAATCAAAACTAGGCTTATAAACTCTTTCTATTTGACGGCCGATTGGTGTAGTTGGTAGTAGCCCTGCCTGCGATGTCATAGGTCTTGGGTTCGAATCCCGGTAGGTGCAAATATTGATATGATGAATATCGGTGTTTGTTTCCGAGTCATTGATGTTTCTATACTTATCTATGTATTTATATACCGTTGCTTAGTACCCACGACACAAGACCTTAAGAGATCTTAGTGTGGGACTAGGTCAATGTGTTGTGAGGTGCAATACGAACATGCCCATAATTGGTATGCGCATAAGACAAAATACCTTATTGCCTGTAATACTTTATTCACTATGGGTGCGCCCACCACCGGGCCCTACACCCTCCACTGACCCTCGGATCTGATAACTCATAATTGCGAAAACAGGCACTTGCACTAACTACAATCGCCATGAGAAACCAGACCCGAGCACCGAGCATGCAAGACGATACATTGCACCATTCTGAAATCTAAAAGTAGATAAATAATCTACATATGTTTCGCCTACAACCGTGGCATCCTCAGGATTATAGAAATTAGTAAATTAGTAAACCACTAATTATTATAAAACTCTAAAACCCAACACATTACTTACACAGAATTAACTACCCTATAGGATTGTTGGTGTAAGTAATGTGTTGGGTTTTAGAGGTTCATAATAATTAGTGGTTTACTAATTTACTAATTTCTATAATCCTGAGGATGCCACAGTTGTTGGCGAAACATATGTAGATTATTTATCTAGTTTTTGATTTCGGAATGGTGCAATGTATTGTCTTGCATGCTAGGTGCTCGGGTCTGGTTTCTCATGGCGATTGTAGTTAGTGCAAGTGCCTGTTTTCGCAATTATGAGTTATCAGATCCGAGGGTCAGTGGAGGGTGTAGGGCCCGGTGGTGGGCGCACCCATAGTGAATGTTTGAACTTCCGAATTGTAACGCCTAATACAATTTCATTTGTAATACTTTAATTTATATGTGTATACTGTTGGTGTGTCTTAGTAATAAATAAATAGGTGTGTTTATATTTATTTATTCTATAAATAGTTCCAAAGGGACATATGAAAAAGAAATGTTTGGGTTTGGAGAAAGCCTTGCATAGGTTCAAAATACGATAAATATATGGCCAATTTCAATACAAAGAGAATCTCGGATTTTTCTATTCTTAATTTAAAATTTCGTATTTAAACAATTGAATATTAAATCTGAGATATGCAAAAAATCTCTAAAAATCAGTTATAGAAATTGGCTGTTAGCTGCCATCTTAAATTTTGTATATAGGTACCTAAAACTTTTAGAAGGGAGTCAGTTGAATAAACGAATACCTACATTAGGTTAGGTAAGCTACCTGTTAAGTATTTTTATAAAAAATAATTTTCAATTTTACTTATTCAAAGAAAAAATATTGCAAATAGGTCAAGTACGTTATTAATAAGATTTTCTAAAGGTCAATTTTAATACATTTGTTTTTTTTACTCCAAAATTTTGCATGAAGAAATGAAATTAAATCTGAGATATGCAAAAAATCTCTCCAGATCGTTTATTGATATGGACTATAATAGGTAACAGAAGTAGAATTTTACAGTAGGCGGTAGTGCACCAGAGTCCAAGGTAAGGCCCGATGCTACCAGACAGGAATAATTTAGGTATGGAGTCACAAGAATAGAAAACCATAACCTTTTACTGTAACGTGCAATACGTTCATGATGCGATTATAAGCAAACAGATTGGGTATACAGGTTTAGAGGTAGGTAACTGTATATTAAAATGTTTAATAAAATAAATATATAAAAAGTTACATATAGGTACACACTATATGTATAATGAAATCTATGTAGTACAATGTATATTATACCTAATTTAATTCGAAAATAAAAATCCACTACGTTGAAGTAATTGGACATGAAAAAGTAGCTTCACGTACCTTTCTTGTGTTACTAAAGATAAAATATAATACATACAGGGTGTGGGTGAGAGCCAAGCAAACACTGAAGTGCTGAACAAGTACCATTGTGTTGAGTTATACGACAGTGTTATTACTTGCAGGAAATGTATTTTTGATATGATTATCAGTAATCTTTGCTCGCCGCGCCAATTGTATCGGGGATCCTATGACTAATTAATTGGGCTTAATGGTTATTGTGTGACATAGTGCTGTTTTTTGGATCACTTGTGACTTACGGGAATTTTTTGAATTTTTCTGCGAAAAATTTTCAGTGTTTTCCGCCTCAGAAGCATGGTCTGAAGTCATGGTATCTTTATTTGCCTGGCTGTCACAAACATCTATCTGTACTTATGTACTTTATGATCCTATATATATATATATATATATAGGATCATAAAGTACATTTCACAGCTACGTTTAGCATAGCAGAAATAGATGTGATAATGATCTGTGAAAAAGTTGCTAGTCGACTCTTACGACATGCACGGAAGGAGAGGCAGATGATGTATTCTAGTGTACCCCTCATAGATATCGTGGTAGCCCCGTGATTAACTATAATGTATTTAACATTATAACAAATTGCAAAGGTCTAAGAATTAGGTATTTCTCACATTTCTTGCCTAGTTAAGCCTAATTAGACTTGGTAGAAAAAGAAATACGCCTTTTGCAATTCATGTTGCTGATTACGCGCCACGTGTAAGTGAAGAGGAAAGTAATGAGGAGTGAAAGGAAAATATTTTTCTTATTACTTATAATAAAGCTAGCTATACTCGAGGGTGGTTGGTGTCAGGCAGGCGGCTTGTAATAAACACCGAAATCCTTGGCAATATCGGTTTCGAAATAAACCAATGAGGGATTATCTGACAAGTTAAAATAACTGTCAAAAATAGATGGCATTACCTACATCTACTACTTCACTTCCCTTCACTTATTTATACAGAATTTCGGGTAGGATATTTGCTCACGCCATCTATCCAGGCGATTTGTACTATTTTTTTACTTTAATAGTTGTCAGCTTTGTTTGCCGAGATTTAGCTAGTGTATAGCTATCAGGATGAAAAATAACGTTGCCAATATGTAGTAATTTAGAAAAGAGATGGTGAAATTCGTCATCCGAGTAATTGACCCGGTAGCTCAGTGGTTAGAGCGGCTGGCACGGCTTTAAGTGGTCATGGGTTCGATTCCCACTCGGGTGAAGAATTTTTTCAATTTCTTTATTAATAATTTTATAATACTTTAATAGATGTCAGAAAATCCCTCATTGCATCGAGCCCATAAATAATGGGATAAGGGAAGTAAAGCAAAGATTATGTACTCGTATCTACTATACAGGATGATTTTTCGTCGCCACCCTTAACGAAGGGTACATACTCTATACATCAAATGAAGTAAGTGTATGCCAAAAAATGCTGGGAAACGATGTAAATTTTTTGAAAATTTTTTTTCTTTGCTTTATCGGGTGAAATTTATAGTGTCCAGTATTTATGCTAGTTTTTTTTTTATAGACAGATATTAATTATTTCTCGTGAAAAAAATCTTGCTACATGCGTCAATGTGCATTCATTCAGAAAAACGCGGTCTATTTACTCAACTCTGGAGCCTAATATTTTGGAAACCAGACACTTCCCAGGTATGCTTCCATGGAGAAAAAAATTATCGTGATGATGAGGAGATTCCGTAGTATACGGGAACGTTGACGACCAAAAATCACCCTGTGTTAGTATAATACATAAGGTTTATATAGTTTAATCAAAAGAAGTTGCTGGCGATCACCAGTTAGGTACGCTAATAACATAGGAAATCAATCTAATTCCTTTTATCAAAATGGAACCCCAATAGCTATATTTTGCCGCACTGCACAACATGTTAATTGTACATTATCACGCGATAAGCTCTCCATAACGATAATGATAAATTATTTTTTTATCAAAATGTGCCAACCCCGCCGCCCCCACAAATTACTGGGTCAAATAGAGACGTGAATAATATTTAAACACGAACCACGTTCTACGTTCTTTTGATTTCTTCATTAAAGTCATTATACATATATACCTACACATTCATAGGCTGCATTCTCACAATGAAGTATTTTTATTTATTTATTTATTTGGAAACAAGCAGACACAGATGTATATGTAAAACATAATTGTATAAAAAGAATACTAATTACATCTGTGCCCTTGATCACGTTTCACTGAGAACACACACTATTATAATTAAAGCTAAAACTATTACATTTAAACAAAATATACATATGCATAAATATATAGATACAACAAAATATAAAAAATAAAAATAAACATACATACATAAGATACTCAGGCTAAAACATACATATAGTGTACAAACATACCACTATACACACTTTATAACACCTTATATCCATTGAGCGCTCATAATTTGGCTAATAGCTTTTTTAAAACAGTAGCGAGAACATGCAAACATATCAACATCGTTAAACATTTGATTATAATCATTACATATTCTATGTAATGGTGCTCGTTGCCCAGTGTTAGTCCTAGTTCTAGACGTCGAGAAAAACTTCCTGCAGCGCGTGGCCTTCGCAGGAGTACGAAAGTGTAACTCCGAAAGTAATTGCCAAAACTGTAGGATCATCAAGGAGACCCTATATAACTACGTTTCATTGCGGTGTATACATATAAATGCAGCAATCTTTTTAAATTCTCTGGTATAGCCGGAGTTCTAATTTATTAAAAGGACAGGCGTATTTTTTAAAATAATTTAGTATATTTCAGTTATACCTAGCTAATTTGGTTTGACCTGACTCGTATTAATTATTAAAGATTTGATAAAGGCTTTTATCCAAACCGAAAAGTGAAAAGTTTGCATTGATTTTTTTGTTCACCCCTAAATTCATTAGTCGACTCTTATGACACGCACAGAAGGAAATGCAGCTGATGTATTCTAGTAAAACCCCGCATCACTGTTCCTTACATTTTTTTTGAAAACTCTATCTATATTATTATTTAGTCGTACGACCCAGCGACGCGCAGTCAGCAGCTGTTTCCCTTGCTTTATTATTGCAGATTCCACCCTGTGTCTTCTCGAGGGACATTTGCATGCAAATGACGGAAAAGATACTTTTTAAACCAGAGATAAGCTCAGTTTAAATACATTAGGTTAAGATTACGTGATAACTTTAGTTTAGGAAGAGACTGAGGTAGTTTGCTGCTTTACGTTAACGCGAACGAGTTCGAAGTAAAAACTCACACAAACCCTCAGGTTCATTCGGGTTGATTCGGTTGAGTAATATTTAGAAAGTTAAGAAAAAAATGAGAAACCTCATTTTCTCCTTTTACTCGAAGTATATGTTAATTCTCTAATCAAAGTAAAAAGAAACTTTTAAAATAGGTTTTCTGAGAGGGCATTATGAGTTTTCAAATTATTTTTTCAATCCGACTTGACTAGGCGAATATCATGGAAAATTATACGTGAAAGTTACCTATTAATGTGACTTTTCTTATATAAATAAATATATTTTACTTGAAGTCACGTTCCTCATAAATTGACTAAAATTTGTTAAATATCTATTTTAACTCAACCCACCATTTTAAACCAACAGACTAACATAATAACTTGTGACTGGTTGGCAACCGGTTATTTGACGTCAAAAGAGGACTACGCGACGGATTATAAAAATTTTGTAACCTATATTAGAATGGAGCACTGGCTTTTTTAAACTAAAAGGATAACACCAAATGTCTTATTTGACAGTTGCTATCTCGAAATTACGTCCGGTTGTAGAAAATAATGAGGCCGATTATTTAAGCGCAAATGGTTTATTTCTGCATGGCTCAGTGCCCTATATTTTCCCCAAAAAAATGGTCCAATATGCACCCCGCCTAACCTTGCCTCGAAGACCAATTTATAACACTCTGGGGACGGCCAGAATTTATGTCCTCGCGATTAGTTGAACGCTCTTTAAATGCGCGCAGTCGGGTAAGTAATAGCTCTTGCTATCGAAATGTGGGTACAATATATTTTTATATTGGTAGTTGTTTATTTACAAAAGTTGTTTGTTACTTCCAATGTTTACGGCCATATTTATATCATAAGAAGAAATAAAATAGAAATTCTTGAAAATAAGGAAAGATAGGTCGCATATTCACATAGTATATCTTGAAGTTTTAAAAAGGGGTGTAAAATTTCTCTATGAATCTGCAGTTTTCTCGTCAATGCATCGTTTTGCCTCGCTTAATCGCTGTTAGAAAGCTTTTAACAAACTTCCAATCCGCAACAGAAAAGGGTTAGATAAAGTTCTAGAGTAGACGTTAGTTGCTTCCTGCCAGCATACCTAATCTAGGGTGCTTAGACAAGTTATATCGTTTTACATTCACATTAGTAATTCTCGTAATACTCCCACTAATAGTGGTAGACTAGTGATTTCACGAACGCATGAAAATGAAGGCTTTCTATTGGAGAAAACGTTGCAATGACAAAACTCCCACTAATAGTGATTAAACTTCTGCAAGAGATTAGACGATCACGCAAAAATGAAGGCTTTCTATTATAGCCAACGTTTCGATAATGAATTCCTATCGATTTGATTGCTTAAGATTATAATGTTACTTTGTCTAAGCTAGTAAGAAAAGTGATTGTTTAAAATTTCCTCCACTATTGAGCCCGGGGCAAACTGGGTCACTCTTCACATGCCGACCCGGGTCCGTGACGTTAAGTGAAAAATTCCATGGTAAATTGCTAGTGACTGGGTGTTTTTAGGTTACCTTATTATGTATAGGTACAAGATGCGTGCGTATACCTTTTATATCTGGCCAGGGACAGTTTGGCCTTAATATTACTACATTTTTTATAGATCTCCTCTTATGGATTTTCCTATTTTTTGAAGAAAGTTAAAGGAGTTTTATGTTGCTGCGATTGACTGATAGTAGGGGAGCCCAAGCGGGGATTTTTGAAGTTACTCGAGCGTGTCAGAAAATTATGTAGGGAGAATCCTTGCATAATGTAATGTACCCTTACCACATATGAACCCTTAATATGGTGGTGTACGTTGAGGGGAACCCGTCAGATTAGTAAAAAAAAATCGATCCCCCGAAAAACTCGAGCGCGTCAGATTAAGAGAGGGTAAGTTAATTACAGTGAGATAAGTGTATATTTCAATAATCTGACGATTTGAATGTGACATTAAGAAATAAACAAGTCACAAAGTTGTAAAAAAAAAACGATACCTCGAAATACTCGAGCGTGATTAATTTTTTTTTATTTTAAAGATAATAGTGTCAGGATTGTAAAAAAATAATAATCTGACGTTTTAAATGGGGTAATGTTTATTAATTTGTCGAAAAAAGGTGGAGCGTACAGCGGCAGAGAGCTGTGGTTCCCCCACGCTGCGCCTAACTTTCGTTCTCACTCATTCTTTATCTCTTACTCTCTCGCACCGTCACAACTACGCCATGTTGTCATCTCAGCTTAGTGATGGGCAAATGGAAAAAAATATCGATATTTATCGTATCGATATTTTTCAAATATATCGATATATATCACCCAAGAAATATCGATATTTCGATATATCGATATTTTTTGCCCAATTTGCAATTATTTATAAAATTGCCAAAATTATCGCTAACTTCCATACAGCAGACATGACATTTAACATAAATACAACTCACACAAAAAAATAACAATAAGCTACGCTTAGATTACTCGTGACAACACAACAAAACAACGTTCGTACCAACACTCTAAACTAAAATGCAGTCAGTCCAGTGCAGTGATACCAACCAAACCAACAAGCAATGTCATTGTCATAGACAAACAAGTCATAGAGTGTAATTTTTGTTTGTGTTTGAAGCAAAGAAACTAAACCCATACAGCCTACTGCATATTTTCTAAATTTAAGAAATCGGATTGGTCAAAAACATGATGTGACGCATGAGCAGATGCCAGACAGCAGAGCTTTAAAAATATATCGATTTTTATATCTGCCGGGCTAGCACGACCACGAGTAGATATACGATAAAGGATTTCGTATCGTATCTATACCACCATAATTATCGATTTCGCGAACATGACCAATGGAACAATACGTTACGTTAAGATTTCATCGATATTTTGATATATCGATATTTTTTTACCAACCCTATCTCAGCTGATCACAATAGCGTGCTCGTGTTTAGTAGACGCTTGCGTTTGTTAGTGCTGTTTTCAATTTATTTTGTACGAATTTCATGCGATTAGTTATACATTTATTACAATATTTAATAATTGTAATTTCTTGTATCGAATTTTAAATCAATAAATTATAAAATATAAATATGAACATGTGTATATGATCCTTTCATTCATCTGTGAAGAAAGCACAGCAAGAATTTTCCTTTAAAAATGGTCAGATTAGCTATATCCCTCCATATAATTGTCAGATTATGATTCAGGAGGACAGTAACATCAAATTGATCCCCCTGCAGAAAAATCTGACGCGCTGGAGTATTTCAAGGTCACCATTTTTTTTTACATATTAAAAAATTAATTATGACTGAACGCCTCGTGCAAATCGTCAGTCATTTGAATAGTACACTTTTTAGGGTTTACTTAACACTCACTTTGAATATCTGACACGCTCGAATAACTTTTTTTTTTTTTTTTCAACCACTCGTTCTGGCCACCCCCCTTCAATTAATTGTCAGATTAATGTCTAATAGTTATGAGTAATATAAAGCGCATATGTACTATAAATGACTGACGCGCTCGAGTATTTCCATATGACGATTTTTTTTTACATTTTTAAACAAGTGTACACGGTAAACCCCCCACTAAAATAGAAAATGCAACATAAACTTTTTTTTGCTCATAACATAATCTGTAGAATCCACTAAGTCCCCATGACGCTCGAGTAACTGCAAATTTAGCATCTCGGGCTCCCCTACTATGATTTGTTGTTGTCATTTCTAAAATTTAGCGAATTTATAGACATTGCCGAACTTGGATGTAAAATGTAAAGAAAACATTTTACGTTGAACTCTCAATTGCGTTAAATTACAAAGATTCGGTCATATGTTATAATACTATAACGTTCAACTAAGCACTTATTATTGAAAAAAAAAAAAACCTATTTGTCACCTGTAGTAAGTTATTGTATATTAGGTGTATAGGAAATTAGGTGCGCTTTTATACGAATGAAACTCAGCAAATATTCGATATAATCGCTATAAATCTGAACAATTTTGATTTTGTTAGTACACTTACATTACTCTCTGTCCAATTAAATAGTAATCTATGTCAGACTAAGGGATAATCGATAAATCGTACCTATGTAGAAATGCAATGTTATTATATTATTAGTATTTGTCAGGTTTTAACATAAAATAACATAATATATAATCACGCCTTTACCCCTTACGGGGTAGGCAGAGCACCAAGGGCCGATAGAACCATATGGTGCCACTACTGACCAATTTTGAGGGTATAGTTGAGATGTACAATTTCGGTTATTAGTGACAGGTGGTCAGCCCATCGCCTACTAAATACCAAGACCCTCTTGTTCCTCTACTGACTTGTATAGTATACCCGGGAAGAGAAGCAGCTGTAGTATTATACCTTTTTTTTTTACTCCCAGAGCAGCACAGAAGATTGTCAGGTTTTATCTCAATAAAATTCCATGGCTTCCTATATATTTTTTAAGGCATAAACTAGAGGCGGTATTATGCTGAATAGGATTAACGAAGTTTTTAATGGATATGCGATATTTTGGCATTTGGAGTAATTAAAGATTAAACCATTATTAGCTTGCCTAAAAAAATAAATTGACGAATAAATAAATACATTCGTTCTTAATTTGTTTCTGGTTGACGTGGGACATCGTTAGTGACAAATATTTTTTCTTTGTCCGCTTTAAAATTTTGAGCCACATCCCACGATAACCTTTGACAAAATGCTTCCTTAACGCAAGTTAAGCATCTCGTATAAAATTGGAGTAGAATTTCGTAAAATTTCAAACTTCCTGATATTACTTGAACTTTGTGACATTGCCAAAACTCGATAGCGCCGGAAGTGGTTCGGCACAGGAAGATATAATTTTTGTTCAATTAACTCTACATTTAAACTGGGCGACATTTTAATAGGTTTTAACATAATTTAATGCTTTTATTAGACGCAAAAAAAAAGTATATTTATAGAAAGTTGGAAACTTTTTATCTGATTGTATTTACGCGTTTTCATAGAAATATGTATTAGAAACTTGTATCTTGGATACTAAGCAACGATAGGTACATAAATACATAGAAATATTCATGACCCGGGAACAAACATCTTAGTTCCGTGGGCATTTCGGGAAATATCTTCATAGTAGACCTGTATATCACAAATAGAAGCCACGGTACAGTAGTTTTGTTATTTCACGTACGTAATAGATCACAAACCTTAGTAGGTACATTTTTCATTTCTATGATAAAAAAAATACTCTTCTCTTTCTGTTATTCTCTGACAAAATAAAAAAGTTTAATCTAGCTCCTAGTTCTATGAATGAACCTTTGACAAAAAAAACTTTTTAGCCCATTCATACGTTTTTATGTAGACGCATTTTACAGGCTTTTGTGATGTTTTTTGCAGGAAAGTTCTACGTCCAAGCTTTTGTGTGCTTCCGTTCTAGATAAGCCCCTTGTGGCTTAGACTCTCCATTGATATGTATACTGACTGCGACATAGTATGTTTATACATAGTTTTATTGTTCTATCCTCAAGTCTCCAAGTGACCGGTTTGATTTTATCTTACTAATATGTTATTGTATTGGGATATATGTTTCTTGAGAACTTGTACATCTCAACTTTACCCTCAAAATTGGTCAGAAGTGGCACCATGTGGTTCTATTGGCCCTTGGTGCTCTGCCTACCCCGTAAGGGATAAAGGCGTGATTATATGTATGTATATATGTTATCCTTTTATGGACTATACTCAATTGATTTCAATAAACTTTAGCAGTTATATATTGAGTATTTTTTTTGTCGTCAACGTTCCCGAAAACTACGGAATCTCCTCATCATCACCATCATTTTTCTCCATGGAAGCATACCTGGGAAGTGTCTGGTTTCCAAAATATTAGGGTCCAAAGTTGAGTAAATAGACTGCGTTTTTCTGCATAAATGCACATAGACGCGCGTAGCAAGATTTTTTCATGAGAAATAATTAATATCTGTCTATAAAAAAACTAACATAAACACTAGACACTATAAATTTCGCCCGATCAAGTAAATAATTTTTTTTTCAAAAAACAAATTTTTTCCCAGCATTTTTTTGCCATAAACTTACTTTATTTGATGTATAGAGTACGTACCTTTCGTTAATGGTGGCCACAAAAAAACATCCTGTATGCTAAAAGTAGCTCTTCCGTGATCCTGCCGTTTTGGTTACCCGTTTTAGGAAGCAGCCGTGTGTGCTAATATATATTTTTTATTTTACATATAAATAAATTGCGATTGATTGCATATTAGCTGCTTTTTAAGGCGATTATATTTGCGATTTCATCTTGTGAGATTTACAATGAAAAGATAAGCCCATGATAAAATATGACGAGGCGACACATTGACTCTCTCGATGTTAGTGAGCCTTAAAGCCCTTGATATAATCTTTACTTTATAGACAAAAATCTCGTCTGGAAATCTCCCAATTTTCTTTATCGACTCGTTTTTCAAACTTATAGCACCTCGCGCTATGTTACCTTGATAGAGACTCTAATTTGAAAGGCATTCTAATTGGATTATTCGGTAGAATTAAACATCGTCAAAGTTCAACATTGTTTAAGCTAAAAATTGCCTATACGAGTATTTTACAGATTTTCTATACATTTTATTGTCAAGCGCCATTTTTAATCAGTGTCTAACTTTAGATGTGGTAATAAAATCATTAGTGTCTATACAGGGTGCTTGTGACAGCCAGGCAAATGTTGATACCATGAGTTCAGACCATGATTCTGAGGCGGAAAACATAGAAAAATTTCGCAGAAAAATTCCATAATTTATCGATTTTTTTTTTATACTTTCAGGAAAAAATTGTTTGGTTCGTTTAATTATGCCTTAGATAATGATTTAAAATTTTAATCATAAGATGATTTTCGAAAAAAAGTTTCCCTTAAAAGTTCAAATATCTGATCAACCCTATTGGAGAGTCACTAGTGATTCAAAAAACAGCAATGTGTCACACAATAACCAATAGGTAGCCCATTTAGTTAGTCACAGGATCGCCCGATACAATTGGCGCGGAGAGCAAAGATTACTGGTAATCAAATCGAAAATGCATTTCCTGCGTGTAATAACACTGTCATATAACTCAACACAATGGTACTTATTCACCATTTCAGTATTTGCCTGGCTGTCACCCACACCTTGTATGTATGGCAATGTATGAATCTACTATTTTCTAGCCCCGAATAGAAATAAACTGAACATATTACCTATCTTATACGGTCTAACTAATTAGTACTAAATATACATATCTACGAGTAGCTATTAGTAGGCTTTTTGGCTAATTAAAAGACTCTAACAGGGGGGATGGAAAACAACACAATCAATCATTAGCCACGTCTGATCTCAAAGAGTTCATTTCCCGGCAATAGGTATCTATTGTTATCTATTCATGCGGTACAGTGGAGCGGAAAAATGTCAATGTAGGAAGGAACCATAGAGTACACATAAGTTATAGAGCGTGCTTTACAATATATGAATCGTACGGTTGAACAGTTCCAATCAAAAACTTGAAAATTTTGCTTACATTGGGCACTATGATCGAAGCAATACTGATGCTCTACAGCTTACCAATGTGTTCAACGAATTTGCGTAATGCGCGTGCAGGAGAATGTATAATGGAGAGATCAGGCGCATGATTCGATTTTACGTGCTCGTACCTATTACAATACTAATAATAATATCTATTAGAATTACTCGGGTTACCGATCCTTAGATTTTTGTATTTATGTGCCCGAAAAGCGGTAGTAGGCTCACCCCTTAACCACGTGGGACTTAACATCGGTTGACTACAACAGGATACAGGATACAAACCAATAAAATATACTATTATTGATAACAATGTTTTGATGAGGTACCTCTATTTATTCGATCTATATTGGCCAAGCTCTTTTAATAACCTAATCGATTCTACCTAAGCTTTTCTCACCCGACTGTACCTCGTCCATCATCCTTACGGAATCTGTGCCGTCATGGCTCAAAATTTCCCGAGGCCCGATAGGTACTTCCTAATTTACTGCAGTAATCTACTGTTATATAATCTACTTCACTCTATACTCTCTTCGTTGATTGGTTTTACATTATTACGAAGCAGTATTTTGTATATATCTCTCTATATTTCCTTACAATGTTTACGTTTCCAACATAGCTACTGCCCCAGGCTTTATTAATGCTAAACAATCAAATCTTAAACTTAAAATTTGGTTTTGAGTGATATTTATAAAGATCGTTTGTAAAGCTCTTAATAGGGAAGAGTTTTTCATTTTTGTTCAAACCTTAAAAAAGCTGTAGCTTGACTAAAGAACAAAATCCTTAAAATTTCTAGATTTTATCCACAATTTTATTTTGTAATAATGTTCGTAGTTAACAAAACTGTTATAACATTTATTATAAATTTTTATATGATATATAACATTGTTATAAATTCAGTCGAATGCAGTCGTTATCAGCCGACACACGGCCCGGGGCGGCGGGTGACGGGTAGCGGGTGCCGGGAACGGTGATTTGTTCAAACAATATCTCATTTTTAACCTTTTTCCCCGGTAAATTTTCACACGTACTGACTACACAAGGTTTTTTTGGTTGTCCACGGTTTTGAAACATATTCACCAACATTTTTCTCATGAAATCATAGCCGGGAAGTCTTTAAGCTTATCTTTAGAGCTTTTTGGCTCAAAGTTTATGTGTTTTTTGACGTTATGGCAGTACGCCTTGTGGCGTGCCCTGGGGGAGGCCTACGTCCAGCAGTAGACTGCAATAGGCTGAAGACGACCTAGGTCTACTAGTTACATCCCTTCAAATTCTATTTTACCATAGCCCTGTGTCCCGACATGCGTATCGAAAATCTATACCTAAACTCCAATGTAAAACGAAATTTCTAATTCGTACTCTCACATTGTCACAATACTTTGCGACCGGTAATGAACCCGTGTCCATGTGTCAGAGCCGGATGGAATCAGGTCAGCTGCAGTCCGGTTCACACGTTTAATATCCGTCTAGCTATCGGACATGGCGGAATGAAAAGAGCAGTTTACTTGTTCAAAGCGTATTCAACACGTTTGGTAGAACAAAAATTATACGTTGTAGAAGTAATACGTCCATTATGTTTAAAGAAGAGTGTGTAGATTACAATTTAATCTTAGGACCCATATAATATGGGATAGGCTATTGCCATTTTGAGCATAAACACAATCGGCAATGAATCCAATATCCACATACGTAAACTACGTACATGATTTGTACTTACTCCATTAACTAATCATCTCGAGAGCGCATTATCTGAATGATTAAATGCTTTTTAACGGAATTAATAAGTATTTCCATTTCAAACAGCTGGAGAAAAATGTTTTTTTTTTTCCAAAGAATCTCGCCGCAGAAATAAGTCGACAAATAAAAGCGGAGTAATAAATCTCTAATGAAAAAAGACGTTTCCCGGAAAAAGTCCTGAAATCAATATAGAGTCAATAAAAACAGGGTAAGTGTGAAAAGGCAGTGAAAGGGTCAGTAGGTTGGGCATAGATCAGTTGTAAAACAGTTACCACTGTTAAAATATTTATCGGTAGGTAGGTTGTATTTCTGACATACTCTAAAAGCAACGTAAACATAAGTACGTTGTTTTATCATGTCCAAATCAAATAAGGGCAGATTTTAGACAGCTACAAAGCTCCAGCCGGATCTGGGACGCACAGGTACCGTAGGTTTTGAAAATCTTTCGGTTGAACGCCTTAAGCAGACTACACCTAGCCTGGTAAAGATGGAAAAGTCCTTTAGTCATCGTGAGCAAAAATTACTTAAAGAAAAAAACTCGACTTCGTAAAATTTTTGACCCAGCGTCAAAGAGTTTTAGGCTCCAGAGCGTGCCAAGAAATATTCATACATACATTAAACCTGAAAAACATACTTTTGGCGCAGTCGGGTTAAAAAACAAAACGTAGGTAAACTACACGACTATGGAACAGTCTGTGTTACATAATCTTTGCCAGGCTGCAGGTGCGGTATCTTGATTTATGTTGTGAACAACATTCGCTGTCGCCTCTACCATAGAGGAATAAGATGTAGACATAGAGTGCTAATGTCATACTAACAGTTTCGATGCACCTTTAGACTTTTCGGTGCATCAAAATTCCAGTCCTTGACACTTAGATTACATTACACTAATAGAATGTAAGTGTTAAGGACTTGAATTGTGAGGCACCGAAAAGTCTAATGGTGCATCGAAACAGTTAGTATGACATTAGCACTCTATGACATCTTATTCCTCTATGCCTCTACCAAGTCTCGTAGAGATTGTATCTTTAGTAATAACTTGTTTTGATTTAAGCAAAGGCTCTTTCATGAATTGTTGCACTTTGCTTTATTGTTTCGTTTTATTTTTGCAGTTTTTGGTATGAACGTTTGTTGAACGATGCTTAATAATCTTCGATGTTTACTTATCAATTACCAATAACATTGTTTTTTCTTTTAGATACAATTTAATAAGGATAAGGCAGTCAAAAATAGGATCAAAAGAAAGCAAAGGACTTCACCGATGAAACAGAGTGTAGCAGTACCGTAATGAAAACATTAATAAATGTAAAACACACGTAGTTAGCCTTGGCCTTCCATCTATGTAGCTTCAACTCCTTAGTATTCAGATTCCCAGTAATCAGATTCCAAGTATATGTTTCAATACCTACTACCATGTAAAAGTGTTGTAACCATGTAACATACAAAGTAGTGACGTCTAGCGTCTTTGTAACGTTTGTTTCTTTGAGAAAGTCGACGTATTCAGTGTGAACTAACACGAGCCGTGCCTCGGGCGTGATGCAACTCTTCAGGGCCAGACACACTAGACACATGTGAGAAAGCTTTGAGTCTCAAAGTTAGAACTACTGTAAATTAAAGATAGGTTTAAATAATAGAGCAAAAGTTTGCTAGGACTATATCAACAATTTGAGCATTTACTAGCGGTTACTCTTGCGATTTCGTCCGTGTAAACTTTAAAATTACCGTATTTCCCGTCCTTGTGGGAATTTCGGGAAACCCTTTTTTATGGGATGCCTATGTCATATATAGATTTAACTTTCCAAATTTAATGTCTCAAACATCAGCAGTATAGGGTGTACATTGATCCGTCAATCAGTCATTGGGACAAAACGTTTTAGGTGTATAGAACATTTGCTGGATGCAGGCCGCTTCCAACCAGTGGTAGTAACGGTCTTTTGGGGGAGGTCTATATTCAATAGTGGTCTTCTCATAGTTGAAATGAAGATGGTGATGATATTTGTGTATATAAATATGTATTAGTGCGAAATTTAACCCTTCACTGGGCCCTTCCTACAACGGGCTGGCCTTCGAATCTGATAACTTATGACGATCCTGTGATTTCTATAGTGCAATTTGTATTTGCACCTAGTTTTATTTGTTTGAAACACTGCTAATTTATAGTCTAGTTTCCATTACACCTGCATTTCTAATACACCTGTCCGATCTAATATACGACCCTAATCTGTTTTAATGCAAATACTGCGGAGTTACTATGGAAATTTTCAACTAATTCGATTCTAACAATTTCGTAGTATCAAAGTCAAATGCAAGTTGAAAATACGAGATTTATAATTGTCAAGTATCTAAAAGATAACAATTACTCTACGAGTACTTTAAAAAAGCAGAGTATGAAACAAAATACTTCAGTTTCTATCTTACCATAGAAAAATAAAACCGTATCATTATCTATTCTTATAGCAAGATCAAAACACATTCATCATGGCCAATGGCATAGTATAATTTTTCGGAGAAAATAAAATCACTTTTTAATTTAACGCTTTCCTATATTATTTTCAATCGGAATTATCGGATAGAATCGGAATAGGTACCCACTTTATTAAAAGAAAAGAACTCAATATATATTCAAACGATTTAGATCTCATTCACTAATTGCAAGACTAGCCCTGTGGGTGCATTCGATTTAGTTCAGTTAGCTGAACTAATTATTTTCGCGCGACAGTTTTAATCGAGCAACTTGCTAGTTTAGCTACTGCTGAAACTCTGTTCAGTCGAGTTTAGTTAAACTGTACAAGAATTTAGTGCAAATGGAAGTTACTTGCTCATCAAAGATTGTACTCAGTTGGACGAGGGTATCAATATGTAATGATACAATTTCCCCCCCCCCCCCACTTCAAATGCTACGTACTTATTGTACGTGAATAGCTTACTATTTTTACTTAGAAAAATTTAATTTGACATTGTTTTCCTATAGAAATAATGAGATACTATCGGACAGAATATGAAATAATTAGTTTCTGCATTGTCCTTTTTATATTTTTGCATAAAATTTTGACTTCGGAATAGTAACGCTTGATAGGTTTCAACATAAACCAAAATACACGAATTATTAAACTTTTATTTGATATATAAGAAATAAATGTGTATCCAGTCACTAATTTAATGTTAACAATCCCAAAGTAGGTTAAATAAGTCTGTAGTGCATTTTCAGTACAAGAATGTAGAAAGTTTCTGTCGAGTCGAGAATTTAGTTGAGTGCCTTTAGGAACTATTTTCACCAAACTTAGTTCCAGTTTATGTGATATTGGGACGTGTGCAGTTTGCCCACTATAATATAGGTATCCGTTGCAGCACCTCACATTTTTAACCGACTTCCAAAAAAGAGAGGATATTTGTTGTGCTCTAGTGTTCAAAGTTAGTAGGTACATATCTACGTTGTATGCATTAACTCTTCTCTAGTAGAATTCGAAAGACCTATAATTTTTTTTGTCAAGCAGTGTATTGTCATCATAATTTTAGTCTAAGTAGGTATCTTTACAAAGAATACGAGGTTTTAAAAAAAACAACGTTGTCTTTTTACACTCTGTATATAATTATTTTTTCTTTGTATTCACACGAAATGTATTTCTAGTTAAGAAAAAACAAATAAACTAACGAAACTTCTACATTAACCGAGGTTTTATTACCCTACATTGCATTATCTTAGAGTACAGTTTTTGTACAATAATATAATATTAGTATTCCTCTCATGATACGTTTAAAGTAACTTTCTGGTTAATTTGGATTAAAATCTCGACTTCTAAAGTCGTTTCTTAAATAAAGAGCTGGTAGTGTCGTAGAATAAGGGAGGATATGTTGGGGATATTTATGTGAAAGTTCCAGCTACCCTTAATTTTTATAATTTCAGTATTACAGAGTGCAAGAGATAGTGTTCATTGGCCATGTTCTCGTATCTTTCTTGATTGTCTTTAAATCCCACATGAATGTTTACATCAAAATTTCATTCTAACCAAAAAATGTGCATACATATTTAAACAGCAGCTCTTTTACGTAGTATATCATTAGCTAGCACTGGAAGTTATCGAATTCATTCGGAAGCAGAAAGGATAAATGTCGTGTGATACTTTACTTACTACTAGGAACTAGGAAGAATAACAGCTGATCATAAATCTGCCATTTTATAAATAAGTGGGCGTGGTTCCTAAAAAGAGATTTAGCTACGGTGTTAATACAAAACCACGTCTAAAGTTAGATACTGTTTAAAACTGACATTTGACAGTAAAATGTATAGAATATCTGTCAGATTTAGACAAAGTTTAGGTTCGACAATGTTCAAATTCTTTTGTAATAACACGACTACAGTTCAAGTTGCAATATCTATTATATTCTTTCAGACCAGAATTTTCTGAGTTCGTACATTAATTACATCACTGATAATGAAATCGACGAAATGCAAACAAAACTAATTTCGAAATTACCCGGAATAATGAACGGCGTTGTTGTGGCAACACCCGTCCGGGCGGCTGTCGTGTCGAAGCGTGAAATATGTCTGTGTTGCCAACAGCAATAAATCACAGGCTGTGGTTTAAAATAGTAGGCACTGGTGGATTTGTACTTTAGCTCTAAGCTTATACATAGGATACTTGATAAATAAAATTCAATTTTGAGAAATATTCTTGTGTTATCGATCATTTAAATAAGATTCCTACGTTATAAAAAAACGCACCCTCCAAGTTTCAGATCTCTAAGATTTTTAGGGCATCAATGCACGTTGTGCACTTTATGTATAAGTTTTCATAGAAATCATTTAACCTAGTTGCTCACGATCATAGAATAGACCCACATAATACCAAGAATAACAATTCAATTGCAGATCAAGGTCTGATAGAGTGAAACAATAAGCCGCTTACTTCGATTAGAGCTATCGAAGAAACGTCACGAGCACTCATAAGATCCAATATAGGATATGAGTTCGGAACGAGTGACTTTTTGCGACACTGACCGAGATAGACGTATACTGCTGGCCAGAGAAATTGTAGTAATATTCCTTTTATAATGAACACAAACATGTACGTACAGTGTTATTTTTTTTAATAAGGTATTTTTTTACAGTTCACAAAACATTGACCTAGTCCCACACTAAGATCCCTAAGGTCTTGTGTCGTGGGTATTGTATATTAAAAAGAGTAGCCAGAATTGCGGGACCTGAATCCACAATTGAGATCCCATAGCATAGCGAGGTCAGTAAAATATAAGTGACAAGTTGCAAGCTCATCGCCTAAAAACGCTCCTAAATTCCTTAGTCAACTCTTGCCTGGAAAGAGATACAGCTGATGTATTCTAGCGGAGGCCCGCATTAGCACATGCTGATTATGATAAGTAGCAAAGAGTTACTCGTATCAAAGAAGGGACACAACTCTTGCGACTTGTGCGGTTTCACATAAAAACTTTTTTGCTAGCTTCGATAAAACAACATGTGGCTCGAATATACAGGATGTTTTTTCGTTGCCACCCTCAATGAAGGCTACGTACTCTATACATCAAATAAAGTAAGTTTATGACAAAAAAAATGCTGGGAAACAATGTAATTTTTTTTGTTTTTTTTTTTTAAATTACTTGATCGGGCGAAATTTATAGTGTCCAGTGTTTATGCTATTTTTTTCATAGACAGATATTAATTATTTCTCGTGACAAAATCTTGCTACACGCGTCAATATGCATTTATGCAGAACAACGCAATCTATTTACTACACTTTGGACCCTAATCTTTTGTAAACCAGACACTTCCCAGGTATGTTTCCATGGAGAAAAATGATCGTGATGATGAGGAGATTCCGAAGTTTTCGGGAACGTTGACGAACAAAAATCAACCTGTATAAGAACTTTAAATGTTCCTTTTTACGGGCACTTAATTCATATGTGGCTGCCTTCTGCTCCTAACGTAAAATAAAGAAGTTCCTAACGTAAATATTCTCTATATTAAGACATAAAACTTGGATAACAGATTACTAAGGTAACGACACTCAATAGGGAATATTCATCACATAAGTGTACGTTCTTTATCTCCAGAGGCCAAGGCACGGGCTTCATCGGCTTATTGTGCCGATTGTAAGCTATCGGAACATCCTGAATAGTCAGTGGAAGTAGCCTGAATATCGGCTTTGATTTATCGTGAGAGAAAACAAAGCTATTTCTGTATTAATTACAGATAAACTTTGTGGGCAATATTCATTGTTAGCTTTTTCGAATTGAAGTTGGTTTAATTGTTGATGTATCGTTTTTGAGGGGAATGAGGTTATAGACGTGTGTTTTATAACTAATAGCAATCTTAATTATAAAACTAATTTTTTAAAAAACGAAATATTAATTTATTAAAAACTAGGGGACGCCCGCGACTCCGTCCGCGTGAACTGCAGAAAAAACAAAATTTCGAAATTATCCGGGATAATAAAATTTTCCCGGGATAAAAAGTAGCCTATATGTTAAGTGGGACCTGTCACAATTTATTCCTGAAAACTGCATCGAAATCGGTTCAGCTGTTTCTGTGATTAGCGTGCACAAACATCGATCCGTTACAATTTTATTATATGTATAGATACATATAAAAAAATGGGCAAGCACCCTTCAATAGTTTGAAATTTTATTGTTTACTTAATGCTTTCAGCTATGTATATAAGGCTTAGATCACATACCCTAAGTATATACCTATACAGAATACGCGTTCGAAAAATGAAGTAAAATAGTTGTCTAAACGAAATATTCAAGTTCCAAGGTCAATAATTGCATTATTGCAGAAACTTTTACTTTTCTACGTCCTACGTCTTTATCTTGAATTGCATTTAAAGTCCTGGCGCGGCTCCAAAGTCAATATCTAAGTCAAGTTCCACTATCTACTGGAGATGCAGACTCCATGTCGCCGTGCTTTATTGCATTTAATGTGATTATTCCTATTTATCATCTTTTTTAGGGCTCCGTACCTCGAAAGGTAAAAACGGAACCCTTATAGGATCACTTTGTCTGTCCTTTCGTCCGTCCGTCTGTCTGTCAAGACCCTTTTTTTTACATTTGTACCAGCTATGGTAAGCGTGATTGCAGGAGTAGGAGCAGGAGATCCTTTATGATCATGCTGTTCTGCCTAATGTGTATACATATCACCATCTTCCTGCACTATTAATGGGGACGACGCAATATGAAATTCTTACTTACCTATCATCATCATCTTCATGCCCTGTTCCTATTTATTTGGGGTCGGCGCTATATGTTCTTTTCTTCCATTCATCCCTATTATCCGTCATCTCATTGCTCACTCCCAGTACACGCATATCCTCCCTCACACAGTCCATCCAACATTTATTTGATCTACCTCTTCTCTCTCTGTAAAATATGCCTTTCATCCCGTCGCTTTACATGCCCGTACCAAGATAGTCGGTTACTTCCTAACTTATCTGTGATCGGCGCAACTTTCAGATTTCTTATATACTCATTTCTTATTTTATTCATTCTTGTAACTCCTCACATCAATCTCAACATTCTGATCTCGCTTACATGCAGTCGATTTTCATCCTTCTTCTTTACGGACCAGCATTCAGATCCATACAAGACGACAGGTCGAATTACGATCTTGTACACCTTACCCTTTAGCTTTAACGGCATCCGGTCATCGCACGTAACTCCCGTGACCTGTCGCCATTTCATCCCCCATTTCATCACGAAATTCTTACTTACCCATATTATAGGTAAATGCGAAAGTAACTATGTCCAACTTTCATGCCAAAACTACTGAACCGATTTAAATAATAAACAGTTACGGCCTGAGAAAGGCCATAGGCTATTTTTCGTCTCCTGAAAAATATCGATATTTCCTTTTTTTCTGCTGTCCACGCGGACAGAGACGCGGGCATTTACTAGTACCTATATATAGCACTACGGGCAGGTTATTTGTTACTTTGATTTCTTCATTTATGTATTACATATGTATTGAAGTATTTTCTTCCTTTACATACCTTTATATAGATCGATATCCATTAGAGGCCAAATATTTTCTTAAATAATACATTATTAAATAATCTGAGCCACAATTATTTCCGGGTTGAAGGGGTCGGTCCCTAACCGCATATGGGCCTTAATTGGGCAACCCAAGGGCTTAAGGATGACCACACACTGGCTATGGCTTACTTAAGTAAAAAGTAAGATAGATTGGTGAACTACATAAGACGCAAGAACACTGTTATTGTTATTATTACTTCGGCTCCATAGTAGAAAATATACTTCATACTCTAATAAAGAAGTGCACTTCATTATACAGGATGATTTTTGATCGTCAACGTTTACGAAAACTATGAATTCTCCTCATCATCACGATCATTTTTCTCCATGGAAGCATACCTGGGAAGTGACTGGGTCCAAAGTTGAGTAAATAGACTACGTTTTTCTGCATAAATGCACATAGATGCGCGTAGCAAGATTTTTTTCACGAGAAATAATTACTATCTTATATGATAAAACTAGCATAAATACTGGACACTATAAATTTTGCCCGATCAAGATATTTTTTCCTTTTTTTATTTACATCGTTTCCCAGCGTTTTTTTTGTATACACTTACTTTATTATAAATAAAAACAGTCTGTATACATAGGTACTAGAGGACGCCTTCGATTTCGTGTGCTTAAATTTAAGGATTTCTGCTTTTCATATTCCCGCGGGAATTTCGGAAAATTCTTTCTTACCAGATGTCTACCTACGTTTTACAAAGAACACGTCTTCAAAGTATCAGATCTGTGAGATCGGCGGTTTAGGCTATGTGTTGATCCGTCGGTTATTCAGGACAAAGCATTTCAAATGCGTAGATAGATAGTTGATGATATGACCAAGATATATGTAATACTAATGAACGCCTGCGACTTCGTCCGAGTGGATTACAGAAAAAACAAAATGTTGAAATTATTAGGGATAAAAACTTTTTCCCGGGATAAAATGTAGCCTATATGTTAAGTAGGACCTGTATCAATATATTTCTGAAAACTGCATCGAAATCGATTCAGCCGTTCCTGAGATTACCGTGCACAAACGCACAGACAAACAGACAAACCAACAAGCCGACAAAAATTCCAAAAAATCATTGTTATGGGTACTATTGCGTTGATAAAGGTCTCCTATAATATTTTTTCTCATGTATCTTTCATGTACAGACAGCGATCCGTTACTTTTTATTATATGTATAGATAGTACAGGAGGCTTCTTTTTAACGTAGGTAATATTAACCATAAATGTCCATACGCTATCTGTGCCCTATACTTTCTGAATACTGCATCACGTTCTTACGATGGTCACCAAAAGCAAGGCAACCATTTCTTTAGGGTCTTTTACGATAATAAAAAAAAGCATAAACTAAATTCTATGAGGCTAGTTGACACAGGCTCTAAACATCGAGAAATTGTGATAATATGATGTTTTTCATATGAGGTTTTGTTGTGAAAGTTAAAATGAAAAAAGTTTTCTTAGCGTGTTTACAGAAACTCTTGGAGGCCACGCAAAATAACCTAGATTACAGGCAAACTATTCCAGATTCTCTCTCAGAATATTTGTAGTGCAGGCACAGACAATACTGTGCAAAATAGCTATAAATTGTTTCTTTGTTATACTGAATCACTGACTGTTTTTTAGGGGCAAGGTTAGCTGTTTTTGGAGAATGCCACTGAAGGCATTAAGTAATACCATAACCTGTCCTTAGCATACTTGCCATAGAGGCCATTTCTACCACTCCAAGTCAAGCGCGTACCCTAATCTTAGGCCCACAAGTGGGTAAATACCAAATCTCGATTTAAGTTAAAATACAATCTTGCATTCTTTACACAGAAAAAAAAAACTGTCATATGCTCTAATTCTCGAATTTTTACGCATTTATTAGAAGTTTACCTTAGTAATACAACAACAACATGGACATTATTGTCTTTATTTCATGCCTCCTCTTCACATAAGGCATTTTGACATCACTCGCTGACGCGAGACGCCTACTTATCTGTATAGAAAATCACTTTTAATACAATACAATAAGATTAAACGACAGCGAGCTAAACAATACTCATTTTCAGCTATACAACACTTAATTTCCGGCTCTTTCATTAATGAAGTCAGACGGATTTTATGGAACTAAACTTAATTAGAGAAACAGTATTAGATTTAAAAGGCAACTAGCGCCATTTTACTAGTTTTCATTACTGAAACTTATGGCATGGCAACCTGGATTTTACAGCATTTTATGCTATGCATTTTAAACTTTAAAATAGGGGTTGAAAGTAGGTTGTTCTTTGAAAGGGTGTTGAGGGTGCTTGTCAACTGTGGAGACTTTTGTTTCGTACTTAAGTGAGTGTAAACTTAAGGCTCATTTGATGAAGTACCCTTGTAATGTTGTAAAAGTGAAAATGTAGTTTAAATTCTGCAGTAAAATTATTTTTTTCCGCCGTGTTACAACTTAATTTTTATTTTTAGGCTCACGAAGCGTTGTAAAATTAGCCGAGTTTTTTTGTTACTTTGGCGATAATATGATTTGTTCATTGTGGAGTGTGGTCTCTATTTTTATTAGCTTTTATTTAGTTTCACCTGTCCCATTGTCTGTAACCAAATCTTGCAATCCACTTCCCGGTTTCCGATTGAGCCGAAATTTTGCATGCATGTATAAATCGGATGATAATGCAATATTATTATGACATAGAGCTGATCTGATTATGAAGCTGGCTATAGGAACTCCGTGATTAAACGACGCAACCCCATCGAGTTTGGGCTCGTTGGATTGGACCAGTTAATTTTATTAACAAATAATAAGAGCTTGTTTTTTAAAAAGGCTTTCTAAAAGTGAAGTTATTTATTTATATGCATATCTAAAGTATTATATTATTATTTATATTTTCATTACTTGCATGAACTAAGCGATACCTTCACAGTATAGGTGTAACCTAAAATATAGTAGATAATAATATCAAACAAAATTAATGAGGCAGTTATATATATTTAATTATTTACTCATTTCAAGTTTATAATATGGATTTCCTAACTGAGTTGTTTCCAATATTGTCGTTATTTATGCTTATTGTACTCAGTGGACTGTGTAGTATTATCCGGAATTAGCAATTAGAATTTAGCATTTTAGCATTAAACGCCACTCATTTGCATTTACCTGGTTATTCCATTCGGAAATTCCGTAAAGTTGCGATTCCACCAGAGAACGCAGCATATACGTTGCTATAATGACGGCCGATTGGTGTAGTAGGCAGTGGCCCTGCCTGCAGCGCCATAGGTCCTGGGTTCGAATCCCGGTAGGTGCAAACATTGATATGATGAATATTGATGTTTGTTTCCGAGTCATGGATGTTTCTATACTTATCTATGTATTTATATACCGTTGCTTAGTACCCACGACACAAGATCTTATGGATCTTGATGTGGGACTAAGTTAATGTGTTGTGAAGTATGTGAATATTATTATTATTATTATATTATTATAATGCGTGTAATGTCCACAAGTCATATTATTGGTTCATTATGACAATTAATTGGACCAATCCATGTCTGCTCGTGGGTATAAGGTACTATTTAGGTTTCCGGAAGGTGGGCATCAAACCCCACTTTAAGAATAGTAGGTACAATAGGCATGTGGTGAAGAACTATAGTGTAGCAAAAACCTTGAAAAATTATAAGAGTAAATTAGACTATGTACATACCTATAGGTATTATTATAAGATCGCAATTTCTTATATTAGTAGGTAAGGCAAATTACTTTGTTTTTTATTTGTTAAGTTTATTTCTTGATTTTTAATTTACTTAGAATACCTATAATATACGGAACCACTTTAATAATTTTGTATTATTACAGTTTTCCAGGACAAAAAAGATATTGTGATCAAAATATTCGGTTGATTGTTGAATATTTAAAACAACGAAAAAGCAATAATTGTTAAGTTTAATTGATATCGTTATTGTTATTAATGAAAAAGTAACTTAAAGCAATTAGATTTGTCAATTTCAATATAAAGTCTGTGATTACATCGTGTTGGATATATGTGTAGTCTAAAAGTGAGATTAAGTCGGCCTAAAGTGAGCTAAAGTGGACTAAAAGTGAGCTCTAGTCGACTAAAAGTGAGATTAAGTTCGCATAAAGTGATATTGGTACTTGAAGTGATATAAAAGAGGAAGGCAGACAAAGATGGCGTTTGCGGCTGCACGGATGATTTTAAAGGACAAGAGAAGGAAGGCTTCGAAAGAAGACTTCAGAGACCCAAGAAATAGGAGCAAGGTAAATACTATCTCAGACAAGTTTATTACATTTATAAAATAGGAGGATATTGAACACAGGATAAAGTAAGAGTATTTAAAAAAAATATCAACACGTTAATTATAAGTACTAAATCTAAATAAAAATGTTTTTCAGTATAAATAAGATTTCGATTTATCCATCAAAAAGTTTGTAACTAAAATAACCTGCCAAGAAGTAGCTCACCGACGTTTCCGCCGGAAACAGCTCATTATGGCGCATCTCATTCAATTCATTCGATTCTGAAAATGTGAGTTTCACATAATTGGTGTCATAATTCTACGCAGTTTTATACATACCTATACAAAGAAATAAATTAATTAATTTATTCGACATTAGCATATACCATATATACATTTATTTTTTATATTTATAGCTTATTTTTCAATTGTATATATTATGTTACTTTGATCTCGTTCTATATTTGTTACGGTCTGTCAAGTATTATAGTGGCGTTGCAGAGATTTATGGCCGCCTAAGTGAAACTAATAATGGTTTTGTTCGCCTAAAGACGAAATATAGGAGAATTGTTAAGTTAGTTCTCCTTTATCTTAAAACCAACATTAGGTCTGACTGACCATATATATATAGGTATACAGGGTGATTTTTGGTCGTCAACGTTTCCGAAAACTACGGAATCTCCTCATTATCACGATCATTTTTCTCCATGGAAGCATACCTGGGAAGTGTCTGGTTTCCAAAATATTAGGGTCCAAAGTTGAGTTTGCGTTTTTCTGCATAAATGCACATAGACGCGCGTAGCAGGATTTTTTCACGAAAAATAATTAATATCTGTCTATAAAAAAACTAACATAAACACTAGACACTATAAATTTCGCACGATCAAGGAATTGAAAATTTTTTTTCCCAGCATATTTTTTGGCATAAACTTACTTTATTTCATGTATAGAATACGTACCCTTCGTTAAAGGTGGCCACAAAAAAACACCCTCTATACGCACGGTTGAGGCACGCACACAAGGATCGCGTGATAGAGATTCTACAGCCAGATTTCAAGAGTCGATTAAGGAATTTAGAGGCGTTGTCCATGGCGATGAGCTAGCAACTTGTCCATGATCTTTTCTGACTGCGGTATGCTAAACGTGACTGTAGGAGTTCCTTCGAGATTCTGCAAATCTTGGTCTCCCATTATCGGGAACATAGCCAGGTATATTACGTATTAATAAAAAAATAAATATGCCTTGGTGTGTCCTGGTTACAATCGCCATTGAAACATATCACGCGGTGACGGCAAATTTTTCTGTCTTATTTGATGTCATTGAGTTCCCTACATTTTAGGGTCCGTATTAAAAGAAAATGGCGTAAAATTTTATGTTTCGGTGTAACAGAGGGCCGCAAGTTCCGATGCCGTGAGAATCATTATAAACTTTAATGAACGCTTTAACGAGGCCCTTTCACGCTCCCCGTGTTTGTACCAGAAATCAGTACGGGAAAAGACCACTATTTATTTTTACCCGACTGCGCCAGGGTTATGTTTTTCTAGGGTATGTATGTATGTATATTTCTTAGGTACGCTGTAGAGCTGTAGAGTCTAAACGACTTGTCGCATTTGATCTTGAAAGGTATCATAAGGTCCCACTTAATCATGAGCGGGACACACTGCGTCAAAACGTTTACGCAGTCAGGTTATTTCAAAATAAATGATTACTTTACCATTTGGAGTCGCCATATTTCGCTCAATCAAATTTTGTATACACAAACCTACTAATACAGACATTAGTGAAATCAGTGTGATGTAGAACCCAATATAAAACCTGGTAAACATTTTCATTCCGCGATTATACGCACGACTATGTTATTAAAAAGGGGTGACCAGAACCGCAGAACCATGAAGGAAATTCCATAGTCATATTTAGTATAGGCCAGGTGTAAACCAGTACGAGTACGAATTGCTAGTTCATCGTCTGAGAGTATGTCGAGTTCCTCAGTTGACTCTTACGACATTCGCGGTAAGAGATGAAATGGTCGAGCATTTCATGAAATGGTCGCATTTCATAAAGTGGCCAATTCAATTTGACCAGATCATTAAATCGTCTACATTTCACGATTTTGTCATCCACGTGTGGCTAAATCGTATTAATAGAGTGTCCACAAAATCCAGAATGTGGTAAGAGCTTATTTATGGTACCGGTATGATTTTTTTGCTATAAATATCACAATCTATAATATTTAAAAAACATAAAAGGCTTTACAAAAGCTTTATTTTATAATCGATCTGCCCAAACCATATCATGATGTGGCCAATAGACAGTTGAACATTTCATGAAATGCTCGACCTTTTCATGAAATGATCAAATCTACGATATGGCCACAACATATACACCGCATAAATAGCATAACTATTACTAAATGAAAAAGTAAGAAAAAATTATACCACCCCAATTGCTTACTGCACCCCTATATATTTCTATCCATCACTTATTACTTCGACTATCTAATAAACACTAAAAAGGTAGAGTAATCAGGCTGTAGAATAAATATTCATGAGCGGATACATGGTCGTGAGCGAAATGAGCGAGGGATTATATACCCCTGTGGACAATGGGGCTTCAGTTGTTTTGTTATTGCCGACCAATATCGGTTAGAGACAATAAAGATTGATTTACATTGAGCCAGTAATTTTATTACGCTGTGCCACAGTATAGTAAAATATGTGCGAGTATAATTCCGCAGTTCCGACTACTTTCAGGTAGATACTTCTTAAAAGTCTACTAAAGCAAAAAAGTTATCAATTTCACTTCTTAAATTTTTGTTTGTTAATAAGTTTACAATATTGTCCAGTCCACAAATTCAATTTGTATAAAGTTTGTTAGTAGAAGTGATATTATTTTCGCAACTAATAGTACCTAAATCTCGATAGTAAACTCCCCAACTTGACTCACCGATCGTAACTTATACCGACATGTGTCGACAGTGTTGCCAATTTCCGCGCCCCGAGCCGCACTTTCCGGTCGGCCATGTTGGAATGCGTGAACATTACGTGTTTACACGGACTTCCGGCGCCGCTGCCCTAGTTGGAGACATCCGGCCCGTCTATTCATATTGGACCATATATGTCGTAAGATTATAATATATTAGATAATATGTCGTGTGGCCTCGGCAGAGTAGAATAATATCTGGCACGGAATACAGAGGTCGTGGGTTCGATTCCCACCCGGGTGAGGAATTTTTTCCGTTTCTTTATTAATAATTTTATAGAATAATATCACCCTATGTATACCTGTGTAGGTATCGTAAGAGGCGATTATGGGTTTCCGGGAGGTGGGCAGCAGCGCCTCCCGTGTTGACATATTCCGAAACTCATACTGTGGTCACCAACCTGCCCAGCGTTGCGACTATTGGTAAAACGCCCCCCTCTCTGGCAGTTAATACCATGTTGCTTGGCCTGGGAGAGACGTACGTATGAGTATTCAAATTTTATGATTTCCTTTCCTATTCAAAGAAGTAAGAAACTTTACAAGAAACCAAATTTCTTCCCTCACAACTTATAATCACGCACGCATAACTTCCTCGTAAATAATTCTATCGAATCAAAAGTTTCGACTCTAAAAGTTTGGGAACCTTCTACTTGGCGCGGAAAGTATCCCGTCAACATGGGCCTCGGGAACTCGACGACAATCTGCCAAACCCCGGCGGGAATGACAGGTAAATGGCGGGAAGCGGCCATCTTGGGATTGCTGTTCGAAATTCGAATGGGATTATCTTGTTGGTGTAAGGGCTGCTCATACGAAGGCAATGCGACGTGACATGTTATATGGAGAAAGGATTTTGGGTTATGCTATAGAAAAGTACATTTATGAGCAGCTGTATGCTTTGTTAGTTCCGTTGTGAGACAAATACAAAATCTCTCAGTCCCCATTTTCAGATAAAAAAGAAAATATGCATTAAGTAGATTTGTAGTCGGTATACATAGCATATACAAAAGCGAATATCTACCACTAACATAAGTAGATAGAAAATAAATAAAACATTTTCACACTTTGTACAGTTCAAATGACATGATACTTTGTATCGTCGTGTGCATTTTCCATTTTCTTTGCAAACTTTTATTAGATCTGCAGTTCTCTGACAAAATGGAAGCGCCGCTGAAAGCTCAGGCGAACTGAACGAATGAATGAATGGAATTGTTCAGCCGAGTGCGAAATAGACAGATCATTTTTCAGCACCTAAGATATGTGTATAGTTCAAATTCAAATTCAAATTGATTTATATGTGATAGTTTGAGATTTGTTTTTATTTAGTATCAATGTTTTTAGTTTAACGCATTCCCAACATTATATCGTTATTGAACCGTGATTCATCTCATATTACGAACATAACCTATTTTTATGTTCGACGTCCATCATAAAAACACCCACTAACTTCTTGGCAGGGGTAAAGGGTATAAAAATATTGGAAAAAATCGAACCAAATAAAATAAATTCCCAAAAAGGTACCCATTATTCCAATCCTTTCCGAATAGGAGATTTGAAATAACCAAACGTTCTCAAATAAAGTAAATATATTTTATTTCAAGAGGACAAAACCCACGAGGAATGTGAATATAATAAAATAAGGATTGGCACCCATTAGTTGTGCCAACAGGAAACTTATAAATGCACGTAATAATAATATATCTTGAATGGAAATTGAGTATCATGCGAATATACATTTTGGAGTGTACCTACCTACACATCTATGTCTACGTTAATAATCTACACTAATATTATAAAGAGGAAAACTTTGTTTGTTTGGTTGTAATGAATAGGCTCAAAAACTACTGGACCGATTTTAAAAATTCTTTCACCGTTAGAATCCTTATAGGACCTGGATGAACATAGGCTATAAGAATTTCCCGATATTCCCACGGGAAGGCGACAAACGGGAATTCTATATTTTTTACGAAAACCACTATACATATGAAGCTGAAATCGGGCATATATGTTCATTGGGGAGAGCAAGGGAGGACTAAAAACGGATTTCCCGAAATTCCCACGGGAAGGGGACAAACGGGAATTCATAATTTTTACGAAAACCGCTATACATATTAAGCTGAAATTGGGCATAGATGTTCATTAGGGACTGCAAGTAAGCACTAAGGACGAATTTCCCGAAATTCCCACGGGAAGGGGGCCAACGGGAATTAATTATTTTTTATGAAAACGGTTACACATATGAATCTTAAGTTGGGCATATTTGTTTATTTGGGACCCCGAGGAAGCACTAGGAACGGATTTCTCGAAACTCCCACGGGAAGGGGACAAACGGGAATTCATTTTTTTACGACAAGCGCGATACATATGAATTCGAAATTAGACCTGTACGTTCATTAGGGACTGCGAGGGAGCGCTAAGAACGAATTTCCCGAAATTCCCACGGGAAGGGGACTAACGGGAATTCAATTTTTTTACAAAAACCGCTGTACATGTGAAGCTAAAATCGGAGACTGCGGGGAAGCACTAAGAATTGATTTCCCGAAATTCCCACGGGAAGGGACTGTCTGTGCGTTTGTGCACGCTAATCTCAGGAACGGCTTAACCGATTTCGGTGCAGTTTTCAGGAATATATTGTGACAGGTCCCACTTAACATATAGGCTACTTTTTATCCCGGGAAAATGTTTTTATCCCGGATAATTTCGACATTTTTTTTTCTGTAGTCCACGCGGACGGAGTCGCGGGCGTCCACTAGTTTATTATAAAATGTGTTAATTCTATAAAAAATGCAGTTAATTTAATTATAAATTGTTTTTTAGCCTGATTATGTTCTTGATTATAGGTTATATTATTCGAAAATTTCTATATAAGTCTATTCTATTCTATTTAAGTCTATTCGCAAAATCATTCATGCAGAACATAATGTAATATTATGTAGGTCCTATGTATATTGGATATCCACTGGGTGATTGCAAATTGGCAGGTAAACAATATACTCCGATAAGGCAGTAACGACCATTACACAGCTGTCTAGAGAGATAACGATGTTGCATCCATTTCTCTGTTAAGCAGCTATTGACATGAAATTAATAATTATTTTTACGAACCTAACTACTTTTAGTTATTGTCACTTTTTGTGGGTGGTAAAAACTTGAAGACAAAATGTTTTTTATTTAGCTATCTGTGGTATAGTAGGTATACAATAGCTATTAAATAAGTAATCTATTTTTACTCTACCTATGATTCTTGATAGATTGACATGTATGAAGCTGGATGCTTCGTCTTGCATTGACGTTTATTATTTTAACATTCCCACCACTTCAACACGTGATTTAAACATAAAACTAAATGAAGGCTGCCTATTGGAGGAAGTGTTTCGATAACGTACCTCAATCATTATAATGGTCTAAACCCTGTATTTCTGAAGTTTTATTTTTAATTTCAGAAATAATGAGCTAATGGTGTTATGCATTCTGTTTTAAGCCTGCATAATCATAAAAAAGGTTATAGCTTTTGCCGGACGATAGCTTTAGGTCCGGTTGAAATAAGATTTTCTTTGACACGAAAAGGACTTGGAAGAAAATTTCATAAGATTCTATTTGATCCTGAAAGAATATTAGACCTAAGTTGAAAGATTATTTTCGGAGAAAAAGCGTAATGTGTAATTTACTCTTGTTATATTTTAACTAATATCACCATTTCGACAAGATTAAATACGAGTGTTTTTTTTAACTTATTTCTACTTTTTGGATTCATAGGAAAATGCACCTCCGTTTTCACATAGTGCATTTTACTATACCTATAAAACAGGAAAAAATATGTTAAAGATATTTATGCGACTGAAAATCAATTCACACAAAATTATACGCTCCTTTATTTATATTTCAATAAAAATAATACTACTACACTCTTTTATTTTATTAGGTATTTAAGGTAATTTCCAAGGTGTTTGATGAAACTATTTTTATAATCCTTACTTTTAGCTATAAGTATAACTCTAAGATTGTTACAAGTTTTATTTCAGATTCACTGGGAAGTACTACATATTATTGAACCAACACAAACAGAATGCCAAAGCACACTGACATCAGCTTATACAAACACTATGTTCTGTACATAATCGATGTTGCTGACTGTCTTGGCAAATGCTTTTAATGTTCTATGGTGTTATACTGGTTGTAAGCGAAGATGTAAAGTTAAGCGAAAAGTTATGATAATAGCTCAATGTACAGCATCTATCTACGAAATTTCAGACTTGAAATCAGCTGTTAATTTTCTAGATAGAATGGATGTTTTTAAGTTTGAAGTTCTGTAGACGGTTTCTTTATAGTGGGCTATTATTATAGTATTTTCCTCAATGTACAACTTCTGTTATACCCTGTGGAGTCTTATAACTTTACTGAGATTTGAGAGTTATAAGGCTCTCAGATATATTCTTAAAGTTATTTTATTTTCAGGAAATATGTGTTGGTCGTTTTAGCGATAGATCTTCCCCTTATTGAAATCACTCTTTAAATGTCTATCACTAAATTGATCGCATGAAATGTGTCGGTAAAAGAGTGCTTTGTCTATACACCAGATATTTAATTAATATTTGTTGTGCAATTTTTTTTTTTTGAAATGAAATTATTAGTTTCAAATTCTTAAAACAGGTTTTTTCCATTACCTATATAGCAATCGACATCTTCTAATACGGAAAAAAAAAATTCTTTTAGACTTTCTGGATTTTTTAAAATGTTTTTGTTTTATGCACAGCAAGTCTGCACGCACTATTTTACTGCTACAAGAATAATCAAAAGTTGTTAATTATGTTTTAAAACTGTTTAACTAAAGTTGTGCCGAGCAACTTACTTAAATAAGGGTCTTTCAGATTTATTTCCACTTTATATCTGAAAAGCTTGCATTATTCAAGTTTTCATATATTTTTTTAAAGCTAATTGAACAATATTGAAAGTATTCTATTTTCTATAGTAATGTTTTTTGTTGTTCTTTTCACTAGTCTGAACATTTATTTTGAAACGTATAATATTAGCAAATAATTCATTTCAACAATGCTAGTTCGATATTTTCTCTGTCTAAAATGCTCAATATTTCCCTTTTTTTTTGTGAATACCGTGAAATATAAACTCAATACCGTGGTTAATAGAATCGTTGGCCGTCTATCACTCTGCACTGAATGAAAAGACCGGCATTTTTCAATGTCCGGGTCGTTGTGCATGATTGATCACTTCGGTTCCTATTCACACTGTTCCTATCATAAAAGAGTAAGAAATTCGCATTGTAGTTGTTTATTGAGAAAACTGTGAAAAGGTTTTCTTGGGAAACGCTAAAGAAAACCATTGAGAAATTTTTAAATATGAAAAGAAATATCGTAAAATTCTCTTTGAAGATAGAAAATATACTTAAGTGAACTTGCAACTGAATAGAAGTTTGCCTTTAGATAACAAATCGTTGAATTAAATGTATTAATAAAATATGGTGTGGTTACAGCAGTATATTTTTGAATACTTCATCTAATGTTCAATTTAGCTTCAAATAACGGTGCATATTTTAATGACAATTTTAAAATAACTGTTCTATGTGACTTCGACCAAAAAGATTATAGCACGATCTGTCTATCTACGAGTATCTCCTTCCTTACTTTAGCACGTGATTGCACTCTTTTAAAACTTATAGTAAACTATTTAGATGGTCAAACTTTTGAAAAAATCAATTTACACAGTTATGTACATTTGTAATTTATTTGATTGTCATGCAAAAATAAACATGGTAGGTAATTATAGTTTTACTACTTTTATTATTAGTGATTGATTATGAGTCATTTATCACTTAAGATTTTGTAAGTAAAAACTTGTAAAGTAAAAAAAAAAACGAGAGTAAAAAGTTTAAAGTTTCACCATTAAATAGATTATGAGCATGTTAATCTTCTTGGTCGTACATACTTCGTTTCAGTAATAAATTCTTCTAAAAAGACAATACGGTCAATGAAAAACAGATTCAGCTCCATAAATGCTATACGAATATGCAAGTCCATGAGACTTTATTACTGAAACAATCTGATTTGATGCGCATTCAATGTTCTTGATCGGCAACACGGTTACGGGGATTAAACTTTCTTTAGATCTTGCATTTAAAGTTTACTCATTTACTCATTCACGCCAAAAATACAACAGACTGTAATTTTTTGAATCTCGTAAATTCTATTTGTGAGATTGTAAAATTATATGTAAGTTTATTTGCACTAAATAAGTGTAGAAATAGCTTATTATATTTATGGTTACATGGAATATCTCCGAGAATGACGATATAGTAGTATTTATTCGAACCAGAAAAACTTCAATTTGGAATTGTGGGAAAGCTGCTATTCTAAATTTGGTCAAAATATGATTTTGCAACTTTACAATGTTTGCAACTTCCAGTTTTCGAGAAAAAATCCGCCATCCATGTATATCCTGTCTAAAGGTTCAAGCTATAGTCACAAGATGGCGTTAAATAAACACTCTGTTAAGTAATAGATTCCTAATAGAGTACATCCTATTAAAAAGGTTCGAGCTATCGCCAAAAGATGGCGTTAAATAAACTTTTAATTAATGTTTCCTACCCAAAACCCTGTAACCTGTTGCCGAATGCGTGTGCTGTGCGTGCTAGTGTACCAACTGTTTCTTCTTCCAGGCGCGGAGTGCTAGCACCAGTAGCTTTAGGAGTGTGAGCCAGGTACGGTAGCTTACACCACGCCTGTCATTTAGCATCGTTATGTTTATTTGGTGGTTTTTAGCAATGGTTTTTAGTTTTTATAGCGCCACTTTGGTAGATTTGTCTGATTTGGGAGAAGAGGGTGTAGCTCCAATTTTCAGCAAAGGATATTAATAGTAGGTATCTCAAAATTATTAGGCTTATATCAGCAATTTTAAATTCACCATACATTATGGCGTCGAGGCTTTAAATATCTATGGGGTATTTACATTACTTAGTTAAAGATACCTACATAAAATATTACAGATACATAGATTACTGAAATATTTTATTGTTTAGTCTCTACACAGACAGTGAAACGAAAACCATTGTTCACAATATTTTTGTCACGTCTCATAAATTATTTTGTAGTTTGTTATAGAAGTAGACATCACCAGCAGTAGATTCCATCGACATCGAGGTAAGTACCAACACACTATACTAAACATACGTCATTATAGATTTCAAAACAGTAGAAGTCATATTTCTGAAGACGCTCCTACTTAATTACTACTTGTAACTAAAAATACACCAACCTTCAACCAGGGCCGGCCCGCCTATACGGCGAACGTAGCAGTCGCTCCAGGCGCCAAATCTTAGGTAAAATGGTAAAAAATTGTAAAAATATGGGCATATATTATTAGGAGTAAAGGAGAGGCGCCATAATTGGATCTTGCTCCATTCTAAAATTTACTTCGGGCCGGCGCTGCGTTCAACATCCATGACAGTTTTACATAAGCTATGGTTTCCTGGGATGCCGGCGCCATCATATAGCTTGCGGATACCGTTATGTTCACAGACGCTATTCATGACAACGCTATCCTAGGAGACCACAGATTTAACTAGCAGTCACCTATGCAGCTCACAAGAGTCGAGAGCACGGGCAAATGGTATCACTACGGTACTAATGCTTATATTCAATGGGGTAGGAAATATCAACGGAGTATTAAAAATTTGATGGTGAGTTGTCTTCTCAAAATGTATAAGATTGTAATGCAAGACTGGAATTAAGAGTTCTAATTAACTATGACCACATATAATCTACCATTGACTGTAATCTGATTATCACTATTAATAGATAAATTTCACATCTAAAAATAAAGTACCTAAGTATGTAATACTTACTGGAAGATATCTCTCGAGATAGAAGATAATAACAATCTCCGTACGATGTAACAATGTGAGCATTTTATCAAAAAATAAAACCATATTTTCTGGTATTATTCCCTGAGGAATCGCAACTAACGACCTCTGCTTCCGCAGCTCTGCTATCTAGCAGGTAATATAAGTCACACAGCGATGTAACATACGAATTATATGCTTTATGGCCTCATAAAATTGCGATAATATAACTTTTACCAAAGGTAAAATTGTATTGATAGAAGTAGTGTTTAGATCTTATAGCCCCTTTGTGCCAAGTGGCTATATCGTTAGATTAATCTTGAGCTTCTTTGTTTATTTTTGGTCATATTTTATATAATACTTAGCAGATTCTACTCGTTGAAATACTTATACTACTATGTACCTACATTGTACACAAGATTTAAACTAAACCAGATCAGCCGTTTAGGTGTTGAAGTGACCACGATGAGCACGCATGCTTAAAGAGAATTACCTATGTTAAAACAGTCCCATGATTCCCTAAAGTACCTATATTAGGTACCTATACAGCATCTTGTTGCTAACCAAGAAGTATTTGACAAAAAAACAACCTGAATATCACACTCGTTATTAAATGGGGGCGTTAAAAATATTGTCATCTATAATGCCCAGTCGTTAGAAGGCGGGGGTTTGTATGTAAATCATCCTGTGACCCACAAACCTAGTTCGGTTTCAATCTCAGGGCGGTGAAATATCTCAATGAATGGTTCCATATTTTTTACAGATTTTTGCAATAACTTGGTAGGTAATGAAGTGTAGTTCGCACGGTCTAGCTTAGCTTGCATTTTGCGTAAGCGTAGGTACTAACATAGGTAAATAGAGCCTAAGCTGAGCTTTGCAGTTTTGTGAGTGTACATCTTGTGTCGGTACATTATAAGACAGTGTATCTGCGAACTATCCCTTACCTATCTATATACTCTATCAAATGCAAAGCTCAGCTTAGGCTGCGCGGTACCTAATATACCAAGAGTAGTAGTGAAAAAAAAAATCAAATTCAAACAAGTAATAATTTACTTCTTCTTCAATGCTGCTCTGGGAGTGAAAAAAAAAACGTATAATACTACAGCTGCTTCTCTTCCCGGGCATACTGTACAAGTCAGTAGAGGGACAAGAGGGTCTTGGTGTTTTGTAGGCGATGGGCTGACCACCTGTCACTACTAATCGAACTTGTACATCTCAACTATACCCTCAAAATTGGTCAGAAGTGGCACCATGTGGTTCTATCGGCCCTTGGTGCTCTGCCTACCTCGTAAGGGATAAAGGCGTGATTATATGTATGTATGTATGTAATAATTTTCTCGAAGACATTGAACTTGGTGTTCTAACATCGTACGTGTGACTTGCTGTGAGTTTTGAATTTGAAAACTCTCGATTCCGCGTCGAGGTTTAAAAGCCTTATACTCGTAATAGCACGTACGAGTATTAAGTATGAGACGGCCGATTGGTGTAGTTGGTAGTGGCCCTGCCTGCGACGCCATAGGTCCTGGGTTCGGATCCCGGTAGGTGCAAACATTGATGTGATGAATATCGATGTTTGTTTCCGAGTCATGCATATTTATATACTTATTATATATGTATTTATATACCGTTACTTAGTACCCATCTTAGTGTGGGACACAAGACCATTAAGGCTGATACCACCTAAATAGCCTTTTTTTAAAAGTGGTTTTTAGACTAGATCAATGTGTTGTGAAGTGTGTGAATATTTATTTATTTATTTATGTAATGCTTATACAGCATTAAGTACAAAACGTTTTTCAAATCTGCATTCCTCAGATGTAGAAACGAAGCTTCAGCATCATAAATGTAATTAAAGAGCTTTCCCTCCTGTATATCAAAGCATTTCTCTCAAAGGTATGCAGTTATGCACACAAGAATTGAGCTCTGTCAATGAATGAAGGATAAAGGGGAGTTGTGATAATACTGATAATAATTGTAGATCTGGGGCTACTAATATAGCCAGGGTTGTAGTGCAGTATATACCGCTTTATGTCCAATTATTCATTGCAATACTAGATCGAGATGAATCTCAGATTTTTTTGACTTCTAATTAAAAAAAATGTATGAAAACCATTAGTAAAATTAATCACAATCGCTTATTTGCAATCGAAAGTATGAATGAATAATGAAATAATTATTTGAAATAGTCAAAAATATCAGTGGCGTAAGCATGAACCTTTTAACGCGCCGTAATACTATTTACTCTCAAGCAAAAACTATGAGATATGACAGTGTGACGATTACGTTACGGACTTTCGAAAGGTTCGTGCTTGCCCTATTTACCTATTGTTGGCTGTAACTAAGCAGCACTCATCGGTAAGTCCTTTCGTGTATCACCAGGGTATGGGATACAGCGACTTTTATCTATAAACATACCATGTTGTACCTCCTCTTTATTTTTACTTCATACTACGATTCAGGAAGGAACTTCAGGTTCGGCCTTCTAGCGCTCATGAATATATTCCATACTTTGCACAGTTAATTTATGTCATCTTTCTCTCCTTCGCAGTTTAAGTGCGGACGCGATAAACGAAAAACTCGGAACGAAAAAATCGGAATCCAAGTTCAAAGTTAGGTCTAAGTTTAATCCTAGTAGTAGGCAATAATTTTATTTCCCACAACGGGTTTTTAAATATAGCGATTAAAATAATCCAGTTTTATTGCAGTACATTTTATTATGTTATAAATTATGTTCAACCTAAAAGTACGTGCCAGTGTAAGTAGGTGTCTACTTAAACTTTCTCATTAAAAGTTGCGAAATTATGTTTAAAATGTAGGGATTGCTAAAGGAAAATGGTTCTACGATTTTTGCTTTTAAAATAAATACATTTGATTTTAAAGTATACTCGTACCTACCCTGGTAGACAGGGATATTACGTTCACAGACTGTAAATGCGAAAGCATTATTTTACTATTTTGTCAGTGCTATCTTAAAGCCTCTCCAGTGTGTGTAAAGTTGCTAGTCAAGATTTCTGTAAGAATCGCGAAGATTTTTGGTTTGTATGATTTAGTGAAAAGCGGTGATAGCCCAATGTTTAAGACGAGCGTCTTTCAGTCGAAAGGCGTAGGTTTGATCCCAGTCATGTGCCTGTAAGACTGAATATAGCTTTACCCGCCCTCTGATTACGTAAAAGCAATAGCAAAGCCGAAGCCACAAGATCGCGATAATTAAGAGTAAGTGCGTGCGCGCAACGAGCGCTCGGCGTCCTCCTGAGCCCCGCTTCCGACTTTGCTATATAGATTTTACGTAATCTGGGGGCCGAGGTGGGCTTGTGTCAGTTTGGCGGGCAGCGCTAAAACAAACACCAATCCTTGACAATAATGTGTTTCCAAAGAAATCATGCGCCGACCCCATGCTAATAAGGGGAGGGGCAGGAAGATGAATGATAAATGTTTACCTAAATGTTTTATTTTAAATGGAAAGATGGTAAAGTACACCGGTCATTACGTAAATTATTCGTAACCCATATCCGTACTTAAGTAAGGTATAATGTAATTTATGGGGCATATACAGCCTTTTTTTGCAACCATCAACATTTAGAATAAAACTCGAAAAGTAAAGAAAACAATGTAATTTAACGTAGAAGATAAATAAATCTAACGAGTGTTGTAAAAGAGTCTTCTTGCTTCCTAATCGCCCGTCATCATCTCCATGAACTCTGTAATAATAAAGATTAAATTTATTCGGTGTTTATTGAAATAATCTTAGGTAAATCGTACTTGGCAGTCGTTCTTAATAATTTTATTAATAGCGCACCGTGAAACAAATGCAAATCCTTAGCTATATGGGTAAAGTTTCGAAACAAACTATAGTGGTACGAGTAACCAATAAATAATAGGGTAAAGGCGGGTAGAACACATCATTTGAATTTGATCCATCTATGGATTTATTTAAATTTTTTTACATTTAGAAAGTCTCTCTAAGACACCCAAAGCGAGGAATATGAAATGGGCCCATAATTTATCAGTCATGCATACAACTCGATTTCAAATATTGTAGCCTAGGCTAAATCTCCAGAGACAATCAATGTTTCGTCAGCTACAAGATTTACTAAAGGCTAGAAAGAAAACTTCGGATCCAACTTGTCTATAAAAAATTGCTCTTGAAATGGCTCGTAACTCTTAAATCAAGTTTTCGTGAGTTGGCTCTTTACTGGATGACTACATCCAATTTATTGAGCGGTTTTGAGGCATATGAGTAAAGAAATAAAACAGAAGTGACGCTTTATATCATCACGTTATCATAAGGTTCTTATTTTTATTATTTATTGCACCTATTTAAAACCAACCAACTATTGACCGAAAAATTTACTAATAATTTAGTGTACAGGAAAAATGTACAATGGTGTTATTACTGTTATACACATGAAGGAATCAAAGGTGTATAGTAAATAGTAGCAACGGGAACCAATCGACATAAAATAAAATTGACAGATTTCAAATTTCAATTTTATGCTGTTGTGCGTTAGTATGTAAATGGAGTAGCTGCAGGATCATTAAGGATATCCTTTAGCCACGTTAAGCATAGCGGGGTCAGATAATTTACTAATCGAGGGTAAATTAGTTTTATAAAATTATTAATGAAGAAATGGAAAAAATCCTTACCCGAGTGGGAATCGAACCCACGACCTCTGCATACCGAGTTAGCGCTCTAACCACTGAGCTACCGGGTCAATTACTCGGATGACGAATTTTACCATCTCTTTTAGCGTGAGGGTGAGGATTTTTTCCATTTCTTTATTAATAATTTTATAATATATAATATCTTAACTAAGATAAAATTATTTATAAAATTAGTTTTATAAGGTGTCTAAAAGGTACAACCTCAAGTTTCGCATCTGTTAACTTTCTTTACTCATTAAACTTTAGAGACAGGACCAATATTGACTTTATTCAATGGAAAATAATGATTTATTGGTCAATAACACGGTTTTCTGTGTCACTGCATACAAAAAAATTTTAGTCCTGAAATCAAGCATAGGAGTTATTCTATAAAACGGACTCTACCTACAGGGTGATTTTTGGTCGTCAACGTTCCCGAAAACTACGGAATCTCCTCATCATTACGATCATTTTTCTCCATGGAAGCATACCTGGGAAGTGTCTGGTTTCCAAAATATATGGGTCCAAAGTTGAGTAAATAGACTGCGTTTTTCTGCATAAATGCACATTGATGCGTGTAGTAAGATTTTTTCACGACAAATTATTAATATCTGTCTATGAAAAAACTAGCATAAACACTGAACACTATAAATTTCGCCCGATCACGTAATAAAAAAAAATTACATCGTTTCCCAGCATTTTTTTCGCATAAACTTACTTTATTTGATGTATAGAGTACGTATCCTTCGTTAAGGGTGGCAACGAAAAAACACCCTGTATAATCACGTCACTGGTGGTCGGTAAACTAAAGATGTAAGTTGACTACCTACCATCAAAGTCGACGGTTCCCGAAGCATCTGTGTCAATTTCTGCAATCATCTCGTTGAGCTGGTCCGGTGTGAGCTGGTCATCCAATGCGGCCAGGATCTCGCGCAGGCTGGAGGTGGGGATGTAACCGTTGCCTGAAATAATAGAAATATAACATTGTAATGCATAAGGCAACTTTCCAATTGAGCTGATTAAAACTAGAGTCGGATGTCGGCATGAACTATGCTTGTGCATAGCTAGGTATGTCAGTAGTCAATGATTGTATCAAAAACTTTGAGGGGCGACTATAGGTACTCATGATTTTGATAAGAAAAATGTAAGAAAATTTCATCGTTGTTTTATTTATTTTCACCTTTCGGCTACATAGGTTGATCAACTTAATTATACAACATTTTAATTCATACTGCGAACTAAGGTTACTGAATAAAAACGTAGTCAGGGCTGGCAGCTTTCCAAAAGAGTCGAAAAACAAGAGGAATATTTCAATTCGAAATGCAAAAAATGCAATTTAAAACTATGACATTGATATCCCGAGGGGTTGGGTTTGGGCAGGTTAATCTGGGGGTTGTTGCCAAAACTTTGCCAAAGGATTTTGTATTGGTTTTCATACTAGCGCGACTTCATTTATCTTTCGGGTGAACAATTTACATAGCCGGTGATAGTAAAACTACTAAAGTAGGTACTTACAGCTTTACTGGATGATCATAGAAACTTAAAGCTCGGAGGGTGTATTCTTTGTATGACAAGCATCCAACAATAACGGATTTTCTGAATTTCCTACGAAAATTCTAAACTTTACGAAACTATGTCGTGGACTTTAATAAAGTCTGCAGATTTTTTTTACTCAAGACAAATGGCTAAGCAAGCAAAATTCTTTCATGATTTCAAACTCGATTACCTTAGCAAAGAAATGTAACTTATAATTCTTATCTCTGCGTTTATCTGAAACTTCTTTTTAGGAGTTTTGCCAGCCCTGAAAGATAAAGCGAGTAAGTTTACATGTATGCCACGTCGTTTGCTATTTAAGGTAAAGTTGTCTCAGTTTTTAGCTGTAGGTAAATGGTAATGTTACAAGTTGGCACGCGTCCAGCAGTGCGATTGTTGGCGCCACTGCGTACAAATTATTGTTTGAGTTTTATTGTTTCAATTTGCACATTTCTGATTTATATTACGAACGTTTTAATTGCTTTTTAGTGGAAATTGAGGTATGAGTTTGTGGAGGTTTGTTCAGAGGATGTAGCGGTAGTTTGCGAGATTATAGTGAGACATGGGTTTTTTATTTAGCAATAAAGTTTTAATGGAGAAGTGTTTTTATAAATTTATCTTAGTCAAGATATTATATATTATAAAATTATTAATAAAGAAATAATATATAATATCTTGACTAAGATAAATTTATAAAAACACTTCTCCATTAATATAATCCGTTCGGATATGGTTGATCGTTTCATCTTTAAACATTGTGCTGAGGGATTCAGCTTTGTTTGCCGAGATTTGGCTACTGTATAGCTATCGGGATGAAAAATAACGTTGCCAATATGTAATTTAGAAAAGAGATGGTAAAATTCGTCATCCGAGTAATTGACCCGGTGGCTCAGTGTTGAGAGCGCTGGCACGCGGAATGCAGAGGTCGTGGGTTCGATTCCCACCCGGGTGAGGAATTTTTTCCATTTCTTTATTAATAATTTTACAATAAAGTTTTAAAAAACTAAATATGATCTTAGTTTTGGGAGTATTCTGATGTTATTAGAGTTAGAAAAGATTGTTTTTTTATTTGTGGAGGTGAAACTTATTTAATAATATTGTGATGTTTGTGAATTAAATACGATAAAACATAAGTACTGCACAATAAAGAATGTGTGAAAGAAGATACATTCGCCGTAGGTATAATTAGATAATCCATGCAAGTCATGCACATAGGTTATGCAAAACAACATTTTGTTTTAATGTTGGTAATTTAGTAGAGAACACGAAAAGTACTTGAGTCTGTTCTATTTCCAGCGAAACATCGCATAAAGAAGTCAAATGAAAGCGAAAACGTTAGGGTTGACAGCTGTAAGCTTTTATTATGTTTTCTGTATTATAAAATGTATTTCGGTGATAGTATTAAAAATATAAAGTGTAATGGAAAGGACATGTCAAACTTAATGAAAATATCCCACTGGTGGGAATTAGTTCACAAATTGAGACTTGTTTTTGTTTTGATTGAATGGCTTTGTGAACTTAGAGCTTACGAGTTAGGGCATGAAGTATTAGAAACTTGGGCCTGATGATTTTTTGACAGTGTTAGTGATATTATGCACTCGTCTTGACTGTTACAATGTTTTGGCGGAATCGCTGTCAGCTACAGAAACATTTACCGTGTTATTACAAACGGCATTAAACATTGTTTAAGCTAAATATTGCCTAAATTTGCTGTCAAATGTATGGATTGTCATTTTAAAACAGTATATAATTTAAGATGCCTTATGACGCTGCTGGTGACATCCCTAATAATCAACGTTTTTAAACGTGTAAGTAATATTTTCTTTGAAACAACAATAATGTTCATTTAGCCTATAAATCAGATGTAAGTCATCTGTATTAGCCCAATCTTCACGCGCATTTTAAAAACTAAAAACAGAATTGTAAAATAACAATTGAATAACAAAAGCAATGAGCTGTGAAGTTATTACAGCAGATAGTCAGTGAAATTACGGAAATTACATTTGAAAATGTGACTTGGGCGCAAGCCAACATTTGGGGAATTACACTGTTGCAACGAATTTTTTGTTGTAAAATTCTAGGATATGAAACTTACATACATCAATACCTACTGCAGGTGGCTTAGGTTAGAATACGGAGTAAGTATAGTAAGTTTTAAAATGTAAGCACATGCATAATTCACACGATGGGTAGCTGAACTGCAGGATCATAAAGAGGATACCATAACAATATTTAGTATATCGGACAGATGAAATTATCAGTTACAGGCTCCTATCTTATCGCCTGAGTGAAAAGGTGACTAAATAATAATTTGGTACATGAGAGAAATGCTTTGCTAAACGTGGCCGTTAGAATCTCCTTCGTGAGCTTTGGCTATCCCATTATGGGAACATAGCCGTGTGGATATTTATATAGGTACGGGAGAAATCTCTGATGTCTATAACACAGGTAAAAAAGGACATCCTATAAATAAAATAAATAAATATTCACACAAATCACAACACATTAACTTAGTCCCACATTAAGATCCATAAGGTCTTGTGTCGTGGAGTACTAAGCAACGGTATATAAATACATAGATAAGTATAGTAAACATCCATGACTCGGAAACAAAGATCAATATTCATCATATCAATATTTGCACCTACCGGGATTCAAACCCAGGACCTATAGCGCAGCGAGCAGGGCCACTCACTACCAACTACACCAATCGGCCGTCAACATCCTTACTTGTGACTACTAAATATTTTTGGATGTTTGTACAAATGCTAAACTTTTACTATGAGTTTTTTTTACCTTCTTTGTCGTATAACCTGAAGGCTTCCTTCAGCTCCTTCTGCAAGGCCTCGTCATCTTCATCCAGGAAGTGTGTGGCGACGCGGACGAACGAATCGAAGTTCAGTTTTCCACTATCTGAAAGTAATATTTTTCAGTAAATTTTTAAGTTATGGCGGGTTCATGTGAGAAATAATATTTTGTTTTATTTAAGATATTGTCGATAATGTTTTAAGTTAACAAGTTCTCTGGACAATTTAAGTTAGTTGATAATATAAATGACAAGAAATCTCTTAAAGAGATAAGCTCGCCTTTGTACACTTTCTGTGTAGTTACACAGAACATAGTTATGTTAAGTAACTATATTGTCTAATGTTTAGTCACTATATTGTGTACAATAAAGAATACAATACAAGAATAAATATATCATGTGGTGTCGGCAGAGTAAAATATCACCACCCCATGTCTGCTCGTGGGTATCGTAAGAGCCCATTAAGAGCTTCCGGGAGGTGGGCAGCAGCGCCTCCCGTGTTACAACATAATCCGAAAATCACACTGCGGTCACCAACCCGCCTGTCCAGCGTGGTGACTATGGGCAAAACTCAACCTATGGCTGTAGCCTTGTGGCGTGTCCTAGGAGAGGCCTACGTCCAGCAGTGGACTGCAATAGGCTGATGATGAATGTGTATAATATAAATAAGAGACGGAAGTATCTAAAGCCTACATCATACAAATAGTTACGCCCATACATACATTTTATGGCAACGCTTAGTATTCAAGAAGCTTCCCTCAATAGACTTGTTAATTAAAAAGATACGCCACAAGTACCTACGTGAAGCTTAATTGGCATAATGATCGTTTAATTTTGTTAATAATGTTTCGTCTAAATTGAAATTATTTTGAATAAATTACAATTTCTGAGGAATACCAGGGAGTTGGAGGGAGTAAGCAAGAATTGGAAGTTGTTATATTTTATTGCTTAATTCAGAATAACCCTTAGATATAAATTGTTTTACGGTTAGTTTATTGATATAATGAAATGTTCTAGAAAATAGCAGTATAGAATATCCGTCAAATTTAGGTTAGCTTAAACAGTGTTTAAATTCTTCTGTAATAACATAGTAGATTTTTAACATACTTTTAATTCCTTCGTTCGTGTTACTACCCGTCTTTTCTTGCCCGTGTTACTTCAGATGCTACAGATTACTTTGGTAGTAACACGGGACATTTTTTTCCCATGTTACGAGCATATCTGTAACATATGAGAATTTTTATTTGCCATGTTACCATCGGCGATTATCATGCTTGAATCTGTAGCCATAGGGAGTTGAAATGTTTACAGGGGCTTGATTATATTAATATTGAATGCGTTTAAGAAAGGGTTTTTTGAAAGTCAGCCCCTCAGTGTAGCTTTATTCATTTTAAACTGTTTAATTTTGGATATCTAATTCACCTATATGTGTTTATCCTTGAAATCGATTTATGCTTAGCGTGGCTGTGGGATTACTTTCTAGATTCTGCAGTTCTGGCTACCCATTTTGAGAATACAGTCGTGTATATATGAATATCTATGTAATATTTAATTAATTGCATTTATTTATTGTTACATTATGACTAACTTAAAACTATGTGCTTAGGACTATGGGTTGACCATCTTAATTTTTACAAGGTGGTCAACTAGGTATCAGCCAGCATTTTGGTCACGTATGGACTCCACGAGCCGCCCGGCCAGGTCCCTGCATATTTGGAGCGCCGCCGGTCCCCAAGGGCCCAAGGTCTCCATATTTTCGTGATAAACCTTTTCGGACCACTTTCAGCATGACCTAAATCCAAACAAATAACCCGCTAACTACGGTTTGCAGAAGTTTAACTAGACGCAAACTCTGGTTAACTGCAATAAGGATTATCTTAACGGTCGGACTTACCCGTATCAGCTAGTAAATGTGTGTTGTTGATGCTACGAGTTAAGTTGCAATCAGTTTATTAAAGTGGAGCTTATGAGATTACGAGTTGGTACCACTGGGCGATCATGAAGTCTCTAAAAATTGTTGGTCGTATGATTTTTAAAATAAATCAATTGCCAATATACTTACTTATATAGGATTTTATAGAACTTGGTATAACCTATCAGAAAAGTCCACAAAGGCTTTTAAAAACTGAAAACAACTCAAGTTTTGGGGTTTATCTGGAAAACAAATTTATAAATGAAATTGTATTAGGCGTTACAATTCAGAAGTTCAAACTTTAGAGTTTCATAATAATTAGTGGTTTACTAATTTACTAATTTCTATAATCCTGAGGATGCCACGGTTGTTGGCGTAACATATGCAGATTATTTATCTAGTTTTTGATTTCGGAAATAGTGCGATGTATTATCTTGCATGCTAGGTGCTCGCTCGGGTCTGGTTTCTCGTGGCGATTGTAGTTAGTGAAAGTGCTGGTTTTCGTCAGATCCGAGGGTCAGTGGAGGGTATAGTGCCCGGTGGTGGGCGCACCCATAGTGACATAAATTTATTTTGATTTCGAGTCGATGTTTTGATAAAAATACTGTCATTTTATACGTGCATAGTGGAATCTTCCATTTATTACTAAAAAATGCTTGCCAGAATCTATTAACATTCGGCTTTCAACAGAATAGCTATGTTTAATGGTGTGTTAAAATACAGATAGTCGTTTTTATGAGTCGTGTATCACTAATTTCAAGATATAAAGCAGACTAGAAAATTTTCTTTCGGTTATTCGACCCGTATCTATTTAAATTGAATATGAGTACCTAGTTGTACAAAGTTGAGCTTATCTCTTAAACAGATTTCTTCCAGATACAAAAATACAACATCCTTGATAAATAAAATTAATGGAAAACGCTATATAACTACAGTAGAGTAAAAAATAAGTTAGCAACGGCGTAAAAAAGAAACAAAATAAGGGTGCATCCTCAGCCGACGTTTAAAGAGCAGTTAATCCTCTGTAAGCGGCACTTAAGGTCCTATCACCAGGCCAACGGTAATGGCCGATTTGTGTGATAATTAGGACGACCTACACTGACTAGCGAGGTCAATAGTTAGGACTTGAATCACAGTTTTTTAATTTGTTTGACGCCAGATACTATGACTACTGACCTTTATATATTATACTCGTATAGGTACCTGAATATAAAACATACATAAATACATATATAGGGGAAGATCGGGTAATGGGAGTCAGTGGGTAATAGTGGTCACCCACACATCTCTAAAAGTAACACTAATAGAAATGCGTTAAGGATCCTCCCTGCCCGCTCTGTTCCCCTCGCTGTCGCTGCGAGCGTGCCGCGTGGGTATGGCGACAGCATAGAGAATGAGAGGTGTGTTTTGTTTTTGCGGCTCGCCGATGTAAATTTTTACGGATGCAAAATATACAGTAACTTTTATAGTTATTGGTCTACTTGTATGTTACTATTTTACGCCCTTACTTGTACATTTGGTCTAATGATTTCCTTCTTAAATCCGGAGTTTTTCTAATGTATATTTTGTGTTTATTACTTTTTCTTCATAAAATACTTGTGGGTAATGAGAATCGGGTGATCCCCATTGCCCGCTAGTGACCGCCACCCAAAGAAAAAGATAGGGGAAAGGAAAAATATATGGGGTGATTTTTGGTCACCAACGTTCCCCAAATTTACGGAATCTCCTCATCATCATGATCATTTTTCTCCATGGAAGCATACCTGGGAAGTGTTTGGTTTCCAAAATATTAGGGTCCAAAGTTGAGTAAATAGACTGCGTTTTCTGCATAAATGCACATTAACGCGTGTAGCAAGATTACGCGCGTGCCGAAGAAGGGGACCGAAAGAGTAAAGAGCAAGATTCTCCAGGAATCAAACGATACCCCTGTATCAGACGTGACGCGATTTCTGTTAGATTTTTGTATGATCCTCATTGCCCACAAGGTGACCTCAATTACCCGTAACTTAGTGCAATGGGAGTCAAATCTGTTTTTTTTTAATACTTTTATATTTCCCAAAGATGATTATCAAAGTGATGATTACTGATCTCAAATTATAGCTAATTAAGTAAATTTTGTTATGAGGCGGTTGCAATAATTTTTTTGTTAATTTTAGCTTTTGTATTCTAATTCTTGCTTAAGTGACCCCCATTACCCAATCTTCCCCTACATATAATCACGCCTTTATCCCTTACGGGGTAGGCAGAGCATCAAGGGCCAATAGGACCACATGGTGCCACTTCTGACCAATTTTGAGGGTAAAGTTGAGATGTATAAGTTCGGTTAGTAGTGACAGGTGGTCAGCCCATTTTTATTATATGTATAGATTTTATACATCTGTCCCTGTATGCTATTTTACATAGCAGCGTGAGTATAGGATCTCATTGAATGATGAATGAACATATACGTGTGTATATGTACCTATGTTATTAACTATTATTTAAATTGATGGTAAATTCCATAGATGGTACTAAAGTCCTCTTGATCTGAGTTTGAGTCACACTAAGACTGCCTTTTCACCAGAGATAGATAATTATGTTATGCTACAATTATAGGTATTTATGTTTCCATGCATGCATGCCTATAATCACGTCTCTATCCCTTACGGGGTAGGCAGAGCGTCAAGGGCCGATAAAACCACATGGTGCCACTTCTGACCAATTTTGAGGGTATAGTTGAGATGTATAAGTTCGGCTAATAGTGACAGGTGGTCAGCCCATCGCCTACAAAACACCAAGACCCTCTTGTCCCTCTACTGACCTGTACAGTATGCCCGGGAAGAGAAGCAGCTGTTTTACGTTTTTTTACTGCCAGAGCAGCATAGAAGATTCCATGATGTGAATAAATTCAGACATTCATAGCAACGTATAATAGCGGAAAGGCAGCTAGCTACATACATAGATTCTGACATCGCTACTGCAAGATAAAGTTTGTCTTGAATTGCATAAAAGTGAAATTTATTAATGCTTTTTTAAATGCGTCTGTACCTGTACCTATTCTTTCGTAATTTGCTAAACGACATTGGTGTTTATTCCGATAAATATATCTAACAAGATAAGAACGACCGCAAGATTTTTGCCGTCGTTTGAGTCGCTCGTAAAAGAGACCGTAAACTTGCTTCCAGATTAGTGACGGCATATTTCTGAACATCTGGACTCTTGGGACATGGATGAATAAAAGAGAGGAGGTGGCCTAATAACGAATATTTATTGTTGTCTCGAGTGGTAGACGGGCAAGTTTTTGCTAATGATTATTTTACACTGCGCTGTGTAGCCATCATTTTAAATAAATAATAATGAAAATAATATAATTTATTAACCTTTTCCCAAAACAAGGTACTTTTAAGGGATTGATTGTCATGTAGCATTAGCTCTCTACAATCTAATTTATAAATGAAAACTCACACTAAACCCTCTATGGAGCAGCACTACTAATATAGGGTCACTACTAATTGTACCAGTGAGGATTATATAGGTATACCTATGAATTCGTTAAATATTGAATTGTATCAGGCGTCACTATTCGGAAGTTCAAATCTTAGTTAGTTGGTTCGGTAGATAGAACTAACATGGAAAACTAATCCTGATGATGCCACGGGTGTTGGCGAAGCATATGTCGATTAAAATTTTAATTGGTTTTCGGATTAGCAGCTATGTATTTATGGTTGCATGCTAGGTACTTGGATCTGGCTTCTCGTTGCGACTGTAGTGTCTTGTGTTCGTGATCATGAGTCGGCAGATCCGAGGGTCAGCGGAGGGTATAGGGCCCGGTGGTGGGCGAACCCTCAATAGAGCTATGAATTCGTCATTGACAAGGTCTAAATTGATTATGGCATCTCCACTCCATCCTTCGTTCGTGATCGGGTCTCGTTAGCTCTTTGGTCTGATCAAAGAGATGTCAATAAACGTCTATAAAACAGTCTACACTGTCGGTTTTGGATATAAAATAGCATGACATCAATTTGCACTTACGATATTTTGACTTTGCTTTTGAAGTTTTGCTCGCATATTTATATAAAATCCAGCTTTTAAAATTAGAATTTTACATGAAAATGGGATTGAATTTATACCAAGAATAAATAAAATATATATCTAACTATGACGAAGAAATAGCTTAGATACATAGAGTGCCAATGTCATACTGTTTCGATGCACCATTAGACTTTTCGGTGCCTCACAATTCCAGTCCTTGACACTTAGATTACATTACTATACGTTATAATACTTTAGTAATGTAGTACATTACTATTATATACATTACACTAATAGAATCTAAGTGTCAAGGACTGGAAGTATGTAGATGGCACCGACAAACGTCCTAATGGTGCATCGAAACAGTTATGTACTCGACATAGTATGGAGAATTTTTTAGTATTTCAGGAATGTTCATACAATCTTGAAAACATAAACATGTGATTTTGAGTCTTAAATATTGTGGACAGTCTGTTTTAATAATCCTTTCGCTTAGCATACCCCTATTGTTACTTGCTCGTGCCTCGGAAAGCACGTAAAACCGTTGGTCTTTGGCGTTGGCGCCTGATCTCTCTCCGGTCGTGTCGGCTTTCCGTCCCATCGGACTATGAGAGTGAGGGAACAGAGAGTGCATCTGTCTTTGCGCACACACTTGTGCACTATAATATCTCCTGCGTACCTGGCCAATCTCCGTAGAGATTGGTCGCCTTGGCCGAAATACGGTCGGAGATCATCATCACACCTTGGTATTTTCCATCAAATCTTACCATCTATGGTGCTCTAGTCTTACCATCAGCATCCTCTCCATCCAGCATCTGGTCCAGCTCTTTGTCATCGTAGCTGTGGACCATCGTGTTCAGGATGGTGCGAACCTTCTCCTTCTCAATACGGCCTTGTTTGCTCGAGTCGAACATGCTGAATGCTCGCCGGAGCACTGCAACAAGCAACAAAGTTAAATTTATCACTTTTTGTTGGGTGCAGGTGCAGCTTAGTTGAAAAGGAAGGATTTATGTTCTCCAATAGGCTTGACACATATAACAATACAAAATAATACCTACCAAATAACAATGTTATAAACAGGGTAAAAAACGACAGTTAATATTCTGGAGACATCATACTCGTACCTATGATCTAATTAAATAACTTCGTTGTTTAAAGTACACGTGACTAAAGTTTGATGTAGGTGCCATGATATTTGTAAATAAAAAATCTGAAGTGAACTCTATACATACAAAATATTATACATACAGACGAATTGAGAACCTCCTCCTTTTTTTGAAGTCGTCGGTTAAAAATAAAAAAGTCACCTAATTAAACTTGAAATGTAAATACATTAAGAGCAGATTTTCCCAACGGTTAGATAGTCTATCTAAAGGATAAGGATAGGATAAAAAGGATTGATGCTGTCTTTTTTTAAACTTGATTAAGATAGAGACTGTGTCATGTTTATCCTCCAGAAAAAATAATGGAAAAATCTTCATTTAATTTAAACAAAAAGCAACGGAAATTGGAATTTAAAATGTTCAATTCAGGTCTATATCACATCGTTGGAAATCTCTACGAAGCGAAGATATTGAATTGTGGATATTGAACTTTTAAGACATTTTCTTCCGTTACAAAAAGCCCTATTAAATCAAACAAGAAAAGGAAAAGAGGACTTTGCGGTATAATACGTTAGGTTCCAAATTGAGCTTTTATAGTCTGTTAGATTTGTTTTTATTAGATTTATTTCCAATTTTCAACAGCGAAAAAATAATAAATTAAAAATCCGAAATGGCTATAAGTCTCTATTGTTAGTCTATAATATTATGTAAGTAGGTAGATATATGATTTTTGATGTGGTTTTATTGCTTTAGTTTGAAAGTTTATGTATGAACCTAGGCCAGTTACAACTCGAAGCTTTTAAGGAAAATAGGCAAACTATAAACTTCATAATATTTTCTGTCAATTTTCGAATTTCAGGCAAATATTTTTTTATGAAAAAATAGAATTCCCTAAAAAAGGCTTGCTTGTTGTTAGTCTAATTATTAAAAGCAACAGAAAATTGTTATTTTTCTATTTCGATCAATTTTAACTCTAGTTTAATTAAGCTTTATTCATTAGTTAATTTAACTGTTTGTCTAAGCTGTTTGTGTTACTTATTATGTATTTAAAAGCTGAACTAAAAAGTTTGAACGTGATTTTTGTGTTTGGAATTTAAAATCCTTTCAATTTTCAAAACAGGACAGACAAATAATTAATGGCCGCGCCAAAACGTGATGTTACTAAAACGGTTTATTTTGAAAAATAAACTTAGGTATCTATCACACCGCAGCGAAAATATATTACACTAGATTACGTAATGGAATCTTGTAATAAAATAGGTACAATATTAATGCTTTTTCAGTAATACCTACTTTAAAGACCCGATTTAAAGAAATAAGTCACTTATTTATTTAAATATTTAGTTCTCTGTCGGCTATCTTTGATTTTTTGCGATATAAACGTTTTTAATGTATTTTTATATGATGAGAATATACCGTAGCATAGTAATTTAACAGCAAAATGAGACACAATTGTTTTTAAAAAATAACTAACTAACGGTACTTCTTACTAATATTTCTTACATATTCTTACTTATATTTCTTACTTATTTTTTCTTTATAAATCTAAGTTAAGAATATGCTGCGGTGTACTTGTAGCTCGACTTGTAGCGTAAAATTGTTTGTTGTTTGCTTAAAATGGATTTGCGTTCGAAACTCGTCTGTTCTGATAGCAATTTTTTAGCTTCCATTTCAAATTACTTCACAAGGTTTTTGTCAAAATAATGTACACTACAATTGGAAATTACAACACAAAATACTAACGTCTACAAAATAAACATTACCTACCAAAAGACATAAAAAACTAAACTTGAATCTGATTTTTGAGTCTCAAAAATATTTCTTCACTTAATTAGCTCAAAGCTTAGTTTCACTCGCGTTAAAAGGCTTAATAAATTAATTTAATCAATTAAAAAACTCTAGTCAGCTTACAGGAGTTTCACTCTGCCGCGATATAAATTTTTTTGAAAAAAAAATTTTTTTTTACTTATTCGGGCAAAAAAGGTCCAGTGTTTATTAGTTTTTTCATAGACAAATTAATTTATACACGCGTCAATTAGTCTAAAAACTACAGAATAGCTTCACCGAGGAGATTCCGTAGTTTTCGGAAACGTTGTCGACCAAAAATCACCCTGTATATACTTAAATGGTTAGTTCTGTTAAAGAAAGTATCAAAAATATGGAATAAATTAAACATTATAAAATTATGCTTTGGTACGAGAATGAAATAGGGATGTTGTCATCAAATAATCGTTCCATTTTGAAATATATTCCTGTGCGATATATATGCTGGGCTCTACTAGGATACATCTGCTGCATAATATCCTATCTTGCATGCATGTCATATAAGAGGAACTTCTGCGTTAACTCTCAGGCGATGAGCTGGCAACTTGTCACTGGCCATAACTGGTGTATGGTCCCGCTATGCTCAATGTACTCAGAGGATCACTTTTTTTTATTTATTAGGGGCATTGGTATTCAATACCAGCAGCCCAACCAAATAATTTTCAAAGGACAATAAATGTAAAACATAACCAAGAACACAAAAACAAAAGAACATACCACTAAAATAATCTATGATCTAAATTTAGATTAAAAATAATAATTTATATACCTAACCTATTAACTATTATAACAAGTATGACCCAAACATAGCATAGCAAAAGGTACAATATTTGGTTTTCCAGATTCATTTATTGCATGTCACAGGTTAAATAGATGTTACATAGATATAGTAGGTAATTACTATATTTATTGTAACACTGCCTGTGTACTCGTAGATGTGTGGAAAATATGCTTTGAAAATAATGTTGGGTAAAACAATAGTTTTTCCACATAAACATAAAGCACATACAGCCTGTTTAATTAAAAAGATGGATCCATTATAAAGAGCTCGTAAAGTGGAACAGTGTCGTGCGGTTTAGTAATTTGCAGCGTTCTCTTTTTTAATTTAAAAAAGGTAGCCATATTATGGTGACATTAAGTTTAATTTTAGGACATAAATTTATATGCGAGCCTATGTCCACTGTAATTGTATTTGCATGAATAAACTCTACTTACTAGACATTTGCTCTTCGTCGATTTGTGTAGTCTGCAAGGAATAAAATTCACATTATTATTTTCCACACAATCATTACAACATGACTTCTTTTGTCAGAAACAAATTTAATAAAAAAACAACACACCATTTTCGAATTTGAAAATTTCAAAATCGAAGTCTAAAAAGAGCGGGAGATTTCGCGCGCTCCGAGTACGTAAAAGAACTGGCTGACGATGTGTCGATCGCTATCCGACAGGATTCGAGGCACGTGCCAAATTTAAAGTTTTATATGCAGCTTAGACTGTTAACAATAAACGTTCTACATGGTTTAAACGTTCTATGTTGTTTTTCCGAACGATGTAACATTGTTACGACGTTCATTTTTTTTCTTTTTTGTTTGAGCTTCAACCTCAAATTTATCTCCAGCAATACTGGTTACCTGGAAGAGAATGCTATTAAGTAGCATCAAGTTTGCCTTTGTATAACATTTTTTAATAGTTCCAAAAAACTTCGTATACTATCTTAAATGTGTTCTGTTTTGTTATCCGATAGAACCTGAACCTAAATAAGCCCTCACCAATAGGGTATGCATGAATTTTTTTTATTTCATTTTTAGATTCTACGTAAAATAAAATTTGGCCTTGGAATGGCATATCTAAATTAAACCGTTTTAGATTTACAGCAAATCAAAAATACGATACGGCAAAATGTTTTTGAAACGCTCCGTTTGCTCCATACTAGTCTATACTAAAATGGCATAGACTTTTACGTCATAGTACACAACATATAAACGTAATATAATATTTTCGTATACAGGGTGTAACAGAAAGGGTATGTCAAGCGAAAAGCTGTATAAATAGCCCACTATAGAGAACCTATTTCCAAAATTTGAGACTCGAAATCACGTTTTTATTTTTCAAGATTGTATGAAAATTCCTGAGATATTTAAAAATTCTCCATACTATCGGGAAAAATAAACATGTGATTTCGGATCTCAAATTTTGTGGATAGGTTCTCTATAGTGTGCTATTTACATAGCTTCTCGCTTAACATACCCTTTTTGTTACACCCTGTATAGTTCTCAATAAAAATTGTTTATTAATAGGTACAGATATCAATAAAGTATTTAGGTATTAAATCAATAAGATAAATCAAAATGTGTGTAAAATTTTATGTTTTTACTCCTATTATGTTGTAATTTTTTTTCTTTTCATTTTTCTTTTTAAACTTTTAATCACTTTGGTATTTACTAACCGATTGATGTAATTTTGCGTTATTCGGTTTGTATTTATAATATCTTTCGAATAAAATATAAAAAATCCATTTTCATGTCAGACGCATATTCCCCACTGTAAAAATCTTATCGTTTTTCTAAATAATTCGGGAAAACCAAATTCTATGCTGCTCTGGGAGTGCAAAAAAAATGTATAAATACTACAGCTGCTTCTCTTCCCTTCATACTGTACAAGTCAGTAGAGGGACAAGAGGGTCTTGGTGTTTCGTAGGCGATGGGCTGACCACCTGTCACTACTAACCGAACTTGTACATCTCAACTATACCCTCAAAATTGGTCAGAAGTGGCACTACGTGGTTCTATCGGCCCTTGATGCTCTGCCTGCCCCGTAAGGGATAAAGGCGTGATTATATCTATGTCCAAAATGTGTAACTATTCTGATAAGTTTCTAAAACTCGGATGGCCTAAAAATGGTTAAACATACAAGTTAATACGAATCTCCGTATACAGGGTGTAACAAAAAGGGTATGTTAAGCGAAAAGATATGTAAATAGCCCCCTATAGAGATCCTATTTCCAAAATTTGAGACTCTAAATCACATTTTTATTTTTCAAGATTGTATGGACATTCCTGGGTTGCTTCGGAATTCTTCATACTATCTGGAAAAATAAAAATGTGAATTTGAGTCTGAAATTTTGGAAATAGGTTCTCTATAGTGGGCTATTTACATAGCTTTTCGCTTAACATACTCTTTTTGTTACATGTATAATACCCTAGTTATATGCTGAATCAAGGCGTTTATTAAATTACTTAGTAGTGAGTAATAGGATTAGACCTAATGCTATTAGAGTGTGAATGATTTACATCACGTATACAAAAGGTATGTATTTAATAGAGCAAGTTTTTTAACATAAAATAAAATAGGTATTACATATTAAAATTTTAAGTTACCCATTAAATATAAAAAGTTACTCAGAAATTATTACTAATTCATCACTCCTTTGCGCACCTCCAATATTCAGTTATTAAAAATTCTCAGACAGATTGTAATTTTATTATATTAAAACTAAGTTATTATTAACTTGTTAAATCTCTTAGTCATTTCTGAAGCTTTCAAAATTTTACTCTCATATCATTAATAGTTGCGTTAAAATTTAATCAAACTCAATAATTACAAATTACCCTTCATCACTAATATAATATAAAACAAAGTCGTCCCGCTGTCTGTCTGTCCGTATGTATGTTTAGATCTTTAAAACTACGTGACGGATTTTGATGTGGTTTTTTAAACAGATAGAGTGGTTCAAGAGGAAGGTTAATATGTATAACTAGGGACCCGCCCCGTTTTCGCACAGGTACAATGCTTCCTCGCGCGGACAAAGTCGTGGGCGGCCGCCGCTAGTAATTAAAACAGTACAATACACGACCATCTTTCAACCGAATACCCTCAAGATTATCTCTAAGAATATGATCATACTTGCATCAGTTATGAAGTCCTCAAATATAGGCGCCAGTATCTTGGTAACATTAACATTGTTTGATTTATTTCACTAATGCCATTAAAAGGGTGACTTTGTTATTCAATAACTGTCTATAAATTATTTATAGTATGTAATAAGGATGCGATAATTTCCTATATTAGAAGCTAAATCACGTCCATTAAATTGAAATCCTCAAGGGTATATTTTCATTGGGACCCGAACTGTCCCAGCCGTGCTTATAGATAAGGGTTGGAGTTTTAACAAATTTATCTATATAGTTAATGCTACTTGATATGATTTGTCTAGGATAGTATTATTTGATAATAAGTATCTAATATTGGTTAGTGGTACTGCAACGAAAACTTACAGTCCATTATTTACGTAGTAAGCTGATTATGATAATCCGCGCTACAACGTATTTCACAATATTTCACACTGTAAGTTTTCAGAAGATTTAAGTGCTTACTTTAAGATAGGTAATTTATGACATTAACGTATTTGACTAGCGCCCGTCTCCTTCCAAAAAGTCAAACAGAAGCTCTCGGTCTTAATGTATCTGCATGACATTGCATGACGTGTTCATTAAGCTTCAATATTCGCTTGCTCTAGAGTCTAGATAATGAAAAGTTCTTAAGTTGGTCGTAGTATCCCTATTTTGCACTCGAGAGTACTTATCCAAGTTCCAGAAATTTATGTAACAAGACAAACTCTCATCTAATCGCAGTTTTCTCGCTTACTCTCGCAAAGATATCGAGAATCTCTCGATTTCGGTATAATTCCGGTGTTTTTCAAATGTTCTCGGGATTTTGCTCTCACGTGAGACCAAGCTAGGGTACTATAATAGCCTGTAAAATAACGTTGAAAGCCGCGGATTATCCGATCCGTGCCAGTTAATTTATTCATAGAAAGGGCCGGGACATGACATCGGTTTAGTTTACTAGTTCCTGATTGTTTTACATGTAATCGGCTTGTGGTTCATGGTATTAGAGGGAACTTCAATTTGAACTTATTTTATAGCCTTATTTAAGTTATCATATCTCGATTTTTAACTATTTAGTAGATTTTCCTTATTAAAATTCGAAGCTTTGAAAAGAAAATTAATCTCAAAATTAGTTACTTATGATGACATTATTTTTATTTTCTACGCAAACTCCCAGCTTCGATTTTAAGGCTGCCGTTTTACTATATATGTGCTATGCTACAGATGGGTATGATATCCATCTATCATATTTATTGGTCTATGTTAGCAATTACCAATTCAAATGCGGCAAAAATTAATAGACTCAGAAGGCTTGAGTACTTTTTATATAACATAAAATATTATTGTTCTTTACAACTTTTGCTATATACCACTTCTTATCTAAATACTTTTCTTTTTTATTAGAATGCACGTCAAGACAATGTTACTCGTTTGAACCATGTACACTTTGCCGTGTGTACATTACAGTTCGTTTCATTCCGCGCTCGCGAATATAACCCGTTTAGCGTCGCGTTTAGCTGTTCCCACTGAACGTTTTGTAAAAATAACTTTATTGCAGAAAACTCCAGTTTTAATACGGAAGTTGTGGTACTTAATACTGTAAGTAGGCAGTTGATTGTATGAAAAAATATTATACATACAGACGAATTGAGAACCTCCTCCTTTTTTTGAAGCCGGTTAAAAATGTGTTATTTCAAGCTGGTTTTGTGGAAATTTCTAGCGAAAATAGCTCGATTAGTATAACAACAAATTGTCGTATAATTGACGCCTTGTCGTATCGCAATTATTAAAACAATATAATTTCCTCGGCTAATTTGTAATACAATTATCCTCTATTCTTCTCCGGTGAATATCTCGTTAGGAAACTTAAATTGCACTCTCAAAGCCTGAATTAAGGCTCATTATGAACCGCAAGAAGAGCCGCGTTACTAATGGCATTTAATTTTTCAGCTTCAGTAAAAATATGGTATATCACCTTGTACGATTGTGTACTATTTTTATTTGTGTTCGTTATATGTATTCATATTACGAATTGTAAATTTTAATAATACATACTTACATGTTGATGTTTCTTACAACTGCTTAGCTGAGCCTGGCAAACGTTCATTGGCCATATATATTATATCAATAGGGATAGTAGTAGAAAGGTGAAATGCTTGGGGTGGCCCACTCATACGAGCATTTAGGCGTGAGATCGATGAATTTTAATTGGAGAAGTTTCATTACAAATACTATAGATAACGGAGATAGTTTTTTTTCAAACTTTTCTTGGTGATTATGTACAAATAGTAAGGTAAGCTTATAAATCAAATTATATGAGTTCAGCACATATCAGAAAAATCTGCTTTAAATCGGTTCATTAAATCTCGAGCGGAACCGCGTAACCCAGAAATTTAGTTTTTTGCTCTCAAAGACAAATGGCGTGCAAAGACTGGAATTTATGGCCGCCATTCTTTTATCAAATGAACCATTTTTTACATTAATTACAAGTTAAAAGCCGTAGTCAAAGTAGGGCCAAGTGATGGAATGGATGGATATGGAAGGGTTTTATATCTTTATTTTCTATATTTTGAAGTTTGAAAGAACGTAATTTTTGAATTTCTGTCTATTCTGGCAAAGCATCTATCAGTGTAATAATGTAGGTACGTAATAATTGTAGTGTAAGATAAACATATAGAGACAAACTTGAATGTTGTGTTTGTATGGATGGATGTAACTTGAGCTGATGCAAGCCTTCACTAGAATAAGTCTGCGATATCTCCGACGAAGGAACTCGGGCAACTTGTCACTTACATCTGTCCCCGCTATGCAATGCTGTGTGATCTCCTTTATGATCGTGCAGTTCTGATGAACCTATTTTGAGAACACAACCGTGTGTACATGTGCCTTCGTTTATTCACTCCCAGTAATAATTAGTAGCAAAACGTCATTCTATCCTGTAGAGCAGTAAGTAGGTAGTAAAAGTAGTACATTTTTAACTAATATACATACATACATATATCACGATAGAACCACATGGTGACCATTTTTGAGGGTATAGTTGAGATGTACAAGTTCGGTTAGTAGTGACAGGTACAGTGTACAGTTAGTAGATTTTAACTAACAATCCATATTAAAGCTATTTTCAATATTTCTTCCTAACTGAAAGCACAACACGTCTCTCTCAATAAACCTGTACGTCCAAGCATAGCGAGGAAGGAAGCTCGTAATTCAAATATATCGGATTCCCAGTACGAACATGCCGCATCTAGTTGATGTCAACGGAAATGTTACTTTATGTTGTTAAAATTATGCCAATATTGGTCCGTAGCGTTAAGATAATTATGTAATTTTAGGGTGGATGGTACGAGTATGGTACTATGTGATGATGTCCTGTGCTGCTACATCTCTTTCTGTACTTATTGTCGTAAGAGTCAACTAAGGAACTCAGGGGCTTTCTATCAGGCAATGAGCTAGCAACTTGAGATATTATACAGGGTGTAACAGAAAGGGTATGTTGAGCGAAAAGCTATGTAAATAGCCCACTATAGAGAACCTATTTCCAAAATTTGAGACTTGAAATCACATGTTTATTTTTCAAGATTGTATGAATATTCCCGATTCTGCATACTATCTGGAAAAATAAACATCTGATTTCGAATCTGAAATTTTGTGGGTAGGATCCTTTTAGTGGGCTATTTACATAGCTTTTCACTTAACATACCCCTTTTGCTACATCCTGTATATTCTGATATTTTACATCTGGTTAAACGTGACTGTGGGATAGTGGCTAGACGTGAGCTATAAGTTCTGGATACATTTTATATCAAGAACAAATTACTTAAGTATTTTGTACTTAAGTATAAGTGACTAAATTATTTATTATGCGTTGGAAAATTTATATATATTTATGACTATAACTTAAAACTGTCGAGTGATGGTCAACCGACCCCCCATGTACGACTATGGGGAGTCGGTTGACCATCTTAATTTTTACAAGGTGGTCAACCGATCTAACTTATCAGATAGCGTTCCCAAAATGCTGGCTGCGTTGTCGCGCTGGATGGCTATGCTAAGGTAATATAAGTATAATATAATTCAATAAAATAATTATGATGATAATACTATAATATAAAATTATTAATAAAGAAAATGAAAAAAATCTTCACCCGAGTGGGACTCGAACCCACGACCTATCGCAAACCGTGCTTTCGCTCTAACCAACTGAGCTATCGGGTCAATTAACTAATTAACTTTAAAATTGTGATATTAGAGATATTCCACTTTTCCCAATGTATAAACGATGCCAATTTTATTGATAAAAATCCGCACATGATGTTATACCACATAGCATTTTATATACCTAAGTATACAATAATTGTACAATAATTATACAATAATTATACAATAATTATACAATAATTATACAATAATTATACAATAATTATACAATAATTATACATACATATCTACCTACATACGTGGATGGGTTCCCATAATATGGTAGCCAGAGGTTTGTAGCCGTTGTTTTACTAACCATAGTAAAATGACAGAAGCACAGAAAATTAATATTTTAATTACTTATTTGTTTCCTATTTGCTGGCAAACTCGAAATCGCATAACGTTGTAATAAACTACAACTGTATGGGCAATTTGATTGTCAGCGTAGATAGTGGAGACTCCATTGACAGGTATGGTTGGTTTGTTTTTCAACACAATATTTTATCGGTGATGGTGTCGCCACTTTCCATGTCGCACTAAAGGTTTTATTGTTACTTTGCTTTGTTAAGCTTCAAACCGTGTTCAATCGTGCATTAAATTTTAGTGTCAAGAACATTTCAAAAGTTTATGTTAACGATCTTATTGGCGGAACAACATACTTAAATTAATGGTCTTCTATATTTACTTGTGACAAGTAGGTACTTGTTTACTTTCGAGTGGTGTTGGCTTACGTTCCCTGAATTGTTTTATACTCGTAGGTGCTCTAAATTATAAAAAAGATCTAAGGTAAGGTAACGAATAAGCATACGTTGTACTCTATACATAAAATAAAGTAAGTTTATGGCATGCTGGGAAATGATGCTAATTAATCTTGATTGGGTGAAATTTTTAGTGTCCAGTGTTTACGCTAGTTTTTTCATAGACAGATAATTATTATTTCTCGTGAAAAAATCTTGCTACGCGCGTCTATGTGCATTTATGCAGAAAAACGCAGTGTATTTACTCAACTTTGGACCCTAATAATAATATAATCTTGGAAATCAGACACTTCCCAGGTATGCTTCCATTGAGAAAAATGATCGTGATGATGAGGAGATTCCGTATGGGAACGTTATCATCCTTATATATTTATTTAATAGTAATGGTTGTGCTACTTAAATAATTATAACATTAACATTATAACCATTACACACATTGGAAAGAAAGACGAGCGTAGCTCATTTTAATTGTCCTTTTCCTACCTAATACTACGTACGAAAAGTGAAGAGAGAATTACATAGGGCTGGATATTTTTGATGCCTGCATAATTTATTAGAATGCAATAAAAATTGCTCATAATATAATTCTCTAATGATGAGTTAGAGCTCTTAAATACCATCTCCATTTAGTTATGTACTTACTTTATAATTTATTTATATGTATTAAGATGCAGATAAACTAATTTAATAGAATTTTTGCTCATAACCGTTTCAATTGGTTGCAGGCGCGGAATAAACCGGCGGATGGCAGTGGACACGGCAACCAGAAGAACGCGGCGGGACAGAAATCGCAACCCCCTTGTCAAAAAGGTTTGTATGACTTCTATTATTCATATGTTTTTAATGATATCAGTTTTGTTTTGAGGATATTGGCCTCTTGCGTCTGCCTCATGATCTGATTGAAAATTGGAGCTACTGTTCCAGGATTTATCACTTTTACTTACTTACATTCGTATTGGATAAACGGTCGAAATATTACCCAATGTATAGGTATTACCTATTACGAGTAATGTCGGTATTTCATTTAATAAATAAAGTATTATTTATACGTATAATAGCAGGAAGTCTATAGTCTGGCACACCCTAGACACATCAATACATATACAGGGTGTAACAAAAGGGGTATGTTAAGCGAAAAGCTATGTAAATAGCCCACTAAAAAGAACCTACCCACAAAATTTCAGACTCGAAATCACATGTTTATTTTTCTAGATAGTATGGAGAATTCCTAAACAACTCAGGAATGTTCATACAATCTTGAAATATAAATATGTGATTTCGAGTCTCAAATTTTGGAAATAGGTTCTCTATAGTGGGCTATTTACATAGCTTTTCTGTTACTTTGACATACCCTTTCTGTTACACCCTGTATAGACATTGCCGTAACTTAGCAAAATTATCTCATACACTACTATTAATTATCCTACCTATTTTTGCTATTATTTTTACCTATAAAATTGTTTGGCTTTGAAATATTTAATTGAAAAAACAAGTCATTGTATGGGTAGCTGTCTTTGCCCCTGACGTTACTTATGCCACTTTTAAAGAACCCCTTGTGCAGTTTTGTTTCGGTTAAATCCAACTCTTTAAAAACCAAACATAGAAAAAATACTGTTATTTTACCATTCTCTTTTATATACCAGGTGCAGCAAACAAGGGGGGCCCGAAGACCCCAGTGAAGCCGTCAGCACAAAAAGGGGCCGTCAAAACAGCGCCCCCCAAGCAGGCGGCAGCGGCAGCCGCAGCAGCAGGGGCCAAGACCCCCCAAGGGAAGAAGAAGAAGGGACACAAACACCAGCAATATGAGCTTATTGTCACTATTAATCTGGTATGCATTTCCTTATTATAGACTGCTTACTGACTTACTTCTGACTTAGAAATAAGTTTTTTTTTTAAATAGTATACCTACATGGTAACGTTTGAACAATAGATCAGATGAACTAAGTGCCTAATAAGAGAAGAATAATTTGGGGGGTTCTTTGCTGCCTAGTTATCCTTATGCCTTAGACAAATCAGGCTTATCGAATAAAAAATCTAAACAGCTCCAGTACACTCACATAATCTTCTAAAATAAATATGTGGTTTAGAGTCTAAAATAAACGTAAATGAAAACATGTGGTTTAGAGCAATATACAGGGTGTAACAAAAGGGGTATGTAAAAGCGAAAAACTATGTAAATAGCCCACTTAAAGGAACCTATTTCTGAAAACAAAATTTCTGACTCCAAAACACATGTTTATTTTTCCAGATAGTATGGAGAATTCCTAAACAACTCAGGAATATTCATACAATCTTGAAAAATAAACATGTGATTTCGAGTCTCAAATTTTGGAAATAGGTTCTCTATAGTGGGCTGTTTACATAGCTTTTCGCTTAACATACCCTTTCTGTTACACCCTGTATATTTACAGAATGATTTTTAATCGTCAACGTTACCGAAAACTACGGAATCTCCTTATCATCACGATCATTTTTTCTCCATGAGGCATGCTGCCTGGGAAGTATCTGGTTTCTAAAATATTAGTGTCCAAAGTTGAGTAAAAACACTGCGTTTTTCTGCATAGATGCACATTGACGCGTGTAGCAAGATTTTTTCACGACAAATAATTGTAATAACACCTGTCTATGAAAAAACTAGCATAATCACTGGACACTATCGCCCGATCAAGTAATTAATTATTTTTTTTATTTACATCGTTTCCCAGCATTTTTTTTTGGCATAAACTTACTTTATGTGATCTATAGAGTACGTACCCTTCGTTAAGGGTGAGTAACGAAAAAACATCATGTATATATAAATTAACAGAAGTGGAGGTCAGGTCACTAAAGATATTCAGCAACTTGTTTTTTTTTTTAACAAAATCTACCAGTATTTAAATGCGATTTTACTACACGTTTTAGTACTGTCGTAATCGGCTCAGTAATGGCTGAATCCTGAAGCCAATTTGATGACAATGCCAACCCATTGATTGTTCCAAATGGTATTGCCATTTTACAGTCGTGTAAAAACAGCTGTAAAACGATAGGCGTTTTTTAATGTTCGCTTAAATGCTGTTAACGGGATAAGGTAAATTGGATCGCTTTGACTGATTAAATTTCAAATTACAAGTACTTACCTACTTATATTCAGAACTAAAATAAAATAAAAGTAAGCAATCTTAATGGATGTTTAGGATTTAATCCGCTTTTTAAAGAATTTACAGTGAGTTTTTACGTTCACGTAAATAAATACGTATCATCTAAAAATACAGAAAGTCATATATTCCATTTCAAACTAACTAACTGAAAGACAAAGTTTATTATATTCTTATATAGACTGACTCATACGCGGGAGTGTAATTTTTTGTTTAGTTGTTTTACGACTGTCTGCACCCGTATGATGAATTTGGTGAGAGCAAGATGACTCACTTTTAAACGTCAAACTCACAGAGCTATTAATAAGAAGATAAACTAATTGTACTTTGCAAGTAAAAAATAGACTTAAGAATTAGAATAGACACTCGTTCCGGAGCCAGGACTAAAGGAATTAGGGCTGATAGAAGTGGTTCGCAATATCTTTTTACACACCAAGTAGAAACACTTGCCTTGTCTAGTTATTACTTAGCTCTGTGGATTTGACGTTTAAAAGAGAGACATCTCGCACTCATGAAATTCATCAGACGGGTGCTGGTGCCCACATTTACCGAGTAGAAAATAAATAATGAGATTCACCTACTCATAAATTATCTTTATAAAAAGTTAAGAACTACTAAGACAACATCATCATTTGACGACCACTTGGCGAAGTTGGTAGTGATCATGTCTGCAGCGCCATAGGTCTTGGGTTCGAATCCCGGTAGTAAAGTTTGTAAATATTTATTTATATTTATCCTCAACATCATATAGGTTAAATCAACCATAAGTAAGTAAGCGGCGGTAGTACCTACCTACGTAAGTACATATATGAGAAGTATTATAAAGAACGAATCTAGGTACCTACTTCTACCTTTACTGAGAGGGTCATCCCACTACTTTTGTAAAGAGGTCTTTCCTTTGGCCCAAAGGCTTTGGGTAGGCAAAATTCCATGCATGGAGTCTGGGTAATAGAGGCGATATTACTATAGTAATTTACTTCTCCTTTTTCGTCTTCTAATTATGTTAGAGAGAAAGGACGTTCCAGATAGGCTAGGGTTGCCATCTCAAATCTTTGAAAACCAGGATTTGAAAAAGAAATACCAGTACATTTCGATTAAAAGCCAGGACTATACATGTGCGAGCCCAGTGACAATACGATTGGAGAGAGTTAGTGGCGTGCGAATTTCAAAACATAGGTCTTTAACACATTCAGTGCCATCGACTACTTAAGTATTAGCGTCTTTTAGGCTTTCTAGAGGTACCTGTGCCGCTTATTTGCGTCATGGCACTAGGCGTAGACCCGATGTCGGCACCTACGGACGGACTCTTAAACTCAGGACGATGCTTAAAAACTAACCAGGACAGCCCAGGACACCCTAAAAAGCTGGACATGTCTTGGGAAAACAGGACCGTTGGCAACCCTAAGATAGACTCAACGTAGTACTTACTCGTATATACCTATTAGATACATAAATTGACATAGATCTAATATCAGGGATCGAAGTATTGCCCTAGATTAGCTAAGTTTATAAAAAACTTAATCGTGAGAACTTTCTAACTCCACATCCCGCTAGACATGTTTCTTTACCCAAAACGTATTTTATCTCAGAAAATTTATTCAGATTTTCATTGTCAGCCCTATTTAAAGCCATTTTACATTTTACGAGGCGTTCCGGAACAGTGGGGCGTGTACACTTTCCGGTCTGCCACTTTCTTTAATCACTTTCCGCTGTTTTACAATACTATTATATTAGCCTGTAATGCTAATATTAGCGTCCTGTTTATTTTTAGGTAAATCACGTTAGTTAATGTGGGGATCACTTTGATGTGCTTGTTGTTGATGTAAGCATTTTTTAATTAATTTAATTGAACGAATAAAGTCGATAAATGGGATAAAGTTGATGCCTGTCTCTTTCTTGATCAAGTTTTAAATAAAGGACAGCTTACATTTATACATCAGTTAGAACTATCTGCTTATTAAAAAAATCAGACGATTTATTAAAGAAAACAACCCGCAGGCTGATTTTGTAACTTGCAACCGGTCGCAATCGCTGGATAGTCGCTGTCCAAAATTGATATTTGGTATTATCCTACTAGATTAAAAAGTCAGTGCACCATACTGCTTGATTACAGAATAGGGTTTCTTGGAATCGGTCGCGTAGTCGTCTTTTGACGTTTAGCGACCGGTTGCCGACCAATCGCAAGTTATAAAATCAGCCTGCCGACTGCGTATAAATTTTAATCCAGTCTCACGACTGACTGATCTAATGATAATTACCTCCCAAGATCAAATGTGACAAACATCGTTTAGGCTGTACATCGTGCCAAAGAAACATACATATCTACATATATACACTCGAAAAACATAACTCTCCTTCTAGAGCAGTTGGGTAATCTATCTATATCTTCTATCTATCTATACACAAGTATAATAAAATTATAACGGATCGATGTTTGTGCACGCTAATCTCAGAAACGGCTGGACCGATTTCGATGCAATTTTCAGGAATATATTGTGACAGGTCCCACTTAACATATAGGTTACTTTTTATCCTGGATAATTACGACATTTTGTTTTTTCTGCAGTCCACGCGGACGGAGTCGCGGGAGTCCACTAGTAGCTAAATATGATAGAAATTCTAGTAGGTAGTGCCATCTATTATATCATGTCGCCTGTCATCTGTTATATTATAACGAATAAATTATTTTTTATTTATCTTCAGTGCACTACGGCATCTTTTAGGACTTCTATTTCAGGCTGAAAATAATGTTCGTTTTGGTGATTCGCAATAGATGGCGTTATAAACATGTAGAGCAAAATTTAATCGGATAACAGAAAACGCTAAAATAATGGTCTCTGTATAAGCAAGTAGATATATAAATATAGGTTACCAAATTATACAGGTAAAAATAAACAGTCAGAGAATTTTTTAAACATAAATCAAAATGTGATGATATAGTATGTTAAAATCACACAGATTCTAGCGCTAATGTTGGCGAGTTACGAACGATATGTTGTGTATTCGACTACAGCATGCCAATATTCCTGAATATTATAAACTGGTACCGCTATAAAGGCAACAAAAATAAATAAAAATATATAAATAAATAAGGTAAAAACTCGCGTAAACCATATTATTTTATGTTGCAACTTCAACAATCAGAGTTCTTGATTTTTTTAAAATTAATAACTTCATTTAACTTTAAAATTATCAATGGAACTTCGTAATGTAGATCAAATCGAAAAATTTGTAATGACAAATAATTCTTACATTTTTATCACTAGTTTCACGAGTGAAATCTGTCATTTCACTCAAATCAAAGATAAAGTTAGTTAAAAATAAATAGTTATTAACTTTTCTGTTAATCTTTGATTTAACTGTCATATCACTAGAGATTTGACAGTATGTAGCTTAATCCTATTTTAATATAGATCATTTTAAAATAGGATTAAGCTATACCTATAAGTCAAATCTCTAGTGAAGTTAAAATGACCTATAGTTAAATTTACCGTCTTAGAAATAGAAAGAGTAAGTACTTAATAATATACATAATATATATATAAATACTTCACTTAAAATTGATCTAATATCTAAAAGCATGATTCATGCTTAATACATTTATGGTCCCTAATGACCGTATTTACAACCGAGTGTACGTAAGTATTTTAAAAATAGCAGAGGCCCAGATATAATTAAAACTGAATATCCTATCTTGCCCCCATTGAATAATCACGGGCTCGTTAGACAAATAAAGATTTAATTGTTTCAAAAACAAAGATTTTTCCGTCAATGATCTTGGCACCATTGTCGAACAACCGGCTTTTGCTATACTCTATAAATTTCTCGCGTAGACAACTCTGTACTTTAAAGCATAAGAATTAGGTTTGCTTTTATAATTTTGATAGTTAATTTGCGTGTGTTCTATATAGGTGTTACTGTAGGTGTGAGTTACAAAAATATACCTCTAATATGAGACTAATATTGTCACGGCGCGCCTGTCTGTCATTTTATGTTTGATAACGTTATAATATTAATTTTGGACAAGCCCAGTTAATTAGATCTTAAATATAGATCAGCTACATATGTTGTATATTTTAATTTGCCTAGTTATAGTGACATTGGTGGTGATTTCAGTGTATTAAATGTATTTATATGAACTTTTATGAATAAACTCAGTGTTTTCGCGAAAATTTTGTGACATTCAAACTTTGAAATCGGTGTCTATGTATATTCTTCAGCAAATCTAATTTTATACTTAAATCTAGATGCAGTTTTTGATAACGTTTTAATTGCTAAAGTTTAAAGTTCTAAAACATGACTAGCGTATTTTAAATGGAAAAGTTTTAAACGTACTCGTATATCGATATAACTTTTGTCGGTTAAAAGTTTTTCCGCGAATCGATTTGCACTTAAAGTTTAGTATGCGATGACCCTGCGGTTTTTGTTTGGAACTGGGGCAGATATCTCTATGGTTCTGTTATAGTATCTATCATTTGATTTTTATGATCACATAAGTTGTGTGTGGCGTATTTACTTCAGATATTAACAATTATTTATCCTCTGGTTTCTATATCAGCAAAGATTTCTCTATGTCTATGTCTAAAAGATTTGTATAGGTCTAAAATCTGAAAATAAATGCTAATGGATTTTCTGGGTAGATAATTATTATGTTGTTTACTTTAATATCAAATAATGTCAGTCACTAGCAGTTATTGGATATTGCTATAGAAACCTAAAGTTTAATATCTAGTTAGAAAGACTCTGTAGGTACTAATCACCTACCTACCTAATACATAGTAATAAATAGTAAGTAGGTAAATAAATGTTTTTAACATCTGCCTTGATTGACATCTATAACTTTTGATATTGACTTTTTTGTCAAAGTTTAAAATGGCCGACATAACAAGAGACGACCGATACAACAGAGAATATAAGAGACTTCGACGCCTCACCAGCGATTTAGCTATAAGACAAGTTTCTGTAGGTATTTTGACAATTCTAACACAACATTTCTACTAACTTTAATCATTTTCATTATTCAATTGATTATTATTAGTTATGTTAATTAATTAACTATGAATTATGATTATTTCCAGTCTGAATATGGCCTCACGGAAGAACAAGTTGCAGGTAAGTTATTCCATTCTATTTACGAGCTTGTCAAATAATGTCATATTTGTCAAACGTGACGAACACTTGTGAAGTAGGCAAATACTTTAGGTACCTAACCCTATTCATTGCCTGAAAATCGAAATCAAGTACCTAGAAATTTCCGTAAGTTTTGATAGCGTGGCTTCCAAGAGTGCTGATGATTCATCGTTGACTACGAATTTATAGCTAGGGTTGATAAAAAAAACTAATAGAAGATCCTCTTTTTAACCTTGTCCTAATCCACAAAATATTGATTTCGCCAGAATTCAAAGAAGCGTTCATGCTGTTCGACAAAGATGAGGACGGCACCATCACGATGGCGGAGCTGGGAGTGGTCATGAGATCGCTGGGACAGAGACCTTCAGGTAAGGAAGAAAGCAACATTTATTTTTCAACAAATACTGTTAAAATAATTGTTTTTTTAATGACTAATGGATGACGTTATGTTTAAGTTTATGTTTTACAAAAAATAATGGTTCATTTTCAACCAGGCCCCGGCGAGATTCGAACTCACGATCTCCTGTTTACTAGACAGGCGCTTTAACCAACTAAGCCACGGCGCCAACGGGCGAGGATTGTGAAATTTTATATCAAATAATGTATCCATTAACAGTATGATACCACAATACAATGTTATTATCATAATGGTTTTAATAATCTTCATTATATCATTTCTTTCCTATCAAAAGATAAACAAAATTATACCAATTACCTACGTTTTATATACGATTGAAATATTCATAGCTTGCGAGAGAAATACGAGTATACTTATCTAAATTATGTAAAAACAATCACAATATATATATCTTACTGAACAGGATCTTACAAGGTAGACATTTCAATTTACTCGCGGAACGTTTCCATGAATTTTTACTCCGTCAAACGACCAGTGTACGTTGAGCTTGCGTAGCTTAGGGTGCCTGTCCGCTTCAGAATTTGTACGTAGGTACAGGTCCGATCATTTTCCCACTTCATGGATATAGGAAGTTAGCCCTCTTCCCTCTTCCTTACTCTGAGGTCCAATTGAATGATTCCTCCATTCATAGGTAGGTATTTCATGGCAAACGTCCTACAAACCAACGAATAAAATTAGAGAATATACTTGTTAGTTAGTTAGTTTAGTAGTTAGAACTAACCAGAATACCTAATCCTGAAGATGCAACGGGTGCTGGCGTAACATAATGTCGATTAACATTTTTAATTGATTTTCGGATTAGCAGCTATGTACTTATGGCTGCATGCTAGGTGCTTAGATCTGGCTTCTCGTGCGACTGTAGTGGCTTGTATTAGTGACCATGAGTCGGCAGCTCCGAGGGTCAGCGGAGGGTGTAGGGCCAGGTGGTGGGCGAACCCTCGATAGAATTTGAACTTCCGAATAGTAACGCCTGATACAATTAAATATTTCGAGAATAGAATTGTATTTATAAGTACCTACTAGATATGGAACGTAATCCTAATTACTAAGTTTAAATTGATGAAATAACTATAAAAAATTATTATATCTACTATGTAATAATAATAGCCAATGAGTTTTTTCTTCAAAGATTATTTTAGATGAAATTTACAAATTATTATTTATTTCAACCATGAACGTAGGTAAAGAGAAGAATTTTGTTCTTTATACGCCAATGATTTCAACATGAGGAATGGAAGACATTACCTATATCGACATTACCCATATCAACATAATAGGGTCATTTACGGTTTTTTATTTTTAATGTTGGTAAAATAAAAATTCAGTAGTACTACATATATCGAAATATCATAAAATAAAAGAAACATTTGCGAAAGAAAAACTTCGCTAGCGTGAAAACTTTCCGGGATAACAATTTCAAAATCATAATTTTAATTGCCAAAAACGCTCAAAACGGCTTCCACATAATTTTGTAACTTGTCTGCGCGTAAAAGAACTTTAAAGAACAAAATTTTGTTCTGCAGCTATTTTAAATGTTGCGTTTATAAATATGGTCACAAAGCAAAAGTTGCTGTAAATTATGCAGGTGGACATGTGATGTTGTAATTTTGAAGTAATTTCACATTTGAAAAATGGACTTGCCCTCTTAACTTTTAAAGCTTATTTAGACACTTAATTAAATTGTAATTTTACAGATAGGCATGATTTTGATGATTAATTCTGATAAGCATAAAATGTCTAAAAATTCAACCATAGTAAACATCCCTTAATTAATAAAAATTTTGTCGACTAAAAAAATAAGAACATTCCCTGAGGCGATAAGCTAGCAACACGTCACGTTCATTTAGGTAGGTACATCTGCCCCCGATTGGCTTAACGTGGCTGTGGGATTTCTTTTACAATCCTGCAGTTCTGGCCACCGCGATTCGTGAACACAGTCGTGTGTGTGTTCGTAATCAATCAATGTTACTTAAAGTCTAGAACCCACTTTTACTTTACTTATACATGATACTTTTTTTGCCGAGGATCGGGGAAAACTGGTCAAATCCCAAGGGTTAGCTATACTATACTATAGGTACTATACTATAAGTACGTAGCTATAGTGTATGTATTGTTGTAAACATTCTATTATCCCTTTTGTATGCGTCAGTCTGAGGTTTTTATTTTATCCTAAATTATATCGTCATTTTATCATTATCATATTTTTTTTATCTATTTTACTAATTATCTTATTTTACTGACTCTTGCTAAGTAGGTATTATGAAATTTATCAATGCTACCTACATAATTATCTGCAGGAAAGTATGTCTAGGTTAAAATATAGATATAGTAAACTGATTTCTAATTTGAACTATATTGGACTAGTGGACGCCCGCGACTTCGTCCGCGTGGACTACAGAAAAAACAGAATGTCAAAATTATCCCGGATATAAATATTTTCCCGGAATAAAAAGTAGCCTATGTGTTAATCCAGGGTGTCAGCTAACTCCATACTAAATTTTATTAAAATCGCTCCAGCCGTTTTTACGTATAAGAGTAACAAACATCCATCCATCCATACTTACAAACTTTCGCGTTTTCCAATATTAGTATGATTAATTATTTTAATCATATATTATATCTATTATACGCACGGCCTTGTTCACATAAATGGGGTAGCTAGAGCTAGAGATCCAACCGCCACGTTTTCATGCACGTAAATGTAAAAGATCTAATCTTAATCTATCGTCGATGAAGTGACAATACCTCCTAACTAACATTTTTTAACAAATCGACTTTTTTAATTCAATATACTTATAATTCAATATTTTTTAAAACGAAAAACCGACTTCCTCCCAAAACTCGAGCTTATTAAAGTTAATTTTTACTAAAGGGCAAATATATATTGCGTTAAGCCGTGTACGAAGTTTAGAAGTCATAATATTGTCAGATTTATATGCCAGCAAATGATTAAATAGGCCACATGACAAAAGAGAGAAATGACTAGGCTTCGAAACTTTACGTCTGACAATATAAGCAACATATAATTACACTCCTTCTTCCTGCCCTGTTTCCAATCATTTGGGGTCGGTACAATATGTAGATACTCTTCTTTCATTCATCCCTATTATCCGTCATCTCGTTATTCTCATGTCTACCTCTTCCTCTATAACCATCTTACTTCGGACACGGCTTAACGCAACATATAATTTCACGACTTAACACAATTATCTTCATCTTCATAAGCCTATTGCAGTCCACTACTGGACGTAGGCCTCCCCCTGCCATAGAAGGATTTTGTTACTAAAAAGTTCCACTATCTGTTTTTCGGCGGCTCCATCGTTTCCTTTATATTATGTGTAGCTGACCAAAATTGTCTATAAAAATCTAAAAACGGACTACTCGTGCCTATTATATTTGAGGATATCCCTAGATTCCTTAGAGATTCCATCATCAGATGTTATGTTTTATATGTAGGTGATCAAAACGCTCAGTAAAAGTATAAAAACAGACTACATGTGCCTACAATATTTAAGGATTGCCCTCGATTTCTCCAAGATCCCATCATCACATCCTGATGTGGTAAATATGATACCAACTTGGGAGCATACCATGCCAAACTACGAGTATTAAAAAAAATTGAAATCGGTTTATAAATGACTGAGTTCTGAGATAACACACATAAAAAATATTAAAAAAAACTTACAGACGAATTGATAAACTCTCTTTTTTGAAGTCGGTTAATAATAAGTATATTGCATTAAAAAGTGGTTTGTAAAAAAATGTTAGTTAGAAGGTATTGTCACTTCATTCGACGCCATGTAGGTGTCTTATTATTATAAGCCTACCGCCGCTTTACCTATCTAATTAGAATAACTCAAATACATTTATTTTGCTAGTGGATTAATTATCGATAACTATATTATTATAAACTAGTGGCTCGCCCTCGCTTCGCTTCGGTACATATCAGTAAATAGCTACAACTTCATATGTGCGGTTTTTGTAAAAATATTGAATTCCCGTTTACCCCGTTCCGGTGGGAACTTCGAAAAATACGTTCTCAGTGCCTCCTCGCAGTCCCACACAAATGCCAAATTTCATCATTATTATGTCGTGTCAAATGGTTTTCGTATAAATTATTTAGAATCCCTGTTTGTCCTGTTCCTTATACGTACAAATTTCGGTTAATTCGTTATTAGCGTTTTTCGTAAAAAAAATCATCCGTTTGTTCCGTCCGGTGGAAATACCTAGGCTTGAGCACACGGATGCTATGCGTGCACGTAAGCGTAACTGCCGTACCTCCAGTTTATGTAGACTGTCACCGCATACGTTATTATTACGTTACGCTACGCATCCGGTGTGTCCTGTCTAAAGTTCCAGTCTTTACACTCAGCTGGACGTAAGCATGTCTCCCCCAGCTTATGTGCACGCCACATCCGTCTGCTCGAGCCTTTACACGAAATCTCATTTTAGTGAGTTATCGTGGCATTCAGTCACTGGACCAGCCGCTGGGCGGCCAACACTTGTTACTTAATAAGCTTGCCGAGGCACGGTATACCTACCTATTCGAAAATCCGCTTACTCCACCAATATGTAGAGTATCATCTTCTTCAGCCTATTGCACTTGCAGTCCACTGCTGGACGTAGGCCTCCCCAGAGCACGCCACACGGCTCGATCTCCCGTTTTTACCATTCAGTCACTACCAGCCGCTCTTTAAGTCATCGGTCCATCTGGCCGGAGGGCGTCCAACACTACGTTTGCCGAGGCGCGGTCTCCATTCGAAAATCCGCTTACTCCACCACTATGTAGAGTATCATCTTCTTCAGCCCGTTGCAGTCCACTGCTGGACGTAGGCCTCCCCCAGAATCTCCCCCATAAGGCTACTGCCATAGTGGGGGGGGGTTCCATAGTCACCACGCTGGGCAGGCGGGTTGGTGACCGCATTCTGATTTTTGGACTATGTTGTCAGCGCGGGAGCCGCTGTCCACCTCCCGGACACCCTTAAACACCTCGTGCCATACTCACGGGCAGGCATGGGGTGGTACAAATTCTACTCTGCCGGCACCACGCGGCTCATGTAGAGTATACAACTCTAAATAGAAAAATTACAAAATTTCCAGAGACTGAATTAAGGGACATGGTGAAGGAAGTGGATCAGGATGGCAACGGCACCATCGAGTTCAACGAGTTTCTTCAAATGATGTCCAAGAAGATGCGCGGGGCTGACGGAGAAGACGAGCTTAGAGAGGCATTCAGGTGGGATACAATATACAAAATAATAAAGCAAAGATATCAGAAATCTGCATTTGCCTCATGAAGAATCTCCATGATTTGCCTGCATTTAAAATGTCGATGTTCATCATGCCTAACGAACATCTTATTAACATAAAAATTAACGTTCTATTTCTACGAAAAGTAATTCTACACTTGGTTGATACTCAGACCTTGTGATAAGTCACTACAGATTCATTTTTATTCTATGTAATGGCAATAAAAAAAAACATATTTGATAATATTTAATTTTTTATGTTTTTTTTTTATTAAAATAAACTATTTTTTTTAAATATTACTAAAAAATTTCACTATATAAAACTATAGGTACATCAGCTGCATCTCCTTCAAAGTACATGTCGCACCTAAGAGTCGACTAAGAAACCCAGAGGCGTTCTCTCAGGCGATGAGGTAGCAACCGGTCACTGCTTAGCGTTAATTATTCGCACATCCTTTTATCAGACTCAAGTATTGACCAACAAATATATAAAATATCTATAAGTACTTATATGTATAAAACGAAACAATATATAAAAAATATATTTGCTATAAATTCCAGGGTATTCGACAAAAACAACGACGGACTGATCTCCTCGGTAGAGCTGAGGCACGTCATGACCAACCTGGGGGAGAGGCTGAGCGAGGAGGAGGTGGACGACATGATCCGCGAGGCTGACCTCGATGGAGACGGCATGGTCAATTACGATGGTGAGGGAAAATTATAAATGTCATTTCAATGAAGGTTCGAATCGCACTTCTGACTGTAACGACGGCGAAATAAAAGGTCCATAGCGGGCTTGACTTGTTATAATTTTCCATCAGGCTGTCACTATCAAATGAACACAGAATTAATTAATTACTCATTTTCATTTTTTTTTAGTTTACTAATCTGTCTGCTTTATATAAAAAAATTGTAGGTACCTTAGTCGTGAACGTATAAATAAGGGTCAATTTTTCCACTGGTCAGATAACCAGTCTGAATGATGATGCCTGAAGGTCTTTCTCTAAAATGTATTTAGGATAGAGACAGCATCAACTTTTTTCTTTCTTCTATGATCATTGAAAAAATGGGCACTAAACGTAATATACAGAATATGACTATAAAATGGTATTTTATTCTTTTTTTTTCAGAGTTTGTGACAATACTGACTTCGAAAAACTAGTATGCACAGCAACCGCCAAAGAGAGCCCCTCCCGATCCGCCCGATCCCCCTTCCCCGCAACAGCGCCCTCTCACGGAGGACTGCACAAAGTACGGAGGGAAAGAAACTCTTATCTAGTCCGCTAGATGGCGCAAGTGTAACGCAAATAACGCGTTAATACGTGAACGTTATAACGTAAACAAATAACAGTAACAGGTTTCGCTTTGTGGCAGGTGTATACGTACCCGTTACGTTATTTTTAAATGAAAATGAGTTTATTTATAGTTTTCTTTGCAAAATAGTACGTATGTTATCTATGTGTTCAGCTAAGGATCAATGTTAAATTTTGTGTTTATATAATATGCTATGGCATAGATTCCATACGAAAAGGATTGATAGAGCCGTCAATGGCCGAATTGATACGACTTTATCCTGTAATGCCTAGATGTAGTATTTGTAATAAAATCGAAAAATATAAAACTATAACGAATTAACCAATAAAGTTAGTATGACTGAATTTTTACATTAATATTATTTTTTATTTTGATATTCAATACCACCGTACCTACACGTTAATGTAAAAAAATGCTGAAAAATTGTTGAGTACTTACACATTTTTCACTTTTACATATTAGTATACCTACCTAATTAATTTTATCACAGTACCTACATATTCACATCACATTGGTTTTTTTAAGCTAATTAAATATGAACTGCTGAGAATGTTTCTACTCTATCGATGTACCTAGACTTACATAGGAAATAGACTCAATATGATACCTGTAACGTACCTTTAAGACCAGGGCCCAAATTCTCAGCTATCGCTCGACATGCATACACTCGACATATTTGTCCATGGATACCTATCTAATAAAAAGGCGAATTATTTTAACAGCTGATAATACCATCAATTTGGGTTAGGTATAAACTGGCAGCGCGTATTCGATTGGTAATGGTGTGGTAGAGCTGTAGAGTAAGCATGCTTTTTTTACGCGCCGGAACGCTATCAACTCGCAAGCAAAATTTGTCCTATAGACAGTGTGACGATAGCGTTACGCACCGAGAGGTTCGTGCTTGTCCCACTGTTGGTATACAATACTTGGAAAAATATCATTTGATCATCCGCCATTTTGTTTTCAGACATTTGTATGGACAAAAATGCCCAGTAGACGTTATGTCTAGTGATAAGTGAGAATGGGGGACCTGCTCGAAACCGTTTTTTAACCGACGAGTAACCGTTAAAAAGCGGGTTCATGATTCGGCCTCCTACTTCTAAGATATCATAGCAACTAACAAAATTGGGTTGTGTCCAAATTTTATATAACTGAGAAAATAAATATAAATTTTAATATTCCAGAATCATGTACGTATACACGTTGTATGAATTTGTGTAGAGCTATAGAATGTGTGTATAGGTAATTGTTAAAAGAAAAGGTTTTTATGTTAGTCTTCCATTTTGTGAAGGTTGACTGAAATGAGCCAAAACACTGAGTTCATTAATATTACGAATCTAAAAATATTATAAATTAGTGATACAAAATTCTCATCGTTCGTAGACGAAGGGTCATCAACCACATTTTAACTGATAAAGCACGTGAAAAGGGTACTTTTATAGATAACTGTAGATATTTTTAAAAAGTCCTGACACCTTTTTATTAATACGTTTTGTTATAAGGGCAAGTGTCGAAAGAATAAAGATAGGCAAAATTATATAAATGGAATAATTAAAATTATTTAAGTTTATATGTATTATTTTTCACAAAATTTTTTTCTTTAACAAATATTTTATAATATAAAGATTTTATGTGCGACGTAATTAGAAGTAAATTTATAAGCTGGTGTTTATTACGTGCGGCCAATGTGGACAGTTACGATAATTTTAATAATATTACCTATTTGTAACGTATTAAGTCAAAAAATCTTGAGATGACTCAAGATCCAAAAATCTGTCTATATTTTTATAATTATTTCATATTTTATTTAGTTAGTTAAAATGCAAAAAAATATTTTAAAATAACAAACTATGTTATATTTTATCATGTATAACCTCAAGTTATGCTTGATATATTTATTTTGTGTAACAGAGATTTATATAATTACCATAATATGAAAATACTTATATTTAAATATATTATTATCATTGTAATATTTTGTGACAATAAAAGTTTTAAAGTACATCTTAATACAAATCTTAAGTCAATTTAAAAAGTATTTACCCAAATATTATTGTTGAACTGTAAAATTAAATCGCATATCAAGAGCAATAATTTGTATTTATCTAATAAACAGAATTATAATTATTTACAATTTTAATCTAGAAAAATAAAGAAATGTACCTAGGTATATTTATTCTAAATATCTTAATATTTTTGTTAATTAATATTGAATAACACCAATTTAAGTTTGTACCTTTATTAAAAACAACAATTAAGTACATAAGTAACTACTTATTAGTTTTATATTGTTAACAAATATTAAAGTTCTCTTAAAAGGGCCTCAACATCTTGGCTGCGGCCCTATTCACCCTGATTACCTAATTAGCAATAACAAAGCCAAAGCAACGCGTAGTTATTCAATATTCGCGTTAAAATGTAAAATTCCTTTTTAAATTTATTTTACGTAATACCAATTTGACAAGCAATCAGCGAATTTTGTACAATTTTTGCTATAGCTTTGCTTTTGCTAGACAGGTAATAAGTGGGCGGGACTCTGAATTTCGAAAGAGCTACAAAAATAATATTATAAAATTTTAATTACCCATACTAGTACTATAAAAACTATACTTATCATACGACAGTAGCACATTATATAAGTTCATACCTACGTAAAACTCTAGACTTCATTTCTTACTTTGTATTTTTATTTTAAGATATTAGTTCCATAAGTTAGAAGTTCAAAGCAAATGTTTTATAAAGTTCGTTATAAGCTGCAATACAATATTGTTATATAGGTAATACAATTTGGCCATAAAAAAGGTATATTTACTTTTTTATAAATATGTACCTAACTGTTTACGTTTTCTGTTCAATTTCCACGCTCCAAAGTTTTCATATTATTCCTGGAGCTTATTTATCTATATATTTTAGTTAATATAACTTAAAGCTTAACAATATCTACTTATACATACCCAGAAAAAAGAATTCATATTCATTTTTTTTGCAAGGTTTTGGAAATAAGCATGAAGGTTACAGTAGTAATTTTCCGTTTTATTATTACTAGGTACCTTTATTTATTATTTGTATAATTTTATTGATGGTATTAAACGAAGTAATTCTCCCTAGTTTATTTTAATAATATCGTTGAATTACTAAATTTATTTATATTATCATGCCTAAATGTATAAGTATTGAAGATCTGCATCATATTTTAGATAAAACTCGATCGTACCTTGGTCATCGAATATTGTGTTCACTAATATTTATATTATGTTATTGTAGTTTTCTTCCGTTTATTTCTTTCGATCTTGTACTTTTGTACCAAAGTTTCCCTATACTATACGCCAACGCTCCTGGCACGCGCTGTCATATAACGTTCTATGACGGCGTGTGCCAGGAGGGTTGGCGTATAGTATAGTAAGATCTCATGTATAAATCCTAGGTACGATAGCGGATCGTACGTAGGACGCATAAATTTAACAAAAACTCTAAAGGAATAGGACTACCTATAATTTATCTATGTATGTAGGTACTTATCTAACACATACTATACTATTTATGAGTGGATCTTCTATACTTTTTTCTATTATTAGGCAGATAAATATTTCGTACTTTTAAAATAGAATACTATTTTGTGCCCAATAAAAAATGTACATAAGTGCCGGTCAGTGTACTTATATAGATAAAAGATTACATAATTGTATAAATGGTATGTTATATGTACGAGTATATGCAAGTTAGACATTCGATGTAATTAGATGAATATACAAGCTTCGTATGAGACAAAAATTTTAATAAAATTGGTATGTGACGGTTTTGTTTTATTTTTAAAAGGTAAATGACATAAAGGTGCTTATTTGCGTCTGTCTGTCTATATGTCTGGCTTTGACACCAAAACTACTGAACTAATTTTAATTATATTTGGCACAAAAATAGTTTAGGGAATGAGGACGGGCATAGACTTTTTATAATGGGAAAATATTCTTATCCCGGATAATATCGACTTTTAGAGTGTTTTAAGACAAGTCTATTGTTATAAAAATTTAGGCCTAGATCGCTCCGGTTTGCATGTAAAATGAACAAATCTGATTTAAAAGCTAGATGTATCTTTTGACATATTTTATTTATATTATTATTATTATTTAATTTAGAAAAGAGATGGTAAAATTCGTCATCCGAGTAATTGACCCGGTAGCTTAGTGGTTAGAGCGGCTGGCACGGTTTGCAGTGGTCGTGGGTTCGATTCCCACTCGGGTGATGAATTTTTTCCATTTCTTTTTTAATAATTTTATAATATTTTTTATCGTAAAAAAGTCTATGAATCATAATTCTGCAACTACTAGAGGAAAACAATTTAATGAATAATTCGATTTTCAAACGTATCTAACATCATTTTTTTCTGGAGTAGCCAGAACTGGTAGAGGATCGCGAATGATATCATCTACAGCCACGTTTTAAGCAAAACAGGTAAGTTGTAAAAGATCACAAAATATGCTAGCTCATCGCATGTGAGAACGCGACTTATTTCCTTATTCGACTTTTAAGGCTCGAGCACACCGGATGCGTATACGTGCACGTAAGCGTAGACGTACACGTACCTCTTAGTTTAATGTATAGAACTGTCACCGCTTGACGTCTATTCTTACGTCTACGCATACGCATCCGCCCCCTTATTACGTAAAAGCAATAGCAAAGCCGAAGCAAAGCGATAGCAAAAATTGTACAATATTCGCCTTGAAATGTCAAAGTTCCTTTGAAATTCATTTTACGTAATACGAATTTGACAAGCAATCAGCGAATTTTGTACAATTTTGTACAATCGCTTTGCTTTTGCTAGTTAGATAAAAAGGGGGCCGGTCTGCCCGTGCCTATACAGTTCCATACATTACAACTCAGAGGTACGTATACGTCTACGCTTACGTGTGCGCATACGCATCCGGATGTGCTCGAGGCTTTACGATATGCGCGAAAGGAGATGCAGGAGATTTAATATTCTACTAGAGAAGCCGCGCAATCATCCCAAGCACAACCTTTTAAAATAAAAGATTTATAATTAATGTTAATTGCGAGAAAGTAGAATGAGCTAAAAACTCTACCTACTCGTATTACAAGTTTCACATTGGTAGAGTCCGTTTTACAGAATAAATACTGAATGTCTTGAAATGCCTGATTTTGGAACTAATAATATTGTGTATGCAGTAACAAGGATTATATGTAGTAACTAGCGCCATCGTTCAAAGAATCTATTTGGTAAAACGCACTCTATCTCAAAATATGTTTTTTTTTTTAGTTTAGGGCTGTTTAGGGCAATCGCATGTTAATAGAGCATTTGTACCGTAAGAGATAACCACGAGACTTGTCAAATGTTATCTCCTGTCTGCGGAGGTAGAATAACGAGGGTTTAAGTATCGTTCAGATTAGGCGTTTAATAAACCTACTACATAGTAAGAAGGTATACATTTATATAAAATCTATTTCTGTAATCACGCCCATTACCTATACCCCATACCCCATAGAGGTTGGGCAAAAGTTTGCAAAATTGCTCACCAATTTTTCTCCTATGTCAGTACAATTTTAAGTTGTCCCACATTCCTGGATTTTGTAATGGAATTTGTATTACTAATGTCAAAGTACATACGGATTTTCGGATTTTAATCTTTGATATACAGGGTGTAGGTGACAGCCAGGCACATACTGAAATGCTAAATAAGTACCATTGTGTTGAGTTATACGACAGTGTTATTACTCGCAGGAAATGTATTTTTGATTTGATTATCAGTAATCTTTGCTCTCCGCGCCAATTGTATCAGGCAATCCTGTGACTAATTAAATGGGCTTATTGGTTATTGTGTAACACATTGCTGTTTTTTGGATCACTTGTGACTCTCCATTAGGGTTGATCAGTTATTTGAACTTTTTCGAGCGCAAGTTTTTTTTTGAAAATCACCTTTTGGTTAAAATTTTATTTTTACGTCACTATCTAAGGTCTAATTAACGAATCAATTTTTTTTTTCCTAAAAATATGAAAAAATGTCGGAAAATTTTGGAATTTTCCTGCGAAAATTTTCAGTGTTTTCCATCTCAGAATCATGGTCTGAAGTCATGGTATTGATATTTGCCTGGCTGTCACAAACACACTGTATTTAATATGTCAAAACGATATAATAGAGAAATTCAGACCAACTTTACATCATGTAACGAACGCGCTAAACAAAAGTTTCCTAGTGGTTGAATGTTACATAAATACATGTTTGATACTATTTTGGAATCATGATGTTGATTATTCATATTTCGATTTTGCAAGATCACATCATTCCAAATAGGTCAAATATCAAGAAAGCGAATAAAACGCCTGATCAGTATCACACTGTAACGTAGATAATTTAAATGTTTAGTGTAATATATACTTTATTATCTATGTCTGCGACGTCAGCAACGTTGCCCAATGGCATGCACGTGCGCCGCCACACCGCTCACGCGTCACGCGACTGGCATATGAGGGTGGGATGCTGGTTAGTGTGGATACGGACTTATAGTATTTTAGTTTTTAACCGTATTATTACAAAGATATCCGGATGTCGTAAGAGTTGACTAAGGAACTCTGGCCTTCTGTCAGGCGATAAGCTAGCAACTTGTCACTGACCATAAACATCGGTCTCGGCTATGCTAAACGTAGCAGCGGGATCCTTTAGTCTCTTTCACTTCTTTCTTTCTTGTCAAATGTCATTTCAATCAGTCTTCAACTTTACACGCGGCTTTGTCATAACACCGAATAAGTAAAAAAAAAACATTATAAAATTATTAATAAAGAAAATGGAAAAATTCTTCATCCAAGTGGGAATCGAACCCATGACCACTGCAAACCGTGCCAGCCGGTATAACCACTAAGCCACCGGGTCAATTACTCGTATGACGAATTTTACCATCTGTTTACACTAGCCAAATCTCAGCAAACAAAGCTGAATCCCTCAGCACAATGTTTAAAGATGAAACGATCAACCATATCCTAACGGATTATATTAATGGAGAAGTGTTTTTATAAATTTGTCTTAGTCAAGATATTATATATTATAAAATTATTAATAAAGAATATGGAAAAAATTCTTCACCCGAGTGGGAATCGAACCCAATCGAAACAGTGCCAGCCGCTATAACCACTAAGCCACCGGGTCAATTACATTATTTTCATTAAATCATGCCATCATGAAATAAACCTCAGATTATAAGCTACCTATCCCAGATTAGCACGGTCTTTCAGTTTTATATAAAATAGTACAATTGCTTTGAGTTATACGACAATGTTACTTAGTTAACTACTCGCAGGAAATGCATTTTTAATTTTATTATCCGCAATGTTTGCTTTTCGCGCCAATTTTATTGTATTGGGTGAGCCTGTGACTAGTTAAATAGGCTTATTGGTTATTGTGACATACATTGCTGTTTTTGGATCACTTGTAACTCTCCATTGGGCTTGATCAATATTTTGAATTTTTTTAGACCAACTTTTTTTTAAATCATCCTTAGGTTAAAATTTTGTTTTTAAGTAATTATCTAATAAGGCCTACTCAAATGAACTAAATTTTTTTTTTCCTGAAAAAATCAAAAAAAAAATCAGTGGATTTCGCCTCAGAATCATGGTCTGAAGTCGTCATACCAATATTTGCCTGGCTGTCACTTCCACCCTGTATGTGTAAGAATTCCAGTTGATGACACACAGAAAAACAGCAAACAGAGGATTACAAACTATCCGAAATTAATAGGTAAGTAAATACAAAAAGGCAAAGAACTAAGAAGCCATCTCTATATAACCAAATCATTCTTTTAACATGGTCTTTGAACAATATAGATAAAAGAACTCACTCAGTTTACTTAAGTAAAGCGACACTGACGCAATGTTTGAATGTTTCCATAAACTAAAATATTTTTTTACTAACAATAACACTACATAATATTTATATACCACCGTATATACAGGATGTAACAAAAAGGGTATGTTAAGCGAAAAGCTGTAATGTAAATAGCCCACTGTAGAGAACCTATCCACAAAATTTGAGACCCGAAATCACATGTTTATTTTTCCGGATAGTATGGAGAATTTTTAAATATCTCAGGATTTTCATACAGTCTTGAAAAATAAAAATGTGATTTCGAGTCTTAAATTTTGTAGATAGGTTCTCTATAGTAGGCTATTTACATAGCTTTTCGCTTAACATACCCTTTTTGTTACACCATATATACTCGTAATGCTTGATATCTTCCGTGCATGTCGTAAGAGTCGACTAAGAAATTTCTTTCAGGCGATGAACCAGCAACTTGTCACAGATCACTTGCATATGACCCCGCTAGAATCTTATTCGCGATTTCACGCTCCTGCAGTTCTGTATTCGGCAATACCATTGTGTGTATACCGACTGATTTTTGGTTGTCAACGTTTTTTATTTTTTTTATTTTTTTTTATTGAGGTTTGTCAACGTCCACTTCAATTTACATTATGTGTTTCAGACAAAGTTCCTTAATCTAATTGAGTGGACAGTTAAAGACTAACACAACAAGCAATAAATGAGGTTACTTACAATGGAATATTGACATAACGACTACTACAAAATTAAAATTAAAACCTAACCAAGCTGGCACAAGAAAGAAATTAACAATAAAAATATATAAAAAAATAACATTAATATCATTTCACCTAAGCTGATACAGTAAGTAATTATTTAATTATTTATTTTGTCGATCTAGACAGTCCAAGGGCCCCACATATTGCCTTTCGAAATCCGAATAGTGAGTCACTGTACAGGTCAGCCCATAGATGCCATCGATTAAAAAGTCTGCAAATACGTGGAATGGGAGAGTTCTGACCCAACAACGTCCTGCGAACTGGTACAAAAAGGGGAACAACCAGACCCCGTGGGTATCTAGCTGGGACATTAAGTGTGACTTTGGCCAGTAACTGCGGGGAGTCAATTATGTTGCGAAATACTTTAAACAGGAAGAGCATGTCAATCATATCTCTGCGTCTCTCGAGGCAAGCAACTCCGAAGTGTTGCAACCTTTCCTCGTAAGCCCTATATCTCATTGCCACCCCTGAGGAATATGCCAAGTGGTACATAAATCTTTTTTGCAGACGCTCCAATCTTAAAGAATGACACGAATAGTGAGGGCGCCATACGACACTACAATACTCAAGACTGCTGCGCACCAAGCTGTTATAAAGAATGATTTTCGTTGCAGGTTGCCGAAACATTTTACTGTTTCTGATAACAAAACCCAACATGCTAGATGCCTTTTGGACTATCTTATCTATGTGCGGGACAAAGGTGAGCTTTGAATCCATTATTACCCCTAAGTCCCTTATCATAGTCACTTCCTCTAGGATATTTCCAGCCACATAATATTGTGAAGGAGCAATATTCATTTTTCGACTGAACTTGATATGGGAACATTTCTCACTGTTCAGACTCATTCCGTTTATGGCGCACCACCTATTCAGTCTATCGAGATCGCCCTGGAGATGCACTGTATCATCGTGTGTTCTTATGACCCTTGCAAGTTTCAAATCATCGGCAAACATAAAAGGAACAGCATAATGTACGCAGCCCGGGATATCATTCACGAAGACATTAAAAAGAATCGGTGCCAAATGTGATCCCTGCGGAACACCAGAGGAGATGACATTTTCATCAGACTGAAATCCATTTACCGCTACAAAGAATGAACGGTTAACTAAATATGATTCAAGCCACCGCAACAGGGGACCTGCAACCCCATAACCTTTCAACTTTTGCAATAGAACTTTATGGGGCACTCTGTCAAAGGCTTTGCTGAAATCAGTATAAATTACATCGACTTGTAAGTTACTGTCAACCGCTTCCGCCAAAAATTCCACAAATGTCACCAAGCCAGTGTCCGTCGATCGCCCTGCTACAAAGCCATGTTGATGATCAACCAGATGCTTTCTGAAGAAGTGCTGTATAATTGGGCTAATCAACGACTCCAACACCTTCGCTAATGTTGAGAGTATGGAAATCGGTCTATAATTCGCAACGTTTCCATCATCGCCACACTTGTGAATAGGGATGACTTTAGCTAGTTTCCATTTATTAGGAAAAATTCCATTTGCCAATGATACTTCGTATATTAGCTCCAGCGGTCTCAGCAGGGACCTAGCGCATGATTTAAGAAATATAGGCGGGATTCCATCCAACGTTCCCGAAAACCACGGAATCTCCTCATCGTCACGACCATTTTTCTCCATGGAAGCATACCTGGGAAGTGTCTGGTTTCCAAAATATTAGGGTACAAAGTTGAGTAAATAGACTGCGTTTTTCTGCATAAACGCACATTGACGCGTGTAGCAAGATTTTTTTCACGAGAAATAATTAATATTATATCTGTCTATGATAAAACTAGCATAAACATTGGACACTATAAATTTCGCCCGTTCAAGAAATTAAAAAAAAAAGATTATATCGTTTCCCAGCATTTTTTTTTTTGTATAAACTTACTTTATTTGATGTATAGAGTACGTGCCCATGAAAACCATCCTGTATACAGGGTGTAACAAAAAGGGTATGTTAAGCGAAAAGCTATATGAACATCCCACTGTAGAGAACCTATCCACAAAATTTGAGACCCGAAATCACATGTTCATTTTTCCGGATAGTATGGAGAATTTTTAAATATCTCAGGAATTTTCATACAATTTTGAAAAATAAAAATGTGATTTCGAGTCTTAAATTTTGTAGATGGGTTCCCTATAGTGGGCTATTTACATAGCTTTTCGCTTAACATACCCTTTTTGTTACATCCTGTATATGTACCTATGTAGGTATGCTAATTAGAGGACAAAATGTGACAAAAATAAGCTATAAACGTACAATTACGTATTTACTGATACCTCTTTCGCAAAGAGAAGGAGAAATGACATGTAGATGCAATATTGCTCCTAGCGGTGGTCCCCTGGGGGGCAATTCTTGAAAATTTATGAGCCGAAACGCAACCACTAAACGAAACGTTAACGAAACGCAGTGCAAAGCAATATATGCTTACCGCTAGAGTAATAAGGTATATTTTAGAACGCATCGGTTGCGAGTGTGTGAGAATAAAAACAAATTTCTGTCTCGTGCTGAAATGTGTCTAATTACGTCACCATAAAGTAATTATTGCTTTATTCTGAGCGTCTACAACGGTTCCGTTTCGGCTTCGTTCCAACTCGAGACTTTTCAAGAATTGGCCCCGATCATATAACCTTTCTCATTATAAGGATGATACACAGGTACCTACAGGATCATATAGGAAATCCCACAGCCACCTTTACCATAGCGGGTACAGATGTTTATGATCAGAGACAGGTTATTTCTTACTTATGATGATCTCCGACGGTAATTCGGTCAAGGCGACCAACCTCTACGGAGATTGGCCAGGTATGTACATACATACATACATAACCTCACGCCTATATCCCATAGGGGTAGGCAGAGACTACAGATCTCTATTTAGTACGTTCCAAGCATACCTCTTTCGCCTCATACACATTCATTAACATCTTCATACATGCTCGCCGGTTTCGGGTGCTCGGGCCAGGTATGAACGCAGGAGATATTATAGTGCACAAGTGTGTGCGCAGACACAGATGCACTCTCTATTTCGTGGTACAGGCCCGTGACTGGGATCGAAGTTACGCCTCCCGCTTGGAAGGTGCACGTCTTAACCGCTGGGCTATCACCGCTTACTTATATTACTATAATATAGTATAGTATATTATACTATATTCTACTATGAAATCCAAACCTAAAGAAACTCAACTCAATAAAAACTAACCCTTGATGGAGGGCCATGAAGATTGTTGAGGCATTGAGGTTATTGAAGGGCCTAGAAGTATAAATTTCCACTTCATTAGATATTTATTGTATTATGGTATAATTTATCATTATTTATGAAGTGCGATATCCTCGAAATCTGTGCGGTAATCTTTGCGTAGAGTGTATTTTATAATGTTAGTAGGACTAGTGGACGCCCGCGACTCCGTCCGCGCGGACTACAAAAAAAAACAAAATGTCGAAATTATCCGGGATAAAAACATTTTCCCGCGATAAAAAGTAGCCTGGGACCTGTCACAATATATTCCTGAAAACTGCATCGAAATAGGTTCAGCCGTTTCTGAGATTAGCGTGCACAAACGCACAGACAAACAGACAAACCGACAAACAGACAAAATTTTCAAAAATCATTCTTATGGGTACTACTGCGTTGATAAAGGTCTCCTGTAATATTTTTTCTCATATATCTTCCATGTACAGACAGCGATCCGATACATTTCTATTATATGTATAGATTAACAATATTGAAGGTACTTATGCTCAATTACTCCTTTACATGATATTCTAGGTATCTTATTTGCCAGTCTGCTTCTAAAATCAATATAATTTTTGGTCCATACTCTCATACCATTAAATGAGATTTTTCAATCAGTGGATTAGATTTCCCAACGCAGCTATTGCAAATCTAGTCATAATCTCTTCTTTTTTCTGCCCTGTTCCCATTTATGTCTCAGCAAAATATTTAGGTAGATATAATACAAATGTATACATAAAACCCCCCTTGTGACGTGCTCTGGGGGAGGCCTACGTCCAGCAGTGGACTGAAATAGGCTGAAGAAGAACATAATGTTCCGATCAACGCACAATCGCAAATCCTAAATCGCTGATCGAGACTTTGTACCTATATGAGTATTATGACATGTTGTCTCGTCTCGTCTTCAGCCTATTACAGTCCACTGCTGGACGTAGGCCTCCCCCAGGGCACGCCACAAGACTGCCATGGGGGGTATTTGCCCATAATCACCACGCTGGGCAGGCGGGTTGGTGACCGCAGTGTGATTTTCGGACTATGTTGTGAGTACGGAAACCCTTAATCGCCTCGTACGATACCCACGGGCAGACATGGGGTGGTACGAATTCTACTCTGCCGGCGCCACGAGGTATATAGAAAAACGGGAATTCTAAAGATTACGAGAACGAAGTCGAGAATGACACATACATGATTGTGATGCGTAGAAGGGATTTATTAATCTCCATATGAAATTTTAAATTTTCCTCCAATTTTTTATTACATCGAGTGATAATGATAACATTAAGTGTAAAGCAAACAGATTAAGTTACATTTATACCTACAGGTTTAAAAGGCGGTGAAACGTGTGTTGAGTTAGGTACTGGATGAATATAGTTATTTTTAACAGCTACATTGAAATTTAATGTGAACCTACTTAGGTCTACTATAATTACAGCTACAACAAATTTGACATAAATAAGTGTTTTTTCTTTTTCGTGAACACCTGCTCGTTTCATGTTCACACAAAAAGGGATCGGATCGGCAGAGTAGAATTCGTACCAGCCCATGTCTGCCCGTGGGTATCGTACGAGGCGATTAAGGGTTCCCGGGAGGTGGGCAGCAGCGCCTCCCGTGTTGACAACATAGTACAAAATACAAACTGTGGTTACCAACCCGTCTGCCCAGCGTAGTGACTATGGGCAAATACCCCTCATGGCATGTCTTGTGGCTTGCCCTGGGGGAGGCCTACGTCCAGCAGTGGACTGCAATAGGCTGATGATGATGATGATGATGATGTATTTATATACCGTTGCTTAGTACCCACGACACAAGACCTTAGGGATCTTAGTGTGGGACTAGGTAAATGTGTTGTGAAGTGTGTGAATATTTATATATATTTATATATTTTGTTATAAAATTATTAATAAAGAAATGGAAAAAATTCCTCACCCGGGTGGGAATCGAACCCACGACCTCTGCATTTCGCGTGCATTTATATTCTTTCGCCTCAATAAATCAGAATATTAAAAATATCTACAAGGATTGGTTATAAGGTCGAACAATAAACAACTAAAGGCCCCAATTAAATTTAACAAATAAAATTGGTAGCAAACCATTAAACATTGATTTTATTTGCATGTTTACGTCACTTTCAAGGGCCGATTATGCAAAGGTTTCCTTTATTGTAGGTCAGATTGGGTTAGCTACCTTTGACCTTCTGCAAAAACTGTCTAAAGCCCTGAGCCAGTAGAAGGGCCGATGTTCCATTCAAGGTTCCAAGTAAGGTTGTAAGTACGGAACAAAGGGTTCTGTATTTTTAAATAGTAGAGATTTATAATCCTTATTTTTACTAGGCTTAGGACTTAAGACGATTTGTTAATTGTTAGTTTCTGACATATGATCTAATCGTGGATAAACTTTACACTTTATTACCTTAGTTGGTCCTTTTACTTTACCTATATTGGTCGAACACATTTATTAGTGTGGGTCAACAGTGTTTTTTGTACATTCGTATTTTTCATGACTCTATGTAAGAATGAAAAAAAAACAGTATATGACAACCCAGTTACCTATGTGACAACCCAAATTAATAATAATGACACTACTATACATTTGTTTTATACTGCGAAAGTGCCCCTTTCCCTATAACACAAAATAATTTAACGCGAGAGTTGTTGTAGAACCTATGTTACCTATTGTTATGTTACATATATATATATATATAATAAACAACAGTATTGACTAACAAAAACCTACGCATAGCGAACTCCAATATTTTCGCTCTCCGGTCAATGTCACGCAGCAGTTTCTGCCACCTTAAGGCCAGCTTGTAGATTCAAAAGAAAACCAATTACTGCCTCTTCAAAAGACATAACTTTATATTTACAAGGTTATGATGGAGTTGAATGCATGCGCCATCTTAAACTGACTTTGTCCAATATGATCAACAAAATGTTGACCTTTTGTTCAAGATTACCTCCGAAAATGTCATTGTGTATTTTCATTGATTCATTATTTGGCTTATTCAATATACTGTGTTATTGTGGACTAGAAATATTTTCACGTTTGGAAACCATTGGCAATAAGTTATTCTGTAATTTGGTGACTTTGGGCAAAAACCTAGTACTTCCAGCAGAGAACAGAGGGGTAAGCACGAACCTCTCGATAGTCCGTAACGCTAGGCGTCATTTCTAAAGCTGTAACAAACCGTATGTATTCGTTACTGAGTAACGGGTACTGCATCAAGTACCGAGTAACGAAACCCAGGAATTCGTCTCGTTACTCGCATGTTTCTTATCATGGTATCGTGGGTATTTTTCGTACAATACTCGTACCTCGTACACTGTTTCGGATCGCAAGTGGTGTATTGATACGTTTGTTTTTGATCGTATGTTCTACCAATGCGCGTGATGCGGTTTATTTCAATCTCTTATTTTAACGAACGGTGATTAGGTTTGTTTAAAGTACTTATAATTTTTTTTTTAATCATCAAAGTTTTTTACTGTTTTATATTATATTTATAAAATTTTCTAAATAGTAAATCCATTGCAAATTTTATATATTACCTCGTCAGCTCACGTCGATTCGACTCGTTACCATACTACATACTATAGTTACTATTCCATATGCGGTATCAGAAGTAACGAGTTCGATAACGATACGATAGTAACGAGTACTCGTGGTCAAAGTAACGAATACATACGGGTACGCTTTTATTCTATTGAGTTACTTTTACACCTCTAGTCATTTCCCATATATTTTGCTAGCGAGCTGCTAGCGTTACGTCGCGTAAAAAGGTTTGTGCTTACCCCACTGTACCTAATAGGTTGATACGATATGTGATACTCGTATGTGATAAGTAATTTGATGTACGCAAGGGCCCATCATCTAGTTATGATTTAATACGAGTAATATACGCACAAGTTGATCCTATCGTTTGTGGGTAACTAACTAATCAATCACATTATGGCGTGATGACATTATGTACTAAAGGTGAGAATATGGTACCGTGATTGGTTGAAAAGGGTGCTAAGACTATTTATCATCGTTTTACGTTGGTGTTCATTTTCTTAACACTTCTCTTCTCCTATCTTCTATTTAAGAGTTCGCTAGCCGACTTTGGTTAAAGTAGTATTAATAGATCATGGTAATGAGCAATTTGTCCAATAAAAACTCCCGAGTGCAGTTGCATTGATAACCATACAATAGAAACACGCGGAATGACCAACATCCTCTTTAGTTCGTCAATAGGAACATTCATAATATTTAAATACCAATGTTTGCAAAATTAAGTTTAAAAGGATTTTTTTTATATTTGGATTTGCAGAATCATGAAGAAGATCGAATAGCCATGTTTAGCATAACGGGGCCAGATGTAAAGAATTTGTGACAAGTTGCAGGCTCATCGCTAGTGAGAAAGTCCATGACTTCCTTAGTCAAGATGCAGCTGATATCTCGGCAAATGATTGAAGCTCCATATCAGCACAGGATTATAAGTTTAGTTTATTTACTGTCATAACTGTGTACATACATAAGGCATAAAAATGTGAATAATGTTCGAAAACATATCACTTTAGGGAGAATAATTACATTTTCTTTACTTCTATAGTGGACTACAAAAAATGACTGAAAGTCTATTTCCACTGTAATTTTTGTGAATGACACTGATGATCTCCGACCGTATTTCGGCCAAGGCGACCAGTCTGTACGGAGATTAGCCAGGTACGCAGGAGATATTATAGTCCACAAGTGTGTGCGCAAACACAGATGCACTCTCTATTCCGTTACTCTCATAGTCCGATGGGACCGACACGACCGGAGAGAGATCAGGCGCAGGACCAACGGTTGTTCGAGCTTTCCGAGGCACGAGCTAAGTGACAATTTTGCAATATAAAAATCTGTACACGAAATAAATTAATTGGTACAGGCCCGTGACTGGGATCGAACTAACGCCTCCCGCTTGGAAGGTGCACGTCATAACCACTGGGCTATCACCGCTTAAATGACACTACTAAGTATAAGAATCGTGAAACCGGAACTGGTCAACCGATCTACCATATACACGCTAGCCCTAAGTAGTTTTTAAGTTAGTTATAGAATTTTCTACCTTTCTGTAAATAAATATTTTAGTTGTTGTTATGTTAGTTGTTTAGTAATATATTAAATTTCAAACATTATCTTTTTACTTAGGATTTGTGAGTTTTCTATACGGAAAGCACTTAATCATATTTACAGGAAATAAAGAAATTGTACGTTATTTCCTATGTTTTTTCCTTCCTTATATACTTACTATTAAATTCATTAGATTTTTCTAAGGTCTTATTAACATAAATTCTAATATTTTTACATTATGCCAAGGTTAAGTACTATGTCTGCGGCTGCTGCCTCTTCCATCAGATGTGGAACTCAAAATTGTGTACATATTACAAAAATTGAGTTATTTTTTTAATAGGGACGCCCACGTCTCCGATCGCGTGGACTGCAGAAATTCTCAGACTCTAGACTATCTGTTTATCGATTCAGTAGATTTGGCGGGACAGTTACTTTAGTTTATAATATTAATAATTTCTTACAAACTATGCATTTTGACGAAACTTAGTAGCAGGTTTAAGTTTTTACTTCAGACTTATAACACAACTTTGTGGTCCACCCGAAAAAAGTCACGAGTTTCAGCAAGTTGTCACAAAATAGCCTTTATTATTATACTAAAATATCCATAACACTAGAATGATGGCTATAAATGAAGAAAAGATTCGATCCTATAAAAAGGTAATAACTAAAATTACATAGCGATACCTACATATTATCATTTATCTTTATGTACAGTATGTGAATGATTCTATTATAGTTGCGGACATTTTTTGTCGTAAATCATTGGACTCGATAATTGTATAAATAATAATATGAACCAGCAATCTATTAGTACCATTATGTAATATGATTTACAACAGAATAAAAACGATATTGTACCTAAAGCTATTTCCGATACTATCTTTCTAATATTAGCCTAAGTTTTAGCATTATATTGATTTAGATTACTTTACTAGTTCATTCATTCATTCAGTAGAGGGACAAGAGGGTCTTGGTGTTTTGTAGGCGATGGGTTGACCACCTGTCACTACTAACCGAACTTGAACATCTCAACTATACCCTTAAAATTGGTCAGAAGTGGCACCATGTGGTTCTATCAGCTCTTGGTGCTCTGCCTACCCCGTAAGGGATAAATGCGTGATTATATGTATGTACTTTACTAGAATACGAGTACATCAGCTGCATCCGTCCGCGCATGTCAGTGTCGACTAAGGATCCCAGGCATTCTCTCTGGCGATAAGCTAGCAACGTCACTGATCAATCAACTTCGGTCTGCTAAACGTAGCTATGGACTCTCGTTTATTATCGTGCAGTTCTGGCTATCCCATTTCGAGAACACAACCGTATGTGCTATGTAGGCACAGAGGATGTTGAAAGGGTCCACAAATTCACCTACCACGGTAGTGTAGAGTCGTAAATCGAAAGTTATGGAAAAGTTGCTACATTATGTTATGGATTTTTATAAACAACTAGTGGTTGTAAGTTCGGCCACGTAAACTATTAGAATTCCTGTAGGGTAAGCATGAACCTTTTCACGCGGCGTAACGCTAGTGACTCGCTAGCAAAATCTATGTGATTTGACAGTTTGACGATAGCGTTACGCACTATCGAGAGGTTCGTGCTTACACCTCTGTTCTTTTTCGGACAAAGAACACTGAAAGATTGAAGAAGGCTATGCGTTGATTCCGCAGTCACTCAGGACTAAACATTTTGTAATATGTATAAGTTCTGTAGTTACAATTTTTTATATATTTTTTATTTATTTATTCCATATACATTACACACTCTTATAATCTATATACACTGCCAAACTGCTCAGCAGTTTATCGGCATTATTTGTAAGGTTATTACCTATTAGCAGCAGCGAAGCCGAAGCAGTGCGACAGTGAAAACGAGAACCGCGATCGTGTGCATGCGCGGGGCGACGCCTACGCCTCGCTCCGCGCGCGCACACACCGCCAGTCCTCGCCGCCGCACCACCACCGCCCCGCCTCTGCGAGTTACATGTTTATCCTATTGGAATCGCTATGGTCGCGGTGGCGTTTCTACAGTTCAGATAGGCGAAGGGCGCGCGTCCGGCGACGTCGCATCTACATTTACACATTTCCCCGTTTACTGCCTACGGTCTATCTGTCCCATATTGCCCAAACTTGCGAGTGAGCGAGCTGTGAAGGACTGGAATATGAAGACGACTAAACGATATATATGAAATCTCCTATTATTGTCCCAGACTACAATGTTCTTCATTAATTTGACCGATTATAATACAAATAGATAGCGAGACAAAACAGCAGATTAAACAAACTTATCTTTATCCAAATTTAGATTTCCTATTTTCGTTACAAGGAAAACTGAAACAGCTAGTTTGTAAAGAGGAACAATAAAATAACATACATATACATACATACATATAATCACGCCTTTATCCGTTACGGGATAGGCAGAACACCAAGGGCCGATAGAACCACATGGTGCCACGTCTGACCAATTTTGAGGGTATAGGGGACATTTATTTTCTGTATCTATGTAGGGTCCAGGAAAGGTCCATATATTTGAATTAGCTAGATGGCACTGAAATCGGATTACAATGAGTGAAGTTGCTTTTTTTTTAAATCATGATGCAATTGAAACCTAAAAAAGCTTCAGTTAAAAAAAACCTTTTTTTAAAACAAGCTTTTATTATTTGTTAATAACACGAACTCAATCGAATCAAACTCGATGTGGTCGCGTCGTTTAATTACGGAGTTCCTATGGTCACCTTCCAGCTCCATCATCAGATCAGCTCTATGTCATAATAATATTGCATTGTCATCCTATTTATACATGCATGCAAAATTTCGGCTCAATCGGAAAGCGGAAAGTGGATCAAATTTAACTTGCAAGATTTGGTTACAGACAACGAGACAGGTGAAACTAATAAAAGCTTATAAGAAATGATATAGGTTTAAAATACACAGCCGTATGATTATTTTAATGACACACTAGTAAAAACACTTTAGCGTTATGCTGAATTGCTGATATCTCTATAACGACACCCAATTAACGAAATCAGGTTCGTGTTATGTCAATCGAATCAGTTATCTGAGGTTATCGCTCCTTTGAAAACACTTTTCGTGGACCTTTTACATTTTACACCATGGTATTGATGTCAGACCTCAAGACTTAATCTGATGGTTATCATCAACTTGCCACATTTGCCAGATTCTAGGGCAAGCAGTGGGGCAAGTTAGTGTGCCTATTTCATGGAATCTTTTTGAATGTTTAATTGATAATAATTAATGCGACTTCCAATGGGCCCTATCTCCGATGGTGACATGATAAGTAAAGGTACCTAGATCCAAAGAATTTTACAAAAATTTGGTGTACAAATATATAGTTAAGTATTCTGAGCTTATTTTGCTTACACCTACTGGTACCTATGTTTTATTAGCGAACACGCTTATCGCTGACATTATTGATTATTATTGACATGCTATTTTCGAATTCTCTTCTTCAAAATAATTTTAATGTGATAGTTATCTTTATTTGTTGAAATTTTAGGATAGCTTATATTCATAGACTGTACATAATATTTTTGTGCTAATACGTTGTAAATACTTAGCTAATTTATACTACTTTGTACCCACTGGTCATATAAGTATACACGGCAACATCCTAGATTTATTTATCTATACTAGAGAGCTCTATCTTTTCTACGTTATATCAAATTTTTCTAGAAAAAAATGTCTCTTAACTATTTATTCTTTAGTAGGAAATAATAAATAAAATTACCAAAAGAGTATTATTATTTGGGATATTCCGAATAGTAATAGGTATTATAATTAAACGATAATACAAAAAATACTTACACCGAACAAACAATGAAAATTTATTTGTAATCACAATAAAAGTGAGTGTAAAGCAGACTAAAATTATAATAAAATTACATTATTTATATATTAATACAATAAGCTTTAATCTATTTACTGTTGTCGCTGGAGCAGCTGTTATGGTAAATACTTATTGTGCGATTATCGCGCTATCACTTCATCCAGCACGAGACACAAGCGTGTGGTAAATATACAGGGTGAACTTTAATTAGATAATTAACTCTGCTATATTATAATATCCTGTGCTGATGCGGGGCTTCACTAGAAAATATCAGCTGCATGTCCTTACGTACATGTCGTAAAAGTCTACTAAGGACCTCAGGCAGTCACTTAGGCGTTAGGCGATAATCTAGCAACTTGTTACTAATCGTAGCAAACACTGGCGGCTCGTCCTAAGGAGCGCTGGTGCGGTGCACTCCCACCCACGAAGATTACATAGGCAATCTATATTTCTCTATATTTATAATTATCTTTCAATTCCACTATGTTTATACAATAGTGTCTACGCGTTCGTCTCAAGTAAGTTGTAATCTTATGTATCGAGCGGAGCTCTAGGGATCGCGCTCCAATGAAACGAAATTTGGTACGATTCCTAGTACTGTATTCAATGAGTGCGAAAGAGACATAACGACATAGGCCGGCGCTGAAACAGTAGATTTCGTATGAAAAATTAGCCTTATCTGGAGCGCGATTAATAAAGATTAAAGAAATCCAGCTGTATTTTACCAGAAATAGGACAGTAGGACTCTCACGAACACCTGTAGCGAACCGGTTGTTATATATATTTAAAATGCAAATGTTATTCTTTTTACAAGTTTTTTACCATCTTCCTGTATGTTAGACACTTGTTTTATCTATAAAGGCTGCGCACGAGTGGTTATCTTTGCAGTCGCTTGCGGAAGTGGCTCCACACCTCTCCTAAACTTTGGGCCAAAAGTTTTGAGCTCTGGCTCAAATTTGTAACATTTTTGAAACTGAGCCTACTTTAAAAAAATCGTGCTTCTCAAAAATTTACAATGTGGTCCTGTATTGTATTTTGTCTCGCTTTCTTTATACACGTGGATGGTTTAATGGGTAAGTGTATGGCTGTTGGTGTTGTAAAAATTGTCGTTTTTATATATTTATACAATGATACTTTTTACAGCACACGTTTTAAATTTTAATCTGTAAGCTGTAGTTTTGAGGAGTTTTAAGTAGGTAATTTATAAGGCATAAGTAGAGTTATAAAATTGACTAAAAATGCATAATACTGTAGATACTATATGCAATCTAAATTTATGAATATTTTCCAATAAAATCATTTATAGACGTTTATAGTATAGGCAGGAAAAGAAAATGAAAATAGATAAGCCAATTAATTATAACTCCAATTTTGTCAATTCCCTTACATAAGTATCTGAAATTTTGTAACAGAAAACATTAAATATTGTTATCATTTTAAGTTAATATACATAAGAATATCCATACTATAAAACATTAACATGTGATTTTAAATCTTAAATTTTGTGGACAGTTTTTTTATATAGGGATATAGTTATAGTTTTCGCATAAAATACCTCTTTAATTTATCACACCCTTTAAACTTGTTACATTTAGATATTTTAAAAATATAATCAGAGAAAGTATAACAAACGAAGAGCATTAATGAGACACATTTTGCATTCAAGACAGATACTTCTGGCGGATTGTACCAAACATATTATGACTTAAGTTTAGCTCACTATATTGTACTCGTACACGGTATATCTTCAACGAGGGATTACTTCCGGACAGACAGACGTGCACTCGTATTAGATGCGACATAATACACTAATATAATACAAGGTCGGGCATGAATGGATATCTCAATGGGCGTTGGAAGTATATATGTCTGTATATAGGAATAGGTAGTTCATAAACAGATTTACACGTTGGTATAAAAATCATCACTATATTGCCTAGAATCCCAAGTAATATATTAGTATTATAAATAGGAATGTAAAGTTTGTTTGTTACACTCAATTAATGTTCTTGAAATTTTTCATCTATTAATAAAAATGTAACGGATCGCTGTCTGTACATGGAAGATATATGAGAAAAAATATTATAGGAGACCTTTATCAACGCAATAGTACCCAAAAGCATGATTTTTTGAATTATTGTCTGTTTGTCGGTTTGTCTGTTTGTCGGTTTGTCTGTTTGTCTGTGCGTTTGTGCACTCTAATTTCAGAAACGGCTGAACCGATGCAGTTTTCAGGAATATATTGTAACAGGTCCCACTTGAAATATAGGCTACTTTTTATTCCGGGAAAAGTTTTCATCCCGGATAATTTCGACATTTTGTTTTTTTCTGTAGTCCACGCGGACGGAGTCCACTATACATAATATGGTAAGGAATACGGAGAAGGGCTTAGACTACATTCTGTAGTCTACACGAACTTGTTGACATATGCGTTATTTCATAAATTAATGAATTTAGAATTAACGGACACAGGGACAAAAATATTAAAAAGAGGCACATTATTGAAAACTCTCACTAAATCCTATCCACTTTAAAAATTTTACTTCTTTGATATTTTTGCCCATTCTCCTTTCCTATGTAAATAAGTATGAATATTTTATCTTATCGCAGTAACTCCCTAAATTCTCTGCAATATGAGTAATCAACCATTGCCCTTATTAGTATAACTTATTCATAAGATAAATATACTTATTATATTTTTTAGTTTAAATAACTATGAAGCATTAAAAGATAACGAGTGTAAAGTAAAATTCAATCAAGATAAAAAAATAAAACACATAAACAGTACAAATACGTGATTACATGATTAAATATCCGTGAAAAATAAAAGAAAGAAAAATAAAAAATCTGTGAGAAGTTTCTAGCTAAGTACTTTAGTCGCCTTGTACAACTTGCGTTTTGCTAGCCTAGCATCAGCATACACCTGAGAATAAAAGATAATATCTACATTTTATTTACAAATAAAAAGAATCCGAAAGAACGATATCAGGATTTTTATTAGGCACAGTTTTGTGTATTACTATCATCATCAATAGTTCCAAAAGAGTTTTCTACTCAATTCAATAGTACCTACCTACTCTGTATAAAGTTTGCGCTATAAAAAACCTAAAGAAGCTGATTTTGCAAATACAAAACTGAACTTTTTAGTGGGATCCATCATGCATCAATATGAAAAAGATTTGGCGGGAAAAGCTGGAAGGGTTCAGGTGTAATTTTCTTGTGAAAATCAAAAACTATTTGTAAATGGCTTGCATGTGTCCGTAAAGTGATGTTTTCTGATAGATAAGTTATATTTTGATTACTTGTGATGTGAATCTAGTGCGTGTGCATGGTTTTATACGCAGGTAAGCCGAGTGAAACTTTAGCCGGATTACGATCTCTTCATGGGCGCATGTAAGTTGTTTCTTCAATAATTTTTGATTTTGACTAACTTTACACTTGTTCTTGAGGATTTTCCCGACGTTTCCATTCATCATCATCATTATTATCCATCATTATGTTCAGAAATCATATACTAAAGACAATGGCTGTATGGGCTTAGTTCCCCTTGCCTTTCCTTCGGGATAAACTAAACAAAATAACAAAATCAATATGAAAAAACGTCAAACTTCACTCATATCTTACAAGTATGAGTGTTCTAATGTTTACAAACAATGCTTCTTCGAAAGTAAGATTTCTATCTTTAAAAAAAAACGGGGTTATACCTAGGTACAATCGACTTGAAAACTTCCCATTTTGAAGTCAGTTAAAAACCATCAATACTTAACTAATTTATCTTAAAAACTACAATAATCTTACATTGTTCTATTTACTTTAATATAATTTGTTGAAAAAAGTATACAAGACTATATGTTAACTCTTCTTTATGCTTATTGGTTATTATCTCATAAAAAAGTACAATGTCTCAACTTTGTATGGAACTATTGGTTACAATTTGTTATGTAACAATCTCATATTTGTATGTCATTTTAATTTTCTGTATCACTAGCTCTACTACATGCCGCGTGGTGCCGGCAGAGTAGAGTTTGTACCACCCCATGCCTGCCCGTGGGTAGCGTATGAGGCGATTAATGATTTCCGGGAGATGGGCAGCAGCGCCTCCCGTGCGGACAACAGTCCAAAAATCAGACTGCCGTCACCGAACCGCCTGCCAGCGTTGTGACTATGGGCAAAAACCCCCTATAGCAGTAGCCTTGTGGCTTGCCCTGGGGGACGCCTACGTCCTGCGATTTCTCATGTCCAATCCATTCTATCAATCTATTTCATCCACTCTATTCGTAACTAAAACTCATATTATCAGATAGCGTAAAACGCGTAAAACACGTCGGGCCGATCACACTCCTGAAAATTATTCAGTTTATGCTGACAAAGTCGAGAGCAAACTAAACAAACAAATGCACACTGAAAAACATTATTAGTCAAGATTACCCCTTCACTTTTTCATTCATAAAATTGTCCACAAGCCCCGTTATGATAGTACAATGCAGATATTTCTCTAATCAGAGTCGTAATCGGTGGTAGGCTCATTCAGTCAGTTAAGGTGGGTCGTCACGCGCGCACGCCATGTTACGATTGTTGTCGATAGTGTTGATACTGCGCGCCGGACTCGGGAACGCAGGTGTGGTTGCTGTTTTGTGATATTTTGGATATTTTTCTATGTGTTTCTCGATTTTTTTTTACTTTCTATGGATCTGGTGGTGATGTCTTACTAGTCTTTTTTAAAATATTTTTTGTTAAAATCTTTTATGGCTTTTGAAATGATTTCAGGTTTCACTAAAGAAACTATAAACATAGGTACTTTGAATAAAAGTTTTTATATTTATTACTCGATAGTTTGAAGTGTTAAAAAAGATATTTAGAGTATAGCTATATAGGTAATATTAATATCATAATTAGTTCCCAAGAATTTTAAAAGTTATCTTATTAAAGAGTCTACAAAGCAATTATTTTAAAAATAATTAAAAACTCTACATCACAGTTATATTTACGAAATAAATAAATACCTAACTTAGAAGAGAAAAAAATTATTCTAACAACTGACGATAAATATAATCCTAGATACATACATATAATCACGCCTTTTTCCCTTACGGGGTAGGCAGAGCACCAAGGGCCGATAGAACCACATGGTGCCACTTCTGACCAATTTTGAGGGTATAGTTGAGATGTACAAGGTATAATCCTACTAATATTATAAACGCGAAAGTTTGTGAAGACGTATGTGTATGTATGTAAGGATGTTTGTTACCCTTTCACGCAAAAACTGCTTTATGGATTTAGATGAAACTTCACGATAATATAGCTTTACATATCAGAATAACACATATGCTATGTTTTATCCCGGGAAAATATTTTTATCCAGTATAATTTCGACATTTTGTTTTGTCTGAAGTCTCCGCGTGCACTTCAGAAAAAATACGGAGTTGTGGGCGTACCCAAGTAGATATATAATTAGGTAGCTACGTGAAAACGTGAACTGTCGCTAAGTACTTACACTCGTGGATATTAGTACTATGGAATGAGTCAAATACTAGTTAATACCGATTCAACGAGTAACGTCTGGCTAACTAACTGGCGTGTTAACTACACTCACAAATTACTGACAAAATCGAGTCAGACGATTCAAAAATGTTTGTATATTAAAGATAAATTCCTTACAAAAATCTTTCGAAGATATAGGAGTAAATAAGCTTGTCATGGCACATTCCTTCTGTTTATTTATAATATTTTTATTTACTACAATAAAGAAGAAGAAATAAGGACGAATTTTAACTGCCTTCACTATTTTATTATACAAACGTACAACGTGAATAAAAAAAAAAAATATAGGTAAAGTTTGAATACTTTCTTCCTGAAGTACTTTCTGTCTAATTCTTTCTAAAACATTAATACATGATTACCTACAAAAAGAGATGGAGACAAAAAGAATAAATAGAAAAACGAACTGATACTGAGAGGAGAAGAGTGTTGTCTTATTATACCCGTTATTTTAATCCAAGCATACTCTAATCTTAAGCTCAGACGTTTCCATACTAACGGCCATTTTCAATACGAGAGATCAAAAAGAATCTCGGATTTATTTATTCCTAATTTGAAATTTTGTGTGAAAACAATTGAAGATTAAATCTGAGATATACATAAAATCTGAGATATACATAAAATCTCTCAAGATCAGTTATAGAAATTGGCTGTATGTGTCACTTTAGATCTTCAAATATTCCAATTAATCGAATCATTCCAGAAATAGTTTTAGGAGAGTTTCGGATATTTCTTATTTCTTATCTGAGCCCAGTTTTAATAAAGAAGTCCCACAGATTATTATGAAGCTAAATAGAATAATGTGGGACAGTGTTAAAATTATAGAGATACTAGCGCCAGTGTTAGAGGACTAATTTAGTAATAATTAGTAATAATAGTAAGTATTATTAGGTAATTGCACTATTAATTAACTTAATCGTGTTTTAACTTTGTTAGTATTTTGGGTATTACGTGTACGCCAAACATGTCGGGTGCGTTCGGTACTATACCGACCAGCCCCCTGATTACCTAATTTGCAAAGCCGAAGCAAAGCGATAGCAAAAATTGTACAATATTCGCCTTGAAATGTCAAAGTTCCTTTGAAATTCATTTTACGTAATACGAATTTGACAATCGATCAGCGATTTTTGTAAAATTTTCGCTATTGCTTTGCTTTTGCTAGTTAGGTAATAAGGGGACAGGAACGTATTGGGGTGATGCATTTGGTATAGTGAGTCGACTGGAAACGTATTGCGGTGATACGTTTGGTATAGTGAGTCGACTAGGAACTTATAGCGTCGATGGGTTCGATTTAGCGAGTCGACTATAAACGTGTTGCGGCGATGTATTTGGTATAGTGAGTCGACCAGTTTTGGGAAGATCGATGCTAGTCGACGAACGTAAAGCATCCGTGTGTGTTAATGTCAGTGAGTCAACTAGGAACGTTTTGCGATAATGATTTTGATACAGTGAGTCGATCAGGAATGTGTGGCGGTCAATGAGTTGACCAGAAAATGCTGTGCAAGTCCAGGAAGGCTTTTTGCCGACTTCTGACGTATCTGATGACCGCTGGCGTGATACTACTATTGTTATGGAAGGAGCAACAGCTAGAAATGATGGTGCACGATAAAGCTGCACGGTGCTATGATGATAACGATGATTCAGAAGGTGTTGTATGTGTGTATCCTGGTCCCAGTGAATCCTAGTTATTTTTAGGCATTTATTTTAGTAAAATTCGGCTAAATAAGTTCTTATGAAAAGTTTTAGTATGTATACACTTTTCTATAATATATTTACATGGCAGGTTGTAATATTCATGGCCGATACCACATAATGCTTGATTGTCAATCAATGATCATTTACTCGATTGGGCAGAAAAGAAATAGGTCTAATCTAGTCAATTTTAAATTATAGCATCAAGTTGCGTGTCCGTTTGATTTGATACGGATCTTATTATGTCTATATTACCAACTGAAATAAAATAAATGGCTTAGGTTGTAAACATATACATAATCCTGGGAAGTTCCTATAAATTTAGGGCCTAGATGTTATGACGTAGTTGGCAGTGACTCTGATTGCCGCTCTATCATAATCTATGGTCATAATAGGAGCAAACTCTGAAAGAAAAAATGTCGAAGTTTGTTTCCGAATCACAGATGAATGTGTGTTTTAGACCTTAGGGTCTTATCGCGGGCCTAGCCTAATGTGTTGAAAACACAACAGAAAATATATCAGAAATCCTGCTGCGTTGCTCATCAGAAGCGCTCTATGTAGTCCCAGGTCTAAATCGTGTAACAGATAACATCGTACATGTTACGGTACCTAGCTAGTTGCCAAATTTTTCATTTCAGCCGAACAACCATAACGTTACACATAAAAATCTACGTGATTTCCATAAAACAACATTATCACAAGTTTTCTCAACATTGTCGTAACAAAACGTGACGATGTTAGATAACTGACATCTTGAAATAGTTACATTAAAAAACAATCAACTAGTCGTAATGATAACGAACGGTTTAACAGGTATTTAATTACAATTGTAATCAGGTACTTATATTGTGAGTCGAAGGTCAAGAACTCTTTAGTAAATATAGAGCTAGATGAACACTTATGATGGATCAGCTCTTGTTTGACCTCAATCTTCAAAAAGTAGGAGTAAGGTTGAAAACTTGTGTGGAAATGAATACTATGAGGTGAAATATGATAAAGGAAACCACTATCTCTTAAAGAATTTCAAAAGAGTATTTACTAGAATTTTCTGAATATAATGGTATAATCTGAACTAATATTAAAATGAAAGAAAGTTTGTTTGTTCATTGGAATACATATTTTTAGCAGAGCTGGGTTTGTGTGTTGATATTCGAGACAGACTATGTCGCGGGGAAGAGCTAGTGAATTAAATTAAGTAGCCATAATAAATATACAGCACGTGCCCATGTTTTATTGAATTATTTAAAAACACTCTTTATTATGATTTAGTTATAATGTCTGTTCTTTCTTGTGGTAGAAACCTCATGCTACAAAGTTTGTTAAACTACTTTATTGTGTATCTTTTAATATACAAAATACCTACATTGACGCATCCAATAACCCCTTATTGTACCTAAAAAGTTTTTGATTCCTGTTTGCAACATTCGTAGTTGTGTTTCAATATAACGGCCCCTTCCTTTTCCTTAATAAAAGCAGTAAAAAGGGGATACATACATTTATTAAATTTAAATCTAAACTTACGATATTACGGAAAGCAAAAATAAAATACCAACAAACCGGTTTTTAATCAACACCGAAAGGTAGAGACTAGGTTGTAATATAAAAATATTGTAAATTTTTCTTTGGCATAAATTTTTTTTGGGAACTTTTACACGCAACACATACTCCAGGACTTTGCTTCCGTAAATGATTCAGACAGTAAAATGTAATTTCCTAACAAACAGATAAGTGTACCTACTTTTTTGATATCATGTACCAGGAAACTTTGAAAAATCACGTACATTGCGAGCATTTCCTACTAGTTTCCCCGTTGCTTAAAATTCTCTCATTGTAAGCAGGATTTACCTGTTTTTCTGTGTGGTATGTTTTTTTAAGTGCTGTGATGCCTTTAGTTGTCGCGTAATCCATGCTTACTTCAGTTTTCTAAAATAAAATGTTAACTTGTTGCCTAACAATATCTCAATTGTTCCGGTCAGTCGAACTACCTGATTTTTTTTAAAAGATATTTGTCTGTAAATCATCCATTAATTTTGTAATAGATCATTAGTGGTATAGAACTTTTCCTTCAATGTTTCCCTCCTATAATTTTAACTCTACCTAACCTTATTTTCCCCTAGAAGATGGCGTTGTTGCAAAACCAAAGAAGGTCCTTGACACCGTGATGAACCCTGCCTTCATACCTCCTCAAGAGAAACACGGGTCATTCTGGAACAATGTAGCCATGACCACATTGAGGAAGAAACTTCAAGAGACACCTAATATTAATAAGGTAACAATACCATCTAATCATTACAACCCATTGACATAGGCAGGCACTGTACTCGTACAACAAAATTACTACAATTTTCGATCATAGTACCTAGGTACTCGTACCTACAGTGCAAAAGTGCGCACGACAAATTGTCATAGACTACACAAATTATTAATTAGGTATTGAGCTTACCTATTAAAGTATAAACTACCTAATGAAATGAATTAGCTAGTATTAAATATGCTAGTATTTACTAATGTTTCTTCTTCAGGCCAAGAACGGCATTCTGTTCATCGGAGACGGCATGTCGATGGCCACCATCATGGCCGCCAGAACCTATGGTGGTCAGAAGGACCACGGCGTGGGGGAAGACAATACCCTGGAGTTTGAAGACTTCCCTGTCAGTGGACTTGCCAGGGTGAGTCATATAACATATACATTTGCCTCTTGTCGATTGTATTCCATAATGTTACAAATTGTATGAAGACATTTCACATTGTACCTTCCTAGATTGATTTTACATTGATTGATGTACAAATTGTATCAAGGAATTACATTGTATCAGAGGGCTTAGTGCGAGTTTTGACTTCGAACTCGATCGCGTAAACGTAAACAGTTCAACCAATCACGTAGCGCCGTTGTTCTCACTTTTATGACATCACGTTATCACGCCATAATGAGATTGGTTAGCCGCTTTATGTTAACGCGAACGTGTTCGAAGTGAAAACTCACACTACGCCCTCGGGACAAGGTGTACATTGATGTTACAAGTTTGTATCAAGATATTTACATTGTATCATTACAGGCTGCGCATTGTAATGCTCAGTTCTTCTCCTTCACTATGCCCTCATATTAGTTAAATATGAGTATTGCTTGGTTTTGCTCTCTCATTGATGTAATGCTCGAATCCGTAACATTATTACACACGAATACTCCCGGTAAGGCAGGTTCCCAAAAGATATAACTTTAGCATTTCCTATGATAGCTAATGACGTCATTCATCGCTTTAAGTCACTAAAGTGAAACGAAACAGCAAGTTCCGCTATCGAGATTATCGGACCCAGAAAAAATTGTTTACTGGATTATTTAGGTCTTTTTAATACATCAAGTTGGAATTTTAGTGAAAAACAATAACATCTATCCTTCTATGCTTTATTTTTAACAAAAATAACGAACGGCTTTGTTGCTCATAAAGGGGTTTAGACAAAGTAACATTTCAATCGAATCGATAGAGGTTCGTCATCGAAACTTTTGCTCCATTTAGAAAATTAGAAGCTTTCATTTTCGCGCGTTCGTCAAATCTGGTGATGAACTGCTATTGGAAGGTTACAACGAGAATGTCGATGTTACATTGTCTAAAAACTACTACTCAGATAAAATAAAACTCTTGGATGAACATTTACCGTAAAATCTATTTTATAAAATAAATTACTTGCATAAGCTAAAAAAGTGTTAAATTAGACAGTGGTTCACCGTAAACTAGTAAATAGACAAAAATAAGCAAAAACTTCGCTTCTTTCTTCTAACGGTAAGTACTACAAAGAGACGAATCGCTACTAATCCAACCTAATTTTTTTTCTGGATTTTTTCCGTACCTACCTATCTTCGGTAGTTTTGAGTTGGTACTTACTGTCCTCAATACAAATTATATTCACATACAAAATTTATAGAATGTACCTAACAGTAAAAAATAGGTGTGAATCTCCTTTGGACCTCAATATCTTGGAAACCCGTAGTTTCCCAGGGGTGCTTCCGTAGAAAAAAAAAATTATTGTGATGTTACAAAGAATACGAGGAATTAAAATAACAAAGTTGTCTTTTTACACCCAGTATGTAGTGTGTCGGATCACCGGTGTCCGACTCGTTAGGGTGCAGTAATATGATCAATTTTATCGACAAATCCACTCTAATACATTTATTTATATACACTTTTTTTTTGGTTTCTGAGTCCGGTTGAATTCATTTATTTAGCAATAATTTATCTACCGATGTACAGGACTTATAAGCATAAAAAAGAATTCGTTCGACATCTAAAAGAGTAGGTAGGCAATAAGCTGACATTAAAAAGTTTATCAAATCCCCCCTTTAAAAACTAAAAAAAAAAACACTTTAAACGTAAAAAAATAATTTAAAATGATGTTGCTTTTTAATTTTTTCAATGTTAAAAAAAGTAGACCTTTTTTAACTTTTTAATTATTTTTAATTTGGAACACGTATATTATTTTGAAAACTTCTTTCGATTTTGCGCCATTTCACGCAGTAACCATTAAGACAGTCACGTGACGTGTAGCATATCGCGGACAGATGTTAATGATCAGTGACTAGTTTCTAACTTATCGCAGGAGAAAATACTGAGAGAAAAGATATCTATAACTATAACTCACTTAAATCTAGTCTATAGTACTTATAAGTACTTATAAATCTATCTATATCTATACATATAATAAAAATGTAACGGATCGCTGTCTGTACATGGAAGATATATGAGAAAAAATATTATAGGAGACCTTTATCAACGTACCCAAATTTTTGGAATTTTTGTCTGTTTGTCGGTTTGTCTGTGCGTTTGTGCGTGCTAATCTCAGAAACGGCTGAACCGATTTCGATGCAGTTTTCAGAAATATATTGTGACAGGTCCCACTTAACATATAGGCTACTTTTTATTCCGGGAAAATGTTTTTAACCCGGATAATTACGATATTTTGTTTTTTTTTTAACGTCCACGCGGACGGAGTCGCGGGCGTCCACTAGTCAATAATATAATCACTTTTATCTTTGCTTTACATAGACTTTACCAAAAGTTAGTAAGGTATAGTAAAAAATTCTATAAACTAAACTATTCAAAAATAAACTTTGTTTTTCACAGATGCACGTGAACATGAAAATACTATAAAATATAAATTTTATTGAGTAGGTAGGTATCTACAAATTGAATGGTAAACATAACGATAAACTAAATACACATAAAAGCATAACGGTAAATAATATATCTATCTAATAGTAATTACATAACAAACAATATTATGCCAATCATAACGGAAATCGTAGATAGTTTGCTAAGAAGTTATAGTTGGGCGCCATTGTAACGTGATCTTTACAAAAACTCTTCAAACTAAGCATTTCTGAACATACATATATTTTTAAAACTACTAAATACCTAACTTAATACTAATTATAAAATTATTAATAAAGAAAATGGAAAAAATTCCTCACCCGAGTGGGAATCGAATCCACGACCATTGCAAACCGTGCCAGCCGCTATAACCACTAAGCCACCGGGTCAATTACTCGGATGACGAATTTTACCATCTCTTTTCTAAACTACATATTGGCAACGTTATTCTTCATCCCGATAGCTATACACTAGCCAAATCTCGGCAAACAAAGTTGAATCCCTCAGCACAATGTTTAAAGATGAAACGATTAACCATATCCTAACGGATTATATTAATGGAGAAGTGTTTTTATAAATTTATCTTAGTCAAGATATTATAAAATTATTAATAAAGAAAATGGAATAAATTCTTCACCCGAGTGGGAATCGAACCCACGACCATTGCAAACCGTGCCAGCCGCTATAACCACTAAGCCACCGGGTCAATTACTCGGATGACGAATTTTACCATCTCTTTTCTAAACTACATATTGGCAACGTTATTCTTCATCCCGATAGCTATACAAATCTCGGCAAACAAAGCTGAATCCCTCAGCACAATGTTTAAAGATGAAACGATCAACCATATCCTAACGGATTATATTAATGGAGTAGTGTTTTTATAAATTTATCTTAGTCAAGATATTATATATTATGAAATTATTAATAAAGAAAATGGAAAAAATTCTTCACCCGAGTGGAAATCGAACCCACGACCACTGCAAATTGATACTATTTAATTAATTACGATAGTAAATAACCTAACTTCCTAAATAAAAACAAACAATCTTACAACCTAAACTAGTGTCCTTTGCCTTCTCCTTCGGAATTAAAAAAACAAATGGACGCCACGTTTGAGCACTGGTTACAGGGCGAAGCGGCCATTTAAAAAAAAAAATCTGCGAGCTGATGACGCTCAGTTAAATTCTTAAATTAATTTTATTTTCTATAATTGTTTCTAAACGGATGCTACTTCTACTACAATTTTATTACATCTAAAAATGTTTCCAATACGAGCATGTGGCGAATTCCTCTCTAGGGAACCTACCTTACTCCTACCCTAGCCTACCGGAACCTACTCTGCTCTACCTTCTACTTGGATTCGAGACGTCAACGGACGCTGCCCGTGGCGTCGCCCTGCGTCTTCGCTGGAAGCGGCAGGGATGTGGTTTTCCGATTACTGTGTTAAGTGAATCGAACTTTGCATACGTACTCACTCCCTGAGACTACCTAATATCTTCTATCTCATATATTATTATACTCGTACATATCTAGGCTGTTTACATTCTTTTGTAAATATATTGTATAATTTTATAAATGAAATTGTATTAGGCGTTACAATTCGGAAGTTCAAACATTCACCATGGGTGCGCGATCCGATCCGATCGATCAGATCCGAGGGTCAGTGGAGGGTGTAGGGCCCGGTGGTGGGCGTACCCATAGTGAATATTGTAAATACTCTAGTCTTGTTTTGTTAACGTACCTACCTACCAACCAATATGTTACAAGGTAAGTATCTTAATTATTCCAGAATATTGAAAATAATTAAATTAAAGAACTAAAAAACCGCCTAAAGCAGAACCTAAGCTATTTCCATTTTATATTACTTATAATATCTACCATATCTTACAAACTTTGCGTTAAAAATATGGAAAACTCACAACTGCTTTACTCCTTCTTCTTCTTCTTCTTCTTCAGCCTATTGCAGTCCACTGCTGGACGTAGGCCTCCCCCAGGGCACGCCACAAGGCTGCTGCTACACGGGGGTTTTCCCCATAGTCACCACGCTGGGCAGGCGGGTTGGTGACCGCAGTGTGATTTTCGGACTATCTACTTTACTCCTAAGAAAAGAAAATTACACATTGCTGATAAAGTGAGTTAAAATCAAAAATGTGTAATCTTACAGAAACAGTGTCATTATTCGAACACTATACAATCTATTGATAATAAAGGGGCATTTACACGGTCGACTAAATACACGTGTCGAGATGCCACGATCAAGGAAAAGTGGGGCCTTCGAAGGGCGACGTCATTGTTTTGTTGAGGAAATGCGCTTTGAAACACGTCGATTTTACTTTTAGTTGAGTTATCAACAAAAATTTATCGATTTCCTTCAAAATTAGGTATCAACCTACTTGCATCATTGCAAAAAAATTACAATTTGTTCTCAGAGATCTTTCATCTAAGCATTTTAACCAGGAAATAAACAACTCTAAAATTAGATATGCTTAGAATAAGAATAACACCGGTAGCCATTTTTCATGACTGATGGAAAATAATAAAATCTTCAAAACTTATGGTAATTTCTTTTGTAGCTGCGTAGACATTAGCGACAGAGCCAGCCTTGAAAAAATACGCACGAAGCGGGCCCATGACGTGTCTCTATTATTCAGCGACACTACAATGCTTTTCCTTCTTTTAAGGAAATGTTTTAGTGACCATTGTGATCTGAGATTGTAACGAATGTAGATAAACAAATATGTAATTCTATAGGTAGTGTGGAGACCCAGCAGTGGGAAAGGCTACTAAAAAGAAAAAGTAGCAAAGGGATGTCCATAGCAAGTAATGCCATTATAACAGGAGGTCTTAAAATCTTTCCCCAGGGTCAACATAGTGAAAACTGAATTTACTAATTAAGAAGGTCTAAATTACACAAATTATAAAACAATCTTTGATTTAAATATTTAAACTAATATATCTGTGGTATTAGTAATATCACTATGAGGGTTAGAGGCACCAGTGTATTTTAGAAAAGGGTTTTCTTCCTCTTTCCCTAATTAGTTTAGGAATCACAGTGCTAGAGTCTTTGGTTTATGCATTAATTGGCACCTTTTATGTAATGAGTAGCGAAAACACTTTGAATTATTAATACTTTTAATTTAATATTATTTTTACAAGATTTTAGGAGTTGGAATCGGAATCGAAGTTGGTATGGAACTGTGTTGTGGAATGGGCTTCCCACTACAAGAAGTTTAACATTTTAAGATAAGGGCTTTAACGTGATAGGTACTTAACACACAATAAGACACACCAGTGACAGCGGTAACTTATGACGACAATTATTTGACAACAATACGAGGAAGTAAGCCATTTTGTCATTTAATTACTGCCACAAGGTTGCGAAGGTCGCGCGGTCAGTTCCACGATGCGACTTTGTCACAATACCGTTTGTTGTTGTCCATCGCCGTAGTCAAGACGTCATCGAGAACGAGATGACGGTGACGACTGTTTTACATCTAGAAGGTGACGCTTAGAACAATAGGTACGACAACTATCATGTGGGATAGCCCATTCTTTGTTTTATTTTTCACCAGCTGCATCTCCTTCTTTTTTTTTTCGTTGCCACCCTTAACGATGAGTACGTACTCTAAACATCAAATAAAGTAAGTTTATGCCAAATAATGCTGGGAAATGATGTAAATTTTTTTAAATTACTTGATCGGGCGAAATTTACAGTGTCCAGTGTTTATGCTAGTTTTTTCATAGACAGATATTAATTATTTCTCGTGAAAAAATCTTTCTACACGCGACAATGTGCATTTATGCAGAAAAACGCAGTCTAGTAACTCAAATTTCTACCCTAATATTTTGGAAACCATACACTTCCCAGGTATGCTTCCATGGAGAAAAACTATCGTGATGATGAGGAGATTCCATAGTTTTCAACGTTGACAACCAAAAATCATGTCAATCTGTATGTCGTGTAGTCGACCAAGAAAATTAGGGACGTTCGATCATTTAGAAACTTATCACGGATCTTTTACACTACCCGCTATGTTAAACGTGGCTCGTATGATCTCCTTTATGATCTCGCATTTATACAGGATGTGGGTGACAGCCAGACAAATACGGAAATCCTGAACAAGTACCATTGTGTTGAGTTATACGACAGTGTTATTACTCGCAGGAAATATATTTTTAATTTGATTATCATAATCTTTGCTCTCCGCGCCAATTGTATCGGGCGATCCTGTGACTAATTAAATGGGCTTACTGGTTATTGTGTAACACATTGCTGTTTTTTTGGATTACTTGTGACTCTCCATTAGTGTTGATCAGTTATTTGAACTTTTTTGAGGGCATCTTTTTTTTTAATTTTTTTTTTTTGGTTAAAATTTTATTTTTAAGTCATTATCTAAGGCCTATTTAAACGGAGAAAACAATTTTTTTCCTTAAAATATGAAGAAAATGTCGGAAAATTTTGAAATTTTCCTGCGAAAATTTTCAGTGTTTTCCGCTTCAGAATCATGGCCTGAAGTCATGGTATCAATATTTGCCTGGCTGTCACAAACACCCTGTATATGTAATTAATGTTTGTGTGTATTTTATGTCAGTTAGCTCATGTGGGGAGAGATGTCTTTTTTCATTTTCATTGTTCATCTCAATAAGTTCATTATGTGTGATCTCGATAATAAGGTTTTGTCGTAGTATACAATATTATGTATTTTCGGAGATTTTTTTATCGCTAACTAGAAACGCATGAAAACTCTTGTAGATATAAATTAGGTAGTACCTTGTTTCTAAATAACGTCGATAGATAACGACTCTAAAATCACGGTGCCCCTTAAAATCACATTTCTCGATGACAGTGGCGCAATGTGACGCAATGGACACAAGCCCTTTACTGAAGATAGCACAATACAATTGTAGTATAATATAGTGTAGGGTATTTTGATTATATGTATACCTACACATATGGCATCACCAATAAATCAGTGTTCACCTACTTGCTTGTGTTTCACTACATGGTGGCAGCGGTGATAATTAGATTAAAAGAATTTCGATAGTTAATCGACAGTAGATTCAATTATTTCTACAATAACTGTTATTGTGCTAATAATACTTAATAAGAATGGAACACGCGCGACCGCCGGCGGAATTACAAATAGAAGGCAGTCCAGTGGCTCGGGCGGACGCGTGGCAAAAATGGTGGAAACAGTTTTCGGTGTTTCTTAAAGCTTCAGGTGTGAACAAAGAACCCGAAGATGTGCAAGCAAGTCTAATGGTGAACCTCATTGGAGCGGAAGGCTATGATATTTATCGCACTTTTACTTTCGATAAAGGGGAGAATGCTGATAGTTTGGAGTGTCTGAAAAGGAAGTTTGATGCGCATTTTGGAACCAAATCCAATATTACTATGTTACGTTTTAAATTTTTTTCCCGCAATCAACATAGTGGAGAAAATGCAAATCAATATTTAACCGTTCTTAAATTACTTAGTCAAGATTGTGAGTTTGGGCAACTGACAGACGGGTTGATACGAGATCGCATTGTTTGTGGATTATTAGATAACATTGTGCGCGACCGTCTGTTACGATCAGACGACCTAACTTTAGCAAAGGCGATTCAAATATGTGAAGCAGCGGAAATATCAAAGGAAGAAAACCGTCAAATTGAAGAATCAGCACAAAGCAGTACTCAGATTGACGAAGTGGCAAGTCAAAGAGGTAACCGGCGGCGAAGGGGTTATGGCAGGCGTGGAAGTATAAGTCACGGTCAGTATCGTCGGACGGAAAATGTCGCTTCGGATGCGGACAGGACGCGCGGGTCAGCCGGATCGCAGGGACGACAACGGAGCTCCACTTGTACCCAGTGTGGAAAAGTATATTGTGAAGGTGGTCAGCAGTGTCCAGCGTATAATGAAATTTGCTACGTTTGTAATAAAAAGGGACATTATGGGCGGGTGTGTAATTTTAAAATGTTAAGTAAAAGAGTTCATAATCTTAGTGTAACAGAATCAGGTGATTACTCGAGCGATGACGCATTGTTTGTTAGTATGGTTAGTGTACAAAGAAAAAGATATTCGTGTGACAAGGAGTGGATGGAAGTTATAAACTTTGAGGGTAAGCCTATAACTTGTAAACTAGATACAGGATCAATGTTAAATGTATTATCTAAGTCTGCTTACATTCAGCTAGGCTTATGTTTACAAGATTTATCAAAATATAAGAAAAAAGTTTTTTCTTATACAGGTAACTATGTACCAATTATCGGAGAATGTTTATTAAAAATAACTTATAAACAAAATAAATATAACTTAGTATTTGCAATTGCTGATTTAGATTGCCAAAACATTCTCGGATTAAATGGTTGTGTGCAGATAGGTGCTATACAACGTATAGATATGATAGATATAAATAAGTATAGAGATTTGTTTAATGGAATAGGAAAATTACCAGGAATACATAAAATTACTATCGATAAAAGCATACAGCCCATTATTTGTCCTGCGCGTAGAATACCGTTAGGAATGAGAGACAAATTATTAACAGAATTAAAAAGAATGGAAAGATTAGAGGTCGTTCGTAAAGTGAATCATCCTACAGAATGGGTTAATCCCATAGTGATAGCTGCAAAAAAGAATGGAGATATTCGTGTGTGTCTGGACCCGCAAGTTCTAAACCGGGCGGTGCGCCGCGCGCACTACCCCTTACCGACAGTGAGCGAGATGGCGGCGCGGCTGCGCGGAGCCCGCTTCTTCAGCGTGCTCGACGCGCGCTGCGGCTTTTGGATGTTAGAACTAGATGCGGCCAGCGCGGACCTATGTACTTTCAGTACACCGTTCGGTAGGTACCAGTTCTTACGACTGCCATACGGTATAAATTGTGCACCAGAAATGTTCCACTCTAAGGTAAGACAACATTTAGAGGAATTAGAAGGTACGGACTCTTTCAGCGATGATATAGTCGTCTGGGGCAGCAATAAACAGGAACATGACAGCAGACTGGAACGTCTCATGCAGAGAGCTAGAGATATAGGTATGAAATTTAATAAAGATAAGTGTAAATTTGGAGTAAAGGAAATAATATATTTGGGTCATGTGTTCGATGAACGCGGCATGAGACCAGATGATAGCAAGGTCAAGGCTATTTTAGAAATGCCTGACCCAGAAGACCGAAAAGCTCTGGAGAGATTCTTAGGTATGGTTAATTACCTTTCCAAATTTATTGTAAATTATTCACAATCAGTGTCAGTCCTTAGAGATTTGTTAAAAAAAAATACGGATTGGATTTGGGAAACACATCATGCGGAAGCGGTAAGAGTACTAAAAACTAAAATAGCTGCGGCGCCAGTGCTGGCCCTGTACTCATGTGAGCTGCCGGTGCTGCTCTCGGTGGATGCGAGTGCGACCGCGCTTGGCGCCGTGCTGCTGCAGGCCGGCCGGCCCGTTGAGTTCGCATCGCTCACGCTTACAGACACTCAGCGCAGGTACGCGCAGATAGAAAAAGAAATGCTAGCTATCGTGTTTGCGTGTGAAAGGTTCCGACAGTATGTATTTGGCAGGCGAAACGTTACAGTACAGACAGACCATAAACCGCTTGAATCAATTTTTAAAAAACAACTTTCAGCGGTACCAACCCGGTTACAACGCATGATGCTTCGTATACAAGGCTACGACATCAAGGTATCATACACTCCAGGTAAATATATGTATATAGCAGATACATTGTCACGTGCCGCTCTGCCCGAATTGATGAATGAAAGTATAGACAAGGATATAGAAGTGCAAACGTGTTTTATGTTAGATAATTTGCAATTCAGTGATATTAAACTACAATTAGTAAAGGAAAGCATTGTGAAAGATAAGGAGTGTCAAAAAATTATTGACTACATTATAAATGGCTGGCCGCGAAATAAATATAAGTTGGACGTAAGTGTACGAGACTATTTTTCATACAAAGAGTTACTTCAGTATGTAGATGGATTAATTTTGAAAGATAACTGTGTGATGATACCGTTAGCACTAAGAGAGGAAATGCTAAAACGCATTCACGAGGGACATCTAGGCATAGAAAGGTGTAAGAGGCGCGCGCGCGAGGTTATGTTCTGGCCGGGGCTGGCGCGAGATGTGGAGCGCACGGTACGCGCCTGCGCAGCCTGCGCGGAGCTGGCGCCGCCGCCGCGCGCCGAGCCCATGATGCAGCACGCTGTTCCTACAGTGCCTTGGACAAAATTGGGGTCGGACATTTTTGAATATAGACATAAATACTATTTGATCATAGTAGACTATTTCTCAAGTTATGTTGAAGTAAATGAACTAAATAGCATAGCTAGTAGATGTGTAATAAAATCAATGAAGGAACAGTTTGCACGTCATGGTATTCCCAAAGAACTGGTAACTGACAATGGTCCAGCCTACAGTTCTAGAGAATTCAGAATTTTCTTACAGGAATGGAACATAAAACATCTAACATCATCGCCGAGATATCCGCAGTCCAACGGTAAGAGTGAGAGAACAATACGAACCATAAAAAATTTATTAAAAAGATGCAGTTTAACAGGTGAAGATTATTATTTAAGTTTATTAAACTACAGAGCCAGTCCTTCGGAGTATTTAGATTCGCCAGCACAAATTCTGATGGGAAGACGTTTAAATACACGACTACCTATTCTTCAAAATTTATTAGCAGAAAATGTAGATAACAAAAGAAATTATGAGTCACTAATGAGAAATAAAACTAAACAAAAAGCTTATTATGATAAAGGCCTTAAAGACGCGTCGGTGTTAAATAAAAATGATAAGGTAATTGTGGCTGATGGAAAGGAACGCAAATTTATGACAGTTGTTAAACAATTGAACGAGCCGCGATCTTACATACTGCAAGACAACACTGGTCGTAAATACAGACGTAACCGTCGTCACATTATCAAAAGGGAGATCAAACAGGTAAATAAATCATCATCAGAGTCGGAAAAGGAATGTCTAAATAGTGATAGCAGCGACTACAACTCGGCAGATGAATCCACGGAATCGAGATCAGAACAGGTGAGTAAACCGATAGCGCAAGAGTCCAGACACACTACGGATGCAGACATAGTAACAGGGCCAATAACCCGCAAAAAAGCACGAGAATTGAATAGAGAGAAATAAAAATAATAATAATAATAAAAAAGTGCGTTATCATGGGTCTTGAATAACTTTATTTATAAATACCTATGGCAACTTAATGTGCTATCGTAGGTAAATCTATTCATGGCATTGTATTGTAAAAGACTATGTTTAGGTCACTATCTTGTAATATAGCAAGATGTAGTTTATGTTTTGTTTTTATACTTACTTACTTAGTAGTAATGTAAAGTTTTGTATTCTTCTTACCCGACTGCGCCAGAGGGATGGTTTTGTCTTTCGAGTGTATGGTTGAGAGTATTATTATTGTAGGTTAGTACCTATGTATGCATGTGCATTTCTTGGAGGCTAACCAGGTTCTCGCATTTGACCTTGAGGGGCGTCATTGTATTTGTCGTCGTAACAGTGACGCTGGGTCAATATATTTTCACGCAGTCGGGTGTTTTTTTTTATAAGTATAATAAGATTACACTTATTTAGTTTGTTTTGTTTTCTTTTTTATTATTATAGGAAAAGGAGAGATGTAGTATAATATAGTGTAGGGTATTTTGATTATATGTATACCTACACATATGGCATCACCAATAAATCAGTGTTCACCTACTTGCTTGTGTTTCACTACAACAATAAACAGCTTACGAAAGATACTTTTATACGATCTGCTACTATTCTTGCAATCTAATGCTCCGCTTAACAATATGTAGTGGATAATTTACAGCACTTGGATAAAGTACCTATTGGTTAGTTTTTATGGTAACATTTCATATCAACCAAAATTCAATCATTTGAAAACCATAATCTAAACTAGAGGTTCCCAAACTTTTATTTCTCGTAGACCCCTTTCAAAAGTTTACTGGTTCTGGTGGACGCCCTACAGGCCTACATCACATACAAATTAATTGTGAACCTCAATTTTTTCACGCCAACGTAGACCCCCGTCGAGTCTCCTGTAGACCCCTGGGGGTCCACCTGGACCACTTTGGGAACCACTGATCTAAACTATTATCCTCCTATAATAAACATGGTCTTCCCTTGTCTCATTATTTCAGAGCCAGTGCGGGATGGGACGAAACTATTAGTGCTATTAAGGATTAGGCATTTTGTTTTAAGGTCGACAACAGGGAAAGCTTTTTAAGAGTTTAAGCGAAAAACACCTTTGGCTAGAACAAATTGTTTTGGTATTTACAATTAACTATCGATCTTGAAAATAATACTCAACATAATTAAAGATATTATACTCGCTCATAAGCAAAACAAACTCCCATTCTTCTACTGATATGGTAATGTGGAATCACTGATTTTGTATGCTGTGGCCTTTTGTACTATCTGTATATCATTCATCTGAGGTACCTACTATCCATTAAATTCACGCATGCGCAGTCGCTGAATTGCATGGCCTTAACAGGAAAGCGCACTTCTAACCAAGAGCTATAACCGCTGATGCATCTGACGTATCAATTTCAATTTTATCTAGTTATAAAAACTCTTTCTTTCCAGACGTACTGCATAGACGCTCAGGTCCCTGACTCCGCTTGTACTGCCACGTCCTACCTCACCGGTGTGAAGACAAAGTACGGAGTCATCGGTCTAGATGGAAACGTCACGAGAGGCGCTTGCCAGCCTCAGCTGTATAAAGGGAATTGGGCACACTCGATCGGGCAGTGGGCTCAAGCTAAGGGCTTGGATGTTGGTAAGTTATATAAAGATATATAAGTTATATAAAGATGCAGGAAACTCAAAACTAACGCAATAACCAGAGGGGTAAGCACGAACCTCTTCAAACTGTCAATTCCCATAGATTTTGCTAGCGAGTCGATAGCGTTACGCCGCGTAAAAAGGTTTGTGTTTACCCCACTGATGTCTTCCTTCGAACGGTCGTAGGTCTCCCTAATAGCTTCCTAATGGCATCAACCGATTTCACAAATAAACAACGTAGGTAGATATCTCGTATTGACGCAATTTAGGTGAAATTGACATTAGTTTTTTTTACTGTCTGGTACCGACCGAGAGACCTTTATGTCTAACTCTATAGTCACAAAACCATGCAGCACATGCCTAATTTAAATGAGTATGGAATACCGATTATTTTATATAAAGTTCCTACTTTTCTATGACATACCACATTGACGTCAAAGTTACTAAAACGATGTCTATAAGTGTTTAATAGTTCATTGTTTAACAAATTTACAATCTAATGGTCTACTTATTTGTCGTCTGGTGTAATAAAATCACCTGTTGGTTCTAAAATGGATTGACTCATAAAAATAAATGTTTTCCAATAAGTAAATGCTCTTAGGATATTTTGTTACCAGGTATCCTAGTAATTACAACGAAAGTCCTAGTCTACAGTAAAATTCCTTATGCTCCACACCATAGTATAGCAATCGTCACCTGTCCCACAGTCGTAAAGTAGAATAGCACCGCCCCATGTCTTCTCGTGGGTAGAGGCGGCTTGTCCTAAGGAGCGCTGGTGCAGTGCTCTCCCACCCACGAAGACTACATAGGCAGTCTATATTTCTCTATATTTATAATTATCTTTCAATTCTACTATGCTTATACAATAGTGCCTACGCGTTCATCTCAAGTAAGTTGTAATACTATGTATCGAGTGGAGCGCTAGCGATCACGCTCCAATGAAACGAAATTTGGTACGATTCCTAGTACTGTATCTGAATTTTAATAAAATAGTGTTAACTGTGGAGTTAAATAATTTCATCCAGTAAGGGAGTGATCACGCGGCGTTTCCAAACTGTAATTTGCATGCGCTTATTAAAATAAATGTGAACCCCCATCAAAAAATATCACGAGCCGCGTCTGCTCGTGGGTATCGTTAGAGGTGATTTAAGATTTCCGGGAGGTGGACAACAGCGCTTCCCGAAATATTACAGTTATGTTGGTAGCCAAAACCTAGATAAACTTTAAGGCTTTTAATTTACGATCATGTAAACGAAGTTTCAAGCGTCAGATGTTTAAATACTATACGCACGAATTCTCAATTTATCATGCGTCTTTATTTCTTTACTACACATAACTCTTTGTCATGGTTTCTGTTACATAATTTTTCTACAAAACTGATATTTCGTCAATTATCGGAAACAATAGAAATGGTTATGAAGGCCACCATTAATGATTCGCTGGGTTGTGAGAAACTAGTTTTTATATTCTGCAATCATCGATGAAGGATCATTTTGATGACTCCATCACATATTTATTTACGAAATGTTTGTTATGTCTGAATTATGTTTGTAATCCTATTTAAAAGTTTGTTAGAGACGTTTTGATCTTTGTTACTCTCTCATGCTAAAACTACATACAGGGTGTTTTTACGTTGCCACCCTTTACGAAGGGTACGTACTCTATACATCAAACAAAGTAAGTTTATGCCAAAAAATTGCTAGGAAACGACGATAATTTTTTTTGAGAAAAAAAAAGTGACGTTTATAGTACCTATCCTGTGTTTGTGTTAGTTTTTTTTAATAGACAGATTTTAATTATTTTTCGTAGTAAAAAAAAATTGTTACACGCGTCTATGTGCATTTATGCAAAAAAACGCAGTCTATTTACTCAACTTTGGACCCTAATATCTTGGAAACCAGTCACTTCCCAGGTATGCTTTCATGGAGAAAAATGATCGTAATGATGGGGAGATTCCAGAGTATTCGGGAACGTTGACGACCAAAAAATACCCTGTAATAGAAAAAACTTGGCAGATACTGTTAACATCCTAAATATTCTGCTGGCAAAATTGCAGCCAGCTAGTAGGTAGAGTAGACCATAGGTAGATTCAACCTCACCTTCACTTGCCCGTGGTGCACTCTGTTACATAAGAGACTATGGCGCTAACTGCTTAGGTACCTATATTATTAAGACTCGAAATTATCACCATCAGATTCGTTACCGGTGTGGCTAGATTGTTGTATTTACATAGCGGCGGAAGGCTCACCCCTTAAAATCTGGTGGAAAGCCACACTTCTGCCCAACCTCTTTGAGTTTAGATTCATCATATAACCACTAAAGATCTGATGGAAAACCCTGAAACCCGGTTGGGCAGACCAACTTCTAAGATATTCATCATATAAACATCATGATTCCAGGTCTAGTAACAACAACAAGGGTGACGCATGCCTCGCCAGCAGGTCTTTACGCGCACAGCTCCGAGCGCAACTGGGAGTCGGATGCAGATGTGCCGGAGCAGTGTCTGGCGCTGGGCTGCCAGGATATAGCCCACCAGCTCGTCATGAACAACCCTGGACGCGGGTTTAAGGTACTGCTACTGTGTGGTTGAATTCTTGAAAAATAAACATGTGATTTCGAGTATCAAAATTTTGTAAAAAGTTTTTTTATGTTGGGCTGGTTTAAAGACATTTCGCTTAACTTACCCCTTTTGTTACACCATGTAAGTATGTGTGTTTACTCGGAAACATCGCCTATATAAGGTCTTTTCAAAATTAGTGATTATCTTTTGACACGAAACTAGGTAGGTGAAAAGAAACAACTTTCACTATGGGACCAACTCCGAAATAATGAAAAAAAAAAAATCTGTTGTTCCAAACATTTCAGTGCAGTACCTAATTACTCGAGATTGTATGGAACAGCTTTTTTTTCACTACGAGTATTTCAGAGTACGTCCCACAGTGAAAGTTGTTTCTTTTTACCTACCTAGTTTCGTGTCAAAAGATAATCAATAAATTTTTAAAAGACCTTATATAAATCTTTACTGGTCTTTAGAACTTGGTACCTATATCATATGTGAAAAATGCATGTGTAATTTTGCACACTTCTGCTCAACCTAAAGGATGTAATTTACATATTATGTAATAGTGTCACCATTAAACATCATTTCGCACTTTATTTCGCGTGTGTCAGAAAATAAATCATTCATTTTAAAATATCTGATTTGACACAGCGTAATAATACGGATGATATTTAAATAACACTACGGCACGGTGATTACAAAATACAAAACATTATGAAACATTGAAAATGTAAGGTACTTTCTTGACTCAGGAACTATTTTATAACTAACTATTTATGCCTTACCGTAGCTACAAATTTAAAAACAAGAATAATAAGAATGACTCGCAAACATTTTCTATTGGATTGGTTACCGGTAGCTAGATTGTTGTATTTTTTTCCGAAAAGCGGCGGTAGGCTCAACCCATATCACGTGGTACTTAATAGGGTGTGTAATTTGCACTATGATTAATCCATACAAAATGCACTTTGACACCTCGGAGTTATGCTATCCGGCTGACACTCGTAGACATTGGTTAATCCATATAAAAATGTTACCAAACTTATCATATTCTGAACTTTCATGACACTTTAGCTAATATTATGACAAGTGTTTCAGTTTTAAGGAAGGCACAATGGTTTAGAATAAACTATTGTATTCGTTATTTGTTCTATAAAATAAAAGATTGTGTGTGTTGTTGATGTTATTGAATAATTTACAAAAAAAAAAACTTGTGTATTCGGGTAAAGGACCTGTATTTACTTATTTTTATTCTTTATTGCACACACGCATGATATACGTATATTATTATACACTAGTGGCCGCCCACGACTCCGCCCGCGTGCGGTGCCTCTGCACCCGTGCGAAGCCGGGGCGGGTCCCTATTTATCTATACATATAATAAAAATTGTAACGGATCGCTGTCTGTACATGGAAGATATATGAGAAAAAATATTTTATAGAAGACCTTTATCAACACAATAGTACACAAAAGAATGATTTAAGGATTTTTTTGTCTGTTTGTCGATTTGTCTGTGTGTTTGTGCACACTAATCTCAGAAACAGATGAACCGATTTCGATGCAGTTTTCAGTAATATATTGTGACAGGTCCCACTTAACATATAGGCTTTATACCGGAAAAATGTTTTTATCCTGGATAATTTCGACATTTTGTTTTTTCTGTAGTCCACGCGGACGGAGTCGCGGGCGTCCACTATTACCTACATATATTCCGAGTTATTCTAAATTGCTTGTGTTATTTCCCTGCTAAATATAACATCTTCCTCTCTTGACTCCCCAGGTCATATTAGGAGGTGGGAGGAAGCAGTTCCTACCCAACATCACCAGTCCGCTGGTTAACAGCACGGGCAAAAGACTGGATGGACGAGACCTGGTAGACATATGGCATATTGACAAGATTGAGAAGAATGCCAGTCACCAGTATGTGACTGATAGAGTAGAACTTGCTAAGGTAAGAAGAAGTTACTTGCCCCAGTCACTAGTTTCATATTACGACCCGTAAGTTGCATACCTGAGAGTTTTAAGCCATATAATATTAAAGGGTATAATACTACAGCTCTTCCCGGGCAAATTGTACAAGTCAGTAGAGGGACAAGAGGGTCTTGGTGTTTTGTAGGCGATGGGCTGACCACCTGTCACTACTAACCGAACTTGTACATCTCAACTATACCCTCAAAATTGGTAAGAAGTGGCACCATGTGATTCTATCGGCCCTTGGTGCTCTGCCTACCCCGTAAGGGATAAAGGCGTGATTATATATATGTATGTAATATTAAAGATGAAAACTTTTTTTTTTGTTTTTTTTTTCACACTACACAACACATTAACCTAGTCCCACATTAAGATCCCTAAGGTCTTGTGTCGTGGGTACTAAGCAACGGTATATAAATACATAGATAAGTATAGAAACATCCATGACTCGGAAACAAACATCGATATTCATCATATCAATGTTTGCACCTACCGGGATTCGAACCCAGGACCTATGGCGTCGCAGGCAGGGTCACTACCTACTAGACCAATCGGCCGTTTTGAGACCCGTTCAAGTCTTTTTGGTCATTTCGAATCTTAAATGTTGATAGGTTCTGCATAAAAGACTATTTTCATAGCATTTCGCTTAAATAATCCTTCTCATATTACCCCCAGTATAATTTTGAAGGAATTCATAACTAAAACGATATTACAAATAAGAAAATTCATCAAGGCCACATATGTATGATGACTGTTTATAACGACAATATTTGCTATCGCTTGCAGGTGTTCCAATCTGATGATCTTCCGGAGTACCTTCTCGGGCTGTTCAATGACGACCACATGGAGTATCACCTCAAGGCCAATAACCAGCCAACCCTTGAGGAGATGGTGGAAGTGGCCATCAAAATGCTGAGCCGGAATCCTAAAGGCTACTTCCTATTTGTTGAAGGTAATTCATCTTCCAATAATTGAGACGGCTTCAGGTTATTCTTAAAAATCTGCTACCCACTAATTGTACCTAAGTGCCATCTTATTTTCTACATAAACAGAATGTTTTAGGATTTGAAGCGAGTCGTTTCCTCGTAATAAATTTGATTCCAGATTTGAATTATCTAGATTAACACCACCATCCATTGGAATGATAACCACTTAATCTTATCTTCAAATATTCCAGGTGGGCGTATAGACCACGCCCATCATGACAGCCTGGCCCGTATGGCGCTTGACGAGACGGTGGAGTACAGCAAGGCGGTGAAGAAAGCCAAATCTCTCACCAACTCTGAAGAAACCCTCATAGTGGTCAGCGCGGACCATGCCCACACCTTTACCGTAGCTGGTAAGTTATTGTCCAATAAGCAGATTTTATATAGTAGGTATATTTCAGATACCTGCCTGAGCGATGCCTAGTACAAGAATCTCTATAAGTAATCTATCTGTCCGCGGCAGAGGTAAGCACCAGCATCGCAGTGGAGGCTATTGGGGTAGGCCAAGGAGAAATGGGGCCTACATTTAGTAGTATACTTGAATGATGATGACACACAATGGTTCTTAAACAAACATCCAAAGTCCATCGAACAAACGATTAAACATCGTTGAGTTTTTCTTTATACCAAAGCGATGCAAAACCTAGATTGGACTACGGGAAAAACATATACTGTGATACCAGAGCATCTTCAAAGTATCATCTGCTGGCCATAATCCCATTGATTTTGGTTTCGGTGCAATAGAGTATTGGCACCTATCTTTGGTGATTTTGTACCTAATTTTCTCTGTCTTGAACATTCCAATACTCTCAATTGCAGGCTACCCATCTCGAGGTAACGATATTCTGGGCATAGCAGACACCAACATTGGCGACGATCTGGTCCCCTACACCACGTTGAGCTACGCCAACGGAAAGGCCAACTCAATAACTTCTGAGGGCAAAAGAGAAGATGTCACACTTAATTCTGGGTTTAAAAATGGTATGTATTCCTGTAGTATTTTTAATGTTAGATGGCTTTTATGCTGTGATCAAACAGCAACTCATTTAGTTAGGGGAACTAATTATTTGAGCTGTTATTTAAATATTTGAGAATTTATTATGATCAGTTGTAAAAATATATGGACAGTTATTGATTTTATCGCAGGTTATTAAATTAATACAGCAGTAAAACATAGACAGTAATAAAAATACAATTGGCCGGTTATTTCGTCTTACAATGTCAGTATTAAATTCTCGTATACATATCGTATCGTAGGCAGACCAATAAATAAATGGTCAGTTAAATAATGAAATGGGCAGTCAAATTATTGAATGGGCAGTTAGATAAATAGTTCGGCAGTTCTCGGGGAACGGAGACATCAGAGTCGTTAGATGGGACGGAGCTTAGAGCGCGGGACGAGTAAGCGACCAATAAAATTACTTGATCGCGTCGACGCGACGACGACGTCTTGATTGAATTACCTATTTGGTTTATTATCAGGCGTATGTCGTTGTTTGTTACTATTAATTGGTGATTCCCCATCGCTACCATCCTAACAATCCGGGTTTGCCTTTTGTATTTTTTTCGCTAATACAAATTTCTAAATTTTATATTTTTTTCATATGCTATTGCCTACTTTCTTCACGCTTCTGGATTTATTCAACTAAATATTTCAATCGTAATAAAGTCCACATTATGATTACTTAATTTTACTGAAGAATACAGTTTACCACCTCATTGTATAAGGAACTGCTTGAAATAATTTTCTTACCAACTAGTTTCGACTTGTTTACTGCCCATTTATCTATTCTACCGCCCAAGTATTTATTTTACGACCCGTTTAATATTTTTTACGACTCATTTTTGTTTACTTTTACGTTTGCTAGTTTTAACTGCCGAACTTGTTATTAAACATGCATTTTAATATTTTCTACTTACCAAAACTACTATTTAGAACTGCCCAGTTAAATCAGTGCCTTTAGTTAGTATGACTTGCTTAACCTGTGCGATTGAATCTATACTCAATTCAGCGTTACTTAATTCACGAAGACCACGATAATTTTGAGTGCCATGCCATAAAAATTAAAATTAGGTATCGCACGATAATTCGTTCAAATTCTACGATATTTTTGTCAAATCTACGATAATTTTGTAAACATCCAATTTTACCCCTAAAATCCACTTAATTCCAACTCATGAGCAGGGGGGGGATAGGATTGCATACCTTATGCATATATTCTATCATGAGATAAAAACACGATAATTTTGCAACAAATATGACATAATTTCGCAATGTACGATCTGGCAACACTGACTCAATTAAATGCGTCGGGCACAATAATGGAATCTATATTGTAATATTGTGCCATCAAGCTCATTATAACTATGATCTAATCTCTTAAACATTTGTATTGTTGGACAGGTGATCTGGACTACGCCTATCCCAGCCTAGTACCTCTGGACTCCGAAACCCATGGAGGAGAAGACGTGGCTGTATACGCTCTGGGACCCTGGCAGCACCTCTTCACTGCCAGCTACGAGCAGAACAGCATACCTCACCTCATGGCCTACGCCATGTGCATAGGCGAACACCAGCATGCCAACTGCAAAGCAAATACCAGAAGTAGAGGCTTCTGGTCTTCAAATAGTAGTAACGGTATTAAACCTGGACTACTGATTAGTATATGCGCTGTGATACTTAGTGTTTTTATGTTATGTTAGGAGAATTAGCAGTATGTTGAAGTGATATGCATTTTCAGGTCTGAAAAGCCTCTTGTGTTAAACTACATGGGAGATTAATAACGATTGTATACGTAAGTGTGACAAGATCATATTCTTAATTTTGTTATGTACTAGCGGCCACCCACGGCTTCGTCCGCGTGCATTACTCCCGTGCGAAGCCAGGGCGGGTCCCTAGTTATACATTATAAACCTTCCTTGTGAATCACTCTATCTATTCAAAAAGCCGCATCAAAATCCGTTCCCTAGTTTGAAAGATCTAAGCATACATAGGGACAGACAGCAGAAAGAGACTTTGTTTTATAATATGTAGTGATTACCAAAGAGAGTGTGGTGTGAGCAACCATATGTGGATAGATCAACGATGATACGGTCGTTTGTGGCCTTAGTATTTATGTGTGTATGCAATATGTGATACAAAAATAGATTGAGGTGTAGTCGTCACCTATAGGTACAACTGATACAAGTAACCAAGAGAACTTTTCACTCGTATTTGGTGTAAACATTTTTTTTTGTATGATAGTGAATGAAAGTTCTCAAACCTTCGTGTAAGGTGTACAGAATTTAATGCAAAATAAAGCGTATTGTGTTGTTGAGCGTACTGCTTGTAGTCAGGTTATTTTTAATTTTTAATGGTTGATTTTGTTGACAGCTTCAGCCCACAAATATCTGTAAGTAAAAACTGTAATTAGGACTATTATTAACCTTAACCAGTAACTATCAACTTGTGATCAAAAGAAGTGCCTCTTAAAACTAAAGAACTCAAAAAAATATCATAAAATTTTGGTACTCTACTTTCTACGACATTGCAGTTACGACTTCAGATTCAGATTAAGCGTATAAGAATTGAGTGTATGCAAACGCATGAAGTGGCATCATTCATAAATCACGTCAAAAATTTACTAAGTCACGTGTCTTCCATTATTATCTAAGCACTGAAGAATATTTGATGAAGAAAGTAAGTAAGGAAGGTTTTGGAGGAGGCCTATGTTCAACAGTGGACTTAACGGCTGAAATTATGAAGTAAGCAAATCAACACTGTGTCTTTTTTTATAAAATTATGTTTTATAGTAAGCAAATCAACACTGTGTCTTTTTTTATAAAAGTTATGCTAGTTTTATAAAAGTATTATGTGCCTAAACTAAAAGTGGGAAAGTAGGCACGCAAGGGACATAGAGTTAAACCAAGCTGATCGTCCACTTATAGAATAGGTGTGCATTTGTATATTAAGTATAACTCGTATGTATGGCAGTACCTTGCAAACTTACAGTTTCGCTGTAAATCGATTATGCGTCCGTTTTACATCATATCATTTTACTATGGTTTGCTCCATTTACCCCCTCGAAATTCTAAGTTTACCTCATCTTATATACCCCACTCAAGCTATATGTAGCTAAAAGTGTTATAAAATTGGTTTCTTGTTTTTATTCATAGGTACGTTTTATTTTAACGTAGACTTGTAACTGCTACCACTAACTTGCGTCTTACTAACCGAATGTACTACAAAAATTTATATTTGTATGAAATGTGGTACATAATAGTAATTATGCATTTAAGTACCTAGGTACCTACTTATATAGATACATTCATAAATTATTATAAAATGCAAGAACTAAAAAAATCACATTTTATAAAATTTAATAAACACGAGAATCTATAACGAATTTTTATATTAGGTACTTAGTAAATAAATATTGTATATATTTAGGTTACTTATATTTGTTTAAGTTGTAAGTATTATAATAATTTTTAAGGAAATAATTTGCGTTAGAAATAAAAGCTGAAAATAATTTATTTACCTGACATTTTTTAACGACAAGATCAAATAAATGTTTTCCTTTATCTTTTAGCATCCTAAATACCTAGGTAAGTATATATTAACATTTAAAATTACCTTTTAAAGTATTAATTATTAAAATTTAGTTATTACGATTTAGTAGTACAGTAGGTATATTAGTAAATGTACCTACCAATGAATTTATTTAATGTACAGATTAATATTGCAAAATTGTCACTTAGCTCGTGCCTCGGAAAGCACGTAAAACCGTTGGTCTTGCGCCTGATCTCTCTCCGGTCGTGTCGGCTTTCTGTCCCATCGGACTATGAGAGTAATGGAATATAGAGTGCATCTGTGTTTGCGCACACACTTGTGCACTATAATATCTCCTGCGTACCTGGCCAATCTCCGTAGAGATTGGTCGCCTTGACCGAAATACGGTCGGAGATCATCATCATCATCACATTAGTAAAACCATAGAGGAATAACTTGTCAAGTTATCGCTGTTCTTTCACATCTTGCCATGCTTCTCTAAATGTTGCTGTAAGATCTGCTTCATGATTCTGCAATTCTGGCTAAGCACCCTATTTTTGTATGTATGTTTGTATGTAAATAATATTCTTAATATAAAATAGAGGGATTTTAAGGGACAAAATAAGGGATCACAAACTATTTTGGAGCCATTGCTATTATAGCCGTATCAGATGACCACTTCATTATGATCAACCTGCCTTTCTATAGTTATGTTTTATATTATAGGTATAATCAGATGAACCCTAGGCGCGGAAGATTTGTTCTTTTCGTGGAATAATAGGGAATACGCATGTAATTCAAATGACGGTAATTTTTTAATATGTAATCTTCTTTCCTTGAGATTTACGTACATATTAATATTTTTTAATTTGATTGCGTTTTTATATAAGAAAATCATTATTAAAAAGTGCATTAAATAGATGGGAAATTCAAACGACTTGAAACGCAACACTATTGCAATCATAAAAAAAATACGTGCATATTCCCTATTGCCGACTCACTTTGAAATACAGGCAGTATTTTTGATTAACGGCCAATTTCAATACGAGAGATCAAACAGAATCTCGGATTTTTTTTCCTAATTTGAAATTTTATACAAAAACAATTGAAGAATAAATCTGAGATATGCAAAAAATCTCTCAAGATCAGTTATAGAAATTTGCTGTAAATGAATTTTGTCAGATAAGTTTTTGCATAGTAGTAGTATAGGTACTATTGTGATATTTGAAGTTGTTTGTTTATAATACGTATTTAATAAATAAAATATATAAACGCTGCTACTTTTTATTTCTCAAAAAAACATCACAACTTACTTTTTTTATTTCGCCCCACTTACAATGTTTTTAATAGTAGGATTATTTGTAATGTTTTTACATATATGTAACGTCATATTTTCCGCAGGTTCTAATCCGCAGATAGAAAACGTATTTAGTGCAAGTGGGCCTAGATTGATGTGATAGATATGGGCAGGCCACTTGTCCCGGAAGGACGACAGTAGATGGACTAGAGCGGTGCCGGAATAGTGGCCAAGGGACGCAAAGAGACATGGAGTCAGGCCACTAGCCGGGTAGTCTGAGACATTACCAACTTCATTGTCCTTCGGTGGCTGACGCAAGACTGCGTAAAGTCGAGTACTGACTGAGGAGGAGGCCTATACTTTACAGTGGGTGTAGGAGGCTTGATAGTTAGTAGAGCTAAGATTATGCCGATATTTGAGATATTTTACTACATAAGCTAGTCTAATTTCGCACTTCGGACGCTAGCCGTAATGTAATAATAAAACATAGTTGATTCTTATTACACTATTATTGAGAACCGCTAAACCGAATCTGTAAACCAACCATCTTATCTGCCAGCTGAATTTACCATGTTTATTTATTTATTTATTTATTTATTTATTTATTTTATTTTATTTTATTTTATTCGGAAAACAAACAGTCAGTTTATCTTAATATACAACTATGAATTTAATAAACACCATTTACATGTTTTCACATGACTGTAGCAAAAATGCTTGTCTGTTACATAAAACTAGTTAGACAGATTGAGAACCATTAAACCACAACCTAGCAATTGTAGTTCTGCAATATTTGGGGTTTGAGTTTAACAAGTCGAGTTCCGAGTAGATAGCCAGCCTGTTAAAATCATGTGCCGATCTAATAAAGAATGAATTTTGCCTATAGTTGCTTAAACTGCGAGAGACAGCAAGGATCGAAGGTATTCTTACAGATCTATTCGGTACTTTAAGAAAAAGTTTTGCCAGTAAATTAGGGTATCCATTGATTTTGAGCTATTTTAACTAGTACAGTTACATCAGAGATTTGTCGTCTAATATAAAGAGGAAGGATATGATGCCTACGACACATTGCAATATAACTTGAATCAAAGCATTTCGATTTAAATTGAATATATTTCAGAAATTTTATTTGTATTGACTCAAGCCTATCTATGTAGATATTGTACCGTGGGTTCCAAACCTGAGAGCAATACTCTAGGGAGCTACGTACCAAGGCACAGAATAATTTTGAAGAGTTTAATATTGTTGAACTGAGAGCAAGTTCTTTTAAGAAACCTAAGGCTTTACTGGATTTTTCTATGTAATTAATGTGACATGTCAGTTTAGAATCGTGAATGATGCCTAAATCTCGAATTTCTTCCACCTTTTTTAAGTGTTGTCCTTTTAGGAGGTATTTAAAGTTTACGGGTTTTGTTTTTCTTGTGAAAGATATGCAGTAACATTTATTGACATTTAAATCCAATTTATTAATTGTGCAATATTCATCAAATCTATTAAGATCGTCCTGTAGGAGTTGACAATCAAATTCGTTTTCGATTTTTTTTTTTAATTTTCATGTCATCAGCGTACAGGAGAATTTTTGAATGTTTAAAACAGGTTATGACATCATTAATAAATATATTGAATAAAAGTGGCCCTAATAAAGAGCCTTGCGGCACTCCAGAAGGTACACTTTTCCACGTAGAAAGGAAGTTAACTCCATAATACCCAACACCCGGTACATATGGACAGCACAGCGACATCTATTAGCATCTGCACGAACTACTAAGTATACCAACAACACAGCCAGTGGTTTTCGTTTAATCGTTCGTTAAAGACTAAGGTACTACAATCACATTGTTCATGCCAACTTCTTTAAGCATAATGATCATGACAAATATAGAGGGCGCTAAAACTCTATACTAATCATGGACACTTATTTTTATCATCGATAGTCAAAGCGCTATACCAAATTTATTATTTTCCTCAAAATTCATAAATCACGATACTGACTGATAATAACGTATTTCCAATAAATTATTTAAGACGAGACCTTAGATTAAATTATTTCTAGACTAGTTGTTGCTCGCGACTTCAGAACTTAGGTAGGTATATACTTTCGAATTTACAATATTAGTTGGGACTAGTGGACGCCCGCGACTCCGTCCATGTGGACTGCAGAAAAAACAAAATGACGAAATTATCCGGGATGTAAACATTTCCCCGTGATAAAAAGTAGCCTATATGTTAAGTGGGACCTGTCACAATATATTCTTGAAAACTGCATCGAAATCGGTCCAGCCGTTTCTGAGATAAGCGTGCACAAACATCGATCCATTACAATTTTATTATATTATATGTATATCTTCTATGCTGCTCTGGGAGTGAAAAAATAACGTGTAATACTACAGCTGCTTCTCTTCCCGGGCATACTGTACAAGCCAGTAGAGGGACAAGAGGGTCTTGGTGTTTTATAGGCGATGGGTTGACCACCTGTCACTACTAACCGAACTTGTACATCTCAACTATACCCTAAAAATTGATTAGAAGTGGCACCATGTGGTTCTATCGGCCCTTAGTGCTCTGCCTACCCCGTAAGGGATAAAGGCGTGATTATATGTATGTATATAATAGATGACAGGCAGCCTGCCTTTGTACGATGTGCGTTATCGACTGTAAAAGAGTTGTATTTAATCTTTAGTGATCGAAGTTCGCAAATCGCGTGGTTTTTTTGAGCTATATCTATTAATTTTATCGATACAAAAAAGTCTTTTAATACATACGTCATCAAAAATATTGAAACTAAAATAAATGATCACAGTTTCCTAAAATAGTCTCAATGCTCAATATAGCAATAGAGCACGAGAAATAAAACCTCATACGCAACACTGCGTCTAGGTATAATTTTAGTATTAATTTTAACTCAATGACGACGCCGCCGGTTCAAGCACTGATCTGACTGGTTTATTACTGACAAAGTTATTAAAGATTGCCAAAGGGACCTTCATAATTCTCAGTAACTATAAATGTAATACAGATTATCCGCTACCATTCTCTCAATGCTACAGGCACAGAGTTGACCCGTTCCACTGCAGACGACTTTAGTTTCAAATCTGCTACGCTACAAAGATTTCTATCGGCCAATTTTTGTAATGAAAATTGATGCTGTATCTATCTTAATAAGTTTTAGAATAAAAAACATAATTTAAAAAATCCAAAAACCCGACTGCTTGAAAAAGAACCAAATAATGTACATAATAAGAAAAACTGAAAAGAAAAAAACAAGCACTTAGATGTCCTGTGGTCTAGAATTCTAAGTGTTTGTTTTTATGAGTACCTAGCTACTAAAAGGTACGCTTCAAGAAACATGCTGAACATGCTCGGCAGCAAGAAGTTTTCGTCTTGCTGCTGTCTAAAAACTTATATGTGAGAATGGTTGTTACGCAACTTTCAATCGATATAGGTCCTAAACGGTTGGTCGAATCAAAAAATATTGAGAGAAACCTAAAAATAATTTTTAAATACCTATTCAACGATACCCCACTCGATATAGTTTATCGACTTAATTTTTTTTCATTTGCACAAAATGGGGTCCAGTAGTCGCCATATTGGATTTTTACTAACGTCATGTCTTTAGTGACACTCGCTGGACTAAGAGGAATCGATTGACGTATGAATCATAAAAATTGGTCGAGGCGTTTGGTCTTTGTAGTGCTTCAAAGGAACATACAAACATACATACATAGGCTGTTAAACACAATACCACTCCTTTGCGTGGCGCAGTAGGGTAAAAAGACAGCAGAGGCCTTAGTATAGCTACACCCATAGAAATAGGCGCTAAGGCCTATTGATGCACCCGATTCTAAAACGAGGTGTACCCATAGGTATATACCATAGATGACAGAAAGCTAAATCACTCAGGTAAAACTTTACCCGAGTGATTTAGCTTTCTGTCATGTCATGGGTAATCCTTGACGTAACAATCATCGGGTCGTTATTAGCCGCGTGATGCCAGCAGAGTAGAATTCGTACCACCCCATGTCTACCCGTGGGTATCGTACGAGGCGATTAAGGGTTTCCGGGAGGTCGGCAGCAGCGCCTCCCGTGTTGACAACATAGTCCAAAATACAAACTGCGGTCACCAACCCGCCTGCCTAGCGTGGTGATTATGGGCAAATACCCCCCAAGGCAGTCTTGTGGCGTGCCCCGGGGGAGGCCTACGTCCAGCAGTGGACTGCAATAGGCTGATGATGATGATGATTAAGACGTGCGCCTTCTAGTCGGACGACGTAGGTTTGATCCCAGTCACGGACCTGTATCTACAGGGTGTTTTTTTGTGGCCACCTTTAACGAAGGGTACGTACTCTATACATCAAATAAAGTAAGTTTATGCCAAAAAAAATGCTGGGAATTTTTTTTTTTTTCAAAAAAATTTTTTAATTACTTGATCTGGCGGAATTTATAGTGTCTAGTGTTCATGTTAGTTTTTTTATAGACAGATATTAATTATTTCTCGTGAAAAAATCTTGCTACGCGCGTCTATGTGCATTTATGCAGAAAATGGCAGTCTATTTACTCAACTTTGGACCCTAATATTTTGGAAACCAGACACTTCCCAGGTATGCTTCCATGGAGAAAAATGATCGTGATGATGAGGAGATTCCGTAGTTTTCGGGAACGTTGACGACCAAAAATCATCCTGTATATACAGGATGTAACAAAAGGGTATGTTAAGCGAAAAGCTATGTAAACAGCCCACTATAGATAATCTATTTCTATAATTTGGGACTCAAAATCACATGTTTATTTTTCAAGATTGTATGAACATTCCTGAGTTATTTAGGAATTCTTCATACTATCTGGAAAAATAAACACGTGATTCGAGTCTGAAATTTTGTGGATAGGTTCCTTTTAGTGGGCTATTTACATAGCTTTTCGCTTAACATACCCCTTTTGTTTCACCTGTATATTTATTACATGGAAGCATTTTTCGAAAATTGTCAGTTAGCTATACCCGATGTGGGTTGGCGTCAGACAAACAAAGGCAAAATTAGTTTTGAAAGAAACCACATACAGGGTGATTTTTGGTTGTCAACGTTCCCGAAAACTACGGAATCTCCTCATCATCACGATAATTTTTCTCCTGGGAAGTGTCTGGTTCCCAAGATATTAGGGTCCAAAGTTGAGTAAATAGACTGCGTTTTTCTGCAAATAGTCGCACATAGTCGCGCGTAGCAGGATTTTTTCCCGAGAAATAATTAATATCTGTCTATGAAAAAACTAGCATAAACACTGGACACTATAAATTTCGCCCGATCAATAAATCATTTTTTTTTGTTTTTAAATTACATCGTTTCCCAGCAATTTTGTGGCATAAACTACTTTATTTGATGTATAGAGTACGTACCCTGGTAACGAAAAAACACCCCGTATATATAAATAATGGGATAAGGACAGGAAGGTGATGTGATGATTTATACAAATTATTTATTTATGTAGCAGCCTACACTGTAATGTTTTGAGATTAGATTATTTTAACTTGAACTCCTCGTAAAGCATAATGTACATTCCGGATTAGTATCTTAGCGCACCATCGATTGTCCGGTTCGTTTGTGACAAAAGGCGACCGCATTGTGCTGAAGCAGCTGCGAATTAAGTTAATAAATATTAATAGGAACAGCGGAGGTGTGGAGTCGAAACCACTTTTATTATGTGCACAAGATATATTTTTTAAATTACATTTGATTAGCTTTGTCGGGATTATAATCATGCATTCAGCTGCAGTAGCTGAAATGACTAATACATTAAATATAAGTATAGTTTAGGTTATAAAAATATTTTAAAAAGAAATGCAATGTAAAAAACTTTACTCTCAATGTTATGTTCGAGTTTTTGTCAATAAAATCCTATTAATAAGTAAAAAGTGCAGTTATGCGTCTGATTGAATGCCATGATGCAATGTGTCCCCATCGTCAATCAACTAACCTACATTGCATACGTGTACGTGCTAAGGCCCAGTTCAAGGCCCTTTTCTACGAAAACAATACTTTTTGAGGCAGAGCTATAAAGGTGTGTGTACACTTTCCTATTACTTCAGATTCTACTGATCTTGGCTTACAGGAGTAAGTAGTCAGTCAATTCTGGAATATCTTTAGGTATAAGGTAATTAAATATGTTGGGTAACTTAGGTTTGGCTACATTAGAATAGAATTTTTACTGAAAGCGCGGTGCTAATTGGTATAAAAAGCCTGTGTTGATGCGGGGTTTTACTAGAATACATCTGCTGGCTCTCTTTCCGTTCATGTCGTAGGTGTCGCCTAAGAAACGCAGGGGCTTGTTATTAGACTATGAGCTAGAAACTTGTCTCATCATTAACATCTGACACCGCCATGTTAAACGTAGCTGCGGTACATCCTTCACTAGCCTGTAGTTCTGGCTACCCCATTTCGGGAACACACCCGTGTAAGTATGTGAGGTAAGTATTCAAAGTCGGATTCCAAAATTGTTTCTGTAAAATAAACCCACCAAAAACATTCTGTAAAAAACTAGCCAAGTCTCGATGGAGCTGCTTGTTTAAAAAGTAATGAAATATAGTCTTGCCAAGTCTAAGGTTCCTTACTGCGAGTTAATTTTGTGTGACTTGGCCGTTGAAGGGTATACAAGAGTACAAAACCAGGTGCTCCATGACACCATTGCACCAATCTATCGCCAGAACCGCTACCCGTCTACCATACTTCAGACCTTCGATTTTTAACATCAAATGAAGCGGCCCACTAAGTTGAATATTTTTTGTAAAGGCGGTATGTCGATCTCTAATAGTTTGGTTGGGCTCTTGTGTTTTCTATTCAGGGTCACCAGGTACTCCAGATGTTCGATTATCCTAGTTTTTATAGTTTTCCCTTTATGTGGCCATTAAACTCTAACTATGTACCAACTTTCAGCTCTCTGAGTTTATGGGAAGTACTAGTTCTATTTTTATGATCATGAATGAGTGAGTGACTGTCATAAATGCGAAACTTTGCTTTCGCTTAACTTCGGAACTAAATGACCTACGGACTTGAAATTTTGGATTTTAAGTATGTGATTATAGCTTACTGGATGACGAAAATTTCTGCGTTCTGGTCTTATCCAGAGGTTCTCAAATAGGGGCCTGAAAATGCGGCGAAATGGTTCTAGTAAAGGATATTACGGCAGTGTTTGCTTCGCGCTCGACTTGGCGGGGGCACTGCCATGCCCCCCGATGTGTATCGACCCTAATAAAACAACTTTAGCGTTCAATGCGACTCTACAGTTTCTATTGTGATTACCAATTGCAGTTTTAAGCGAGACGAAAAGTTTAATATTGTTAGTTCAGTGAGGGACATTGTGCTGTGAGCCGTTTTTACAATATTATCATAATAATTCGGTGTTCCTTGATATTTTTATGTAATTTGTTTTTTTTTTTTTTATAAAACATTATTTTGTGTTACATGTTTCGTTATACTTTAAGGACTTTAAAACTAATTATAAAATGAAGTTAGTGGAGTGTTTTTTGAAGTTCTCCTTTGTATATTCTGTTGTGGAATGTCGGAGTATGTTTAGATACAAAAGTAAGTATTATGTGTTTATTTTATTTAATTAATTGAATTAAAATAATATATAATTTTTTAACTGCTCTTCTAATGTTTATTGATAGGTACTATAATAAGATTCTGCGGTACTAAATGTACGCAGTGCCGTAATTAGACTTTTCTGCGCCCTGTGCGACATTCTATAACTACGCCCTATTTAGTCCTGCCTAGTCTGGCCAATTGGCCATTCTTGCGCCCCCCAGAGTCTACACCCTGTGCCTGGGCACCAGTGGCACCGGCCTACTTACGGCACTGAATGTACGTTATTTAAACCTAATTCAAACAATAAATCTTAACAACAAACTAATTAAAGAAATGGCTTTTGTTCTCTTGAACTCAGTCGGTAATGTAAAACACCGTTATTTGTAGCAAATAAAACTAGGTAGGTAGGTACTGTTGTGAAATTAATTAATTTGATACGATTATGTACGTGGTGCCGGCAGAGTAGAGTTTGTACCACCCCATGCCTGCCCGTGGGTATCGTACGAGGCGATTAAGGGTTTCCGGGAGGCGGGCAGCAGCGCCTCCTGTGTTGACAAGATAGTCCGAAAATCACACTGCGGTCACAAACCCGTCTGCCCAGCGTGGCAAAACCCCCCTATGGCAGTAGCCTTGTGGCGTGCCCTGGATTGGATGCAATAGGCTAAAGAAGAAGAAGATATATGAATGTGTATAAGCCAAATAAACAATATTCTATTCTATTCTACAGAGTAATAACCCACTCTGGGATCTAAAGTTATGTCCTAGAATAACGGTGCCGTAATATACCGACCTTAAAGGAAGATTTTACATAACTGCACCGTAATGATGTTTTTTGTGTTCGTAAGTCCGCTATGGCGGTAGCGCTATCCTAGGAAAACTTTAACGGCTAACTCTATCGATCATAATGGTTTGGACTAATGTTGATTTACTATTAGTGCGCCAACGACTTCTTTCGCACAACCATTTAGCTCATGTGTTATTCTGAGCTATACCTATATACTGCGAAGTTTTACCAAAATCTGTTCGGTAGTTTTTGCTTAAGGCGCGATAGATTTCGATACATTTATAACAATAACTATTCAGGGGTATTAATTATATATTAATAAAATTAAGATAGGATTATAGGGTCAGTCATTCCATTCTAAATTTGTAAGGGTAAATGCAGAAACCAGGAACAAAACTTTTTATTCCAAAACAATAGGAGGTCTTATTCTCGATCTGAAAATTCGATAATACTAAAGGCATTTCAGATACCAGACTCACTCATATTAGAAAGGTATTTTCAAAAAATTTATAGACATAACGATATTGTTAGTTTGGCAGACTCAGCACAAGACTTCTCTTTAGATGATTAATAATAACAAATAAAATAAAAGTAGTGTCTTGTGTTCGTGATCATGAGTAGGCAGATCCGAGGGTCAGCGGAGGGTATAGGGCCCGGTGGCGGGCGATCCCTCAATAGAGATTTGAACTTCCGAATAGTGACGCCTGATACAATTCAATATTTAACAAATAAAATATATTATAAAATTATTAATAAAGAAATGGAAAAAATTCCTCACCCGGGTGGGAATCGAACCCACGACCTCTGCATTCCGCGTGTCAGTGCTCTAACCACTGAGCAATTTTTCCATGGGTGAGGAATTTTTTCCATTTCTTTATTAATAATTTTATAATATATAATATCTTGACTAAGATAAATTTATAAAAACCCTTCTCCATTAAAATAAAATATAAATAAATCTTTAAAAAATGTACTTTGGTGGATGAAATAATGAAAACTACCTAAGCCAAAACAAAACCAATGGCAGTTGCGGCTTTGTCATTATCAATTTAGCTAAATAATTTGTTTGGGCGGAAGTATGTCTCTAGATAGTTTAAATATTTTGGCAAATTATTGTCGTTTTCCGTAATATAAGCATTTATTATAATGATCTTTATTGCTGTCGATGACGTCAGGACTCTGAATCTGAAAAGGTTGTTTCCCGGTAGCGATTTTCTCGCCCAAAAAACTGCAATAAGTGAATTATATGTTTGTAGATTACCTACTAATCGTTCCAACAATAGATTGTAAGTAAGAAGTAACTTAGGAAATCCCGCGAGCTGTAGACATGCAACTAGTAGACGTCCGTGACTCCGTCCGCGTGGACTACTGAAAAAACAAAGCGCAATTTCCGAGACCGAAATATTTTCCCGTGATATAAAGTTCCTTGCCTCCTGTGCCTTTCTCGGGCTATAGACTACCTATCTACTAAATTTCATTACAATTATGACAGACACGTTATAAAGTTTATCCTACATAATAATTATTTTTCGCAACTGTACATTAGCGTAAATCGTGTTCGCCATTGTACACCCTCCGTAGCCCTCAAATCTGACGAGTTACGATTGCGATCAAATGAACGAACACCATTTACAGATTTAAACTTCCAACACCTGATACAATCCAATACACTTTTACACTTCGTTAGCTACTTTGGTTCTTGTTGTTGCTACCCTATAAATAATATGACCTTTAGTAAGAAACTTTCTAAAATTAACCTCCTGGGAAATATACAGGGTGTAAAAAGACAACAATGTTTTTTAATACCTCGTATTCTTTGTAAGGTTCCAATCATTTTCTTCTATGGAACCAACCCTGGGAAACGACAAAAAAAAAGAAAAAAATACTGTCATTTTATTGCAAGCAATGTATTCGTTTGATGCACAAAGTACAAATGTACCTACAAAACTAACATTATAAGATTTTGACATGGTATCTTTGAAAAAAATGTTTGTTAGCCGATTTCAGATGGATTTATGTAAAAAAAAATATAATATTAATGTAACTTTGGACCTCAATATCTTGGAAACCCGTGGTTTCCCAAGAGTACTTCTATATAATAAAATGATCGTGATGTTACAAAGAATACGAGGTATTAAAAGAACAAAGTTGTCTTTTTACACCCAGTACATACAGGATGATTTTTAGTCGTCAACGTCCCCAAAAACTATGGAATCTCCTCATCATCACTATCATTTTTCTCCATGGAAGCATACCTGGGAAGTGTCTAATTCCAAAGATATTAGGGTCCAAAGTTGAGTAAATAGACTGCGTTTTTCTGCATAAATGCACATAGTCGCGCGTAGCAAGATTTTTTTCAAAATAAATAATTAATATCTGTCTATGCAAAAACTAGCATAAACACTGGACCCGATGAAGTAATAAAAAAAATTACATCGCTTCCCAGTATTTTTTTGGCATAAACTTACTTAACTTTTTGTTACACCCTGTATACATCAAGTATACAGGGTGTAACAAAAAGGGTATGTTAAGCGAAAAGCTATGTAAAAAGGAACCATGTAACTACGAGTATTTATGAAATGACACAGATAGTGACAAATTGAAAATTAGAATTTTGCAAAAGAAAAAAACTAAAAATCAAAGACCAATCAATGATCTTTACTTTCATTTCTAATGTTGCGAAAACATTTTCATCTGCCCTTATCCGATACTTTCGGAGTAAAAGTCATAGATTTTTTAAAATTTATTATAATAAATTAATTGTATAATTCAATAGAAATTACAAATTTCTCTCATTTGCACGCGAATGGATTCGGAGACAATCACTAATGTGAAATAATAAACAATTCTGAAGTTATATTAAACAATCAATCAAAGTATTGAACGAAATTAATACGGAAGCCTTTTACCAATTTGTTGAAATGAATAATAATTTATGATCGTTATATTTGTATAATCATAAACATTGTCCCCGCAAATCTAAATGTAGCTGTGAGATCTCCCTTATGATCATACAGTGCTGGCTGGTAAAAATAAATGGCGTTTCTGTCATAATAAAGTTTGGATTAAAACCTACCAAATACAAAGGTTGACGGCCGACTGGTCTAGTAGGTAGTGACCCTGCCTGCGAAGCCATAGGTCCTGGTTTCGAATCCCGGTAGGTGCAAATATTGATATGATGAATATCAATGTTTGTCTCCGAGTCATGGATGTTTCTATACTTATCTATGTATTTATATACCGTTGCTTAGTACCCACGACACGAGACCTATTAGGGATCTTACTGTGGGACTAGGTTAATGTGTTGTGTAGTGTGTGAATATTTATTATTTATTTATATTTAAAGGTAAAGTGTAATAATTTAGTTGACCATGATCCAGTTTTTTATTGCCGCGGAATGAGGAAGGTTTAGGACTTATCTAATTATAAGGTAAAAGTGTAATAAAAGTAAATGACCCATTAAATTAACAATTACGAGTAAATGTGAGGTCGTCATTATTTCTTTAATTTATTCTGTAAACAAGCAACAATAGAAAGTAATAATACCTACTTAGAAAGGAATATAGTTTGACCTACCTTGTCCATCATCAATATACATAATAATGACCTTTCTTTGAAAGTGGACTTTAGGTTATTTTTTATGGGTAAGTACAGATAAATTACCAATATTAAAAAACCTGGAGCTACTTACTAGTTTTCAAAATACGAATTGGAAACTCGAGATTAAACTTTCAATTGTTTTCATGAAAACTCTACGAGCTTAGGAAATAGGTACATCCCATACTTGTGCATGAGTAGCTACAACATCACATTTTAGTACAATTTATTATTACAGAGTAGTTATCTAAACTACATAAATAAGGCACCTATGACATCTACCTTAGCAATACTTATCAGAGGTGTCATTGACACTATAGAAGTTGCAAGGCCAAGGCTGTATCAGCTTTCATTCTCATAATCTCACGTAATATCTACCTAAACGTGCGTTTGTTATTGCATTTTACACGCAAACCGTTAAGGTGACAATACATAGATACAATGGGTACTGCGTAAATTGCGCAATACGTACCTACTAGTAAGGGTGAGATCCTATCAGTTGTCGCAACGGATCAACGCATTGTATGCCGCAGCTGCGTAAGCTGCTCGCGACGCAAGAGAATATGCGCTCCGTTTCAGGTGCGTCTCAGTTCAGCCTACGCAATGGAAATTCGCAACACTGTCCATCTTCGCACCGGCGAGGCTGCGCATAGTGGAGCTTCGGCAACTCAGCGTGAACGTAACGTCTCGTTTCGTCTCTTGGACGTTGTCGATACAAATATTAAAAAAACGCGCCATCAATGCTGTGATATCGCAGCGCAACGCAACAATGTAGCCTCACTCTAGCGAATTATTGGGAAAAGTTTCCTAGTACATAGGTATTAGTAAAAATGTGTAATAAAAATTCTTTTTAAAAAAGGATCTCGTGGACGTCCGGTAATAGAATAAGATGAATACCTAATTAATATGAAAATGGAAAATAATGGTTAAAAAATGATGATTTATTAAAATTTAAGTCGTACAACAGGCTATGTTTAATCCATTTTAACGCAATAAAGATTTTATAATTAGATTAGATAGCGGGAAAATATTGAACAGTTTTGCACAAAAGCCGGAATACTTTTATCGCTGAAAATAATCTTAATATACTTACTAATAAATATAGTTAGACACGGCTGTGTTCCCGTGATGGGGTAGGCAAAACTGCAGGATCATAAGGAAGATCTTACGGCCACGATCAGTGACGAGTTCCGAGCTTATCGCCTGAGTTCCTTAGTCGGCTCTTACGACATGCACGGAAGGAGATGTAGCTGATGTATTCTAGTGAAGCCCTGCGTCAGCACAGGATGAGGAAAATCAAATTATATTTAATTAGTCTATTGTAGCTGTGTCTTCATCGCTGATCTGTAAAATTGATAAACAGAGAAATGACAACCTTGTTTAGAGTATAACCTTGACCTAAAATTCAGAGCTGTAGCTGGAGCTTTAGTCCTGAGGCCCTGTAAGTGATCTCGTTAAAGGGAATTTCCTTGTTTGCGATTTCTCTCATTGGGATAGGTACCGAAACATAAATCGGTGGATACAGATGGTAGGCCCAAGGGCACTACCTTCCGCGTCTTCTCGAACCTGAAGATCCATAGCGATCACAGACTAAAACAGTCACGATAAGTAATTAGAACAGGCTAAACTAACCTAACCTAACCTACGAAATTTGCAGAAACAGAGTAATGCTACAGCGAAAAATGTAATTGTGAGTCTATGGGCGGTTCGAGTGCGAAGACACACTGAAAGTTTTCGCTGTCGAATTGCTTTTGCACATTACGTAATCAGCTCACCGAGCACTTAGCATACAATACGTACATAGCTGCTACTCCGGGTTTCGCCAACACCACAGAATCGTCGGGATTAAAACCAGCGGTACTACGTGGATGCTAAGCCTCCATCAAACACGTCTTGCGATAATGAATTTCTGTCAAATTAAACAATGTTTTGTATGGCTTATATCATTTTTAATTTTGTGAGTTAACAGCAGTTGGGAACTTCCCAATAGTAACGCTTGACCTAGTTCGATTTAAATAGATAGCTCTGCATCTAATTCATTTTTTACCTTTATTGTACACAAATTCAAAAAGAGGTCCGTTTTATAAATGAAATTGTATTAGACGTTGCAATTCGGAAGTTCAAACATTCATGCCACGGTTGTTGGCGAAACATATGTAGATTACTAATGCATGCTGGGTGCTCGGGTCTGGTTTCTCGTGGCGATTGTAGGTAGTGCAAGTGCTTGTTTTCGCAGTTATGAGTTATCAGATCTGAAGGTCAGTGGAGGGTGACAAGGGTGTAGGGCCCGGTAGTGGGCGCACCCATAGTGAAGATCCGTAGTTACAGTAAAAGATATTGTCCATACAATGGTGAGCTTGTCATTAAAATAGATTTTTACGCATATTCTTACTCTATGACCAAGGTCGTGTCCGTTTTGTAATAAAAGGTAAATTATATTGTTATACGTACCTACATCATTCTGTGCTGATGAGGGGTATCATTAGATACATCGGCTGCATCTCCTTTCGTCCATGTAGGAGTCGACTATGGAACTCGAGCATAGTCTCAGGCGATGATCTAGCAACTGATCAGTTACATCTTTCCTATCTTTTCTTTCCATCATCTTGCTAAACGTGGCTGTGGACCTCCTTTATGATCCTACTATGCCATTTATGTAACACGACCGTGTGAATATATATATATCTACTTGTGTATGAATAGGTAATAGAAATATGTCTTGGGGAGTAAGTTTAAAACGTGCCCACGTGAAAACCTTTCAATTCCTTTGTAGAAAGGTCTAATTAGTTTGAACTATTTGGATGTAAAATTATAATTAAGTACCTTCAACAAGCTAAATATTTAATTTTAGTGCGCTAATTAGTATAAAAAAGGCCAAAAAGACTTGCTCTGTAAGGATTTAAACATGACACTAGAAAAAATTAGTAATTGCTTATGGAATTGAAATTAACACAAAGAAAGTTACCATTGCAATTCGATAATACGACTAGTAGGTACAACATACTAGTAGAAGAACGGTGATAGCGTGCGTCTTTCAGATGGCAGGTGTAGTAGGTTCGATTCCAGTTACGGTCCTCTTGACTCTGTTTCATAGAATAACTGACTCCCTAAATATATCAGCACGCGTATGATGAATTTGGTGAGAGCGAGCTATCTCACTTTTAAACGTCAAATCCACAGAGCTAAATAATAACTAGACAAGGCACGTGTTTCTACTTGGTGTATAAAAAGGGATTGCAAACCACCATTCTATCAGTCCTAATTCACTCAGTCTGGCTTGAGAAAGAGGTGTCTATTCTAATTCTTAACTCTATTTTTACATGTAAAGTACATACACTTAGTTTATCTAGTTATTAATAGCTCTGTGAGTTTGACGTTTAAAAATGAGACACTCACCAAATTCATCTTACGCGTGCAGAACTAACATCTTTGTATGCTGTGACACAGATAATGTGGTCATGCACATAGTAACTAGTGCTGTCATCCTGAGCTGGACGTCCTCTTAATATACGGCCTTTATTTGACGGCCGATTAGTGTAGTAGGTAGTGACCCTGCCTGCGACGCCATAGGCCCTGGGTTCGAATCCCGGTAGGTGCAAACATTGATATGATGAATATCGATGTTTGTTTCCGAGTCATGGTTGTTTCTATACTTATCTATGTATTTATATACCGTTGCTTAGTACCCACGACACAAGACCTTAGGGATCTTAATGTGGAACTAGGTTAATGTGTTGTGTAGTGTGTGAATATTTATTTATTTATGATTTTATTAATATAAAAGCTTGTAATGAAAGCTACCGCGTTCTCATGTGAATGAGCCCTTAGGTGACTATTTGGTTTTGCTTGGTGTAGCTGCAAGTGAATCGCCATATAACTATTTCTAAGATTATAATAGGAGGAGGAGGAGAAATTATTGGCAGTGGAGGTTGAGGCTTATTTTCAGCAGTGAAGTTATCGGATCAAATGATGATGATGATGATTTTTCACAGGCGGTGTACCAATATTTGATGAATATAACAAAGAGCATTGGAACATGCAAGCGCAGTGGACATTACGCACTAAGGTTAGATCTATAACATTAAATTTTGTATTATATAGTAGTAGTGGAAGTGACTGGTTGGCGAAAACGGGAGATCCAGCCTTGTGGCGTAAGTCAAGCAGTGGACTGCAATAGGCTGATGATGATGATACAGAATGGTTGTTTTTTCAAGCTTCTATAAACATTCCTAGGTAGTTTAGAAATATGTCAATAGTACCTAAAAATAAACATATCGTAATTCCGAGATATTTCGCTTACACGCTACTCTGTATAACTATTTAAAATAAAAGTCGGCCGACTGGTCTAGTAGGTAGTGACCCTGCCTGCGACGCCATAGGTCCTGGGTGCGAATCCCGGTAGGTACAAACATTGATATGATAAATATCAATATTTGTTTCAGAGTCATGGATGTTTCTATACTTATCTATGTATTTATATACATAGATACAACACAAGACCTCAGGGATCTTACTGTGGGACTAGGTTAATGTGTTGTGTAGTGTGTGAATATAAAAAAAAAAAAAAACGGTTGTTAAAAAACGAGTTTGAAATAGTCTAAGGAAATATCAATCGGAACATTTCATTCTACTAGCCCTTGTCTCGTCATCTTCCTGTCATTTAGGTATACACACCCCTAAACACAAACGTGGCGAAGAACGTCATCTTCTTTCTTGGAGACGGCATGAGCATCGCCACCCTCGCAGCCACCAGGGCCTACCTTGGACAGAAGTACGGACATATGGGAGAGGAATTGAAGCTCAGTTTCGAAGCATTTCCCTTCACAGGTCTTTCCAAGGTTAGTAATCAATTTATATGCCATTATCTCAAAATAAAAAAGTACGGACGCGAATTAACAAGAATTTAGGGCAATGATCTCTCATTATTCATCTCTCTCATTGACGTATAGGAATGATTGGCCGTCTCTGTCGCACCGAAATATGTCACGAACATGACAGCGATACATTTACGTTCGAGTGACAAAGATAAGTAGTAGAGGGGTCATTGTTCTTCAAGAAAGTGGAAAGTCCGTGAATGAATGAGCAGGAATAACTTTACAACCAAACCATCTAAAATAAAGAAAACTTATACACCACAGATAAAAATAAAATAAAATAGCTACATACATATATAAGTCATACCCAATGTTATATGAATTATAAAACATTACTCACGGTGTATAAAAAAAGCTTAATGGACACATGAGAAGTTATACCGTGGTTTCTTGAATGCTAATCAACTGTTGAGCGTCGATTTAATTGTCAATTTTATTATGGTTTTGAGTTTTAACCATGAATTGACAGATTGTTATGTTGAGGTCTTTCATCTTATTGGATAAACCTAGGTAAAGTAGTCATTACCTGTAATATTCTACTTCTGACCCTGCTATTAAACGTGGCAGTTTTGATTAGCCAATTTCCAAAAATTTTGCCGTGTGTAGGTTTATGTATCCTATACACTAATATTTGATCCGAAAGGAAAACCCTTCAACGTTTTGCTGCTTCGCACGTTTTATATTGAGAGTGAAATGGTCAAAGGTAACGGTAACTAAGTAAAAATAGAAAAACCTTTTGAAGAGCCCTTGCAGCTATTTGGGTTATTTATAAAGGAAATCACAACTATAGTTAAGTCCTTTTTATGTGAAAATTTACGAGACAAAATTTAATCTCATTTAAAAATTCCGGTGATTCCGTGTTCTGGAAAATCAACATAATTCACGGGAAAATTTCGAGATATAATATTTACAAACTTTGCGATTACTTTCAAAACACATTAATGGAATTCTTTCCTCATCTCATTTTCTAAGAAATGTTTATGAAGCTACGTAAATGTATTATTTATTTAATAACTGTACATCCAAGTTAGTAAAAAATAAAAAGCTAAAATCTAGAACATACAAAATTAAAGATTGCCTGTAACTCCTCCGCCGCTGGCAACGTGGCTGACCGCTGGATGGCGAGGCTAAATCATTTGTCAAAAGTATTAGTCAGCCCTTCGGTCCTGGGTGCCTCGCCCAGTAAATCTAAAGCTAGAAAGCTAATTTTAATTAAATGTGTATTTCCCCTAGTTCGCCACAACGGTTACGCCAATTAAGTAAAGCCACCAGATAGAATAAATAACAAATAATTGGGTATAATTATTGTATTCTACATGAAAAATCTCCGGTTCCTTGAAGTTGTTTACTTGAGAATATTATTTTAATGTTCAAAAGGGCCTTGCTTTTATTTGCAAGAATTGAAGAAGAATATTTGGCTTTTATATAGGTAGGCGTATTTTTTGAAAATTTGTTCTGGATGATTTATGGAATGCTGTTTCTTACTTTATGCTGTAATTCCTATCATAGGTTACGAAACTAGATAGTTTAAACTAGTATTCGTAGGTTACAGTGTGTGAGCCATAATCAGGCAAATACTGAAATGCTGAATAAGTTCCATTATATTGAGTTATACAACGTGTTTTTGCTCTCAGGAAACACATTTTTAATTAGGTGCTCCGCGAAATAACATGAGGATTTTCTCATTTACGTAACATGACCAATACAATCGGGCTTATTTCCATTGTGGAAAAGAGACATCTCACTTTCACAATGGAGTCAATCCTATTAATAATATAATAATAATATAATACCTCTTTTTCGTAGACGTACTGTGTGGATCAAAACGTAGCAGATTCAGCTTGCAGCGGCACTGCATACCTAACGGGAGTGAAGGCCAATGCTGGGACCGTGGGCGTCAGTGCGGCAGTCAAGCGTGGGGACTGCAAGAAGCAGAAGGATGGTACTTACTCTGTTACTGGACTGGTGGATTGGGCACAGAAGGCTAAGAAGAAAACTGGTAAGTAGAGCTGAAGCTCATATCAATATTGGAAGTCGTTGGATATCTTTGGAAGGGAAATCTAGGTGTTTCTATACGGTAACTATGTTTCAGTTTCCATCAAAACTATAGGTAGTTAATCTTAACTCCTATTTATTTAAAATATACTCGTATGTAAAATTCGTATTTAGGAATATTTAAATTCATTCACAAAGATCACTCTCTCTTCTCTTCTGCAGTTTTTATACTCTCTCTTCTACAGTTTGCAGAAAGACATACGAACTCGACTAGTTTTAGATCACATTTGTAATCTATTGTTCTGTTTTTCCAGGCGTGATAACCACAACTCGGGTAACACACGCGTCTCCAGCTGCTTCCTACGCGCATTCGGCAGAGAGGCGGTGGGAAGCTGACACGGACCTCCTAAAGCATGCTCCTCAGTGCCAGGATATAGCAACCCAGCTGGTGAAAGGCCGGGTGGGCAGCCAGATTGACGTAACTATAACTTTGTTTCTATTTGGGTGAAGCACAAAATTCTCAAGTTTCCCAGGCAATTTACACAAATCAAAAAAGTTATACGACATACACATAAATACCTATGGTCTTGAAATAGGGTAGACAAAACTGCAGCATTATAAAGGAAACCCCACAGGCACGTTTAGTATACCGGGGACAGATGTAAATGATCAGTGACAAGTTGCTAGCTTAATGCCCGAGTTCCTTAGTTAACATGCACGGAGGGGGATGCGGCTGATGCATTAGTGGAGCATAACTAAATTGATTCATAAGGTTATTTAAAAGAGGAGAGAGCTATGCTTGGGATCTCTCTGCGTGATCGAATCAGAAATGAGGTACAAAGATCACCGACATAGCCCTACGGTCCAGCAAGCTGAAGTGGCAATGGGCAGGGCACATAGCTCGAAGAGTGGATACCACGTATCGGCAAACGCAGCGTGGGAAGGCCACCCGCGAGGTGGACGGACGACCTGGCCAAGGTCGCGGGCGTCGATTGGATGCAGGCTGCATCCGACCGGTCGGAGTGGAGGTTGTTGGAGGAGGCCTTTATCCAACAGTGGACTTCTCAGGGCTGTAAATGATGATGAACTTACATTCAAACCGTTTGCAAACTGTAACCACATCGCACGAAATAACCTTAGCTCTTTCATGGTTATTGCAGTTTTTGTTAAATATTAGTGCAGTTGGATTTTTTTGCATTTAGGTCTTGCTTTATTCATCAACAAGGTTAGTATATTTTTTTATTATTGTAAGACCCCGACACAATTATATTGTGAAAATTACCTGAGTAATAAAAGAATTGCATTGTCTAACTTATTTTATCCGATCAATGCCAGTTAAAATATCTTGAAAATTATAATCGCTCTGGTTTGCCTGTAAAATGAACAAATTTGATAAAGTAGAGGTATATTAAACACAATTTTTTATAGTGAAAAAGTCAATGAATCGTGTTTCTGCAACCACAGAAAATTAGATAATATAGTGTAGAATTTGGTTATTAAATATAACTTTCCTATATATTGTAATGGCTGAGAAAAATGGACTTAACTAACGCTAATTTTAGCGATTCGTCATCTTAAACGTTTTATTGTTGTTAGAAGACAAGATTAGGTCTAATTAATAATAATCATGTTTATTATATTAGTCAGCACTTGAACTGCTGGGCATAGGTCTTACTCTCTTCTCTATTCTGTGCTGCAGAACTTTTCTAGATCGTCTCGGAGTCTCTTTCTTTGCAACACCGTCAGGTAGAAGATGGTTTTCATTAAAAATTCTGTACATATAGGTAGATGGCTGTATTCTTTAAACGGAATAGCCAGAACTGAGGGATAGCGAATGAGATCCTATTAACACGTTTTGAAAAGCGGGGTCAGGTGGGATGATCAATGAATTGGCAGCTGAGAGAACGGCTCCAAATCCTTTAGTCGACTCTCAGAACGTGCATAGAAGGAGATGAAGCTGATGTATTATTTGATGATTTAATTGACCCGATAGCTCAGTTGGTTAGAGCGAAAGCACGCTTTGCGAGAGGTCGTGAGTTCAATCTCACTCGGGCAACTCGGGTGAAAAAAAAATCATTTCTTTATTAATATGTATTTTTTATAATTTATGATGTATTCTAGTCAAATCCCGCATCAGCATAGGATAATACTTACCATTATAATTACAGGTGGTCCTTGGCGGAGGTAGGAAGAACTTCCTGCCCAAAGCAACCAAAGACGTCGAAGGCAACTTCGGCTACAGAAGTGATGGATCAGATCTCATCCAAGAATGGCTGGCTAAGAAGAAGGAAACTGGAGCCAAGGCCAAATATGTTTCCAATAAACAGGACCTTATGGCCTTAGACCCAAGTTCCTATAATAGTGTGTTGGGACTCTTTTCTCCTGATCACATGCCTTATCATTTGGAAGCTGGTGATGATGATCCGTCTTTAAGCGAAATGACTATTAAAGGAATAGATATTTTATCGAAGAGCGAGAATGGATTTTTCTTGTTTATTGAAGGTATGATTATGACTATTAATGTAGAAGTAACTCTGCCCGATTGGTGTAGTTGGTAGTGACTCTGCCTGTGACGCCATAGGTTCTGGGTTCGAATCCCAGTAGGTGCAAACATTGAATATCGATGTTTGTTTCCAAGTATGGATGTTTCTATACGCATCTATGTACCTATTTATATACCGTTGCTTCGTACCCATGACACAAGACCTCAATGTGGGACTAGGTTAATATGTTGTGAAATGTGTGAATATTATATATATAATGTAGGTACAAATTTTCAAGCCATGCCTTTAACGCTCGTATTCTTGGAGGCTTTGCAAGGGCAATCGAATGAGATAATATGTTAGTAGTCCGGTATCCGTTATCCTTCCGTTAGTTTGATTTATGCATTGCGGAACTTTCGTCAAGGCATATCTACTCGTAGCATAACAAATAAGTAGGTATATCATAAAAACTTTTTACTGGTGCCTCCTTTCATTCAAGTAAGATAAAATATAATCTCTTAGTTTTAGCAGGGTTTCTAGAGTATTCTTATTTACTCTACAGTACAGCAATATAGATATTGGAGTGATAAATATGATAGTTCAAGTATGATACTGTAAGAACACTACCTGCGTATACATAAAGTTGCAAGTCTCTCGGTAAACTACAGGTTACATTTCGGGGAGTGTGTGTTGGGACTTCACGACCTAATTCCCCCAGCACCCTTCTACCACCGGACGACCAGGGAAACGTCAAGGCGACACCGGTTCACAGTTGAAGTGCCGAAAACTCGTACTAAGCGTTTTGCTTCTACATTCATAGTGCGAACGGCCAAGCTATGGAACTTCCTGCCTGAAACCCTGTTCCCCGTGAACTATAATCTTGCGGTCTTCAAGGCGAGAGTGAACAAGTTTATTTTAGGCAAGCGCGCTCCATCTTAGACTGCAACGGTGCTTACCATCAGGCGCGTTGTGTTCAAGAGTAAGCCTATTAATTATAAATAAAAATAAAAAAAACATAATAGGCTTATACAAAAAAACAAGTATTAAAAAATATAAATTTTTGCTAAAAGTATTATTAATTAATTTAAATTTTAGGTTTTAATTACTATAGCGCTACTGAAAATAAACCTATGACAACTTATCTTAGAAGTTATATAAGCCTTAACTTTCAGATTAAACATGTACAGATTTTAATGTTGTAAAAATTGTCACTTAGCTCGTGCTTCTCCTGCGTACCTGGCCAATCTCCGTAGAGATTGGTCGCCTTGACTGAAATACGGTAGGAGATCATCATCATATTATACAGATTTCCAAGAGCTTGAAACAGGCTGTAGAAGTGATAATGTTATACAGAATATCCTTATTCGACATTAAACCGTCAGAATAGTTTTTTTTATTTTTTATTTGCTATGTTAACTAACTCAAAACTTGGCTGGAGAAATGAACCAACTGTTTCTTGCGTATTTGATTAAATTATGCAGCTTTCACACGCTATCAATTTTCATAAAACGCAAAGGTGACTGACTGATCTTTCAACGCACAGCCGAAACTACTAGCTAATTGATCGGTAGGCTGTTTGGTAGGAAGGATTATGACTAGGAAACATGCGGTATGAACTGACTCCCCAAATTCCCATGGGAACCGGAAATAACGGGAGTTCCAAAGTTTACACGAATAAATTCGTGGGCGTCAGTAAGTTTTCACATAATCTTAAACGTTTCCAGGAGGACGTATAGACACAGCCCACCATGAAACTAAAGCGAGGAAAGCGCTTGATGAAACTGCGGAATTCGCTAAAGCGGTCGAAGCTGCAATGAAAAGGGTGAATTTGGACGAGACGTTGATAGTGGTGACCTCTGACCACAGTCACACTATGACTTATAATGGGTACAGTCGACGAGGGTCTGATATACTTGGATTGAGCAACAAGGTAAGGATAACTCTTGAATTGTAGGTACTCTCAAGTGTCTTACTCGGTAATAAATAGACCATAGAAATCTAACTGGGACAGACTCTATCTGTACAAACTACTTACTTATTATAAAATTACGTCATATGAAATCATCATCTTTCTTTGTTTACATGGATTTTGTAATGCCAAAATTTTACTATAGACTATCTTTCATTTGGATCAATGCTGGTTACTTTTTCAGTTAAACGCCAGCGTTGGCATAACAGAACATATGTTTGTAGCGAGCTGAAAAATTCCCAATTACTTCATCGTCCTAATTATTACTTCGAATTTCAGGAAAGGTTCCGAAATTTATCAGAATGGTATTAGTAGTAGGCAGTAGGTATGTAACCTTTATTAACCATTACATAACATTATTAAGCTATTATTTTCCCTTTTATTTAAGATGAATGGCTCAGACAGCATGCCGTACACTACGCTCAGCTACGCCAACGGGCCAGGGTACAAGGCACAAGAGAATCATACACGACACAACGTTATGTTGGATGACACAAGTAAGTTAAAGCCTAGCTTGTGAATCACTTGTAATGCTTGCTTTCCATGGTGCGTGATGTAACTGACGGTCGCGGACTAACCAGTACTGATGGATCGTGGGAAGAGTATTTATTGTCCGTGTTATTGCAGACATGTTAAGTAAGGTGCGCGTCTGTCCATAATCGTCGGTCGCCTATATTTCCGTTATATATATATATACTAAATTCCCGTTTTCCCCGTTGATATTATGAAAAATGCCAACTTATTGGAAGCCTATGTTAAAAATTGAACATAACCTCCAAATATTGTTATCTGGTCTCTAAGATCAGCGGTGTAATGCAGTGAAATGCAGGAAAGACCCAATTTATACCCTCAAAGCACATACCGTGCTATTACAAAAGATTCTAAACATTATTTAAGTTAAACATGGCCTAAATTTGGCATATATGCTATACATTTTGCTGTCTAACACTACATATCTAACTTTAGGCACTCTTTTGTAATAACATCGATAGTATTCAAAACAGGTAGCTGTTAAAACTATTCTACAATTCTATTGCGAGTACATAAACATAATTTACGGAAACAAACAGAGAAAATAACACTATTTGCCTCCAAAGCTTTATCTGGGTAGAATATTGCATGCAGCTGCTGCATACGGACAATATAACTAAATGTGCCATTTCTAGACATGTCAGGAGAGCCATTACATAACGTTGGTAGATAATGTGGGCCACAATCATATAGTGATATATATAGAACAATTACTTGCAGATTCATCAGCTGGAACTACAGAAGATTTTTTATTTATTTAACTGCTAGTGAACAGCGTTGTGTGAACCCTCGCGACTCTATCCGTGTAGACTGCAAAAAAAAACATCAAAACGATCCAGGATAAAAATATTTTCCCAGGATAAAAAGTTGCCTGTGTCCTTTCTATCAGGCTCTAGACCAATTTTCAGCCATATCGGTACAGTCGTTCTTGAGTTATAAATATATATAGTGTAACTAGCACGACTAGTTATATATGCAGATGAAAAAAATATAAGCGGATGCTTCTCATACTCGTAGCGCTACGAACTACGAAATTACTATGTTAGGAGCGTAGGCAAATTATTGTACTTCGCAATACATTGCTACTTTTTAAAATCTTTATTAAAATTATTAATTCCTCATGAAACTCAGACTGTGATAGCTCCTTTTATACATTTTTCGTGTAAATCTTTAAAAACTTGTATAGGTATATATTAGCTAAACTATACTATTATATTTCTAGCGGACCTGAACTATACGTTTCCGGCGCTTGTCCCGATGCAGAGAGAGTCTCACGGCGGAGAAGACGTCGCAGTCTTCGCCAAAGGTCCCTGGTCTCATCTCTTCTCGGGAAACTACGAACAGAATTACATACCTCACGCCATCGCGTACGCAGCTTGCATAGGCTCTGGACTGACCTGCTGTACTAGAGCTTTATAGTGATTACAATAGTTACTATGTATGTTTACATGGCCTAAGCTCAGGAGGGCAATCGCGCTATTATTAACTAAACCATAGCCAAAAACGTCATATTATGCACATTTCGTATAGTGCTTATACGTTGAGAATGTCTTAAACGGCGTCTGTCAAATGCAAACAGCCAAATCAAAACTAAACCAATACAAAAACGTTCCATTGAAAGGTTATAAACGTTGCCATTTTGCGCGATTGCCCTCCAGCTCTTGTATCATTAATTATATGGTTACACCACCACCATGGCCTAAGCTCAGCTTTAGATATGTGTGAGTGTACGAGCAAGCGACGCAGCGCGTATCAGATCGACGTACACTTTCACTGGTGCAAAGTTAAGACTAAGCTGAGCTTAGTCTACGCGGACGTTAGCAGATAAAAATCGTTTAGTACAAAATATTAATACTAAATAATCATGTACGTATTGTCCGATAAATGCTGTCATCCATTTCTTACACAGTTTCCGCCTATTTAGAATTACATTCATACATACATATAATCACGCCTTTATCCCTTACGGGGTAGGCAGCGCACCAAGGGTCGATAGAACCACATGGTGCCACTTCTCACCAATTTTGAGGGTATAGTTGAGATGTACAAGTTCGGTTAGTATTACATCCCTGTTAATTCCTATTTCGATATTATTTGAAATGTACTTATGATCAAATACTGTAGGTAAGGCAAATTTTTAATTATTTAAAACTGCAGAGGTACTATTTATTTTCTATGTTACTGTAATAACTTATTGATATGTAGATTAGAGTTCAATGCAAATATAAGTAGTAATAACTGATCCTTTAGGTCATGTAAGGTATAGATAATTTACTTTTTTAATAAATTGCCACTTAGCTATTAACCGAGAAGGGTTGGCGTCAAACAGGCAGGCGGCCGTAAAACAATCGCCAAATCTTTGTCACCCCATTTATAATGGAATAAGGGCAGGAAGATGATGTAAGATATGAATAACTATATTATTAGATATGCAATAATGTGCATCTATTAATAAGGAGGTGGATTGACCATTATCTATCTATATCTATACATATAATAAAATCCGGATCGCTGTCTATACATGGAAGATATATGAGAAAAAAATATAATAGGAGAACTTTATCAACGCAATAGTGCCCTAAAGAATGATTTTTGGATTTTTTGTCTGTTTGTCGGTTTGTCTGTTTGTCTGTGCGTTTGTGCACGCTAATCTGAGAAACGGCTGAACTGATTTCGATGCAGTTTTTAGGAATATATTGTGACAGGTCCCATTTAACATATAGGCTACTTTTTATCCCGGGAAAATGTTTTTATCCCGGATAATTTCGCCATTTTGTTTTTTACTGTAGTCCATGCAGACGGAGTCGCGGGCGTCCACTAGTAACTTAAATAAGGTATAATAATAAAGGTCAACCAATTTCCAAAGTCAGAAAGTTTTTCCAGAATTCTGGCTGCATTGTTGCACTGGATACTCGTAGTAAAGCAGATTTGTTGACTAAAATTGCAGCCAGCATATTGGTATAAGAGATATAATAGAGCAATTGTGGAGGTACAGTAGCGCTAACTGAGACTTAAAGCGCCGTAAGAGTAGTATTTAAGTGACTAGTGACTCCTCAAGCGGTATGATAGAGCTACATGCTGCTTACTGACACTTAAAGGGAGTAAATATATTAATATAATCTCCGTAAGAGGTATAGTAGATCTATGATGTCGTACTTACTGTTTGAGCGGTTAGAGGGCGGCAATAAGGTAAATTGTAACACCTTGAGTTGCAGTTTAGATCTACAATAGGACATTTTTGCGTCTAATGATATCACTTTTTACTTTCTTTTTAAGCCGGCTATGTGGTACTTTGTTAAATGAAATTTTAAATGATATTCCCTTATCAAAACAAAAATACCTACATGTGTTTACGAAAATAAATAGCGGAGTTGAGTGCTAAATTTTTAACTAATTATAAGTGGAAGCTGAAGCGGAATTTTCATTGCGAAGGTAAGTAAAATATAAATATATCTATACATTATTAGCAAATAATTGAGGGGCCCACTCTTTGTTGTGTATTTATAAAAAAAAATTGTTTTACATGGAGCAAAACTTTTTTTTACTAAAAATGTAAGAAAACTTTGTCTATTGACTTAAAAGTGTCATGGCTCTGGTATTAAAACACAAAAAAATAAATGCCTCCTTTTATTAAGTTTTCGTTTCGTACGTTTTACTGTTTTTACCAAATTTCATAATATAAAAATGGTGGGTGCATAAATTTGGGGATCCGTAGTCATTTCCCAAAACCACTACCTAGCCTATGCACGACTAGTAGACGAATCTCCTAGCTGAACGAGTGCTAAATTGTTTTTATTGTATGATTGGCCAAATTGAAAAGATTTGTAATTTAAATACCTACACGTCTCTGTCTGTCTACAAAATTGTTAAAATACTGTAAAATTCTGCCAGTTAAAGCCTTTGGATATTTGTAGCAATGAAATGTTATTTTTTTAATACAAGTTTGGCTTTATTTCCAACATTAACTCCTTAGGCCTCTGCGTCGAATCTTGTGGCGGCGGCGGCGGCGCGCGGACTGCAGGATCGAATGCGTAAAATCGAATGGACCGGCCGGGCCCTCGAAAATAGCGGCGCGGCAGCGGCACGGGGGCGGGCAACAAACGATGCACTCCAGTCAAGCGGTCTTGTGCAATTTTTTGTGACGTGCCGAAATGTCCGCGGGTTATTGCAATTTAGTTATTTAATAACTTAAACAATTTCTGGTCTTAATTTTCGCATTAATATTGTTCAATTTAGAATAACAAGTTGATTTTGCACGAGGAATAAAAAATTGACACACATTAATTGCGTTTAATTCAAAATCTTACACAGTAAAGGAAAGAAATAAAGATAATTTTTCACTTAATATATTCACTCGGTTTATCCTCATCACTACTCAATGAGTAATAACAATATTGGTCTTCTTTGGAAATATCAAAACTTACAGTTTCGATATCACTTCCGAAATATACGGAACCCTCATCTTCAAGCAAGACTCCCACTTGACCGCTTCCATTACTGACCATTGGCGCACACGTGACCAATTAGAGGTACAAAAGTGGTATTAAACTCAATAATTCAACCTTAAATAATTTGGAGGCTATACTTGACACTATTGGTTCTATTAATAGGGAGATATATCCCTACTTTTCAGCCCTAAATGATACAAGGGAGTTTTGTATCCCTTTAGGAGCATGGTGTTGTAAAAGATTTAATGAACACCATTGTCGAGCTAGTAGCGTTAATTACTCCTTTTGTGCAACTATCTGAAAGAGTTTGTGGTAGCTTTCTTAGAACTTTAGAAGTTAATAGTAACTGTTAATTTCTTATATGGATCTTATAGTCGTAAGATTTGCTCAAAGCTATAACATAGAAGCTTTGGTCTGTATTCTAGGGATAATAATAGCTGCTCTGCGCGCTTAACCTTCATACATTGCTCTTATAAACTTGCTTTGTCACTATCAGCGTTATATTTTATTACTAGCGCTCTTTTGTCGTCACAAACCATAATTGCAGCTACTATTCTACCTTCATAACACTTGAGATTAGAAAGTATGCTCTATTTGCAGTCAAAATGTTTGTTGGGCCGGCCCTATAGAGCCGCGTGGTGCCGGTAGAGTAGATTTTGTACCACCCCTGCCTGCCCGTGGGTATCGTACGAGGCGATTAAGGGTTTCCGGGAGGTGGGCAGCAGCGCCTCCCGTACTGACGACATAGTCCGAAAATCACACTGCGGTCACCAACCCGCCTGCCCAGCGTGGTGACTATGGGCAAAACCCCCCTGTGGCAGTAGCCTTGAGGCGTGCCCTATGTTAGGCCTACGTCCAGCAGTGGACTGCAATAGGCTGAAGAAGAAAGTGTAGCCCTAGTAATTAAATGAATAGATACCTACTGTATTTTAAATTAAAATAAAATATATTTTTCTACCAAAGTTAGATATGTTAGTTTCATTTATAAACCTGCAAAATATTGTTGAAATCCAGGTGGAACCATCAACCTAAATAATCATGTATACAGGGTGTAACAGAGAGGAGGTTATGTTGTATGTCCATTCCTGCATTGTTCAGGAATTCTCCATACAATCTAAAAAATAAACATGTGATTTCGAGTCTCAAGTCGATATGTTCTCTATTGTGGGCTATTTTTATAGCATTTCGTTTAACAATACCTATGTAATAAATAATAATATTATTAATAGCTATAGTCAATCATCAAAATATTGTAACTTTGTTCAAGAAACTGGCTGAAGACATTGAAAAGAAAGCTTTAGGTCTCACTTCCTTCCGTGCATGTCGTAAAAGTCAATAACTACCTAAGGAACTCGGGCATTCTCCCAGGCGATAAGTTGTAAGTCTTACAGAGTATCCTGAAAACCCTTGTTTGCGATCAACTTAAAAGGCGCCCTTCATAGATGTCCCTGGATGTCTAAACATGACCCCATTGACCCAGTTTACCTCCATCTGTTTTCTAATGTAATTAAGACAAATTAAAAGCGCTTTTAAAGTAAATTTCTAGAAAAATTAACCACACTTTAATTGCTTACAGTTAATTTTATAAAGCCTTATCATACATCATGTTAAATGTTGTATTATAACTATACATTGATATTTCAGTATCCCTTCCAGGTTTAATAGCAGATTCTCTCTATATGGTTGTACTGTTTCTTAAAGTGTTTGGTGGTTTGCTTAGATGAAAACAAAATAGCGGAAGATAGGGCACGTCCTTAAAATCGTCAACTAGAAATTAGGCATTCTACATAACTACACGCACGAACACACACACAGCTATAATTGTATTTAACGTTGTACACTACTGAGCGATAGAGACAAACCTATTTATTTCGAGAGTAGCGCGAGCGAGACAAGCGCGTTTCAATAGAGCATCATCGAAATAATTTCGGGTTGAGTCGTGTCAGCTCGTGTCCGAGACAATAACTATGGTAAGAAGCTACTGCAAAAACGAAACACAGCGGGTGCATTCGCACACGCACGGCACGTGTTTGCTTGTTTAACTTGTCGCACATATATGTATCATATATTTTTATCTCGCTCTGCAAAATGGCGATAAAAACAATAAGTGAATTTACAATTATTAACCTAAGAATTTAAAATTTTCGTGTACTTATGCGTGAAAAGTGATTCCATGTGATTAGTTTTTTTTTTTGTGATTAGTACAACGCACAAAAGCACATGAAGACATTTTGATAACCATTACCCCGCTTAAAATAAAAAAAGAATTTCTTCCGTCACACGAGCGCGCTATTGCTACTCTCAACTGCAAATGAGTAAAATCAGGCGACGTTGGCCTAATTTAAGCGGTTCACGCGCTGGAGACGAGTTACTATCTTCTATTTTATTTTCATCTAAGGTGGTTTGACTTATATTTGTATTTAAAGTCTCCAACATACTCGTACGTGTCGGTCATGCATTCTCCTATATACCTATATAGAAGGCATATTGTATAACATATCGTATTACAAAACAGCTGGAAATTTTGGATACAGTGATAGAAAAGTGTTAGAAAACAAATTATTCTCATCTTAAACCTAACTATTCATAATGCCTAGCCGTTTTGATGTCAAACACACACATAATGGACGAAACTCTATCATGCACCCAAATATCTAATCTCGCAAAGTTTCATGTTTACAAAATGTTAGTTGGATATAAATATCAGATCATGAATGATTAAATAGGGGCCTAAGTAATTTAATTTCCAATATAACTTTTACAGGTGACCTCCAGATTTGTTAGGGAACAAACAGGTGAAATTGCTTCGGGAACGATCTCGAATCACAAAAATATTAAGTTCCGAGGACGAATATGATGATAGTAAACAAACAAAATTATTTATAAGCTCGTTACAATATTTATAACATACACATTTTGGATGCTTTACGTACATACTGCATCTGAGGTAGGTATTCTAGTAAACCCCCCATCAGCGCAGGAAAATGTAATATCTTGGTAGGCATGAAGGCGTTTTTAAATTTTTATCTATTTGAAAAAAAAACTACATAATCGATATCATTCGACGGCCGATTGATGTAGTTGGTAGTGGCTCTGCCTGCGACGCCATAAGTCCTGGGTTCGAATCCCGGTAGGTGCAAACATTGATGTAATGAATATTGATGTTTGTTTCCGAGTCATTGATGTTTATACACTTATCCATGTATTTATATACCGTTGCTTAGTACCCACGACACAAGACCTTAGGGATCTTAGTGTGGTCTCAATGTGTTGTGAAGTGTGTGAATATTTATTTATTTATTCATGAAGTCTAGTCTGAAAGATACCTTGGATGATAATGGCTTGAAGACAAAGAACTTCTTTGATCTAACAATAAGTATACTAATTAACTCAGAAGCTGACGGAGCGTCTGCCACTTGTATTACAGTGTATAATAATTACAACAGAATAGAATATTCTAGGCGAGTGTTATAACTTGATACATATAAAACCTAAATGGCACTTTTTTGACAATACGAGTTATCTCTCAAAACAAGTGCCAGATAGGATCAGATAACAACAAGTCGCGACACGACGAGCGAGACACTACGAGCACATTTTTTCGTTCTGTGCCGCGCGACGCCTCAAGGCCCAACGCAACGTCGCGAAGTCTATCGTAAAATGGGAGGTGCTGTACACATTCGTTCCAAAAAATAAAATTGGTGATCTTGAGAAACTAAATTATGCCATCTTGTTGGTAGATCAATGTCTTTGAAAGTTATATTTAAGTTTTTTTGTAACTGTTATATTTGAGGAGATAATGAGAAAATAGTATCTTTCTTACTATGGAAATGGTCAAACTTACTTACATATCTTGATTCCGGCCTCGTTTCAAGTTGCGGTCTTCGGTATTGTGTTTATATTGAGAGAACTACAATAATGCTAACACACATAGTGTGCGCCAAACGTGCACTTTCTGCGGTACATAGAGATGTCTATTTTTATATACGAAAAAAGTTCCATACTGAACACTACAATGAAAGTAGATATTTGTAATTTTGATTTTTGACATGTCCAAAATGTAGGTCAAATGGTTTGAGAACTAAAATTACATCTAAAATTGTTAGTGGTAGTATTATTTAATAAATTCAAAAAATACGAAAAGCACAACATGCATTATAAATCTATAAAATAGTACAGATAAATTTAACTAAAAAATGTCTAAAACACAGAGAGAAAGACCATAGTTTACACGAATGAGATCTTTTTATTAAACTGTAATAAAAAATTTATTTATTTAATTTATTTAATTAAAATTTAATTTATTTATGAATCGTCTTCACAATCATCACGATAATTTCTGAGCGGAGTCTATTTCGATAACTCGTTTATATCGACAAAATTAAATTTACCTGTCTCGGATATAATCAGTTCATAAAATCTGAGAAACAAGATTTTTTAATAAATTTGTTATACATTGGGCGAATACTTGTAAGAACCGGATCAGAAGATAATAAAGATTGTGTAGTACATCTCATTACACGAGACACTGCTATGTTTTCTTGAATGTCCTTCGCGGTACTTTCTAAATCTTTATTTCGTGCCTCCGAGGCTTCTTCGGACAAAAAGCCGATAGGCATCATTGAAAAGTTCTCAATGACATCTGGCCATGGACCAGCAATTTGTGGAGACTAGACGGCAATAAAACCATGGATATAATTCCACGTAGAGCAAAGTAGTGTCATTACAGAACATACGAATGTCAATGTCGAGTTTCTCTCCTGAAGATATACACTGTCAAATGACAGCTAGCCTTCTTAAAAGTCTCGCATCTAATCCGGTTAATTCAGCAGATTTTTCTGGGTTTTCAAAAAACCTTCTAGCACAATTACCGGTGTTGGTGGTTCCACTCCCTTGCTTACAACATCAAGACGCATCCAGTTTCTTTTTTGAAGTTTTCTTGAATTGCTGATTTTCTTTCAGCAACATTCTTCTTTGCTTCATCACCTCTAGCTTGCCATGTTTTATGTCTAATCTGTAGCGATGTGAAGACAACACTCCATGGTCCGGATCCATGCATGGAGCGAGCTAAGTCCGTATTTAAACAGGTCTTCGTGCACTGGCTTGCTTCTTACTTACTAATGTCGTTCATCTCATTTGGACGCGCTTTGCAATGTCGCACACTGATGCTGCTGTGCCTGATATGTATGAGTGAATCTTACCATCTATCATCGTCAAATGCAAACTGGTGCTTTACACTTACGTCATCGCTCTTAGTAGGTTGCAGAAGCTTAATCTCTTCTTCGAATTCAGACATCTCCATTTGAACATTTCTTTTGTTTCTTTGATGAACTTGATTAGGATTGGTCGACAAAGAGATGTTGAAGGGCCGCTCATTTTCCCAAATTATTTGGCAATTCGGATGTGAGCCGGATTGGTACAAGACTTGCAAAAATACACTGACGAAATTCGTTCCTCAGTTTCACTTGTTTTCTGGTGGTAAACACTTTGATCCGAAGCCGTCAAAGCCCCATTTGCTCACGAGCAACCAGGTTTTTCCCTCAGTGTGGTAGAGAGGTTTTGGGTTTGTAGAAGTCTTGTCGTAGTAAGGTCTAGCAACGCTTGCAATTTGATTTTAGCAGAGTGTTCAGTAATTGTAACGTCTTCTTGTTTTGGGTAACATTTTTTTTTTCTTTCAGAAGCAGTAATAACTGGGATATTGAGCTACTCCTTCTTTAGCATGAAAATCCCGTAAAGTCATATAACGCCATTTGAAAGGTCATCGACACAAACAAAGCTAGGGCCTTTAGTGGAGATATACATTTATCTGAATCTGTGGTACTCCGTCCGCCAATGAAATCTTTGATCTTAGAAGCTTCTGTAGGATTTTCCATTAAAAACTTCATAATATCAGCTACATCATTTTCCCTGCAGCCCTAAGACTGCTTTGTGCAGAAAACATAATCTCGTCAGTGCTGCTAGATGCCCTAAGTACTTCAGTGCGTCTTTCTTTTGACGAGGACTTAAATCTTCAAAGGGCTTACGAGGAGAGACATGAGTACACGTAGAGGCATCGGATTTAGAAGGTAAATTCGTCTGCTCAGTAGTTTATCTTCTATTGCGTTCGTAGGTAATACTTGTAAAGGCAAATTATTTTCCTTTAGGGAATCCGGCCACGGACTTCAGACTGCAACCACTCTGAGTGTTTATTAGAAACTTTCCTTCGCTTCTTCCAGCTTGAGACCATTTAGGATAGATCCGGTAGCAAAATCGACGACACCAGTTTCTTTAAGTCTTCTTCGGCACCTTCACAAAGAGAAACGTTGCAATTCGTTTTAAGGACACCGAATAGATGATCAAAGTCACGTAGATCATTGTGTTTGCGTAAAGCGCAATAAAGGTCAAGATTTTGTAACAAATCCACGGAAAGACATATTATTAGAACGAATAGAAATCAAAACTGATGTAAAATAAAGGATTACCAACCAATTTATACTACACTACCCTCATTACTGCGTACTGCGTACAATTGTTATTCTTGTAATGTTTTAGTACTAATGATTTCAATTAATAATCACCTGCATCAAATAATTGTTGAAAATGCTAAAAATTACTCTAAGAATGACATCTGTAATTGATAGAAATGCTAATGACTACTGTCTTAATGATAATGCAATAATTTCATTAATTAATATTTAAAAGTCTAAGACCGTCTGTGGATCGATCGTTGCCCTCGTTTGCAATTAATTAATTTAATTATTATTTTTTTATTTCTGCAACATCATTTATCGATACGCATATTTAGAGGGGCCTTATTCCTCTATGATTTTAACAGAAAATTGTAAGATCCTTGTCATTGTAGTATATTATAATATAAAAATCAAACATTTCTATGTACCGCAGAAAGTGCACGTTTGGCGCACTATGTGTGTTAGCATTAATTGTAGTTCTCTCAAATATAAACACAATACCGAAGGACCGCAACTTGAAACGAGGCCGGAATCAAGAGATATGTAAGTAAGTTTGACCATTTCCATAGTAAGAAAACACTATTTCTCAATTATCTCCTCAAATATAACAGTTACAAAAAAACTTTAAATAATAACTTTCAAAGACATTGATCTACCAAACAAGATGGCATAATTAGTTTCTCAAGATTCACCAATTTTATTTTTTGGATGCGAATGTCCAGCACCTCCCATACATTGGAACCACTGTGCAACGTCGCGAAAGTCTATCGTAAAATCGTTGGCAATACGTATGATTTTACCACCACGCGTACCATAGATGCACCGCTGCACCGCGTTGGATCTCAGAGCGTAGCGCTGCGTAGAGCAACGTATTCTGAAAATGAAATGTGTTAGTACTTTTCCTAGTAGTAAATAATGAATATTTTTTAAATATTCTTACGAAAATGAAAAAAAAATTTCACCCGAGTGAGATTTGAACTCATGACCTCTCGCAAACCGTGCTTTCGCTCTAACCAACTGAGCTATCGTGTCAATTTAATAATGGATATTTTGATTCGCTCTATTAAAATCTGCGCGCAGTGTCCCGTCGCGTTCCGTCTCGATGTAATCTGACCCTTAGGCTATATGAAACAGCCGATTGATACCAACTGCTTCAAAGTATCATGATGAACAAAGTACAAGGGAAAAGTAGCGTCGGTAAACGAAAGAAATCTTGGCTGCTAAGCATTCGTGAGAGAACGAGAAAAGCTAATGTGGAGGAGCTAGTTCCGAATAGCCAGGGACAAGTCTACATTTAGTCATCTGACAGCCCATCCCGCATTGATGGAGGGCCACTATTAAAATCCAAAAAGGTCCAAAAGAAATCGCACCGCCTCAAAGTTTTCTTATAATATCCCAATCTAAAATTAATGTAATTTACAGAATACCCGCAGAAAACAGAATTCTGTCTGTTACATAACATAATTATGGTAGAACCCAATACATCGACACGCATTTCGGGGCTGCACAACTAGATATTATGCCACATATTATTGGAAGAGATGAACAAGGCCATAAGAAAGTAGGTTAATACAATAGAATCGCCTCAATAAATTCCCAGAAGACAATAATAAATGCGTAGATAATGGTGTCAGGAACTTCCAAATAAAATGGTTGACAATAAATAAAGTTATAATATATGTGTATATTTAAATGGCGCTCTCGTGTTAATTTTTCCTCTTCAAAACATAAAATAATTATTAGCTCACAATTATTGCCATAAGTCGACACCTACACGTCTACACTCATTATAAAAGGGACTTAAATTGCCAGTCGAAATTACAATTTAACTTTATACGTTGACTAAGCGTTGCTCAGAGGTGGAGAAAATCGTGTTATATTTCGTGTAGAGGCTTTATTTGACGAAAAGCCCACTAGACACTTTACTTGGAGATAATGAACCAGCCCTTAAAAAATAATATATAGTTTCCTAATTCGATATCGGTGTTAAATGACGTGATTAAATTCTTCCTGCATTTATGGGGTCGGCGCAATATGGTTTCTTTCGAAAGTTATATTGCTAAAGATTTGACAATTGTTTCACGGCCGGCTTCATAGCTGAATCTAACCGCTATTGGGAGACAAATGCCATAGACAAAGTTCCGTATTGTCTTTAAAAGGATGTACTCGTAAAATACTTTCTCCTCGTAGGCTATAGTTGTAGCAAGATAAAGGTTCGGAAACCACTACCTCAGTAACAATGTCTGTCCCCGTTCCTTCGTCACTCCATCAAATTACGCCCAAGTTTCAACTGCTAGAAGTTTTGCGGCCATTTGAATATCGGTTCATTGTGCCTAAAATACAAATCAGGCAAATTCTCTGGAATACATTAAATTTAGAGGATGATTTAATTATATTGCTGACGAAGAGAATAATTATGATTAAAAACATAAATATACGGCCGTGTTCTCGAAATGGAGTTGCCAGATCTGCAGGATTATTAAGGATATCCCTCAGCCACCTTTAGGCATAGGAGGACAGATGTAAAATCATTCAGTGACAAGTTGCTAGCTTATCGCCTGAGAGAATGCCCGAGGAGTTCCTTAGTCGACTCTTACAACATACACGGAAGGTGATGCAGCTGACGTATTCTAGTAAAGCCACGAATCAGCACAGGTCTAAAAACATTGTATACCTATTTATATATTAATCAATACACAGGGGTATTTAAACAGTTGTTTAGTACTTTAGACACAAAGTTTTACGTCAAATTTGTATTATGCGGATAGATAAATAAACAATTAAAAATGCTTTACAATCAGCAGCTTCGGCCATTCATATAAGACCTAATATAAATCATACGAGCCAAGCGAGCGAGATATGGTAATGGACGAATGAAAAACAATCCCATTGATAAACACACATAAATACAGAAATAAACGAATACAGAAACTAAATAACGATATACAACGATCAGAACACATTTCTGAATAACCAGTTAACACACACAAACCACAAAAATGCCAACATGTCGCCATGATCGTCGCATTAAGCTCATAGAAGCATATAAACATCCCCCCCACAAAGTGCAATACCAACTTTTAAATACACACTACGCGGCGCTAGTTACCATATAAAGTCACATAAAAATGACAATGTTGTACGTACAAAATTGAAGTTAGCCTTTTCACCGTTGGCGTTTCAGTGTCGAGCATGGAAGCTTGGGGTGGATTGAAATTCAGTTGCGTATCAACCTTGTAGAATGGTGCACGCCCCTTTGGAGTAAATATTGCGTAACGTAAAATATATTTGATAATAATATTGATGAGTACAAGTGGCATCGAAGTTAGCTTTGAAAGTGAAACTGAGAAAATTGAAATGGGTAAGTTTTTGTTTTATTTTTAGGATATTTGTAATAATCTGTTGTAGTGTACTTGTAGGCATAATTTTAGTTTTTTTAGTTCATTTTTCAGGCATAATATTGGTTTATACAAACAAGGACATTAACCTCAGGCTCTTAACGATATTTTAATTTTCTTGAATATTTGAGATTTGATTTTATCTAAAAAGAGCTTTTTTAGCTAACTCTATAATTCAGGAAAGTGATTAAGATAAAGGGTTTAAATTTTATTTTACGCACTATATTCTTATTTATTAAGCCTATAAAATTTATTCATTTAATTTGGATACATTAACAATCATAAATTTTAATTAACACCTTACAAAATACGTACGTCCAAGTGGACTGTAATTGTAACTACTTTAATTCTGCATTACATACAGACTTAAAATACATACGTATAAGTTAATAATACTTATTATAATAAAAATATGTATAGAATCTTTGAGATTGAACTTCAGCTACAGCATGAGTAACTAAATATTTCGTAGTTTAGCTACGAATTTTGTAGCAGTTCTACATCCGTAGCACTGCTACGTATTTATGGGATAGCTGCTGATATAAATAAATACATTGCACATCTTTCGAAAACTATTTTCTTATAGTTAATCTATAGAGAAAGGTACTATAATTAATGATGAAATAATATGATTTGTAAAGACTATTTCTTAGGCCTACACCTATAAAGTATCCACCTACATCGTGTATGTACGCCATAAATCTTAAATATTACCGAAAATTATGAAAGTACCTTGTAGGTAGAGAGTTAATTTTATGAAATTAATAAAGTATATGTACGTTATACACTAAGTCTACAGGATGTAACAAAAGGAGCACGTAAGGCGCAATGCTATTAATAACCTCTCTACAGATACGTAATCGCAATCACATTAGTGAAACAAAAATATATGTAATTTTGTATTTTATTTATTATTTAAATGATTAAAGAGCTTGAATTACTATTGACAATAATATTACTACTACATTATATAAAACTAAAAACTAAATTAATCTACACGAAATCTACATTAAATATATTTACAAAATTGCCTTCTACCGGGAGGGTGCCCAGAATGCTGGCAGCATTGCCACGTTGTATGGCAATGCTAATTTTTTGCGCAAAAAAGAGACCAGCATTCTGGTCACGGTAGCTTTCGCGTAATTTATTTGAAATTTCCCGGTAGAGGCGATGAGCCTCTGGTCCCCACGGTCCCAGTGTCTCGACGCCAAACGGCACAAACATGTAGTCTCCTGGGAGTCCTGCATATCTGCGGCGCTTGGCGTTTTCGGCTGAACATGCAGCAGCACCGGCCTTAACTGATGTTCCGCCGATGTGGGACGCAGCAAGTGTGTCAACACAAGTAGCGTCCCACACAAGCGGTCGACCCATCTCCCAAGGCACTAGCGTCATACCGTCGGGCCTTTTCCCATCGTCACGCGCTAGGCCCCTGGGCTCCAAGATTGCCGGCGCGTAGACTTTTCCAAGGGCCCGACGGATCGATTCATTTAAGTTTGCATGCCTTGGGAGGCGGCCTGAGCTGCTTATGCATGAAAGACCGTGGTGACCAAGTTGACCCACACTGTCCCCGCATTGGCAGATATGGGGGACTGTTACTGGGGCCCCGAGACGAAGCGAAGCAGCTATCCGGAATGTGGTTCTGTCCAGCATGGTACCCGTATGCGGTGATGGTAGGGCCTGCAGCCATAGTCCCGATTCCCACTCTCCGACAGCTAGTAGACGAGCGCGCTCTGCGATATTGGATGACGTTTGTATTAGCTCTTTCCGTACCAAATCGCAGAGTGGCTCATCCCACTGTCGCTGAGAGGATGGGTTCTTGGGCAGGTCCACATTCGGGCACCGTGCTATCCAATTGTTTCTGGCTTCGGCCAACCCGCAGACTGAAACACTAATATCGCCAAATGTCGGTTGTAGAATTTTTTTTATTAGTTTTTCTGTGCTGTAGGCCGAGGACAGAAACGCGGGTAGACTAACACTGGAAATTTTGCGTATGCCAAGACCCCCCATCCTGATTGGAAGGGAGGCCTGTGTCCAAATACGGTCGTTAATTTGGATGTTGAATGGGTGCGTAATTGTTTTCTGAATGATGGAATCTAATAGGTCGAGTAAATTAGGGTGTTTCCAAACATTGCAGCATCGGAGGATGTATGTGCATTTTGGAACGAAAAGACAGTGTTTAATTATGCAGTGGGCCATATGCGTATTAATTTTTTGAAGGCGATCCGAAACTGAATGGAAGCTATTGATTGTGTTTTCAAAGAATGGGCCCACTGCGTCGTCAAAGATCGGAGACCCAAGGAGGCAAAGAGTACTTTTGTTTAAAATTTTGATGTCCGGTGCGATATTTTGGAATTTGGAGACTGTGTCAGATGTGAAATTTTGATTGCTGCTATTTATAAAGAGTTCGCATTTTGAAAAGTTTAGTTGAAAGGTGTAATTTTGAGTCTCAAATTTTGAATTCGAGTCTCCTACTTAGGTTCCCTATTCAATTTCAATTTCATAGCATTTTCCTTAACATGCCCCTATTGTTACACTCTGTATAACACCTGTACGCAAACAAAAGTTACTTCAGAATGTTAATAACACTTCGTGAAGCGAATGATAAGTAAAATTTCCCATGTAAGATTTTCTTACATAGGAAATGTTAATTATTAAACATTTTGGTATAAAGATCCTATTAAAGTTGACGAGTTTCTAAAAAGTTCGAGAAAAGTTGAACATAAACATTAGAGTACATAAAGTACGCATCAAGTAGCTAATGCTTTCTGGCTTCCCACATTGCGTGATTTTGCGAATCATTCGGCCGACGACAGCGGATAGACATGCACGTAATATGTCTCTATACTACGGACGAAACTCTTTCCACGGTGCGTCGGTCGGGGAGGTCTGCGTCTGTGCGCAATATCACGGATCGTTTTCTTTTTCGAGTAAAATATTGAATAGCTTGTTTTGAACCAAAAAAAATCACTGGCTGAATACTTATGATTCTGTATTATATATTTTTTCCGATTTTAATTAGATATGACGATTTCTTTAAATAAGTACGTAATTTCTGACAAACGGGCCCTTAAATAGGTAATAAACAAACTTGCAGCTTTTACATAGATTTTGGTACACGGCCGCATCGCGTAACAATCTCTTTGGGAATTTTAATCTCTATTGTAATTGGAAGTAAGCTTGTGTAACTGGTTGGATCTAAATGTCCCCTCTACACTCTTAGTCACACCGATATTTTAAATATTATTATGTGAAATTATCGCGATCGATTGAGGGACCACCTTCTGATTGCAACATTTTATTATTGAGTGGACAAAAAGAGATGATATTGTATAGAATTAGTTTTACAAATCTTTTACTAAGAGTAGTCATTTACAGGAGTTCAAAATTTTAACTAGATTCCAAGTTATGGTTACCTGGCAGTCACGACTGTAGGTCCACATTTAACCGAATGTAACTATTGAGTGCCAACTTTTACAAATTAATGGTTGAATTTACAATTATTTGAGAACTTTTACTAAAGGTTAATATATTCAAAAGCTCAAAATTCCAATGTGGATAATGGGAACGCACACCTACACTCGCCTGCCAGAGAAATAAATTTGTTTTTGTATTGAAGGATATTTGTGTAATTAATTATATTTGTTCCTGCTTCCTACGTGATTGTTGTGTGTTCAATCATTCTTTGAAGTAATTGGATAATTAGAAAACAGGATTACCGATATAATAAGATATTATATTTATTTGTACGCCCGCTGGTTGGATTTTAAAATAATTTTAGATTTCATGATAGTATTTCTTCTTAATGTAGGAAATACAACAAACATACATACATATTATCACGCCTTTATCCCTTACGGGGAAGGCAGACCACTAGATACGAGTATTAGGAAATCGCGGGATGCAAGATCAAACGTGGCAATGATTGAGTCTTAGGCAGTTACGAGTACTTGAGACAATAAAATTGTTATGGCAATATTTTACCTGCATTGATGCGGGGCATTACTGGAATAAACTTTATTTCTTTACTAGCTGTGCCCGCGACTTCATGCGCGTGATATAGTGACTTTCGTCAGCATTTTTAATTTTTTAGGCTAATTTTGCAAGTAAAACACATGTACACCTTTAGGGTATTTTTTTTACAAACTTTGTAGTATTTATTTTAATCAAAGCTTCTAGCTTAAAAAATTACGTAATTTCCATACAAACTTTCATCCCCTATTTCAACCCCTTACATCCCTTTTTTGCATTAAAAAGTAGCCTATGTCCTTTCTCAGGCTCTAGAATATCTCTGCACCAAATTTCATTTAAATCGGTTCAGTAGTTTAGGCGTGATTGCGTAACACACAGACAGACAGAGTTACTTTCGCATTTATAATATTAAGTGAGGATTGCATGTCTAAAGGTTTGTACAATGGCGGAATTAATGCTATGCAGCATTCTCTACCAGTCAACCAATATTTGTGGTGAGAATGTACAGGTAGCGCAATGGACAAAACAATTTTAAAGATTGGCTATACATAAAAATAAATATGAAATAACAAACACCACTAGTAGCTAAGCACACTTAATTCTATAATTAGTACATATTACACATAATACGACATTAGACATGGAGCAGGTTCTGGACTCTCCTGAAGTGCTCAGTTACTCTCGACTTAAATATCTCCACAGTAGAAGACTCCCGAATCGTTACTGGTAGATCGTTCCATAAGCGAACAGCAGTGGCAGTTAAAGAGTCAGATATATACGAGTAAGAATAACAGCGGACTTTGCTAGGATTACATTTTAGTCCAACACCCTGTTACTTATAATATTTCATTTTTGTAAATAAAAATGTAATGTGTTTAAGTGTAAAAAAATAACACACAGGCATTATCCCGGGTTAACATTTTTATCCCGGATAATTTGGACATTTAGTTTGTTCTGCAGTATGTACGATCGGGCGCGGACGGAGTTGCAGGCGTCCACTAGTGTCAAATATATAGGCAAAGTGTGAACGATGAACTATCCAATGTAAATTTAAAATGACTGTTACGTTGAAGCTTTGAAACATTGTGTCAAGAAATCCGTGGGACTCGCAAATTGCGTAAAACTTTCTCACAACTTTAATAAATAAACTCAGTAGGTACATGCGTTTTGGAATTATTATTAAGCACGGAGTCACCTTAATTAGTCATAGGATCGCCCGATACAATTGGCGCGGAGAGCAAAGATGATACTGATAATCAAAGCAAAAAATACATTTCCTGCGAGTAATAACACTGTCGTATAACTCAACATAATGGTACTTGTTCAGCATTTCAGTATCTGCCTGGCTGTCATCTACACCCTGTATACAGTATCCCGTGGTAATGCGGGGCTTCACTAAAATACATCGGCTGCATATCTTTCCGTGCATGTCGAAGGAGTCGACTAAAGATCTCGGCATTCTCCCGGCGATAAGCTAGCTATTTGTCACTTATCATTAACATCTGTCCCCGCTAACATGTTAAACATGGCTGTGGAATCTCCTCTATAATCTTGCGGTTCTAGCTAGCCCATTTCGTGACCACAGCCGCATCTATGTGTATGTATGTAACTATAGATCTCAAATACATTTCCGAACGTTTCGAGTTATTCTCCTCCTGCGACAGACCACTCCGGTCTAGCCGCAACAAAACCCTCCGTGAGCCCGAGCGCAATGCTGCTCTGTATTCCGACTCTTTTACTGCTACTGCTGTTCGCTTGTGGAATAATCTACCAGTAAGGATTCGATAGTCTTCTACTGTGGAGGTATTCAAGTCAAGAGTAACTGAGCACTACATGAGAGTCCAAAACCAGATTATTGTATAACCAGTTTATCTATTTAAAATTTTATCTTTAATATTTATTTTTATGTATCGATATTTTTATGTTCCATTTGTTGGTTTTTTTAATTTGTACTTTTATGTACTTACCTATCTATAATTTTTAGTTTTTATTTTCAATTTATTTTTTGCTCCATTGCACTACGTACATATTCTCGCCAGAAATAGTGGTTAACTGGTAGAGAATGCTACATAGCATTAAGTTCGCCCATGTACACTGTTTAAATGTGCAAGAATTTTATTATTATTATTGTATCTCTGTTTAAATTCTCGGGACTACAGAGTCCCGGTCCTTTGAGAGGCGTGCATCGGGCCGTACCCAAGATGTAGAGGCCCTTTTAGAGAACTTTAATATGGTGTGGGATACACATGGCGGATACCATCGCCGACCGCACAATATGATACACCCGGCGATGGTCCCCGCCATGTGCAAGACTATTATTATTATAGATACTTTTAACAATATTATGAATCTCCCATGAAACACTGAATAAAGTTACTTTACTTTTTTTATAAATGTTATTGCTTATAATCTTGAAACTTTATTTTATTTATAAAACATTAATAAGAAAATGAAAAAATTCTTCACGCGAGTGAGATTTGAACTCACGACCTTTGATTTTATTCAGTCAAAACGTATTCGTATGATTATCCGTTCAGTTGAATCGGCTCACTTATAATTAGTATTTCAGAGATTGTTCACTTTTCCACTTAATGAGCAAGATGTGAATTTAATAGTTTATGATTTTCGTTCACTTATAATAGATGTGTACAGTCAAACCAAATTATCTATGAACTGAGTGACGACACTCGTCTCTGTGTAACGGAACTATTATAAATCAATGTGGCTATTGTAGTTCTATTTTTTGCTACTTTACTACAGATCTGGTAAATTTCTATAGTATCATTCGTAAATGTAATTTATAAGTAAATAAATTTCAGTACGCCAAGTCTTAATACAAGAATACCGTATATGTTATTTCTCTGCATGAAATTAAAGCAGCGCGCAAAGTTGTGATGTAAATTGAATTACCTGTGCGGATTTTTCCAAACGTCAGATAGCCTATCTAGAGAATAATTAACATTATTAGAGCAAGACAGCGTCAACTTTATTCTTCTGATAGTTTATTGATCTGACGTTTGGAAAAATCGGCCCTAAATACAGCATAGAAGACTAAGGTACTTTCTTTCGATAAATAGTCTACCTGCCTATGCTGATGCGATACTTGGACTTGACTAGAATACATCAGCTGCATCTCCCTCCGTGCATGTCCAAGCATCGACTGTCGAAATTAAGGGACGATCTCTTAGGCGATGGGCTAGTTACACTCCTATAGCTAGGACAGCTGTTTATCTATGTACGTAGTATACCTATTCTAATAAACCCTTGTTAGGCCCCCCAGGGAGTTTCTATGTTTTATTTACATTTCTCTGGTTGCTGGTCTGGTCTATTGAAGTTGCAGTAGTGTCTACTCACTCTTGCCTCAGCATAAACAGAATAATCCAAGAAACTTAAGTCATTGCGATATTCCACAGAAAACTAGCACGTCATATCGGTTGAAATATCGCAGTAATTCCATATTCTTTATTGTACACAGACATTATATAAAGAAAAACATTTTACATTGACAATGTACAAAGGCGTGCTTATCCATATAAGAGATTTCTTCCAGCTAACCACTTTAATTTTAATTAACGTTGTTGAAATTAAAATGGAGATGAAATTAATCATTAAATTACTAGGAAGATAACTTCATTATAAAGTACTTCAGTACAAACAATGTATGAATTAAGTGGAGATAGTTATAGAGACAGTTCAGGAGTTACTTAATCCGAGGTAGAGTTTAATCCTTAAAGTTTGCATATGTCGTATCAGCGCCAGGTTTAATTCAGGTTTCAAAAGTTATAATTGCTTAATGTTAAACATTTTCAGAGAGTTTCGCTGGATTTTCTGTTGGAATTATTTTACCTTGAGAGATGTGGCTTAGGCTAGCGTAATATAATAATTTCCACTTATTACATATATCACATATATACATACATTAATCACGCCTTTATCCCTTACGGGGTAGGCAGAGCACCAAGGGCCGATAGAACCAAATGGTGCCACTTCTGACCAATTTTGAGGGTATAGTTGAGATGTACAAGTTCGGTTAGTAGTGACAGGTGGTCAGCCCATCGCCCACAAAACACCAAGACCCTCTTGTTCCTGTACTGACTTGTACAGTATGTGCGGGAAGAGAAGCAGCTATAGTCTAACCAGTTAACTATATTAATAATTATTACCAATATTAATTAAACTATTTGGAAAATTATAATTGTTTTCCTAAACATTAGTTAGTAGGTACACAATAAATTGATATTACGAGTAATAACATATTATGATATACCTATATATGGTACAGAACAGTAAACCACAAGCTATTATATAGGTACTTATTCATACGAGCTAATAGAACCACTTTAGTTATTTGAGCACATAGGTATTGAATTAAAGGACCTATTAACATCAAAGGTAAATGTAAATGCTTTTAGAACAAAGCAACGATTTTACGGTATTATTTCACTACATAAATTATGAAATACAATCGCTTTCGGCTGTCTGTCTGTCCCTAGTATGATAAACCTTTAAAACTACGCAACGGTTTTTGTAATAGATAGAGTGATTCAAGAGGAAGGTTTGTAAGTATGTATAACCAGGACTCGCTGATGCGGGGCCTCACTAGAAAACGTCAGCTGCATTTCCTACCATGCATGTAGTAGGAGTCGACTAAGGAACCCGGGCATTATCACTGGTGTTAAAACACATTATAATCTGTTCCCGCTATGCAACGTAGCTCTGGGTTCTCCCTTATGATCCTGCAGTTTTGGCTACCCCGTTTTGGGAACGTTTAGCGTAGCGGGGACAGATGTTAGTGATCAGTGACAAGTTGCTAGCTTATCGCCTGAGAGGGTGCCCGAGTTCCTTAGTGGACTCTTACGACATGCACGGACGGAGATGCATCATGCAGTTGATGTATTCTGGTGAAACCCCGTATCAGTACAGGGGGTCAATTCTTGAAAAGTCTCTAGTTGGAACGAAGCCGAAACGGAACTGTTGTAGACACTCAGAACAAAGCAATAATTACTTTATGGTGAAGTAATTAGACACGTTTCGGCACGGGACAGATATTTGTTTTTATTCTGTCATACTCGCGACCAATGCGTGCTAAAATATACCTTATTGCTCAAGCTTCGCACCGCGTTTCGTTAACGGTTGGTAAGTGGTTGCGTTTCGACTCAAAATTTTTCAAGAATTGCCCCTGTAAATTATGATATAGAACAAAATATATTTATTAATTTGGTAGCGGGACTAATATACTTGTACCTCTACTATACACATGTTTTCCAAACCTGCGCAATGCCTTAAATTACTATTTTAAGGTGACTTTACATTGAAGCGAATTCTAAAGTTAGGTAAATTAAAGGTATAACGTTCATTAGCAATACAGACGAGTACAGGTGAAAGCTATAGGTATATTATTGATGAAACTGATAAAGAAAAATATACATTTTCATATTCTATAACTATTTTATTTATACTAACACAATATGGACTAGCGTAAGTTTTGGTCTGAAATAAAAACAATTATTATTATTATTGTATCTCTGTCAAAATTCTCGGGACTACAGAGTCCCGGTCCTTTGAGAGGCGTGCAACGGGCCGTGGCCAAGATGTAGAGACCCTTTTTAGAGAACTTTAATATGGTGTGGGATACACGTGACGGATACCATCGCCGACCGCACAATATGATACACCCGGCGATGGTCCCCGCCATGTGCAAGACTATTGGAGTGCAGATCTATGTCATGCGATGGAAACATAGGCTATGGGGCTGAATGTTGGGTGGGGTTGGGTAACTGGGCTATTGAAGGAGACTAACGGACGCCTGCCATTACAACTAAGTCTCATAATTGTTTGGTGGCAGGCGGTGACTCGCCAACTTATTTTATGGGCCCCCTGATATAGCCATATGGTGAGCGGCTAAGGGAAACTGTTCTTCTTCAGACCTCACTCCGGCGCCGGAGATGAGGAAAAGTGTATTCTTCCGGGAGCACTTCAGGTCCGTGGGAACGCTACCTCCCAACAGCTCGCCACAAGCTGCCCCGCGGGCTTATTATTATTATTTTAACTAAAATATATCAGATGCATCTCCTTCCATGCATGTCGTAAGAGTAGACCAGAAGATTCGTTTGTTCTCTCAGGCGATTCTCAACTAACAGCCAATTTCAATAACCGATCTCGTGAGATTTTTTACATATTTCAGAAAAAATGTCACCGTAAAGTAATTATCGCTTTGTTCTGAGCGGCGTCTACAACGGTTCCGTTTCGCCTTCGTTCCAACTCGAGACATTTCGAGAGTTGGCCCCCGAGGGGCTAATTCTTGATTTTTTTTAGCCAAAACGCAACCACTAACGAAACGCGGTGTGAAGAAATATATAGTTACATATACATTTGAGAATTGGCCCCCAGATATAAGTCTACTTACTTTCATGAAACCATTTCTATGGCACCTTAAACACAAAAACAAAAATATAGGATGCTAAAATCATCACCCTCCAAACCCAGTTGTCAGGGAAAAACCCTAATGCTCGATGTTTCGTTACCAATACTTTTAGTCTAGTTTAATCTACACTAACCTTTACTAACTTTTCCCGATGTTTGAGCTCTTTCATTAACTGGGGGGTAAATGAACGTTTAGTGGAATTGACTTAGTAATGTTATTACTCACTAGCTTTTAGTTACTTAGGATTTATATTAAAAATGTATTTTTTACTTATCGTAATGAAATTGTACGACTTCGTCTACGTTGAATAATAGACATTCTAAAGAAAAATACCCGAAAATAACGAAAACTTTTTTCATGTAGGTAATAAAATTAAAGCCAGCAGCTTTCCTGAGCTGTATTATTTTGTTGTAATTAAATTAAACTTTTTCTCGTGATTATTCAATTTGTATAAATAATGTTATGCTATTTCTTTAAAACAAGAATGGTTCCGTACTATTATCCTCCCACCAGAAACCCCCTTGAATAATATATCTGTTATTATTTTAGATGTATTTGCGGAGGTAAAATTCATGAAATGCACCATTATGGCACAAAGGCAGATAGACTGCCATACGCTACACAAACGGACAGTCACATAGATGGACGGACGGACAGCTTAATAAGAGGGTCCGGTTTTTGTACTTTAAGGCGGTGTGATCAGACAAAAGAGGCATTTTAGAATCGATTTTTTAAATACTTGTCCGATTACCACAGCCCTAATTTTTTTATATGTTATTATTTAAATCTTTATCTAGTTTGTGGCCAACGTGGAAACTCAATTACTTAAAAAATTCTCGATAGAATTTCGATTTGAAAATTACCTTTTTTACGATTTTATAAGCGAAATATCTTGAAAACTACCGTGAATATCAACACGAAACCTGCATAGTTGTATAGCGCTTTATCAGATCTAGTTTATGGCCAAAGTACATTTTTTGTAAATTTTGAAGATAATTAACAATTAATAAAAAACACATCTACAACTACGCTGTGTTCTAATCCTTGCACTGGCCAGTCTCGCTCGGAACATTCAGTACCGCCGTGACCACTGTCAACGCTGGTTCTGTGCTTGTTTTTTCGCGCGCAAATACATAATATAAAATACTATATTTATTTAGTAAGTAGACTTGGGAAATCGTAGTGTAACAAAAGTTAAAAAAAGACTTACGTAGAAAACGTTAAATACCTACCTACATAGATACTTTATAGTATGTTTTAGATTGTACTAACGCCCGCCCACGGCTTTGCCCGCGTGAGAGTGCCTTACTCCCGTGCGAAGCCGAGGCGGGTCCCTAGTTACATTATAAACCTTCCTTGTGAATCACTTTATCTATTAAAAAATCCGCATCAAAAAAATCCGTTCCCTAGTTTGAAAGATCTAAGCATACATAGGGACAGACATCAGAAAGCGACTTTGTTTTATAATATGTAGTGATTTCGTATTTAAAAATGATATTCATAAGTAGGTAATTATGTTACGTGTCTATTTTACCATTTCTATGACCTAGTATAATTTTATGTATCTACTTAGTTTTTTTGGGGTGTATGGGGTCCCATATAACTTCTAACGGGACCCAAGCCATCCTCACCTGCTCGCGGTGCACCCTGCAGAACAACGAACGAGGCTCTGGCGACCCGCCAACACGCATTGGACCAGCGTGGCGGGTTACGGTCCAAACCCCCCCCCCCATGAGTAGTAATCTAGGAAGGCCCCAAGTGCCCGGCGGCTCCGGAGGCGACACTGGCGTGTCCGACAGGCGCCGGTCAAGTGCCGGAGCCAGGGGTGCTAAGAATCCCCGGGCGGGTTCCAACTGTACGACGACTAATGCTTCGAAAATGGACCATAGGCGTGGGTTATCGCTGGTGACGTACAATGCGCGCACGCTGAAGGAGGACACAAAGCTCGATGAGCTGGAAGAGGAAATGAGTAAGTTGCGGTGGGATATTGTAGGGTTATCTGAGGTCCGAAGACAGGGAGAGGATACGATAACCCTGAAATCTGGCAACTTACTCTACCACCGGGAAGGTGATCATAAGTCCCAGGGTGGTGTTGGGTTTATCGTCCACAAGTCCCTCGTAAACAACATCGAATCCATCACGAGTGTATCGAGCAGGGTAGCATACCTGATACTCAGAGTATCAAAAAGGTACTCGTTGAAGGTCATCCAGGTATACGCGCCGACCTCGACGCATCCAGATGACGAGGTGGAGGTTATGTATGAGGACATAAGTACAGCCATACATACCTCTAAAACTCATTTCTGTGTTGTTATGGGGGACTTCAATGCGAAACTGGGCAAGCGGGGTGAGAATGAGTTGAAAGTGGGACAATTTAGATCCGGCGACAGGAACCCCAGGGGCCAGAGGCTGGCCGATTTTCTAGAGATGGAGGGACTCTTTATGATGAACTCCTTCTTCAAGAAGCCGCCTCATAGGAAATGGACCTGGCTCCATCCCAACAAGCACACGAGGAACGAGATAGACTTCATATTGACCACCGATAGACGGATATTCAATGATGTCTCAGTGATCAACAGGGTGAAAACCGGTAGCGATCACCGAATGGTTCGAGGCACATTGAATATTAATGTCAAACGGGAGAGATCACGACTAGTGAAGTCTACATTACGACCCTCATCCGTGCACATTCAAAACCCCGAGAGCTTTCAACTCGAGCTGACAAACCGCTTTGCTTGCCTAGAGGATTGCATGTCAGTGGACGATATAAATAACAGGCTGGTAGAAACTGTCCACACGGTGGGGTCTAAATTCTTTAGACCTAACCGTAGAAATAGACCCCAGAAACTGACTGGTCATACCCTCAACCTCATGGCAGAAAGGCGCGCAATGTCTCTGCAGTCCTCTGATGACGCTGAAGCATATCGGCAGCTCAATAGACGTATCTCCAAGTCTCTGCGACACGACATCCGCAGCTTTAATACTCGCTGCATTAAGGAGACAATAGAGCGAAACCAAGGCTCCAAAGTGTTCGCGAGAGAATTATCTATTGGGCAGAGCCAGTTAACGAAGCTGAAGACAGAGGACGGCAGTGTAGCGTCTACCATACCAGAGGTGCTAAGGGAGATTGAGAGGTTCTATGGACAGCTATATACCTTGGTCACTAAACCTGTTAGATTAGGCAAAGACCCAAGAGCCAAGCTCACCCGACACTATACTGAAGACATCCCGGATATCAGCCTGTACGAGATTAGGACTGCCCTTAAACAACTCAAAAACAACAAAGCGCCGGGCGACGATGGAATTACAACAGAGCTTCTAAGAGCGGGTGGAACTCCGGTACTGAAGGTCCTCCAAAGGCTCTTCAATTCCGTCCTGCTCGAAGGGGTAACGCCGGAAGCATGGAACAGAAGTGTGGTGGTGCTGTTCTTTAAAAAAGGCGATAAAGCCTTGCTGAAGAACTATAGACCCATCTCGCTTCTGAGCCATGTCTACAAGTTGTTTTCAAGGGTAATCACGAATCGTCTTGCTCGCAGGTTTGATGACTTCCAGCCTCCCGAACAAGCCGGTTTCCGAAAAGGGTTTAGTACCATAGATCATATCCACACGCTACGGCAGATTATACAAAAAACGGAAGAGTATAATCGGCCACTATGCCTAGCGTTCGTGGACTATGAGAAGGCCTTTGATTCGATCGAGACATGGGCAGTGTTGCGGTCTCTCCAGCGGTGCCATATTGACCATCGATATATCGAAGTGCTGAAGTGTTTATACAGCAATGCCACCATGTCGGTACGAGTACAGGAGCGGAGCACTGAGCCGATTTCCTTGCAGAGGGGAGTGAGACAAGGAGATGTTATTTCTCCGAAGCTCTTCACCAATGCAGTGGAAGACGCCTTTAAGCTTCTCGAATGGAAAGGACTCGGCATCAATATCAATGGCGAATACATCACTCACCTTCGGTTCGCAGACGACATCGTGGTCATGGCAGAATCGCTGAAGGATCTAAGCACAATGCTCGATGGCCTCAATCGAGTCTCCCAACAGGTGGGCCTGAAGATGAACATGGACAAGACGAAGATCATGTCGAACGTCCATGTGCCGCCCACTCCTGTACTGGTTGGGAGCTCGATGCTTGAAGTTGTTGACGAGTATGTTTACCTGGGACAGACGGTCAAACTAGGTAAGTCCAACTTTGAGAAGGAGGTAACTCGGCGAATCCAACTCGGCTGGGCAGCGTTCGGGAAACTACGAAGCTTATTTGTGTCCAAGATACCCCAGTCCTTAAAGACGAAGGTGTTCAACCAGTGCGTGCTGCCGGTGATGACCTACGGTGCCGAGACGTGGTCTCTAACTATGTGCCTCATAAAAAAGCTCAGGATCGCACAGCGAGCGATGGAGAGAGCTATGCTTGGGATCTCTCTGCGTGATCGAATCAAAAATGAGGAGATCCGCAGACGTACAAAGATCACCGACATAGCTGAACGGTCCAGCAAGCTGAAGTGGCAATGGGCAGGGCACATAGCTCGAAGAACTGATGGCCGATGGAGTCGGAAAGTTCTAGAGTGGATACCACGTATCGGCAAGCGCAGCGTGGGAAGGCCACCCGCGAGGTGGACGGATGACCTGGCCTAGGTTGCGGGCGTCGGTTGGATGCAGGCTGCTTCCGACCGGTCGGAATGGAGGTTGTTGGGGGAGGCCTATGTCCAACAGTGGACTTCTCAGGGCTGTAAATGATGAATGATGAAATGACTTAGTTTTTTAGATCCACAAAATCCCGGGAAAAAATCCGGGATTTTTCCGAACATTTTGTGCAAAAGTTTACGTGTGTTAGTTAGTATAGTCCTCTTTATGACATTAAACTGCAAATAACTTAGTATTAATAGCAAATATAACAAGTAGCAGTATATACAAGGTGTAACAAAAAGGGTATGGTAAGCGATATACTATAAAAACAACCCACTGCAGATAACATATCCCGAAATTTTTAGACTAGAAATCGCATGTTTATTTTTCAAGATTGTATGTTCATAATATTCCCGAGTAGGTTAGGTGTTCTCCATACTATCTGGACAAATAAATATGTGATTTTAGTCTTAAATTTTGGTGATAGGTTCTTTATAGTGGGTTATATTCATAGCTTTTCGGTTAACATACCCCTTTTGTTACACCCTGTATATACACTACTTTGGGGGATAATGGGCGTGACTATTATGTATATAGGTATATGTATATGATTTCAAATTGTTTCGAACATAAATCCCTAAGTTGCCCGCGAATCCCTAGCTGTCCCGCGACTTCGTTCGCGTGAAATAGTGACTTTCGGCAGCATTTTAATTTTTTTAGGCTAATTATTTTGCAAGTAAAACACATGTACATTAAAATAAGTTATTAAGCTTATTTGAGTACATTTTTATATGCGACGTTTTTAGTACGATTTTTAAAAGAGCTGTTTGTTGCATATTGTCCTGCTTGATGATCATTATGAAGTTGTACTCGCATATTTGTAGTGAGACAAAACTTTTAAAAATGACGAAAATTCCATACAAACATTCATCCCCTATTTCAAACCCTTACATTCCTTTTTTGCATATGGCGCGCAGTGCTTGGCAAGTTTCTTACTTAATTCTCTGTATTGTTCTGTTCTATATTTTTATTTTCTGAGCCCTAAGCTTTTTTCCGATGTCATCACACAAAATTTTTCACCCCCTATTTTTAGCACCTTTAGGGTATTCTTTTACAAACTTTGAATGTCGTATTTATTTATATCTAATGAAAAGCCTAAAAGCTTCTAGCTTAAAAAATGACGTAATTTCCATACAAACTTTCATCCACTATTTCAACACCTTACATCTCTTTTTTGCATTAAAAAGTAGCCTATGTCCTTTCTTAGGCTCTAGACAATCTCTGTACCAAATTTAATTTAAATCGGTTCAGTAGTTTAGGCGTGATTGCGTAACACACAGACAGACAGAGTTACTTTCGCATTTATAATCCGAAGGAAGAATTTGAAGATCATACTTTAATACCACTTTGGGGTAGAAGAGTTATAAATAATAATGTGTATTATTCAGCAACTGCAACCTATAACCGATCATAGTTATTTGTTTAGGAGATATTTTTTAATTGCACATCAAATAAATAATCGCCCATCAATTTAATTTCATCTTTTATATTAAATTATATATATATATATATTATATATATTAAAGTATATAAAAGCATTAATCAAAGTATAAATACATACATATAATCACGCCTTTATCCCTTACAGGGTAGGCTGAGTACCAAGGGCCGATAGAACCACATGGTGCCACTTATGACCAATTTTGAGGGTATAGTTGAGATATACAAGTTCGGTTAGTATTGACAGATGGTCAGCCCATCGCCTACAAAATATCAAGACCCTCTTGTTCCTCTACTGACTTGTACAGTATGCCCTTTATATACTTTATTACAGCAATTAAATTATTTTAGTACAAATAAACTCAATGTTTTTCAAAACAATTACAGCAGATAATTCGAAAATACATAATATCAGCCCAACATAAACTGTTTTCCTCGAATGCAAGACAAATTAATACCTTTTGGTACAAAAATACTACAATCTCATCATAAATACTGACTGCACATCAAATTAACCTTAGCGCACAACTAGTATAAGACGAATGACGTTTTGTCGGTGTAACAGTTCCCTTTTCATACAATGATAAAAATAATAAGTTAGGTTAGGTTAGAGTATGACAAACAACGCACGAGCCGAGCGAGCGGAACGAGCGTGCCGCGGCAGCTGCCGGTGAAGTTTCAGAATCGAATTGATGAAACGATATTTTAGTGTTGATCTCACTCATTATGTTATGTTTTGTTTATTTAATTCGGCCTTAGAAAATGGCTTAAAAACAAAAATTTTACCAATAGACGATTTAAAAAAAACCAGTTACGCTCAAAACGTTCAAAAACCTGATCAACCCTAATAGAGAGCACAAGTGATTCAAAAAACAGCTATGTATCACACAATAACCAATAAGACCATTTAATTAGTCGATATCGCCCGATACAATTGGCGCGGAAAACAAACATTAGGTACGGATAATCAAAATAAAATTGCATTTCCTGCGAGTTATAATATTGTCGTGTAACTCAACCCTATAGCACTTGTTCAGCATTCCAGTATTTGCCTGGCTGTCACCTACACCCTGTAAATTTTTTAATTATATTTACAATTTACGCAGTAAGCAACCCAGTTACAAAATTTATTATACAGGAAAGAAATTAAAATCCCGGCAATTAATCCCGAATTCAACCAGAATACGGATGGCGACAGAATAAGGACGTCCGCGGCAGATTGCGCTGGTTGCGGGGGGCGCCCCGCAGTTACGTCTACCTCAACCCCCTCAAATACCTAAAATTCGTCTATTGGAGCGCCTTAAGTTCCAACCCTTAAAATTAAGTACATACAGGGTGATTTTTGGTCGTCAACGTTCCCGAAAACTACGGAATCTCCTCATCATCACGATCATTTTTCTCCATGGAAGCATACCTGGGAAGTGTCTGGTTTCCAAAATATTAGGGTCCAAAGTTCAGTAAATAGACTGCGTTTTTCTGCATAAATGCACATAGACGCGCGTAGCAGGATTTTTTCACGAAAAATAATTAATATCGGTCTATAAAAAAACTAACATAAACACTAGACACTATAAATTTCGCACGATCAAGGAATTTAAATTAAAAAAAAAAAAAAAAATCCCAGCATTTTTTTTGGCATAAACTTACTTTATTTCATGTATAGAATACGTACCCTTCGTTAAAGGTGGCCACAAAAAAACATCCTGTATAGTCAATGCAAATCATTGTATGTACCTATGTCAAAACAATTAGCAATAGGCACAATCATAATGGCTGCCATAGTTCACGGTCAGCGCACGTTTAGTAAACAAACCCATGGGGTTTTCATAACGAGACACTACACAATAATTAGTCCTTACTATTTGCTTTATGCTGTACGCGATGTTATCTGATATGACCAATGGCCATGTTTTAAGCCAACATTTTATTGGCCATTATGATATTTAGTCCCCGTTATTATATAATAGCCCAGCGTGGTGACTATGGGCAAAACCCCCCTGTGGCAGTAGCCTTGTGGCGTGCCCTGGGGGAGGCCTATGTACAGCAATGGACTGCAATAGGCTGAAGAAGAAGAAGAATTATATATTAATACCTATGCTGATGCGGGGCTTTAATAGAATACATCAGCTGCGTCTTCTTGCGTGCATATAGTAAGATTCGACTAAGAGACCTAGAGGTGTTCCCTCAGGCGATGAGCTAGCGACTTGTCATTAATCATTAACATCTGACTTCGCTACGTGGTGTGTCGCTCATAATATACCTATAGCTATAGGAATTCTTCCGTATATTTCTCTAAAACTTGATCAATTAGAATAAACTATCAGATAAGCTATCTTAACATTGGGAAAATCGGCTCTGAATCAATTATAATAGTGGTCATAAATCATATTTGTCCTTTTAAAATTCTTATTTTAAAATCACAATACTCCATAGATAAAATAACTTATCGTCACAGACTATATAAACGTTTGACGAGCAATAAGGAGCGAATGGAAACAGTTAAGTGAGCCTCCTGAAAATACGTCACTGTATATGTTACTATAACGCAATACGTCTTTTCTTCAAGTTATTTGAAACGGAAATATAAAATACACATCTGGTTATTGAAGTTACTTTATTTCCTTCTAAAGGCCGCCCACGACTTCTCCCATTCCTACATTATACACACATACATACATACATATAATCACGCCTGTATCCCTTACGGGGTAGGCAGAGCACCAAGGGCCAATAAAACCAAATGGTGCCACTTCTGACCAATTTTGACGGTAATAGTTAAGATGTACAAGTTCGGTTAGTAGTGACAGATGGTCAGCCCATCGCCTACAAAATACCAAGACCCTCTTGTCCCTCTACTGACTTATACACCGGGAAGAGAAGCAGCTGTAGTATTATACTTTTTTTTCACTCCTAGAGCCATATAGAAGGTCCCTATCAGCATCCCTATCACACCAGAGCAAAACTTTAGTTTAAAAAAACAGATGATCAATCTGTACAATGGGGCAAGCACGAAACTCTCGATAGTGCGAACACTATCGTCCAACAGTCATATATCATAGATTTAGCGGCGTAAAAAGATTCATGCTTACCCTACAGATGTCAATAGCTAGCTACACTACAAAAACGGGTTATGGGACATCTCACCTATGCAAAAAAATGTTAACTTTAAAATGAGCATGTGTAGATTCAATATCAGTATAAAAGATCAGGTCAGAAGTCTCCCATTAAAAACCAAAGGGAGTCTTTGCAATGTCCAACGCTTATTTCTGGAGCTCTGCACTTTAAATTCGTATTACGTATATGTATTACGAGTAGATAGGTACGTATTACAATCTATGTGATTTGCGCAACCATGCGCATAAGTTACTACGAAATAAGTACGTACTCTGCAATAAATTCACCTCAAAAATGTTAAATGGCCAAATCGGTATTTATGAAAAACCAATACCTACTCTCTGAATTGCAATAACTCCTAGAGAGAATAAAATTTCCCCGGGATGTTTCGTACTCTATGTTAGGTAAAAGACTCATATTACGATTGCTATGATTAAAATCTCTGTTCAACAATTTCTAGGTTCGTGTAGCTATCAATTTTATAAATCAGTTTTCTTATGCAATAACTCCGAGAGAGAATAAAATTTCCCCGGAATTTTTCGTACTTTATGTTAGGTAAAAGACTCATATTGCGATTGTTATAATTAAAAATCTCTGTTCAACAATTTCTAGATACGTAACGTGTAGCTATCAATTTTATAAATCAGTTTTATTATGTTTAGAACAATTCGCTAGTTACTAGATCATAAAACCCTTTTGTTGAGTCAAATTCTACCATGTTTCGTATACACACGACTATGTTTCGTATACACACGACTATGTTTCGTATACACACGACTATGTTTCGTATACACACGACTATGTTTCCGAAAGCGGTAGCCACATTCAGCATAGAGGGAATAGATGGAAATGACCATCACAAGTTTCTAGCTTATCGCATTAACGCTCGAGTTCCTTAATCGACTCTTGATTATGACATGCACGGAAGGAGATGCAGATGATGTATACACATGAAGCCCCGCATAGAACATTTTATAACCCTAGAAACCCTTCCAACAGCTCCAAAAGACGTCAAGCCGGAGCGTTTCGGCTGCGGCCGCTTCCGCCGCTGGTGCCGGAGCCGCCGCTGCCAGCTCTGGCGGCTGCTGCTGCTGCCCTTCATCCCGATCCTGGCCCTTATAGTCCAGACCACGCTGTCTTTGAAGAACAGCATCATCAATGGACGGGAAGTTGCTGATGTCGAAGAGCAGGTAAGGCATAATAATACGATTACTTTAATTTATTTATTTAATAAATAGAACATACAGCATAGTATATGTAACAGATCCAACTTAATGCTTTTTTCGATGATTCTCGTCCAGTCACACTGGTACTGGTTAGGAGTAATATCAGATAAAATAGTCTCTCGATAAACAATTTTATTTATATATTTTTGATTATATAACAAAGAACCAAGATAAATAAGTTAATGATTATGAGAAAATGTACAAAGAAAATTACTTTTTTTTTCTCATAGCATTTTATAAATGTTGTGTGACACGAGTGGACGTGACTACGCAAGATAAATGTTGTTAACAAATTACGTAGACAACACTTCTCTTTGTTTGTTTTTCAGATTAATTAACATGTCCTATAAAATAACTCGTAATAAACGTTCTCATTTTACACCATCTCATGTGACCACCTTTTTCGACAGCATCAGCTTAATTGGTGTAACTTGACAAAGGTAGCCTTTTCTAATCACTTGGTGAAGTTAAAAATATCGTTACGTTATACTTAGTATGTTGTTAATTGTTTTGTATAATATATAACATAATAATAGGTATATTATGGACGATTCTGACCAACACACTTAAAAACGTAAACTTAATGATAGCAGACAGGATGGACGCGGCTGTTCTCGAGCGGTTCACCGATTTACACGTAAAACGTGGTAATCGGTGAGCAGCCTGCTACATATTTTAATTTTTATATATTTTAATAATTAATTGATACATATATATTTTGCAATTTACTAACATAGACATAAGTCCCAAATTTACTATTAACAATTTAATAATTTTAATGTAATGTATAATGTTCTTTTAATTTTAACTTTAATTTAATGATTTTAATTTATTTATTGTACAGGATGATTTTTGGTCGTCAACGTTCCCGAAAACTACGGAATCTCCTCATCATCACGATCATTTTTCTCCATGGAAGCATACCTGGGAAGTGTCTGGTTTCCAAAATATTAGGGTCCAAAGTTGAGTAAATAGACTGCGTTTTTCTGCATAAATGCACATAGACGCGCGTAGCAGGATTTTTTCACGAAAAATAATTAATATCTGTCTATAAAAAAACTAACATAAACACTAGACACTATAAATTTCGCACGATCAAGGATCAATTTTTTTTTTCAAAAAAAAAATTTTTTTTCCCAGCATTTTTTTTGGCATAAACTTACTTTATTTCATGTATAGAATACGTACCCTTCGTTAAAGGTGGCCACAAAAAACATTCTGTATAATTGAATTTTAATATCATTTTATTTGTGTTTTTGGATTCTAATTGTCTGAATAAATGAACTTTATTATTATTATTATTATAAGATTTTGTAATACTAACTATGGACTCATTTGTCTGTGAATAAATATTTTTCTTATTCTTATTCTTTATTGTACCTACACATACAATTATATACAGACAGAAATTATGAAAGAAAATGTACAAAGGCATTTTATTTTATTTTTATTTTAAAATTAGTCAGGTCTATGCCCCATTCTTAAAATCATTATCTGAGATAGAAAACAGGTAATTTAAAGTTTAGATTTAAGTGTGACATTCAGACAGACCATGCCGTAGGAATATTATTTAAAAAATACAGCCCCCATTAGCTTATCGACCCCATGTGATTAGACGTAAACTGGTGAAGCGTGGGTGTGTATTGCTTATCCTCAATTATTAGATATCGATGTACAGTATGTAGGTACCCGAGGAGTGTTGGCATCAGACCGACAGCCGGCTATAAAACAAACGCTAAATACTTGGCAATATAAGTTTCGAAAGTAACCATCTTGCGCCGACCCCATTAAATACTCGTAATGGGATGAGGGCAGGAAGATGATGAGTTTGTATATGAAATAGAAACATAATATGAACTTCTGCTGAAAACCTCTAAAAATTACTAGAGTCCAAACGAGTCCAAATGTATTGTCGGTACATCGAACCTAATTTAACGTGTATTTCACATTGCTCATATACATTTTTAGGTACATCATACATATATGTACCTATTACAATAATAAAATGTTAACAATCTAAATATTTTCGTAAGATTCTGCCCACAAAGTTTTATCAGCTTAAATTCGACCGGACAACCTAAAATAATATTATTTATGATTTACGTAAACAAAATAACAATATAAGCATGTGCCTTTTTATGGCTAAAGAGGGTTGTGTACTTAAAAAAAGGTTTTCTCTTTAACTGTTACTAAGCTAAAACGGTTTTTAGAAGTGGCTGACTTATGCCTGATTTCACCAACGTCTTCTAAGATTTAGAAGTTTCCTAACGCATTTTAAGTATCAGTTTTGACAACATTCGATTTCACCTAAGTTTAAGGATTTCCTCACAGCTTAAAAGATCTCCTAAGATTAGAAGCTCAAATTTTGGGCATTTCAAAGATATGGATAACATACATAACATAATTGATAGTTTTCACGCTATTGAAGCAGTCGAAGCAGTACAAAGACGTAGCTTGGTTGCTCGAATGCTTTTATACCGCGAAAGGCCGAATTTATTTCAACAACAGTTGACAGTGACAAGACAACAAAGTATTTAAAGCAAAGGTCTATGTTGTATACAGCCTCATTTTAAATTATAAAATTATTAATAAAGAAAATAGAAAAAAATTCCTCACCCGGGTGGGAATTTTAAATTTCTTGGCCATAATTAATAAATGTATTGACAAAATTTATAAGAAATAAGGTTTTTGACTATATTAAAACATATTGTACTGATATAATTGTAACTTATTTAAATTAATTTCATTGTAGACAATTTTTAAATATGTTGTCAAACAAACAAACACACGATTTTACGAATTCGGTTTCCGACATCACTATTATGTAAGAAGTCCGTACTTTTTGAGTCCCTGTGTTGGTGAAAAGCAATTTAAGTTAGAAGTTAGTGTAGGAGATGTCTTTCTCTAAAATCTTCCTAACAAAGAGACCGTTTAGGGAGCACTGGTGATTTCCGGCATTAGGCTATTTCTACACATTTAGTTACATAGCCGTAAACGAAAATCATAATTTTACAATTTTGGTACACTATATTAGTTCGAGACAATTATTTAAAGAGAAAAATCAACTTCCGACCCAATAAACCTTACTCGAGTCTACTCGACCCCTAAAAAAAGATTTATTAATTCGTTTCCTCTCGATCCTTTTACACTGAACCCCCAAGGGGACGAGATAGATTTTTCATACAAACCACCGTTGATTTATAATTTAGCATAGTAAGGTGCAGACCCTAAAGAGTTTCACTATCCCATTTGGTCCATTATCAGAACCTTTTCATTATTCTATTGTACAGATACTAGTGTACCATATCCAATGTGCGACTACCTTTATAAAAGAAAATTAATCGGTTCATGAATGACGGAGTTTGGAGGAAACACATATTAAAGATTATCACCCATATTTATGCAATTAAAGGATCTGAATCTGAAAGAATGAATAAATTCTTTATTCGCCATTATATTGTCTAGGGTACATAATAGTCAGTAAGAGGTGGTAAAATATACATCAGAAAAGAATATCCTACAGAGTTATAATATACAGCATGTAAAATGATATCAATAAATACAGACAACATGCCGACTAATTGATTTTGATAATCTCTCTTTTTTGAAGTTAGTTAAAAATCATCAAAATATTCATCACTTAGTCGGTCACTTCAATGAATATGACACTGTGAAGAATACTATAGTTATATAAATACATATATACAGTCAAACCTGGATAAGCGAGAGTTCAAGGGAGCACAATCTCATTCTCGCTTATAGAGGTTTCTCACTAACCCGAGTTTCTCGCTAATGCAGGTACATGGGTAGCGTTTCTCTCTTATAGAGGTACGCAGCAATAACAAGTTACAGTAAGTACGATGTCTGTAACGAATTAGCACCACGTCATGTAATAAATTTCCAAAAAAAAGCAATCAAATTATTTTCTTTGTTCGCCTAATATTGAACAGGTACAATATTGACGAGAAAACAATAAAAAAACAATGGTAGAAAGTTCCACGAAAGTTAAGAATGAGTCATAAAATAGCAGATGTTAAATTTGTTTTGTCATTTGTTATTGTATGAACCTATGTATTTTTTGTAGCAATAGTTCCTCCTAAATAATAAATAAAGCTCATCTCTCGCTTATAGAGGTATAGATAAGTAGCAGTCTCACTTACGGAGGTCCATGAGGGAAAAACGACTCTCTCTTACAGAGGTTTCTGTTTCTCGCTAATAGAGATTTTGGGAGCTTAAAATGACGGGTCCTGGCTATTACTCTCACTTATGGAGTTTTCTCACTTATCCAGTTCTCACTTACCCAGGTTTGACTGTATAGGGGAGTAAATACAAGAAGACGCGTGTTTCTGCCCGAATTTCGATATTTATCAAACCAGTCTTCGTATGAAACAAGAGTTGTTTTAATAATAAAAATACAAAGATAGTATACATTTCTTTACAGTAAATTTTAAATGTACATGCGAATAAAGCGACTGTCATAGTCGTACTAGCGTAGTAATAAATAATTTTCACCCCATATTTTACCCCAACATTTCTGACCTCATATCTCAATGCCATTGCATGTCAGTCCTTGTTTGCACAGTGATTCTCTATCAGTCGAAAATAAAGGATTATAAAGATAAAGAAAGGATATGTTTTTATTCACTATGGAAAATGGAAAAGAAGAGTGGAAGGACAAGACATGGCTGGACTTTGTCGGACCAAATTGAAGATATTCTAGAGGAAGGCCAGGTCAAGAATACCCTAAACCCACGAGCAATTATGTAGATAAAAGTCGATTAGGCGATGAGAAAGGCTGACAAGAGAGAGAGAAAATAGTGAATTTCATTTGGGTGATGAACAATTGGACACCACCATGTTTGCTTAATATAGTTTCTCAGAATAACGGTGTAATTATAACGGCCGGGGCCGTGCGGACGTAACAAACAGCCGATTTTACGATATGATATGTGAAAAGTTGCTTTAGCGCCGGTATATGACGGTGCCGCTATCTTACGGAAACAAAGCTTTATTGTTATATGATCGAAAGCGAGCTAAGGCTTTCGTGCACCGCTTGTTTTCACTATAACCTAAATAATCAATAATTAACCATCGGTGGTTTGCAACCGAAATTACATTCAGATCAATTTAGCGGATTAAATAGCCATTTTGCTCAAACATATTGAAGTTATAATAGATTTTAGATCCACGTGTACTCGTAAGTTTGAGCAAGTGAGCATCAACTTCTCGATGTACGTGAAATCGATTACAACTTCGATATCCGAGGAAGACAGCATCTCTCGTTGATTAATCCATAGTCTATATATACTATGGCAGCATCATTAACTGTTAAAAAAATAAGATACACTCGTTTAAATAATTAACAAACATACATTTTCCCCCAATGAGGCTGGATAGAAGTGTGCAAATTGTACACCCACTTTTCACTAGTAAGCTTATTAAGTAAGCTTATTACCCACGTGGTATGTGGTGAGCATACCGCCGCTTTTTGGGCCAATATCTATACTAGCTACCGATAACGAAATTAATGAATCTAATGGGAAATGATACCGAGTGCACCACGGACAGGTGAGGTTGACCCCTATTTGTAAGTTTCAATAAATTCCCCTCGATCTAAAAATACTATAGGTACCTACACAGAAAAACGTGAGACAAACACACGTTCTCTCAATACTCCTTATTACGAGTATAGTAGCAGGCAATTTCCTTAATAGAAAATGGCTCATTGCTTTTCCTCCCACTTGCTCTAGAAATTGCCACCTTTTGTTCTAGGGCATCGATTACGACCTCCAAGAAAATGAAGAAAATTACTTGAAGAAAATAAACCTAACTGCGTAAAAAATTTGGACCCAGTGTCACGTGTGTCACTCTCGGGACTAAGATGTCATTAATGATACTTCTTAAGCTCAAATGCGACAACCTTGTGACAACCCGTTTCTGCTCAAGAGAGTACCAAAGAAAAATACATACATACAAATATACTATAGAGATTTGGCGGGAAAAGCTGGAAAGGAGCGGGCGTAATTTTCTTGTGAAAATCAATATTTATTTGTAAATAGCTTGCATATGTCCGTAAAGTGAAGTTTTCTGGTAGATAAGTTATATTTTGTTTACATAGATGTGAATCTAGTGCGTGCGCACGGTTTTATTTGCAGGTAAGCTAAGTAAAACTTTAGCCGGAATATGATCTCTTCATGGGCTCATGTTGGTTGTTTCTTTAATTATTTTTGGTTTGTACTAATTTTCCATTCGTTCTTGAGGATTTTCCCGACATTTTCACTCATCATCATCATTTATCGTCCATCATAAATTCAGAAATCATTTACTAAAGACAATGGCTGTATGGGCATAGTTCCCCTTGCCTTTCCTTTGGGATAAACTAAATAAAAAAATAACAAATATATATAGTATAGAATAGACTATACAGGGTGAAACAGAAAGGGTATGTTAAGCGAAAATGTTTACTTTACAAGAGTGTATGAACATTCCTGAGTTGTGTAGGAATTCTCCATATCTATCTGGAAATCTGGAGAAATAAACATGTGATTTCGAGTCTGAAATTTTGTGGGTAGGTTCTTTTTAGTGGGCTATTTACATAGCTTTCCGCTTAACATACCCATTTTGTTATACCCTGTATATTTATTTGAAACATTAAGAGGTACATGCCTACATTCGATAAACATAACTGGCGCAGTCAGGTAAAATAATTAAATAAAACAAAAACTCAATTCTTCTCAAAACTTCAATCAAATGATAATTAAATCATGGAAAAGTTCAATAAATAGGATATAAGCTAGCCGAAAACAAACTCTGTAATTACAATAAAAAAAGCCACTCTTTAGAAATGGAATGGCGCGGCGCGGCGTGGCGCCGAGCGGTGACCGTGATTCAAATCAACTCAGTTTATTTTTTATCTGTAGAGGTTTTATAGGTATATAGGCAGGTACACTGAGCGGAAAAATTCTATTTTGTTTTCCATTTAGATTTTTCTTTGTAATTACGATTCAGATAGGGTATTGCAACCGTGCGAAGCCGAGGCGGTCCCTAAAATATAAACCTTACTCTTGAATCACTCTTTTTTTGAAGAGTAGTTTTAAAGTTCTAAGCCTACATGGGGAAAAAGACAGCGGGAAGTGACTTTGTTTTTAAATATGTGGTAATAAGGTTGTTATTTCAGGTGAGCCGAGCAACTGAGTTAGGGAAGCTGGTGACGAGGCTGCAGCAGGAGAGGTCTGAGGTGGCGTTCTTCATATTCACCAATGGAAGTACTTTAAGGTTAGTTAAACATTCATATGAACTAGCTTAGACAATGTTACATTTTTGCGAGTTCAGTGTTCAATGCTCCCCTCGTCCCATACTTCACCCCCGCTCCGCGGTACACTATTTTTGTATGAAAATATACTTAGACACCACTCCTCTTTTATTTCCTCTCCATGAATGTATCATACAATAACCAATAAGCCCATTTAACTAATCACAGGATCGCCCGATGCTATTAGCGCGCAAAGCAAACATTGCGGATAATCAAATTAAAAATGCATTTCCTGCGAGTAATAACACTGTCGTATAACGCAAAATAATGGTACTTGTTCAGTATTTCAGTATTTGCCTGGCCGTCACACACACCCTGTATAGTATTATGGATAAACGGGGGCAATTCTTGAAAAGTCTCGAGTAGGAACGAAGCCGAAACGGAACCGTTGTAGACGCTCAGAACAAAGCAATAATTACTTTATGGTGACGTAATTAGACACATTTTAGCACGAGACAGATATTTGTTTTTATTGTCATACTCGTGACCGATGCGTGCTAAAATATACCTTAATACTCAAGCTACTAAATATATATTGCTTCGCACCACGTTTCGTTAATGGTTGCGTTTCGGCTCAAAAATATTCAAGAATTGCCCCTCAGAACAGAGATATAAAATACGTTTTCGTATATTCGTTAACGTGATACATTGTGACAGGTTTCGAGTGTGGTGGCTCCGACTGAGGTGGGATCAATGTAATCCTGGAATATAACTAAATCCTCATCATGGTTGAGATCTCTACCGATAGTTTTCTCTTTCACTCATTTAGTTTCCTTATTTTATGTTGCACCGGATAACCAAGTAGGTTAACGTATGTATGGATGTGAGAGTGTTTATCTTTTACGTAAAAACTGCTAAAGGGATTTTGTTGAAACTTAGCAGATAATAGAAAATAGGTAAAATAACACGTAATGCATCCCAACTATTATTACAAACTAGTGGACGCCCGCGACTACGTCCGCGTGGACTGCAGACAAAAACAAAATGTTGAAATTACCCGGGATAATAATATTTTCCCGGGGTAAAAAGTAGCCTTTTTGTTAATCTGATATATAAGCTATATTATTGTAAAGTTTCATTAAAATCCATTTAGTAGTTTTTACGTGAAAGAGTAACAAACATCCATCCATCCATACTTACAAACTTTCGCGTTTATTACCACTTCACGTCAAAACTACTGAACCGATTGGTACAGTAAGTTTAGAGTCAGAGTAAAGACTTTCCGCAAAACATTTATTGGAAACTTGCGTCATTTTCTTCTGTTCACGCGGGCGAAGTATCGGGCGACTCCTAGCAGACTATAATTTACGCACGAAGCGAAGATAATTTCGAGCGTTCATATAAAATCAATAGGAAAATGATAATGATGGTTTTATTTCTCTCGTTATAGATTATTGGAATTTTTCCATAAAATGTATCCATATTTTCTGACGTGTCTCCGATATTTGTAATGTTCGTCTTTTTATACTTTTATTCAGTTTCACCTGTCCCGTTGTCTGTAACCAAATTTTGCAAGTTACATTTGATCAACGTCCCGGTTTCCAATTAGGTCGAAATTTTGCATGTATGTATAAATCGGATGACAATGCCATATTATTATTACATAGAGCTGATCTGATGATGGAGCTGGAAGGTGGCCATAGGAACTTCGTAATTAAACGACGCAACCCTATCGAGTTTGGGCTCTTTTATTTGATCAGTTCATTTAATAAAAGCTTTTTTTAAAAGGTTTTTTTAAACAGCTTATTCATATATGTTTTAATTCTATCACCTAATAATACATTATATTCATTCGACTTGACAGATTATCTAAATATGTACATAGTATTACTTTTACTAGCGATCTCCTATGACTTCAATCGCGTGAACCAGCCCATATGCTATTCTTATGTACCTATATAAACTGCCAAGTTACATGCAAACCCGTAGTATATTATGCGCAAAAGCGAACAAACATCCAAACATTCACTCTCTTTCAGATTTACAATGGTAGAAAGATTTCTATCCTAGAAGGTAATTTTTCGTATACTACTCGAAAAAAAGACAATAAGATAATATCTTCTTTATGGTTCCAAAGATTTTAAAACGAATGCCATTTCCATAGTAAACAACGTACGAGGATGCCAATGCACCAATTTCTTTAATGGCATAGCAAGGAACCAATCACGTAAGTGACCCACTCCACGGCCACTGTACGTTCCGTATGATAAAATTATGGAAATGTAAATAAACACATCCGCAGAATGTTCGGCTGGTTTAACAAAATTGTATATTTTTCAAGTACCTACCTAATCAAATTAAATTTTCTGTTTTTTGAAAACATTTTACAAAACACTGACGCGGTCCAAATAATTTTGTCTGAAAGAAATTCAAATAACAAGTCTGCAAAAAAATTTTTGGGTGTGCTGAATCCGAAAGTGACTTTAATTTTGTCATAGAACGTTACGTTTTCTCACAATGTAGGTATCTATATTAAACAAGTTATCATCTTAAAATAAAAGAAAAAAGACTATTTTTTTTTTAATATTTATAATGGCGTAACAAAACTTATTTTTTTGTTTAAATTACTTTTATTAGTAAGCACTAAACACATGTATTTTTCCCAGTGAGACTCCTTTTAGTACATTTTCGCTTGTAGGAAGCATCTGGAAGGTCTCTCTGAAGCGTCCAACAGTAGTCTGCCATCATTGAGACGCTTTATCTTCCTTGGTATCTTTTTTCCATTTCCTTAATATCTTGGTGAAATCGTTCACCTTGCTCTTCATTCACATCTCCTAAATTTTCTGGAAAGTAATCGAGGTGGGAATAAAGACAATGTAGACTCATTAGGCAACTTAACTAACCTTACCCTTTCACATTACACGAACAAAAGTAACAGTGATCACTATGATTGTTTTGCTCGCGCCATACATACGCTGTTTTCTTGCCCTTAAACCAATTTTGAAGGTCTTCAACACATCGTTTGCAGACTTTATGAAGTGCCCAAACTTTATCCTGATTTCCAAGTTTTAAGCCAAAATACGCGAAGTATACTTTTTTACAAAGTCCGTAATAATAAGTTGTTGCTTTAATACCATATATTCGACATAAATATAATAGAAACTGTCAGACCAATTCACACACTTCCGCACAGACGACATGGCACTATATTGAAGATCTATAAAACAATGACGAATTAACACTTTTTTACCGCGCAACTTTTAATACTATCGGAGCGCGTACGTTCAGGTTATAACATGTTTATGTTTGTTAATTTACCTCACACAGAATGTTCTTTATTTAGAAAGTACTTAATGATAGTTATGGCCTGTATACATTTAAAAACAGTAATCAAAATAAATTTTTACCTATTTATTTATGACTTCAAGTTAGCCCAAAAATTCCCTTTTTTTTAATGAAATTTGCGTTTCGTAAAAAAACCTGAAAATATTTTTTTCTTAGTTTTCAGAATACCTAAATACATGACATATAAATCAGTAGAAAAAATCCAAACAGCTTTTTTGTTGCAGACCTGTATTATTTCTTTTGAGAACATCTAAATGGATTGCGCCAACAATAGATATTGGGAGATACTTTTAATAATTATCTAAGTCTTTTATACTTTTCACTGAGATATGTTTATATACCCACGATACAATACCTAAGGGATCTTAGTGTGGGACTAGGTTAATATGTTGTGAGGTGTGTGGATATTTATATATTTATTTAATAGCGTTCCTACATAATTTAACAGAACAATTATTTAAATAAGCTTTTATTCATTCAAACATTAATAATAAGCTTATGATATATAAATAAATCCATTCTACATGATATTTATAGTTTGGTTGGTTCATACTTTTATTATAACTACGGTCTATTTTACACAAACAAGCTAAATCCAAGATTCGCGTTAGCTCTACCTATATTTTGGGTAGGTATTCTAAAACAAAAACTGGACAGTAAGTATATTGATACCTGTCTTTACATCCCATTTCAATTCAATTTATCCGTCCACAACATACTTATAAATACTTATTAAATTGTTTCGTTTTAATTTCCTCATCAGGTCAAACCTGACCCAGCGCTTCGGAGGAACTGACTCAGCAGTCTCACAGATGGGTGAGCTCCCAGTTCTCAGTTTCAAGAATCAAAGGACGATGGATGGAAATACATTTTTGGCTGAGCTAAGTGAATTAAGGTAAGGCTAATATTTTTATTACACTAATATTTAGGTAGTTCTCTGTTATAAAGCAGGAATATAGATAAGGATATGAACTGAAGCTATTTTGATACTTTCTATATGTTTTGCGCGTGGTGCCGGCAGAGTAGAATTCGGACCACCCCATGTCTGCCCGTGGGTATGGTGGGCAGCAGCGCCTCCCGTATGGACAACATAGTCTAAAACACAAACAGCGGACACCAACCCGCCTGCCCAGCGTGGTGACTATGTGCAAATACCCCCCATGGCAGTCTTGTGGCGTGCCCTAGGGGAGACCTACGTCCAGCAGTGGACTGCAATAGGCTGATGATGATGATATGTTTAAATGTATGGGTGGAGGAAATGTGTAAATGAACAATTGTATGCAGTAGACCCAAAGTGATAGACGTAGTCTCGAAATGTAGCTAATTGAAGTGGCTGTAGCCGGGTCACATCTGTCGTAGAACCTATGTACGGTTGAGTAGGGTTCTCGAATAGAGACCGCGCCTCGGCAAGCGTAGCGTTGGACACCCTCCGGCCAGATGGACCGAAGAGAGCGGCTGGTAACGGATGGACTGGATGGCAAAAACGGGAGATCGAGCCGTGTGGCGTGCTCTGTAGGAGGCCTACGTCAAGCATGGACTGCAATAGGCTGACGACGACGACGACCCAGTAGATAAAACTGCCATCGACTTCCAGTGCACAATGACTGCTTCCAAAGGGCCAATAGTAAAACATTATAAACATTTTTCTAAGTCTGTCATTGGTAAGCTCATTGAACACGTATGTACACCTACCTACATTATATTATTATTTTTCCTGATGGCTTTCCCTATATTCAAACCAAATGTGACACAGAAAATGGCAGTCGTAACATTTGTTTTCTCGTTATTTTCTGCCTGATCTTGGGAATTCCAACATGCTTAATGAACAATGATATTGTTACATTTGGTCACCAACCCGCCTGCCCAGCGTGGTGACTATGGGCAAATACCCCCCATGGCAGCCTTGTGGCGTGCCCTGGGGGAGGCCTACGTCCAGTAGTGGACTGCAATAGGCTGGTGATGATGATGATGATGATTGTAACATTTGTAACAGTCAATAAATTACATTAATCATGCCTTTATCTCTTACGGGGTAGGCAGAGCACCAAGGGCCGATAGAACCACATGGAATAGAATATAGAATATAGAATATGTTTATTTGCTCTTGTATAGGGTACAGAAAAGGTGTCAAATAGTTAACAGGAAACATCCTATACAGCCATAAACATATGGCATGCAAATTTAAATTAAAATTAAGTGAAGACATTTTAGTTCACACAGTACAATAATATAAAATTAATATCAGATGTCAAATCCACGAATAAATAAAATACAATTAAATACAAGTCACCGTCTAACACAAACAGGCACCACATGACCGAGCAAACATACATTTAAAAAGTGTCTTTACAGATATAAAACTCTTCGATCGAGTAAAAAGTCCTTAGAACAAGCCACCGAAACAACACAGTTTTAAACTTATTAATAGGCAGGTCTTTAATTTGATCTGGTATATTATTATAAATTTTTATGCACACACAGAGACAGTTTTTCCGAAATCTAGCGGTTCTCTGTATAGTGTTGAGTACCAATTTGTTAGGATATCTATTTGGTCTTTTTGTAACATCCTTGGACTGAACGAAGTAGGTACTCATGTTTTGTTTAACGAACTTACATACTTCGTATATGTAGAGGCAGGGAAGTGGAAGAATACCCATCTCTCTGAAGTATGGTCTACAGGACACATCTTGAGCCAATCCGCAAATGGCTCTTATGCATTTCTTCTGTGCAATAAATACCGCCTTTACATTTGTACCGTTCCCCCATATAATTAAGCCGTATCGTAGAATTGATTCTATGTATGCATAATAGGCAGTAATAGCCGTTTGTTTTGAGGCAATTTTAGTTAAGTTATGCAATGCAAAAGTAAATCTATTGATTTTGTTGCATATTGTATCAATTTGTTCCCTCCAGGTTAGTTCTTGATTTATATTGATGCCAAGAAATAATGTATTATTCACCCCTGTAAGGCATTGACCATTATAATTTATATTCAATTTATCATTTAAACTATTAAAATTAATGAATTTGCTTTTATTAATATTTATATGTAAGTTATTTTTGTCTAGCCAATTAATTATAGATGTCAATGTATTATTTATATTTAATTCGTGGTCACTAAATGGTATGTCTTTGTTGGAGGTTACAACTACTGATATGTCATCCGCAAATAAAATACTTTTGTGTTCAATTATTTCTGGTAGGTCGTTAATATATAAAAGAAACAACAATGGTCCAAGGACACTTCCCTGGGGAACTCCGAATTTATTTGTAAGAGGCAAGGATCTATAGGTCTGAGAATAATTTTTCTTATTCAGTTGAATCACTTCGACATATTGCTGTCTATCCTCCAGATATGTTTTCAACAAGCTAAGAGCAGGCCCTCTTATTCCATTGTGGTTCAACTTGCTTAGTAGTAGTTCATGTGAGACAAAGTCAAAGGCTTTAGACATATCAAAAAATAATACTGTGGTGTATAATTTATTATTAGTCTACTCTAAAATATATTTCATTAAGTTGAATGTGGCTAGTGAAGTAGATTTTTTTTTCTGGAATCCAAATTGTTCTGGCTTAATTATATTATACTTCGTAAAAAATGTCATAATTTTGTCATGCAAAACCCTTTCAAAGATTTTTGAAAATATAGGAATAATTGCAATTGGGCGATAATTTTCTGCCAGCAATCTATTCCCTCTTTTAAACAATGGTTTTACAATAGTATGCTTGAGTTTCTCTGGAAAAACGCCCGATTCCATTGACAGATTAATTAGATACGTGAGTACAGAGCTAATTTCAACTTTACATTCCTTTATGACCTTGGTGCAGATATTATCATATCCCTCAGACTTGGTATTGTTTAGCATAGTTATAGTCTTAATTATATATCTTTCATCAATTGGCGTCAAATATATTGAATTGTTAAGATTTTTTGTCGAATTAGTGTATAAAATATTATTATTTGTCTTATTTGTTAAATTAATAAAATAATTATTGAAATAGTCAGCAATTTTAATTGGGTTAGAAATATTTGTATTGTTTGTGTTAATTTCGTCAATGTATCTGTCCATGTTTGTAGTACCTAATTCGCCGTTAATAACATTCCACGTAGACTTAACAATGTTCTGGCTATTCGTTACATATTTATTGTTGGTAATTTTTTTTGCCCCTATTATACATTTCTTTAAAATCTTATTATATGTCAAATAATTATTCTTATTTTGTATTGTTTTCCTTGTATAGTATTTATAACGGAGATTTACTTTGGTTTTACAACTTTTACGAAGACCTTTAGTTATCCAGTTTAAATAAGGTTTAGTATTAATTCTGACTAAATTTACTGGGAAACAAAGTCTATAAAATAGACAGAATTGGTCATAAAAGGTATTAAATGCTGTATTTAGGGCTGGTTCCTCAAATACGGTAGAAAACGTCATATTGTTTAAATGGTTCCGGAATTTCAAAATATTCTCACGGGAATAGGACCGTTTGAATACAAATATCAAACTAGGTATCCTTTTTTTTATTTTTACCTTAAATTCAAGTAATTGAGCCGTGTTGTGATCAGATAGTCCAAGGGGGAGTACGATTGCATTAGCATTTTCAATATTACTTAAAATATGATCAATGCATGACTGTTCCCTGGTTGGCACATGTATATGTTGGTTCAAACAATGATTTTTTATTATATCCTTAAGGTATTTCGAGGAATAGTCTTCTACAAGTGTGTTAATATTAATATCTCCTACTATAACCAATTTCTTTCTAGGAGATGGTGCCACTTCTGACCAATTTTGAGGGTATAGTTGAGATGTACAATTAGTCTGTTAGTAGTGACAGGTAGTCAAGACACACCAAGACCCTCTTGTCCCTCTACTGACTTGCACAGAATGCCCGGGAAGAGAAGCAGCTGTAGTATTATACGTTTTTTAAATTTGCTTTATCTACTATAAGGGCCGACGCTGACTGCTGGCATATCAAGTTATGCTTCTGGTTCCCGAAGAATACATCCTGTGCGTTCACCGTATAGTTCCAATCTGACGGCCGATTGGTCTAGTAGGTAGTGGCCCTACCTGCGACGCCATAGGTCCTGGGTTCGAATCCCGGTAGGTGCAAATATTAATGTGATGAATATCGATGTTTGTTTCCGAGTCATGAATATTTATGTACTTATCTATGTATTTATATACCGTTGCTTAGTACCCACGACACAAGATCTTAGGGATCTTAGTGTGGGACTAGGTCAATGTGTTGTGAATTGTATAAAAAAAGTTCCAATGGATGATGGCGCTTATTATCTACTATTTGTATAACCACATTTTCTGTTCCACTGCATACAAAAAATATTAGTTCCGAAATCAACATAGTAATTATTATTCTATGAAACGGACTATACATACAAGTCCAGCCTCTATATCATCAATCAGTTTTGCTCCGCAAAAGTTTCAGCGATATTTCATTTGGCTTAACCGGCATAATTCCTTCGCATAAAGTGACACATACTACCACAACCCGTGAAATAAAAAACGGCATCCCGTGACACGTCGTGTCATGCCACTGCATCGTTGCATCGAAATATAGTTAAAAAAATAACTTGATCTGTAATATAAAAATTAATCGCCGAATGTATTGCTAAGCACAAATATCGAGAACAGCTGAACCGATTTCTTTTTTGGAATATTCGTTGAAGTACGAGGATGGTTCTTACGGAGAGAATTTTTTTATACCTCTTCACGCATTTACGCTTCCGCGTGAGCGAAACCGCAGGCAACAGCCAGTCATTAATAAAATCAGTACCTATTAATAAGTATTGCAATGGTATCTATGTTTAAACGCACAGATTTATCTGTGTAATCTGTGTTTAAATGCTAACCCCGTTCTTTTTTAATATCGGTACAATCACAAACAAAACAGTACAACGCACAAATCTTCGTAAACTTCAATTTGAAACAACAAGCGACAGTACAAATCCTACAATTAATCTCAATTCTATTGCTCTTCTATCTACACCTGAACAGTGATTTATCGATGTAATCAAAGAGTGCCCTTTGCCAACTAATGGGTGTATTTTATTCCATTTGTGTTATTAACTGTACTTTAGTGTGTTTCCGTAGGAATAACTGACAATAGTTTTGTTCTAATTTTAGAGTTACTCTCCCCACATGACATACATAGATACAGGCGTTTCGAGAATAGTTTTTTTTATTAGATTTTTTATTTATTAGATATTATGTTTAGTAAAGTACCAAGCTTATAACTTCAATAGCTTTTTCTAGATTTATATACCCAATGTTTTTTCCATTTTCTTTATTAATAATTTTATAATATATAATATCTTGACTAAGATAAATTTATAAAAATATATAATCCATTAGGATATGGTTGATCGTTTCATCTTTAAACATTGTGCTGAGGGATTCAGCTTTGTTTGCCGAGACTTGGCTAGTGTATAGCTATCGGGATGAAGAATAACGTTGCCAATATGTAATTTAGAAAAGAGATGGTAAAATTCGTCATCCGAGTAATTGACCCGGTGGCTTAGTGGTTATAGCGGCTGGCACGATTTGCAGTGGTCGTGGGTTCGATTCCCACTCGGGTGAAGATTTTTTTCCATTTTCTTTATAAATAATTTTATAATACCCAATGTTGTTATTATATATTGTTATTATAATTATAATGTACCTACAGACAGAAATACCTCTTGATTAAGTTTTAAACATTCAATTAGGGGCTGATCTACCTTCTAAAGTTTATGTATACGATAAAATTAAATTAGTTTTAAGACACGTTAGTTGATCGATTCCATAGGAATTCGCCATTATACCTATAGGTATATTAGATACCTTCATTTTGTTTATTTTTCGTTACAAACTTACTAAGGACGTAAACTTCCGTAACGTAATTTTCCTGTGATTTTTTTAATAATTAGGTACGTGAAGTTCAGTCATCCATCAAACTAACTCTCAAAACTTTATTTTCTTCGCCATCTTTGGTTTTAAAAAAAACCTAATCTAAGTTTTCTTGTAAATGAAGATGATGCCTTGGTTATTTTACCTGTTTTTACCAAACTTTCATTTCGGTACTTTCGTACTTTATTTTTTTATTTTACAAACATAGTACCTATTGCAATGGTGAGATGGGTCGGCCAAAACGACAGACATTTGTCGGGAACTTTGGATCTAACAAAATAAGTACTTTACTCTATACAGTTATTTTGCTGATCCTAGCAAGTAGTTACTTAGTTATTTCTGAATAATCTTTTAGGTAATAATGTTTTTATTCCATTACACAAGAGAGCTTTGTTATTACGAAGAGCAAAAATGTAGAAAAAATAACGTTTGTTAGTTAGATCGTTTTCTCTCGGGTTATAGTAAGACCTAAAATATATTTCATATTTTACTAATTCCTGTAGCAGCTTAACCCGATAAAAGAAGCGTTAAAAAGCTTCCCGCCCTACTTATTCCTCTATGCCCTAAGGTACAGAAAATTACATTAAAATCGGTCGAGCCGCGCTGACAAGGTTTAGCGAGCCGACGAGTAATAGTGAACAATTTTTATACACAGGGTGATTTTTGGTCGTCAACGTTTCCGAAAACTACGAAATCTCCTCATCATCACGATAATTTTTCTCCATAGAAGCATACCTGGGAAGTGTCTGGTTTCCAAAATATGAGGGTCCAAAGTTGAGTAAATGCACATAGACGCGCGTAGCAAGATTTTTTCATGAGAAATAATTAATATCTGTCTATGAAAAAACTAACATAAACACTGGACACTATAAATTCCGCCCGATCAATAATTAATTATTTTTTTTTATAAATTTTTTTCCCAGCATTTTTTTTTTTGCATAAACTTACTTTATAATTTGATGTATAGAGTACGTAGGTGGGTGGCAACGATAAAACACCTGTATATAGGTTAGGTTATATAGAAGAGGAAGATAATTCTAGAAGATGTAGGCACAGTAAATTTCAGAATAAATTAGCTATAAATAATGACAGTGATGATCTCATTGTACAGGGTGTATTGAGTTTATGAGAAGTCACGTACTGGCTTTTCCAACTATGCCGGCTTACATTTAGGCTTGTTTATTTTCTAGGCCGCTTCTGATATTCGCTTTTAATATTTCAATGTATTTAGGGCATTAAGGAAGCTAGGCAAATATTTGAAAATATAACAAATAATTTGGAGAACGTTATATTCAGCTAGTAACAGCCGGCAGAAAGGCCCGTTAAATTAGTACCAACATGAAATTTCCCTTATCAAATATACACAAGGTTGTGTTCCCATAGTGAGGTATGGATATGGATACCTGCAAAATCACGAGGAAGATTCTACAGCTACGCTTAACATAGCGGGACCAGTTGTATAAAATCTGCGACAAGTTGCTAGCTCATATCCTAGCAAGATAGTTTGAGTTCCTTAGTCGAATCTTACGAGGGCGCAGACCATCCTCAATTCGGTTGGGTGGTCTGTGCCTGAAGGTCACGCAGCATATATATTCTAGTAAAGCCTCACATCAACACAGAACTTATCCCTTATCACAACGACACTAGTTAATAGGTAATTCTGAGAGGTTTATTATTTTAATTCCTAAGGTTGAGTGCGGCATTATGTCACCGTTAACGTTATCATCGAGAAAAATTACAGGAATTTTCGCTTTTTAGTCTCGGTCTGACGTCAGCATTTTCTGTATTTGCCTGACTGTCACGTCTAGTCTAATAATGTCGTGCAAAACCAGGTTTTTTTTTCAGTTACGACAGCCAATATCGATGGAGATTAGCCAACTGTGCTAGAGAAAGTATAGTGTAAACACAGGTGAACTCTCTATTCCCTCACTCTTATAGGCCGATGATACGAATAGGCCACACGACCAAAGAAAATTGAGGCGCAAGACCAACTTTCCAAGGCTTGAGCTGAGTGACAATTTTACAACATAATGAGTACATTAATTAAATTCAGTGTATCTTATCTCATGACAGTGCATACATACAAACTCACATACATAGGTACATATACTCTAAAATATAACCCTCCTTCTAGCGCAGTCGGGTAATAAAAACCGAACATAATTTATGGTTCTTCACGGACCTAATAAAGCACTAATTAGAAAGAGCACACATAAAAATCGCTGAGTGCATGCCTGCACGCGCCATGACGCGATGCACTAGATGCAATCAATTTTCTACCCTGTGACCTACTGATAGTTGAACAATTATGCTAAGCAGCTTCACAAAGCTTTCACGTCGGCTTCCATTATTTTGTTTGTCAGTGGAAAATATTTTTGTCATTTTGGTATTCTACCGTATCTAGTTAAGACCCCATTATATTTGTCCTAGAAATAAATGTAGAAGGGTAAAACTAACTTTTTGTATAAAATTTTGTCGTTGAGCGTACCTAGGTTGTAGAATTTAATCTTTTTTGTAGCGAACTTCAAATTGGTTTTTATATTGGATATGTATTGAAATAATAAATAGGGAAAAAGGGTGCTTAAAAACGGAAATTTGAAATGGCTAGTTAGAAAAATGTATACTTATTAGGTATTTTAAATTTTTTAAACAATGCATGGCATATAAACAAAACCTATTTCTATCAGCATAAATGTTTTAATTTTGACTATTCCAATGGCAGTTATAAGTAAATTTTGGGAAATAGAAACTAGGGGTAAACAAATAGCTTTAGACAATGTTGGTGAACAAAGGAGTGCGATATTGTGCGAAAGGTGTTTGAATGTAATTTGAATTTAACGCAGCTGCGTGTTAGTAAGGCTTTTCTCCTGAATAAAATAAACTAAGGGTAAGTTCAAATCCCGGTAGGTATGGTAAATAGCATGGATATGGTACATCCACACACAGCTTTCTTCCCAAAAATGGGGTAGCCCGAAATACAGGATCGCAAAGGAGATGACACAGCCACGCTATCATATAATGGTGTATTAATATCAATACGTTTCGAAATCATGGATGTTTCTATAGTTATCTATGTTTTTATACAGGATGTGGGCAAATACTGAAATGCTGAAGAAGTACCATTGTGTTGAGTTATACGATAGTATGATTACTCGCAGGAAATGAATTTTTGATTTGATTATCAGTTATCTTTGCTCTCCGCGCCAATTTTATCGGACGATCCTGTGACTATTGAATAACTTATTGGTTATTGTAGGACGCATTACAATTTTTTGGATCACTTGCGACTCTCCGTTAGGGTTAATCATTTTTTGAAACTTTTTTGAGGGCAACTTTTTTATGAAAATCATCTTTTGCTTATAATATTATTTTTAAGTCATTATCTAAGGCATGGTATCAATGTTTGCCTGGCTGTCACAAACACCTTGTATAGCAGGTTTGATTTGTATCAAAAATACCAGATATGGAAGATAAGTAAAATTGCAAAAGTTTCTGTGTTGTAAGTTACAATTGCCAAAAAACTTTCGATAAAAACAAAAACTTGCAAATTATTCGATGTCAAGGGCTCAAAAAAATCATCACACATAGCCATCAAAGCTGTTCAACGACCCTAAGTAAATAAACCAATTTACTGCTAAAAGGGCTTTTTACGCCCTTTTTTGGCACTCTTGACTGACTCGGCTATCGCCTGCCGCTGACATTTTCCTATGAATATTAATTTAATGGAATTTTCTATTCCATAATGGGCATAATCGTTAGTCACACCCAGCGTAACGATGTTTGTAGTGGTAATAACCTATGAACAAGCACTCTAGTCAATGGGTTATAGGTACTCGTTGTAAAAACTTATCTAATGGTCATCGCATGACTTACTTACATACTTATCAAGGATATAAAGCAAATAGCCATTTTTAATTAATTTATTATTGATGTATTAACTTATAATATTGATGTTATATTATGCAGTTTTCCTGTGCCCATCAGGGTCAGCTGCATCTCCTTCCGTGTATGTCGTAAGAGTCGCCTAAGGAAGACAGGGGTCTGAACCTGCTACGCTAAACTATATTTTGGAACTTCAGAACCTTTCGTGCATGAGAAAAACAAATACGTATGTGCTATGGGAAACGTGGCTGTAGTGGGATCTCACACATGATCCTTAAGTTATGGCTACCCCATTTCGAGAACACAGTCATGTGTATACAGGGTGTTTTTTCGTTGCCACCCTTAACGAAGGGTACGTACTCTATACATCAAATAAAGTAACTTTATGCAGATAAATGCTAGGGAACGATATAATTTTTTTGGAAAAAAAATTATTCCTTGATCGAGCGAAATTTATAGTGTCCAGTGTTTATGCTAGTTTTTTCATAGACATATATTAATTATATCTCGTGAAAAAATCTTGCTACGCGTGTCTATGTGCATTTATGCAGAAAAACGCGGTCTATTTACTCAACTTTGGACCCTAATATCTTGGGAACCAGACACTTCCCAGGTATGCATCCATGGAGAAAAATTATCGTGATGATAAGTAGATTCCGTAGTATTCGGGAACGTTGACGACCAAAAAACAGCTTGTATAGAGGATGTTTTTCGTTGCCACCCTTAAATAATTTCAACTGTTTAGCTATCACAGCTAATGAGATACAGTCTTGTAACAGACAGACAGTAAGACGGACAGTGAAATCTTAGTAATAGCTGGTAGCGTTCAATAAATTCTAATTCAGAATCACAAAGGAGATCGTAAAGCCACGTTTAGCATAGACGTTCGTGCACGAGTCCGACTGATACTGATTTAGCTGGTTTTTGTATGATTATATAATATATCTAGGGCATTCCAAATTATTCCAAAATAGGTCAAGTGTGATCGAATCCACTCTAAGGCGTTCCTCCAGTCCCTAATCTTACTTGTCACCGATCTTTTACACATCTGGTCCCGCGTATTGTAGTAAGCATGGCGACGGGGTATATGCATAACTAGGATATGACTGATCTGCTTGTCACGTTTTCCTATAAATTATTCATGTACTCGTATTCACGAAAATGACTTTTTATCATGAATATCGATACTTTTTCTCGAAAACGTAAGTTGACTGGCAGAAAATGCTTTGTTTTCTTACTTATGATATATGTTTTATGGATGTAGCAAAACTATACCTAACTACTTACTGTTAGCAATATTAAACTTTATTTGGTTCTTATAGTAAACTAGCGGCTGCCCACGACATCATTAGTTTTAAGTTCAGAATTCCTATTTATCCCGTCCCTTGGGAAATTCGGAAAAACCTTTTTTATATGAATGCTTACATCATACAAAGAATACACTCTCCAAGTTACATGTCTCTCTTCGATGCTGCTCTGGGAGTGAAAAAAACGTATAATACTACAGCTGCTTCTCTTCCCGGGCATACTGTAGTACAAGTCAGTCAATGGACAAGAGGGTCTTGGTGTTTTGTAGGCGATGGGCTGACCACCTGTCACTGCTAATCGAACTTGTACATCTCAACTATACCCTCAAAAGTGGCACCATGTGGTTCTATCGGCCCCTGGAGCTCTGCCTACCCCGTAAGGGATAAGGCGTGATTATAATGTATGTAAAATGACTTCCACACATTTCGCCTCTGTCAGGCAAACAAACAACCAAGGTATAGCTGCTAGATGCAGGCTGCACCGACTTGAAGAGGTTATTAAGGAAGGCCTATGTTCAACAGTGGACTTCTCATGGTTGAAAATAATGACAATGAAGTATATTTTGATAACGCTGTGATAAAAGCTTAATTTCACGGCCACACGGACAGACGCATCAACTGGTAAATGCAGAGATCACACAGAATGATATGCCAAAGGCGCCATAAGGGGCTTACATCTTGTAAGGTCTATTATTTGCATTGTATTCAAAGATTACGAGCATGAACCTTACATTCAATAGAACAGCTGTAGACCTGTCCACATATCCTCTTGTGTTATACATTATTATACAAAGAGGTAGTTTATCTCTAGACAACGTGCCGGTTTAAGTCCTTATCCAGGACCCCTAGCATGACCACGCTTCGTGAATCGTATCGTCGTATCGTCTCTTTACAAAATTCATAATGGCGGCTATATTTATCGTATTATGACAGGCTGAATTTCTATAAATCGGTTTATCATAACGTGTTTCACAGGTCATGCTACTTGTGCTGGTATAGCTAAGAGTGATGTCCTTTTAGTTTCATATCTGCTAATCTAGAATAATAGGTAAGCGTTTTAAAATTAATGTATCTTAAGGAAAATATAAACATTATAAATGCTGCTTCAGGTTAAAAGTTGTGTTTTTATCAAATTGCTACGTCGGTACAGACGGTGACAAAGATCCAACCAACGCCCTCCGACTAGAGTGCGCACATCTTAACCATTGGGCTACCACTGCTTTTTGTGGTAGCTATAGATAAGATCACAGTGCAGACCTATACACTTATACCATGCACCTGGATAGAAACAAAACAACATAAACTCCAAGGGTGACCCACCTTGCCCCGTAAAACTCCCATCACCAATAAATAGGTTTTATTGACAATTTACTACTCAAATCATAAAAAAGTAATAATCATATAAAACTCAATATAAAACGACGCCTTCAATCTAGAGAGAGCTATTAGGCAGGTATCTTCTTTTTAGACATGTAATTATATATATATATAATTGCATAAGTTCATGGTGCCAGCAGAGTTTGTACCACCCCTGCCTGCCTGTGGGTATCGCACAAATCACACTGCGGTCACCAACCCGCCTGCCCACCGTGGTGACTATAGGCAAAACCCACCTATGGCAGTAGCCTTGTGGCGTGCCCGGGGGGAGGAAGAAGAATATAGATAGTACCTACCTATTATCAAAGACTATATTACCTACACAATGATCATCAATTAATGATGCTATCATTTGATGAAATTATCTCCTTACCAATGATATGCAACAGTCATAACGTCATCTTTTACAGATATATCAATGATTCATGCATCAAGTATGTTATTTGCCAATGGCGCTACGAATTTACAGGAAAAAGAGTTTGTTTTTTTTTAATATCCAAGAATAGAGCGAAGCAGAATTTTTTATTTTTTATTTCTAGGTTAAAGTTCACCCAAACATTAGATAATTATTATGTCTAATATCTCTATTTTTTTATACGACACCTAACTTATTTGGTTGTTGGTTTATGATGTTACGAACATTTTATATTATGTTATTTCATATGTTTATACAAAAGTAGGTATGGAAGAGGATGTTTTTTTTTAAGTTACATTAGAATATTTGTTTTGTTTTTTTTTAAATAGCGCTTTGGTGTTCTACTGTTAAGCTGTTAAACTGATTTTCAATAAATAAATATACAATGGATAATTATAATTAATAAACGCGAAAGTTTGTAAGTATGGATGGATGGATGTTTGTTACTCTTTCATGTAAAAACGGCTGGAGGGTTTTAATAAAATTTGGTATGGAGTTAGCTGACACCCTGGATTAACACATAGGCTACTTTTTATCCCGGGACTTTTTTTATCCTGGATATTATAGAAATTTTGTTTTTTCAGCAGTCCATACGGACGAAGCCGCGGTCGTCCACTAGTAAACGATAAAGTTGACGCTCTCTATCATAATCAAGTTTTTAGATAGGTTAACCTGATAACCGTTTATCGGCATCAGAAAAATTGGCCCTTAGTCAAATAAATCTCTCTAGAAGATATGAAAGCTATTTTCTCTAAAACTGATATTAAGCGGGTGATCTGACTATCATAACAAACATATAAGTGTATAAACATGCGCTCACAGAAAACAGAACAAAGTGGTCTATGCATGCACTACTCGAAATTGAAACATCGATACTTAAATGCCGGTGCTGATTGGGGACTTTGCTGGAATACATCAGCTGCATCTCCTTTCGTGCATGTCGTAAGAGTCGACCAAGGAACTCAGGAGCCTTCGATAGGTGATAAACTAGCAACTTGTCACAAATTATTAACATCTGACACCGCTGTCAATGTGGTAGTAAGGATTTTCTTCGTGATTTTGCGTGTTAATATCTATGCAGGGTGATTTTTGGTCGTCAACGTTCCCGAAAACTACGGAATCTCCTCATCGTTACGATCATTTTTCTCCATGGAAGCATACCCGGGAAGTGTCTGGTTTCCAAAATATTAGGGTCCAAAGTTGAGTAAATAGACTGCGTTTTTCTGCATAAATGCACTTAGACGCGAAGATTTTTTCACGAGAAATAATTATCATATGTCTATGATAAAACTAGCATAACACTGGACACTATAAATTTGTACCGATCATGTAATTACATTTTCTTTTCAAACAAACTTACTTCTTTTCCCAGCATTTTATTTGGCATAAACTTACTTTATTTGATGTATAGAGTACGTACCCTTCGAGGCCACGAAAAAACATCCTGTATACAGGATGTAACAAAATGGGTATGGAACCTATTCACACAATTTAGGACTCGAAATCACAAGTTTATTTTTCAAGATTGTATGAAAATTCCTGAGATGTTTAAGAATTCTCCATACTATCTGGAAAAATAAACATGTGATTTCGAATCTCAAATTTTGCAGATAGGTTCTATGCAGTGGGCTATCTTCAAAGAATTTCGCTTAACATACCCCTTTTCTTACACCCTGTATAATACACACAAAATGAATTTTTTCTCTCAGGACTTTCGGCAGAATAAATCGAATCACTTTTCCTGTACTTGTACTTCGACGATTGGATTAATTGATGATTATTGATTTCTGGCTAGGAAAACCCGTGGAAAAACCATTACTTCGTGATTAGGCGGTATTGTGACAAAGAAATGTAAATGTATTGAATTGTATCAATATTACCTTTTCCTATGACTGAAGATGCCTGTAGTCTGGATCATAAGTCGACAGATTCGAGGGTAAGCGGAAGATATACAGGGTGTAACAGAATAAGTCATCATCGTCAGCCTATTGCAGTCCACTGCTGGATGTAGGCCTCCCCCAGGGCACGCCACAAGACTGTCATGAGGGGTATTTGCCCACAGTCACCACGCTGGGCCCGCCGGTGACCGCAGTTTGTATTTTGGACTATGTTGTCAACACGGGAGGTGCTGCTGCCCAACTCCCGGAAACCCTTAATCGCCTCGTACGATACCCACGGGCAGACATGGGGTGGTACGAATTCTACTCTGCCGGCACTACGTGGCAAACTGAAGGAGTAGAGAATCCGAAAATCTCCGAAATCTGACACTCGAAATCACAAGTTTATTTTTCAAAATTGAATGAATATTCCTGTGTTGTTCAGGAATTCTTCAACATATGATTTCGAATCATAAATTTTGTGGATAGGTTCTTTATAAGTTGGTGGGTTGGTGAAAAGGGAAGCGCTTCCGGCCCCACTGGGCCACTAGTTGTTATTTAGCCCATGTAATTATTCCAATCATTGTGAGAAACTTACATCCTTTTTGTTACACCCTGAATAACCTAGTGCTGGGCGTAATTTGTAAGTTCTGAATAGCATCGCCTGATACAATTCAATTTTATACTTTTTCAACGAGGTCTATACAGGATGTTTTTCGTTGCCACCCTTAACGAAGGGTACGTACTCTATACATCAAATAAAGTAAGTTTATGCCAAAAAAAATGCTGGGAAATGATGTAAATTTTTGGAAATTTTTTTTTTATTACTACCTATAGATTGGGCGAAATTTATACTGTCCAGTGTTTATGCTAGTTTTTTTTTATTACTCGTGAAAAAATCTTGCTACACGCGTCAATGTGCATTTATGCAGAAAAACGCAGTCTATTTACTCAACTTTGGACCCTAATATTTTGGAAATCAGACACTTCCCAGGTATGCTTCCATGGAGAAAAATTATCGTAAGGATGAGGAGATTCCGTAGTTTCCGGGAACGTTGACGACCAAAAATCACCCTGTATGCAGCAGTGGACCTCTTATGACTGGAAAGATTATGATAATGATTATAAAAATCATGCTTTGCTGTGTGATCTTCAGATCCAGCATAAACGATGGCACATCCATGGCGGAGGCGGTGGAGTGGTACACTAACGCCAATGCGGCTCTCCTGAACCACCTCACTAAGGAAATCAAGGATACAGACAGTACGACAATATGGAGGTAATTTATTTACTTCCTAGTGGACGCCCGCGACTCCGTCCGCGTCGAATACCGAAAAACTTGTTCTAGTTGATACACAAAAAATTTCAACAAAATCAGTGCAGCCGTTTAGAAGGAGATCAATTACAAACACACGAACAGAATATTTATTTATATAAATATTGTAGCAGGCGACTTTGACGAAGGTCCAGAGCCAAGTTAAAAGTTAAAACCAATCAATCAACATTAGAACTCGTTAGGGCAGTTATATGAATATAAAAATATTTTCATGTCACATTTTTTGGCGAGATATGTCTCTCATGTAATATATCTAATAATGACTTTATCGTACCATGATTTAAGAAAATAAAATAATCATTCCATTTGTAATATACAGGTGTAACAAAAAAGGTATGTTAAGCGAAAAGCTACGTAAATAGCCCATTGTAGAGAACCTATCCACAAAATTTGAGACTCAAAATCACATGTTTATTTTTCCCGATAGTACGGAGAATTTTTAAATATCTCAGGAATTTTCATATCTTGAAAAATAAACATGTGATTTCGAGTCTCAAATTTTGTGGATAGGTTCTCTACAGTGGGCTATTTACGTAGCTTTTCGCTTAACATACACTTTTTGTTACACCCTGTATAAGACTGTATTTCCAAAAAGTTGTGCCGTTTCATAGAAGTGAGTATAGCCACTCTCTCCGTTCGTGCGTCGTAAGAGTCGAGTAAGGAACTCGGGTATTCACTCAGGCGATGAGCTAGCGACTTGTCACTGGTCTGCGTGGCTGTGGGATCTCTTTTACGATCCTCCAGTTCTGGCTATCCCATCCCGGGAACATAACCGTGTGTATATGTATGTATGTATGAATTTCAGGTACCTGGTGGGCTTCAAAAACCTTTTGAGGAGCATCGAATGTAAGGGCATAGCTTCAGTGCTGGGTATCAACTATTTTGCCAGAGGCTACCTTCAGCCCAGGTCACATGAAAGGTAAGTTTGATTGTGTCTTTAACAACAAGGAATTTTACAGAATTTTGGAAAACAAACAAAAAAGTTTGATAAACTAAACCAGCTTTGTACGTTGATCGAATTTTATATGGATCTGCAAGCCTAGCACGACCTACGAAACACGATATGATTAACCGATTTATCGACATTTTGCTTGTCATAATACGATAAATATAGCCGGCATGTTGAATTTTGTATAGAGACGATACGATATCGTTCGATTCGATATACACGATGCGTGGTCATGCTAGGGGGGCTGGTACAGTATTTTCAACATACACACAATATACCTATAGTATTTTCCATTTGATTCCGTAATAGTAAGTGGTATTTGTTGGCATTATGATTTTTGAAGTAAGCAATAGTTTATTCAACCGATTTAACCAAAAATGTCACGACCCGTAGGCGTGACTTTATTATCTTACAACATACCCATTGGAATAACCTAATTATTCTCTAGGTACATAGCACACATGGTGCTAGGAAGAGACCTCCTTGATAATACCCTGAACCTGGTGCCGTCGCTCATCCCTCTCCACAAGGATATCAAAGAGGACAGCCCAGAGTATCAGGTCCTGGAAAGAAAGTAAGTACCACCTCCGTACATACAAAATCTTCAGGCAAAAGCATAATATGCAGTGCCAAATCTAAAACTTTAGTGACATGCGAAATGGTCTAAAAAAACGCATACACTGGAAGAGGTGCAGCTCATATTCTAATAGTCTCAGATGTATCTAATTCTCTCTTCCGAGTTTTTGTACGGACTATTAAGTCAAGTTTATAGATAAGAATAAGAAATTATGTAAGTAGGTAAGAGATATATTATTATCAGCCTCTATCGCTTACAGAAACCAGCAGATAGTGGACAACCGTCCTCAGCAGGGCAGTGTGGCCGATGCCATAGACTACTTCGACCAGACCGCCACGTTGCTAGATAAGTTGCGATCTGTGCAGAAGCAGCTTCGCCAATACATTAGGTAGGATGCGGTTCATCAAATAGATGCTTTGGATGATGACGCTAGTTACTATGTGCATGACTACATTATCTGGTATTACTGGGTACAAAAAATGTTAGTTTCGATTTCAGGCATAGGGTTTGTTCTATGAAATGAACTCTAGGCTATTCACCAATCATAAGTTAATACAAAAACCGTTTAGCTATGGCTTTCTTGGATAGTGAAGCCGCCATATAGCGGTGAAATGACGTCACTAGAACGTTACCTAAAGATGTATGTAAAGAGCAGTACTTCACACCGCTACAAATACTTCATCCATCGCTGTGTTGCGGTCACCAAATTATGGTCCTACTACACAAAGAAACCGACAAACTTTACTGATCAACAGACAACGCAAAGCCGTAAAGCGGAAACTAAGGAAGCGTTTCCTAAAATAGGGGTGCAGTCAAATAGCGGCCAAATATCGGTACCGCAAAGAGTGTGTTTTATGGGTTTACTATTTGTATGTATGTATGGGCTCGTATTTTCAGGACTGGGGTGACAGACAGCCTGACAGAGGCGCGAAGAAGCGAAGCCGTCTGCGCCGGTATACTCATACTGGTCTGTGTGGTCTCACCTATCATTATAGCCTTGGTCCGAAATGCGGTCAATACTATTCAGGTAAATATTGAAACTATGGAGAAAATCATTCACTCATAGGTATCTAATTCTTTCGGTTTCGAAAATATTATGTAGAGAAATAAGTACTTATTTTAACCTAGATCATCAGCCTATTACAGTCCACTACTGGATGTAGGTCTCCCTCATGGCACGCCACAAGGCTACTTCCATAGAGAGGTTTTTACCCGTGCCCACCACGTTGCCAACATCACAGGGTTATGTGGGGTTGGTGGCTCTGCCAGTCATATGTAAATTCCCATCGAATGGAATTCCCAGAGTTTCTGTATTGTGACTACATATTCATTGTGAGTTTATCTTTAATTGGCTGGCTAATTGATTTTTATCTTGTTGAAAATAAAACAATTTTTGTAAATTAATTAACATAAAAATTACGATATAAATACTTGTTATATCACTTAAAGTATTAGCATATTATGACCTTTCGATCGGACAGGTCAGATCCCAAAAAAAAACCTATATTTAATCATATCTTTTATAATTATTTAGTGCACACACCAGCAACGAATAATATACTGACTTTGCACAGTTATAAAGTTAATATAATTGTGCAACCACGAGCTTATTACTTAAAGAGATTTACTCCCAGCAAACCCAAAAACACAACATGTTACATAATTACGGAGGGCAATTATCTAGTTCATTATTTGGAACATCCTGTGTTTTGCTGGTCCTTTAGCACAGCTTGATTAAAGTCCTCTGCTGATGCGGGGCTTCACTAGATAATGCATCAGCTGCATTTGCTCCGTGCATGTCGTAAGAGACTCGGGCATTCTCTCAAGCTGTAAACTAACAACTTGTCTCTGATAATTTACACCTGTCCCCGCTATGTTAAACGAGGCTGTGAGATCTCGTTTATGATCCTGAAGTTTTGACTACGACATTTTGGAAGCATAGCTGTGTGTTTATGTATGATTAAATGTAGAGTTGAAAATGCATTGGGATTGAGATCCAGTCCAGCATGTGGAGCATCGCTTAGTAGTTGACTATCTAAACAGCCTCTAGAACCTTAATAGGCACCTTAAATAATATCTTAAACCATAAGAAGGTTTAGAGCCATGTCATTTTTACCGAAAGTCATATCGCTAAGTATTTGATATTTTCACTGCATTTGATACATTCATCCATGCCATGAAACAGATTGATATGATTAATGTTTGTCATGTCGTAGATATATTCAACAAATCTGTCGGAGAAAGCTCGAGAGTTGGAATATGAGAAGGAGCTCAGTGACTCCCTCCTCTACCAGATGCTGCCGGCCAGTGTGGCCAAACAGCTGAAGCAGACTCAACAAGTAAGTACCATACGGTAACGTTAAATGAAATGGTCAAGAAAGAAGAATCTGACCACAAAAGAGATTCAAATAACGTGACCCGCACTCAGAGGTCTTCCCAGGAGTGATTTAAATGTACCTAGTTAGAATGTCTCATTACATTTCCCTTGGATTCGTTACTATGGTCGCAAGATTGATGTGCTTGTGCCCGAAAAACGGCAGCAACGTAGGCTGAACAATTGGCGTGCAATTTGCACACTGGTCTACCTCTTAGGGACATAATGGTTGGGAATATTTTACTTCTGTCCCCGCTTGTCTAAACGGGGCTGTGGGTTCTTGAAATATAGCAGTGTGTATGTATATTTATAATATTTATGGGTATCACCAAATACTTAGTTATGTTTATTTAATTTTTTTTAAATCTAGGTGCCAGCAGAATTCTTCTCTTCAGTGACAGTTTACTTCAGTGATATAGTTGGTTTCACTGCCATCGCCGCAGTATCTACACCTTACCAGGTATGTTTCATCATCCCATATCACAGTATTTAGAGGGTCGTCGCAATATGGTTTCTTTCGAAACTAATACCTATTTGCCAAGGATTTGGCGTTTGTTTTACAGCCGGCTGTCGGGCAGGTTGATACCACGGAATGCTTAATACAACATGGATACCTAGCCACTTGATCCTACACATCTTCTATTTAAGTAGCTTAACTATCTATAGCAACTTCTTTTGTTACAGGTTATAAGTTTCCTAAACTCCGTGTACAAGCTGTTCGATGAGAGAATAGAATGCTACGACGTGTACAAGATCGAGACTATTGGCGACTCGTACATGGTTGCCTCCGGTCTACCTGTCAGAAACGGTAATGATGAGCAAGTACGCCATTGGTGTCGACGGAGTAGAATAGGACCACCCCATGTCTGCCCTTGTATATTGTGGGAGCGATGTAATTAACTTTGGAGGCGATTAAGGGTTTCCGGTATATAGCGGTATAGCGGTGCCTGCCATATTCCCATGTAAATTAAAAGCGATGAAAAATATTTGTTAATAAGTAGTTAATAACTAACTACTGACTTCATTTAGTTTTCCATTTAGTTGACATTTTACTATAGATTCATTCGACACATGGTTATAGTGAAATAGACTTTCAAAGAACTGGTGGTCAGGTAACGAAGAACTTTCAAATCAAGCTATTTGAAACTCTGCAATATTCGTTGACCTAGATACTTATATGCTTTCTATGTTTTATTTCTTACATTATGATAGTTTACAGTTTCTCTATTGTAGGCAACAGGCACGCTACAGAAATTGCGAGCATGGCTCTAGAACTACTAGAAGCGACTTCCATGTGCCGACTACCACATCGGCCAGATCAGGTACCTACTTAGGTAATGATCCGTGTTTGCATCACTCACACGCATGCATGTGCTTTATAGGACCATTAATAAGATGATCATTCTCAGCTTATCTCATCATCAAGAATATAAGAAATAATAAACCTTTTGCGTCAGAAAAAATTATAAGGTGCATTGTACCAAAACATTAGCAATGGTGCATTTCATGTTCTGCGCAGGTATGCAAATCCTCCTCGTAAATATGTATAACGTTTCATATATATATGTCGTGGCCATATCGTAGAATTGATCATTTCATGAAATGGTCGAGCATTTCATGAAATGGTCGCATTTCATGAAAAGTTCAACTGTCTATTGGCCACATCATGATATGGTTTGGGCAGATCGATGATTAAAAATCGTTTCTCGATATGGGCAACTAAACGCCCGATCATTTCATGAAGTGGTCAAGATTATTGATCATATCGTAAAATAGTTACATGAATCACCGGTAGAGGCGCTGCGCGCGTTTTATTTATGTGTGAAGATGGCGGATTTTTCTTTTTAGGTTATAAAACAAATTAAAGAGAGTAGGGTGACTATACAGAAGAAGTTCACGGATAGTGTGTTATATTGTATAATGTATATTAGACTTAATGGTGGTTTATAATAATATTGTTAAACAAAAACCTTAGATTACGATAGGTTAGGTTAGGTTAGGTTAGACTATGACAAATGACGCACGAGCCGAGCGAGCGGAGCGAGCGTGCCCAGGCAGCGTCCGGCGATGTGCCAGATGCGAATCGCTTTTGTAAAGTCTTTTATGTTTTTAAATATTATATTGTGAAAATATCACATAAATAATAGCAAAAAAAATCATACCATCATACCTTATGGTATACTTATATATGGTGTAAGCTCTTACCACATTCGGATTTTATGGACACCCTGTTAATACGATTTGGCCAAACGTGGATGACAAAATCGTGAAATGTAGACGATTTAACGATCTGGTCAAATTGAATTGGCCACTTCATGAAATGCGACCACTTCATGAAATGCTCGACCATTTCATGAAATGATCAATTTAACAATATGGCCACGACATATATATCACATATAAACGCGGCGCGTTCACATCGTCTGCTCGAAAGAATCAGAAGTAAAAAGCAACAGATACCATTCGCGCATTTAATACGTTTGGAGCGCGCCATACCTGACATCAGCAACTATCATTATTTCTGAAATAAAAGGTACTAAGTACTTCAAACGTGTAGGCCTAAGGTGACATAACCAACAGATTTCAAGCAAAACCTGCAATTCATTACAAACCCCGCAATGCTTCAGCTTCTTCTACATCCATATCTTCAAGCAATCTGCATTAGCTGTCTATCTTCAGACTCTTTGCATGAGGAGCGGCATCCACAGCGGGCCATGCGTCGCTGGTATCGTCGGCAGTAAGATGCCAAGGTACTGCCTCTTCGGGGACACCATCAACACTGCCAGTCGTATGGAGAGCACGGGGGAACGTAAGTTATGGTTTTAGACCCACTTTACGTGATTGCAAGAAGCAAAGAAAGTCTTCCAGAGCGCGTGGTAGATCCATGCTGCGGGTCTTAGGGGAACCCCAATGAGAAGGGGCCCTATGGGTTTTGCTTCAAAAGTAAAAAGTAACTTATTGTTGAATCCCTTTTGTACCTATATTATGTGTATCTATTTTTTAGTTGGGCTTTTTATCCCGGGAAAATATTATTATCCCGGATAATTTCAACATTTTGTTTTTTCTGCAGTCCACGCGGACGGAGTCGCGGGCGTCTATACATTAAAATTGGGTACCAAACCATAATTGACACTAACTCAAAATAAACTCTGAATAAAATATCTAAATGATCTTTGTTCAAGCAATGAAAATCCAGATCTCCGGGGACGTCAAGGAAGCTCTGGACAAGAGTGGAAGATTTCTGACAACGCCCCGAGGAGTGGTGGAAATTAAGGTGATACTCGTATTGACATCCAGCTTATTAATTGTAGTTGTATATTCTGGTGCCTAAAGATACCGCCAAAACTAGGACCAAAGGTTTCTCAATACAAATAAAAAAAAATTAAAACCAACTTTTGACCGATGATTTAACTATCAATTTACTATGCATAGGTATTTGACACATTACTATCGTTATGTTGCGTTGACGTGCCTTTGAGATTTCTTTTCGCACACTTCACAACACATTGACCTAGTTCCACACTAAGATCACTAAGGTCTTGTGTTACTAAGCACGGGGTACTAGGCAACGGTATACAAATACTTAGATAAGTATAGAAACATCCATGACTCGGAAACAAACATCGACTTTCATCATCAATGTTTGCATCTACCTGTATTCGAACCCATGGTGGGTCAAACACACTATTCAGGGTCTTTTGGGGTGACCAAAACCAATCCACTTTTACGCAGTCGGTTGGGACAGAGCCGGCCCGCACATACAGCGAACGGACCAGTCGCTCCAGGCGCCAAATCCTAGAGGGCGCCTAAATGGTAAAGATATAGGTATATATTATTAGGAGAAAACAGGAGAGGCGCCATATATCTCGCTCCATTCTAAAATTTACTACGTGTCGGCGCTGGGTTGGGTTACTAGTTTTCTATCATCTATTCTCACAAATCTTTTACAATAGATCTCGCTATACCAATCATGGCTGTAGTATCTCATTTCCGCGAAGTCTGGCTACATTTTTGAAACACAGCAGTGCTGTAAATACACTAGTGAGTGCACCTGTAGCCGGCCGCCCTCACTGACTGCCCGTTCCCGCGTCAGATGGGCGGCATTGGCACCATTGTGCGAAGCCAGGGTGGGTTGCTATATAGCCTTATAGCCTTTCTCGATAAATGGGCTGTCTAACACTGAAAGATTTTTGTGAATAGGGCCCGTAGTTCCTGAGGTTAGCGCGTTCAAACAAACAAACTCTTCAGCTTTATAATATAGGCGTGACAATTGTATATTTGTATATATATATATATATATTGCAGGGTAAAGGCGAGATGACAACCTACTGGTTAGAGGGAAGGATAGAGCCTACAATCACGCGCACGCATTCCGCCCGCGAGCCTCGGTACCAACCGCGTCCCTATTGAGGATCAGAATGATTGACTACCCTGCAAAAGTGTTATGAGGACCATCGGAAACTAATGGATAAAAAATGCACTGTCCAATTGTTAATAAAACCGTAGGTACATTGGTTATGTGTAATCGTCACGCTTACTGATTGACCAATGTGAAATTCAAAATGCATTTCCCGATAGTTAACCACCTTGACTTTAAAATCGTAATTTTAAGTAATATCCAGAAAGGTGTCTATTGGAAACTTGGTACGCAGTTAGAGAGAGACATAAGGATGATTTTAGAGTTTTTGTGAATTGGCTTTTTATATAATTTAATAATTGTGATCGTTGCATAAGCATTAACTAGGCTGATGGACGGATGCCCTTGTCAGGATCAGGGGTATCTGCTGGATGCAGAGCACTTCCAACCGGTCGGAGTGGAGGTTGTTTGTGGAGGCCCATGTTCAGCAGTGGTTTTTATGATGATAAAGTTTAGTATTGACATACAATGTTTATAAAGTTTGACTCAATGTTGAGCTAGAAGTTTGTTGTCAGCTATTTTTATGAGAGCCTATAATTCTCCTTTACACATGTTGTTACTTAGGCGCCCGGGATTTTTAGAGTCGGTTCATATCTGACGGAAAATCCGTCGCGTATTTGTCGGTCGCGTTACGTCGGAACAGGCAAATATATGACAAAACATTCAACCTTTCACACTCAACCGATGATGCGTTAGTGCGTTTGCCTGTACCTGGAGATATGCTCGACGCATCTTCCTTCAGATATGAACCGACCCTTAGACACTCGTGGACCATTAATTGCATATTGAAATGTTTTGCTTCTTAATCATAGATAACTTTTACTTAAACTGTAGCATTGGATTCTGTGTTCATTCTATAATTAAGTGTACTAAAAATAACTATAGGCAACAAAACAAACACACATCTTTAGTTTCGTAAAATATTTAAATAATACAAAATCTTACGTGTAATCTAATTGTAACTTTTGTACACAACTTAAAGTAGGTAAGTCAATTGACTGATATTAAATATACGTAGTAAATGTCTAATTTGTGTTTTAATTTAACCCCTATACTCAATCATCTTCTCATCCCATTAGGTATACAAATTACATGCGCACTTTTTACCAGTTATTAAGCCCTACAAAGCGAGTCTACCGCCACTTTTTGGGCTAAAATACTTAATCCAGTAACGAAAAGATTTAAAAATGTCTGACTGATTCTAAATAGAAGTTGTAAGTTTTTAACGTCAGAGCCTCCGTATAAATCAGGTTCAAAGGGTGCATCATGACCTGGTGTGGTTGACACTAGTTTCTCATTAGTTGAACACACCAAAACATGGTTTAAAATAAAAAGATTAAGATATTTATTTAAACCATTTACTTAAGTCAAACATCCTTCATTAACAGTTCAAGTATATTTTGGTCAAAGTCGTTAAGTTTCAGTTCTTGTATACCTTCAGGCTCTAGGTCTCCGTTTTTGCCCACTAACCAAAATGTCTCCATGGTGCCTTTACCCTGAAACAATAATTAAAATCTATACATCTATCTATCTATACATATAATAAAGATGTAACGGATCGCTGTCTGTACATGGAAGACATATGAGAAAATATATTACAGGAGACCTTTATCAACGCAATAGGACCCAAAACGATGATTTTTGGAATTCTTGTCTGTCGGTTTGTCTGTTTATCTGTGCGTTTGTGCACGCTAAACTCAGAAACGGTTAAACCGATTTAGATGCAGTTTTCAGGAATATATTATGACAGGTCCCACTTAACATATAGGCTATTCAATTCTTTATTGTACACAGACATTTTATATGGAAAAACATTTTGCATTGACAATGTACAAAGGCGTGCTTATCCCTAGAGATTTCTTCCATTAGGCTACTTTTTATCCTGGGAAAATGTTTTTATCCCGGATAACATTTTGTTGTTTCTATAGTCCTGGACGGAGTCGCGGGCACCCACTAGTACTAGATTATGTCCTGTGCTGATGCGGGTCTTCACTAGAAATCAGCTGCATCTCCTTCCGTGCATATCGTGAGTCGATTAACAAAACTCGGGCATTCTCTCAGGCGATTAGCAAGCAACTTGTCGCTGATTATAAACATCAATCCCCGTGAGGCTAAACGTGGCTGTGGTATCTGGCTTATGACCCTGCAGTTCTGGCTACCATATGTCTGTATGTATGTATCATGTAAATTATGTTCGCGTAACCGAAAAACCCCCCTATGGCAGTAGCCTTGTGGCGTGACCTGGGGGAGGCCTACGTCCAGCAGTGGACTGCAATAGGCTGATGACGGACCGTAAAATAGCCTGCGTTAGCCTGCCATTTCACCAGTGATGTGCTAGGCATGTTACTACGGATGCACGTGACATCGACTAATCACATGTATTCATCCATAACATCTGTGAATTTTATTAATGGTTTTTCAACTAGGCGATACGGCTACGCTACGACCACAGCAACGACACGACCCCCACATCCCCATATTAAACGACGAAATGTCGTCGTCGTATCGTTGTCGTGTCGTGTAGTGGAAAAACGCCCATAGCAAAGCATATCTTTAGCGGAAAGGGAAACTTATTCTGATAATGTGTATCTTCAAAATATCGTCCAAAACGTTGCCCAAACAAACCCATAACCTGATGGAATGTAATTTGTAAGTGTGATAACCATAGGCTTACATACAAATTGTTTTGTTAAATAAATCCTATCCTATCCTACTAATATTAAAAACGCGAAAGTTTGTGAGGATGTATGTAAGTATACAATGTGTAGGTGACAGCCAGGCAAATACTGAAATGAACTGAGTACTGAAGTACCAATGTGTTGAGTTATACGACAGTGTTATTACTCGCAGGAAATGTATTTTTGATTTGATTATCAGTAATCTTTGCTCTCCGCGCCAATTGTATCGGGCGATCCTGTGACAAATTAAATGAGCTTATTGGGTATTGCGTCACACATTGCTATTTTTTGGATCACTTGGGACTCTCTATTAGGGTTGATTAGTTATTTGAACTTTTTTGAAGGCAACTATTTTTTTAAATATTTTTTATTATAATTTTATTTTGAAGTCAGTACCTAAGGCCTAATTAAAGGAACTAAACAATTTTTTTTTCCTGAAAATATTTTGGAATTTTCCTGCGAAAATGTTTAGTGTTTTCGCCTCAGAATCATGATCTGAAGTCATGGTATCAATGTTGGCCTGGCTGTCACAAACATCCTGTATAAGGATGTTTGTTGCTCTTTCATGCAAAAACAACTACTGAATGGATTTTGATGAAACTTCAAAAAAGTATAGCTTACATATCAGAATAAATTCGTCATCCAAGTAATTGACTCGGTAGCTCAGTTGGTGAGAGATCTGCACGGAATGCAAGAGGTCGTGGGTTCGAGTCCCACTCGGGTAAAGAATTTTTTCATTTCTTAAAAACATATTTATAATATTAAATTTATAATATCAGAATAACATAAAGCAACATCCTACGTACGGCTATATCCATCTGTCCTCTCGACTGTACTTCATAGTTTCCAATTTCATCCAATGCTTCTTTTGTAGAAAGTGATATGTGTATTTTCATGGCTGAAATTATATATTGATAAACATGAAATTCATCATCATCATCATCAGCCTAATGCAGTCCAATGCTGGACGTAGGCCTCCCCCGGGGCACGCCATAAGACTACCATGGGGTATTTGCCCATAGTCACAAAGATTTTAGGTACTCTACTTCCTGTCACTTAGCAGGAGGAGGGTTGGCGTCAGGCAGGTAGCCGGCCGTAAAACAAATGCCAAATCATTGGCAATGTGCGAGTTTCGTAAGAAAATCCATATTTCGCCGATCCCGTAAATAATGAGATAAGGGCAAGAAGATGATTAGGTACTCTCTACTCTACTTCCATACCTAAGGTTATACAATCCAATATTAATCCGATCTTGACTTAAAATTAAAAATGAATAAAATATTATAAGTATACTACCTACTATAGGAAGTACATGATAATATGTAATAAATAAATTTAAAAAATGATAATTAACACAATTAAAATTGAACTCTAATTAATGAACCCGCTCCCTGATTACGTAATAGCAATAGCAAAGCCGAAGCAAAGCGATAGCGAAAATTGTACAATATTCGCCTTGAAATGTCAAAGTTCCTTTGAAATTCATTTTACGTAATACGAATTTGACAAGCAATCAGCGATTTTTGTACAATTTTCGCTATCGCTTTGCTTTTGCTAGTTAGGTAATAAGGGGGCCGTAATTGACTGTGAAATGCTTCAGTCTGCCTACCACACTAATTACATGTTGCTGTGCCCAACAGGGTCATATGTTATCTGAAAATTATTAATTAAGATCCTTAACTACATATGAATGCAATAAATGATTGAGTATTGAAAAAAATCCTAAGATCAGTATCCTATGCTGAGGCGGTGCTTCACTAGAATAAATCAGCTACATCTCCTTCCTTACAAGTCGCAAGAATCGAGTAAGGAACTCGACTAAGGGCATTCTCTCAGGCGATAAGCTAGCAACTTGTTACTGATCATTTACTGTGCGATCTCTTTTGTGATCCTGCAGTTTTGGCTACTCCATTTCGGGTACATATCATTCGCACCATAATGCAAGATAACTAAGCAACAATAGTGCAAACCTGTCATCTCGTAGGCAATTATAATACGTAGACAATGTAACTATGAGCGATTTTCTGATAAGTTAAAATAACTGTCAAAAATAGATGGCGTGAGCGCATCACACTCCCTAGCTGCTTCCCTTCACCTCCCCCTGTACGTGACTAATGACAAAATAGAAATTCGGGATGGAAATGCACTCACGCCATCTATCCAGGTGATTTGTATTATTTTTTAACTTAATAGTTGGCAGTAAATCCTTCATTGCATAAGCGACAGCGAATTTTGCCAAGTTATCGAAACCTGTACACTAATAAATTTCAGGACTTCATTTATAAATAAGTCACTAAATCAAGGCTCGCTATTGGTGGAAAAACTTCAATAACTTTACTATCCCTCGTTAGATTGTAAAACTATTTAAGACCTCACAAAGCTAAACAGGCAACTTCCAGTAAAATTACTAAAGAGACACATCTCTTAACCTTACGTACCTTCTCCAGTACTCTCCATTCTACTAGCAGTGTTGATGGTGTCCCCAAAGAGGCAGTACCTCGGCATGGTTGTACCAACCACCCCAGCGACACAGGGCCCCGTATTGACCCCGGCACGGATCCAAAGCGATTCTTCAGGCAGATGCGGCACTTTGGCCCCTTCCAAACACCGTAACAGGGATAGCGACATGTCTGCTATTTCTGATGCGTGTCTATTACCTGGGAATAACATTTGTTCATTCATATTTAGCTATGAGAAGTCCGATGTTTAATGTAGGCCTAACCTAACCTAACAACGTCCACTACGACCGGTTAGAAGCGGCCTGCATCCAGCAGTTATCAACCGACTTCAAAAAGAGAGGTTATCAATTCGTCTGTATGTTTTTTTTTTTTTATCTTGTAACGGGTCGCTGTCTGTAGGTACATGGAAGATATGTGAGAAAAAATATTACAGGAGACCTTTATCAACGCAGTAGTACCCAAAAGAATGACTTTTGAAATAGTTGTCTGTTTGTCTGTACGTTTGTGCACGCTAATCTCAGAAGCGACTGAACCGATTTCGATGCAGTTTTCAAGAATATATTGTGACAGGTCCCACTTAACATATAGGCTACTTTTTATCCCGGATAATTTCGACATTTTGTTTCTCTGTAGTCCACGCGGACGGAGTCGCAGGCGTCCACTAGTTGTAAATATGACTAAAATCTCGTGAATATGATAATAAATATTTACTATCGAGGAGAATAATCGAAAAAACGCGGCTTGGTATTTATGCTTTTATTTCAAAAGAATAATGAGTGATGCGTGGCTCTGACAGAGTGGAAAATAGAGCAAGGAGGAAAAATGGGTTCACAAGTTTCTAGAGAGAGGAATCAATATCCCAAACTATTAAACCTATTTTATTCAACGTATTTTATTTACATAATATATTACACTACAGCCAGCTCCTTTATTGGCGGTGGAAAGCAATCTAAAAAGCTGATTCTGACTGAAAGATTATGTTATTATTTTGTTCATATTATGCATAATAAAATAAAAATAAAAACCAATAACATTTTAATTTTAAGCTTACCGTTTCTCTGCGGTAACCCAGAGACGACCATATACGCGTCGCCTATTGTTTCTACCTTGTATACATTGTATTGCTTAATTTTTTCGTCGAATAACCTGGAACAATGCCACAGTCATTTATTCTCAATCAGTTGCTTATAAAGGGTGTTTTTTCGATGCCACCCTTAACGAAGGGTACGTACTCTATACATCAAATAAAGTATTTAAGTATGCCAAAAAATGCTGGGAACCTAAGCAAATTAAAAAAAATTATATATTTCTTTATCGGGCGAAATTTATAGTGTCCAGTGTTTATGCAAGTTTTTTCATTGACAGATATTAATTATTTCTCGTGAAAAAATCTTTCTGCGCGCGTCTATATGCATTTATAAAAACGCGGTCTATTTACTCAACTTTGGATCCTAATATGTTGGGAAGCATACACTTCCCAAGTATGCTTCCATGGAGAAAAATAGTCGTGATGATGAGGTGATTCCGTAGTTTTCGAGAACGTTGACGACAAAAAAACATCTTGTATAATAATACTGCGTAAGTCAAAAAGCCACTAGATTATGTCCTAATTTCAATCCAATTTCACAGAAATAGACCTATCTACGAGTACCTTCCCACCGCATACTGTAATTTTGCAAACTTCGTTGTAGCTCGAAAAACTGTTAAATTGTATGAGCCCTCAGTTATTATATCTAACGATCAATGTGTATTTTACAACTAACTTTATCATAAGTTTAATGTGTTCTATAACAGCAGAATAAAAATCTAGTTCAAGATTAGTTCGTTTCTCGTTGTTCCATCGATAGCGCCTATTTGCGCGTTGCATGTTTGGTTACATCTCAATTTTTGTTTCATTCCGCTGTAGGTACGTTACGTTAATTGTAAAAGTTTAGGAATACAATAATGAAAATCTTTCGTACTCACTTATAAAGCATATTGAGCATATTAATGACCTCCATAGGAGTACTATTAGCAGATATGTTGGTAAAACCCACGATGTCACTGAAGAAGATCGTGACTGCATCGAAGGACTCCGCAGGGACTGCCCTCTGAGCCTTCAGACGCCGGAGGACCGGGAGGGGCAACATCCTCGACAGGAGGAGGTCACTCTTCTGCTTCTCCAGCATCACTCTTTGGGTACTCAGCTCTATAGAGCGCGTGAACGTCTGAAAAGTAACAAATACTACTGTGTTAAAAAAAATACACTGTCTAAGCTAAACACATACTGTGTTATTACAAAAGTATTTCAACTTTTTAAGCTAAACATTAAACTAAATTTAACGGATGTTATTTTTAAACAATATCCAACTTTAGACGTGATTTTATAATAGCAACGTAACGCTCTGGTAGTCCTCTCCACCACCGTGGAGATTGCGAAAGTAAAGCTATGTTTTTATACATACGAGTAGAGTGTAGTAAAAATAGTAATTAAATTACCTAATTTTAGTGTGTTGAGAAAAACTTGTTTTTGTAAACTAGTCTGGCCACCATCCTAACAGTAGGTATATACGGGAATCCTATCATTCCTATGAGTATTTAGAAAAGAATTATAACGTAATATTGCAATGTGGTCTAAAATGACAAGGGTTCGCATTTTTGCAGGAAAATAGCCTTTAGCTAACTTATGGTCCATAGAGTAGGTCTGTGCATAATTTTAAATGTTTTAACTTCAGTTAAGGCGACGTATTCGTGAAGTGAACACGCCTTGGAAGTTGCTGCATATTTCATATTATATTATCCTGTGAAAAAACTCCGAGTGTCGATACTTACGTAGCTACCAACTTTTGAGCTTAATTTTAGCCTTAACGAAAATAACCTATTTTTTATTTATATTTTTAAAGGTGTCAAAATGAAACGTTTAATTTTAATAATTACTTTAGTGCTAACAACAGTATATGTATGTGCTTCCTTAGATATTGAAAACATAGTGGGAATATTCAAAAGAGCTGCTATTTTTAGCTCAAACTGTGCCAAAGGATCTGTGTGGATTGTCAATCAATGTCTGGAATGTAAAAGGTAAGTTATTTTTATGTTTTTACATTATTTTATTATACATAAAATTAAATCTTTGCCTCTACCACTACCTACCAAAACCACCATTTTCCATTTTATTAATAGCTAGGCATCGTTTTTACTTGTCATAGAGGCATATAACTACCAGATGCTGGTTCTTGTAATATTACAACTATTTACATATTCAACAAAAGTATTAGACAACAAATTGTTTTAATACATTTATTCAAAGAGTTAAACTTAGACTTAGTTTAAAGTCCTGTGCTGATGCGGGAAATACGGTGCATGTCGTAAGAGTCGATTACGGACTCAAAAATTCTCTCAGGCGACAATCTAACAACTTTAAAACAGCGCCTGCGCTATTCTAGTTATGTAAAAAAAAAAAAGAACGTAACGACTTTTACATTTGGCCCCGTAATGGTAAACGTGGCTCTAGTATCTCCTTTGTGAGCCTGTAGTTCTGTCTACCCAATGTTCCCTCAGAGAACACAGCCGTATGTATAAATGTATGCATGTAAAATATACATTTCATACAAGTGAGATAGCTTAGATATCAAAAAAATTAAATCGAATTTAAAAGATTAGCTAATACCCATAAAACGGGTTAACTATAATCACTGTAGAGATAAATCATGGTGGAGATAGAAAGTTAAACATATGATAAAACTACATACAGGCTGTTTGTGACAGCCAGGCAAATATTGATACCATGACTTCAGACCATGATTCTGAGGTGGAAAACACAGAAAATTTCCGCAGGAAAATTCCAAATTTTTCCGACTTTTTTTCATATTTTCAGGAAATTCATTTCCTGCAAGTTATAATACTGTCGTATAACTCAGCAGAATGGTACTTGTTCAGCATTTCAGTATTTGCTTGGCTGTCATCCACACCCTGAATTTAATAATACCATACAGTAGTTAAGGTTAACTGGCATACCACAGTTAATAATCAAAATCCCTTCCATATTATACAATCTAATTTGCCAATCAATCATTAATTGAATTATTGTCCATGCAATACAATGATGTTAAAATCCTCACGATACAATGCGATTGCCACTAGTCAGATTATTAATAAAATCGTGTCGCGTGGAAAGAGTATTTCGGTGTACATTTATTTAGTATGATTTTAAGTGTTTTAACTTCAGTTAAGGCGACGCACCTGCGCCGAGTGCACGTCTTAAAAATCCCACATGAAGCTAGTGCCTGAATCTCGGATATTTTACTATCTAGTGTAACTCCGACCGCCGATTACGTACAATGTGTTTAGTTGAACAGCCTTCGGCGTGAATAATTAATAAATGTATTTACATTTAAAATGGTGTTAAAATGAATAGCAAAGTTTTGTTTATTTCATTAGTGCTAACGACAGCGTGTGTATGTATTCCTTTAAATATGGATAATGCAGTGATGAGAGTGAAAAGAGACGCTATTAGTAGTTCGAATTGTCCTCAAGGTTCTTTTAGGATATTCGGAAATCAATGCATAGATTGTAAAGAGTAAGTAATCTCCATTGGGCTGTAAAACGCCCTTTCCAATTATTTTTTTCTAATAACAACTTCCATGCAGAATCATGTTTTGACTGCCATAGAAAGTAACTTTACTAAAACTTTTGTCATTTATCGCACTTTAATTAAACTACTGCACTTATAAAGTCAATTATTTTTTATGAATATTATATGGGATTAAGGAACAAAATTAGGCAGTTAAGATATTTTTAAGCCTTGCATTTATAACTTCTACGCTGCTCTGGAAAAAAAACGTATATACTACAGCTGCTTCTCTTCCCGGGCATACTGTACAAGTCAGTAGAGGGACAAGAGGTTCTTGGTGTTTTGTAGGCGATGGCTTGACCACCTGTCACTACTAACCGAACTTGTACATCTCAACTATACCCTCAAAATTGGTCAGAAGTGGCGCCATGTGGTTCTATCGGCCCTTGGTGCTCTGCCTACCTCGTAAGGGATAAAGGCGTGATTATATGTATGTATGTATTTATAACTTTTGCGTAAAATAACGCAGTTTAATTCTATGGGATTGTCATCGAGAAAATAACGAGGATGTAACTTTTCGCGCGGTTTTTAGTGGCATATTCTGTATACTGATACAAGATGTTTTTTCGTTGCCACCCTTAACGAAGGGTACGTATTCTATACATCAAATTAAGTAAGTGTATGCCAAAAAATGCTGGGAAGCGATGTAATTTTTTTTTTTATTACTTGATCGGGCGAAACTTATAGTGTCCAGTGTTTATGTTAGTTTTTTTATAGACAGATATTTATTATTTCTCGTGAAAAAATCTTGCTACGCGCGTCTATGTGCATTTATGCAGAAAAAACGTAGTCTATTTACTCAAATTTGGATCCTAATATTTTGAGAATCGTGATCGTGATAATAAGGAGATTCCGTGGTATTCGGGAACGTTGATGACCAAAAAACACCTATTATTTTAATGAAACATCTCCTTTCTTCAGGCTATTTTATTTTTTAAGAACACAGCCGTGGGTACATAAATATTATTGTATCTTTATGTTGTTAATAAAATTCATATTCCCGAACATAAATAAGTATTATTAGCTCAGCAAAAGGACTATATAATTTATAGGTTTAGGTGACATATAAATTTTTTACGAAGCGCATTTTGAAATATGATACGTTATTATAATAGTTGATGCAATAACACAATCACATGCTTGCAACAGAATAAACCAGCTTTAAACATATTAAAATTTCAAGTTAATTAACATACGTAGATAAAAACAATAATTTGCCAAAATGTCGTTTAAATCACCAGGGTACCCATGAACTATTAATGGCCTTTCCACCAGAGGTGTGCCATTTCTTCTATGCTGCTCTGGGAGTGAAAAAAAGTATAATACTACAGCTGCTTCTCTTTCCGGGCATACTGTACAACTCAGCAGAGGCACAAGAGGGTCTTGGTGTTTTGTAGGCAATAGGCTGACCACCTGTCACTACGAGTACTAACCGAACTTGTACATCTCAACTATACCCTCAAAATTGGTCAGAAGTGGCGCCATGTGGTTCTGTCGGCCCTTGGTGCTCTGCTTACCCCGTAAGGGAAAAGGCGTGATTATATGTATGTATATGATATGCTACGTTTTTACTATGCGTGTGATATCCACCATTCAAATTCATTAGTCCATCCATCTTCCTGCCCTGTTCCCATTTATTTGTGGTCGGCGCAGTAGTTTTGTAATATTATTATGTCCTTTTATGCCATTTATCCGAATTATGCGTAATCTGGTTAATCACTTCCAGTACATGCATATCTTCTCTCACACAGTCCCCGTGCAGATCGACATATACATAAGTTTAAGCCGGCTTACCTTGATAAGCAGGCGTTAAAAATTAACCAACATAGGTCAATTCTTATGTGTTAGAAATCTAGAATTTCTCAAAACTCATCCGTAAAAATACATACACATACCTAATTAATGGTAGCTAGAACAGCAAGATCATAAAGGAGACCACGTTCAGCATAGCGAGGACAGATGTTACTGATCAGTGACTAGTTGCTAGCTTATCGCCTGGAAGAATGCCCAAGTTCCTCAGTCGACTCTTACGACATGCACGGAAGGAGATGCACCTGATGTATTCTAGTAAAAAGCCACATCAGCACAACAAATCGTAGAGCAAAAATCTCTCTTGTTCTGAAAACGCATCAATGTAAGTTACGTCAGATGACCGATGAATCATAGAGTCATGGAGAAGTACAAATATTGAATTAAATTGTAAGTAAAGATTGGTGAATGAATTTTCGGTCAAATATGGTGATAATATCTCTCGAATATAACCGATATGAAATGGCACGGAATGCAGAGGTCGTGGGTTCGATTCACACCCGGGTGAGGAATTTTTTCCATTTCTTCATTAATAATTTTATGATATGAAATCTGTTTACACCTTTTGGAGCTTCAATGTTAGATCAAACTTACTCTAACCTAAAATACCAAATCGCTTTGCAATTATTTAGTAAAGCACTTATATGCGTCTTATACAAAGAAGTTTTAGTACGTTCTCTTAACGTATTATCTATGTATACATATAATAAAAATGTAACGGATCGCTGTCTGTACATGGAAGATATATGAGAAAAAATATTATAGGAGACCTTTATCAACGCAATAGTACCCAAAACGATGGTTTTTGGAATTTTTGTCTGTTTGTCTGTGCGTTTGTGCACGCTAATCTCAGAAACGGCTGAACCGATTTCGATGCAGTTTTCAGGAATATATTTTGACAGGTCTCACTTAACATATAGGTTTTTATCCCGGACAATTTCGACATTTTGTTTTTTCTGTAGTCCACGCGGACGGAGTCGCGGTCGTCCACTGGTGTAATAAAATAATCTGATTAGTACATTTTGCCTATTTTGGAATACAATTAAACAACTACTTGCAAATAAATAGAATAATATTGATTGTTGTAATGGGTAATGGATAACTATTCATACATCCTAATTGTGATATTATCATAATTGTAGCTAGAGATGCATATTGTGTTTTATTAGTTACGTTATCTATGCAAAAATATGATTTTCATATCACTAGTTGTAAGCAAACGAACAGAAGCCGTTTTCTATAGATACGCGTAACAAAGTATATTTACAGTGAGAAAACAAATAGTAAGGCAAACGAACAGTTACTATCCACTTGAGGAAAATTGATAAACTCATAGAAGGTATAAGCTAGTAAATAGGAAAATATCGTAGGTACTACTTATTCTTACTATTTATTGTACACATACAATTTTTATCTTACACAGTGATTTGTAAAAGTGATAGTACAAAGACGAGCTTGTCTCTAAAAGAGATTTCTTCCAGCAAACCATTAGATACAGAGAAAATTTTACTTATACTTTTTCGATGCTGCTGCCGTATTTAGAAAATTATTGATTAATGGTCGCCCACGCCTACGTCAGCGTAATCTTTAGAATTCCCGTTTCTCTCGTTCCAATAGGAATTTTGAGAGATCCTTTCTTATCGGATGCCTCCGTCCTCCGTGTCATAAATAAATAAATAATCACACACTTTTATAACAGATTAACCTAGTCCCACACTAAGATCCCTAAGGTCTCGAAATATTTGTTGTTGTCATTGATACGTTTTACCCGATACGCTATATGGTGCATTGTTTGTACAAACTGTTTCTTCAGCATTTATATATGACACCGAGTCGCGTCGTCAGTTGTTGTGTTGACAACTTGACACATTCATAACATAGCGTCATAGATGACCTTGTGAGCATTCGAATTATATATTTACGCTCTATCACAATCCGTTATATGAATTGGTCAATTTATCAATTGAATACTGAGTCAGCGCGATATATATGACGCGATATGATACACGCGTTAGGTGGTGCTGTGTGTCATACTTTTTTCCCATAATACGAGTACATACATATAAGGTGTTTTCAAAATTAGTGATTTGCTTTTGATACGAAATTAGGTAGGTAAAAGAAACAACTTTCACTATGGGACCAATTCCGAAACAGTGAAAAAAAATCAGCTGTTCATACATTTCAGTGCAGTTATACAAGATTGTATGGAACAGCTGTTTTTTTATATATTATACGGCTGTGTTCCTAAAATGGGGTAGCTAGAACAGCAGTACCACGAAGGAGATCCCTCAACCACGTATACATATACACATAGTGGGGCCAGATGTAAAAGATCATTATCATGAAGTGGCTGACATTTAATTGGCATAAATGAAATTGTATTATATCGGGTCTGGTTTCTCATGGCGATTGTAGTTAGTGCAAGTGCCTGTTGTCGCAATTATCAGATCCGAGGGTCAGTGGAGGGTGTAGGGCCCGGTGGTGGGCGCACCCATAGTGAAATTTAATTGGCATGTCAAATCCTACTAATTTTGTAAACGCGAATGTTTGTAAGTATAGATCGATGGATGGATCGATGTTTGTTACTCTTTCACGTAAAAACGGCTGGAGCAATATTAATAAAATTTGGTATGTAGTTAGCTGACACCCTGGATTAACATATAGGCTACTTAGTATCCCGTAAAAATATTTTTATCCCGGATAATTTCGACTATTTGTTTTTTCTGCAGTCCACGCGAACAAAGTGGCGGGCATCCATTAGTTATATTATGACCTAATTTGCCGATTTTTCTACTGGTCAGATAGCCTTTGCTAAAGGATAAATTTGATTTTATTTTTCTCTAAAACTTGACCAAGATAGAGACAGGATATTTAACCCTTAGATAGGCTATATGATCTTTGGAAAAATCGGACCTAACTATAACTAACTTTCCACAATCTAAAAACCAATGTGTTGCTTATAATGAACTTATAATGTGAGCTTATAATGAAAAAATTCCATTGTTTCAGATTACTAAAGATATCCGAGGATTACCCAGAATATTATGTAATATACCCTGAAGCATATTCATATTGCGCAAATTAATTGCCTAAATAAAGAATTGCGTGCACAAGGTATGTAAAATATAATAACTTCACTTTAAAAAACCTTTTGTAAAAACAAGCTTTTAGTATTTGTTAATAAAATTAACTGATAGAGATGAATATACTCGTAATAAAATGAATAAAACGTGCCAAAGAAATATGCATACAAACATTCACTCGAAAAACATAGCTCGGCATCTGACGTAGTCGGGTAAAAGTACCTATTTTATTTATAGATCTTACAGGGTGTCGTCAGTGAACGGTAGAACTTAGGTCTAACCAAGTAGGCCACCCGTGCTTTAGTGTACCTAATTAACTGATTAATTGATACGTTCTCATTATGGTCATGGTATGGTTGGATCAGTAAGTAGACTCTATAAAATCTTTTCGCGAAAACAGGGCTGCTAAACATTTTAAATTACGTTTTTTTTACAGTGATGTCACCTGAAGTGGACTAAGCTGACTGCAAGAAAATAGCAACGACTGAAGACATTATTTATTACCTCATCCGATCTAAAGGATTATACATAATAATAATATATAGGTAAATAATTATGTATAAGTAACGTTATAATGAAATGCTTGATGCAATAACTGTTTTCGAAACCTGACTCCACAGAATGACAATGTGTAAAAGTTTATGAAAAAATGACTTTAAAAGATATTCGAATATCGACGAACGTTTCCATCGGGGAACAGAATTTTACAAAATAAATGATTAAAATAAAAATCATTTATTACAGGCCGAGATCCATAATGATTTTTATATTAGATTATATAATAAATGAGAGCATTAAGTAAAATTTAATTGAAATTGTTTTTTTATCTAGTCGATCGATCAAAGATCGAAAAATGAATGAAAGGAATGGGATTGGCTTAACTTTCGCCCAAGGAATTGCATCGTATGATTAAGAATTTTAATGTCGTTGAACGTACCTATACCTGAATAACCAGTTCTCGACAGAAATAAATCTGTATGGATACCTAGTGCCAGGAAAGAAACAATTCAAGTATTCTTAGCAGTTTTATAAATTATATTATAATAAGAAAGAAATTTAGCTAATCATTTAGTTATTATTAGGTATTCTATTTATTTTTAATGATATTTGCCTATGTACGAGTATGTATTAAGACAACCGATTGTGGATTTAAATTCTGGTAATTGTTAACATTGATATTATAATGTGTATTTATATTTGTTTCCGAGTGTGTTCCGCTTCTGATTCTATGAATTTAATACTGACCTTGTTTTATATTATATAGAATGCATATTTGTAATATGCATGTGTAGGTATAATACCTCATATAATACAATACCTCACCTTCTTCTTCGGCCTATTGCAGTCCACTGTTGGACGTAGGCCTCCCCCAGGGCACGCCACAAGGCTACTGCCACAGGGGGATTTTGCCCATAGTCACCGCGCTGGGCAGGCGAGTTGGTGACCGTAATACCTCACCTATGTATTTTTAATTAGGTATCAAAATAGATGTATCATATAAATCCCAGTAAAATGAAATTATTAATATTATTTATTTGTTCAAATAAATGGTTATTATAAACGTGCCAATTTACATTATATTTTATTATTATTAAGCATGTACGTGAATTATTCCAGTATATAATCTGGTATTAAAATGTAAAGTAACGGGATGAAAGGCATATTTTACAGAGAGCGTTGTGCATGAGTATGGATGGAAATAAAAGAAGAGGTAGACCAAAGAAGCGTTGGATGGACTGTGTGAGGGAGGATATGCGTGTACTGGGAGTGAGCAATAAGACAGATAATAGGGATGAATGGAAGAAAAGAACAGCGTCGACCAGGCTTGCAATTCTAAATGTAGATATTATTCTTAGTGAGCACTAGAGAAAATAAAAAATATAAATTTAAAAAAAAACGGTCACGAAAGAGTTCTCTCTAGAGTTTATGTGAAAAAAAGTCGCGGGCGAGCGCAAGTCATTATAATATTAGGTGAAATGTATTTATTTTATGTAACGAATTTATACCAGTGATAAATAGGTGCCTTAAATTGTTATTAAATAAATTATCTTATAAAAAAACCTTGTACTTTATTTCCATCATAACTGTCTAACTAAACTCGGGCATACGCTCAGGTCATAAGTAGCAACTTATCACTAAAAACTATACTAAAAGTGGCTGTGGAATGTCCTTTGTGATCTTGCAGTTCTGACCGCCCAGGATTGCAGCCAAGAGTATTATGTATGTACTTTCTTCTAAAACCTTACCTTCTCATGATGCACCCTGCTATATCATCTAGACTACCTAGGAAACATTTTCCATTTGGAATTTCATCCCAATGAGTATTATAAATACGTAGTAAGTATATTTGTTATCTCTTCACACTTTATCTACTCAACCAAGGGCGTAACTATAGGCAAGTAGTCAAAATACCACAGGCCCTTAGCCTAAAGGGACACCCGGTCGAAGAAGAATCCCAACTCTCATGCTCCCAACATTATTTACGGAGGCACCCGATGAACTTGTCACAGGCCTCGAAGGGTATAGTTACCACATGCTCTCTTCTTGAAATGTTGCCTACATATAGGTACTATCCATATGTATAGGGAATACGGAGAAGGACATACATTACCTAGACGCGGTCGCAGGCAATTGTTTATATTTTCATGCATCATCATTGTGTTATTAACAAAACATTATAAGTAAGCAGTAAACTAATAGGAGAGTCTAAAATCCGCCAGTTTTTTTAGTCCTGTACAATAAGAACGGCAGAAAGAAACTTGACAGAGTTTTTATGTTTACCTTGCATTCCAGTGCCCTTATGACTTCTGTAAAGTAACGGTAAGGATTGTAACAGTGAATGAATCACCGGATGGTCATCTTTTCTGCCTGACTCACGGAAACCGGTCGGTTAGTAAGTAGTTAATAATATAATTTCACCTGTGAGCAATCCGATATGCGAGCATAACATCGGAATTTCATTTCCGATTATTCACGCATGCAGATATTAACGATAAGCCTAGCAGGACAGATGTTAATGATCGGTAACTAGTTGCTAGCTTATCACCTGAGAGAATGCCAGAGTTCCTTAGTCAACTCTTAAGATACAACAACAGTCAACATGAAATTATGAATCAACGAAGTTTCTAGAGATGAAGAAATTCACAAAAAGTGATATTTATTCGTAGGTGATTATAGGATACCAAAATACCTTGGTGATTATATTCACTGGTGATCCTTGGACACTAATCTATCCCACTTTGATAACCCAGGTGATATCACCTGGGTTATTAAAGTGGAATAGACTTTTAATGGTCTATACGTAAGTATAAACACGGTGTTTTTCCAAAAATGGGGCAGCCAGAACTGGCACGAACACGTAAGGTGAGATGTCAAAAATCAATTACTTACCAGTAACGTAAGTGGCTTCGAGCGACTGGAACTAAAAAGAAATCGGACCACGATCCCAGTTGCCCTAGAAAATTTTACGTTCGGTCGACTGGGATCACATACCTAATTTAGCTTCAAGTACATTAACAAAATATTTGTTTGGACTTTATTTTATGTAGTACGCTTGTATGTACCTGCAAAGTCAAGCAGATGCATGTAATTGGGTATTCCCAGATAACTTCCTATTTATCTATGCCTGAGGATGCCATAACGTTGGTTAAATGTTGTAGTAAAATGCAGTAGTAAAAAAGGAACCGTAATAAGTTTTTGTTTATGTGCCATTTCATAGGACGAACTTAATTCCTGAGGATGCCATAGCGTTGGCGAAATATCGAAATAATGCGATAGCATAGAGGAATAAGATTTAAAAAAGAACGTAATAATTTTTTGGTTATGTTTCATTTTATAGGATCAGCCTAATGTAAAGGTGGAAGACCCTGACTAACCTATGAAATCATAATACCTACCTCCAATTGATATGTACCTAACATGTGGTCGACAAATATGATGACCTTAAATATTTTGCGAGTGAGTGGGTACCTAATCTTGCGTAGGTATAGGATAAGGCTGTCTAATATATTAATAATTAATAAATAATACTATAGTATAGGTTATACATTTTGAACTGAGATGAGGTCACGCATAAGTCAAGTCATCTAGTAAAATTGTTTTAACCACGGTATGATGGGCAAGTGACATAGAATAAAATTACGTAATGGTAAATTATATATATACATATATACTCCGTCATACATTTTCATGTAGGTATACACAGGTGAGTAAATGAAAATTCTATGAAACAACTCGCCTAGAACCTATCTACGTTATTTTCAAGATTATACATTGAACATTGTTGAGTTTTTTAATGATTTTCTTCAGTTATTGGGCGGCCGTTAGTTGTATACAAAATTACAAAAATATAGATAGCAATAAACTCACACAAAATGATCGTAACCTTACCAAGAATACGAGGTATTAAAAAACATTGTTGTCTTTTTACACCCTGTATATAACACGGCTGTGTTTCCGACATGGGATACTCAGTACTGCAGGATAACAAGATCCCACAGCCAATTTTAGCATAGATGTAGGCAAATTAGAGTCAACTTTGACTCTACATGTAAAGAAAATCACAGTGGCAAAGATAAGATGGTGAAATGACGGCGAGCTTAATTTTTTAAAGATTAGTTCCATCGAGGGTTCGCCCACCACCCCGGGTCCTACACCGTCCGCTGACCCTCGGATCTGCCGACTCACGGTCACGAACACAAGACACTATAGTCGCAACGAGTAGCCAGATCCAAGCACATAGCATGCAACCATAAATACATAGCTGCTAATCCATTAAATATTAATTAGTTCCAGCAAACCAAACAAAAGTACAAACTACACTTATAAATCTCATATCAACATAGATATGGATAAATACGCGTGTTTTAATTTATAGCTCATGCTGCATTTTAATGATAATTGAGAATTGAAAAGAATTGCAATGTCCACGCGACGACGAATTAATTGTACCTATAAGGAAAATACGATTTACCTACGCGACGAAGTCATTTTCCCACCAGACGGGGAAAATTAAGGTATTTACCATTAAATGTTGCTATGTACCTACTTGTTACTGGTAACTGCATATATTTACATTATTATACTCATTTTCATGTAAGAAGAGTTACGGATTTTCCTGGAACTAAATGAACAACACACATTAATACACAACGGTGTATAAATTACATAGATACTAGCGCCTATGTCAGATGCCTTCTTATGTGAAAAGGACTATACATACCTACATATTAATACACTCGGTTTGGTATTCCCAAAAATGAGTGGACAGAACATCCATGAAGAAGATTTCAGTTACTTTTAGCATAGGGGACAGGTTTTTAAAATGTACGATGTAAATGAAGCGATTGATATGCAACCTCATAAGAGAAGTCTTCCGGCGATTGGGACCGCATTTAATTAAGTAGCACGGTTCCAGTTGCCGGAAAGTATTTTTATCTCAATATTTCATGTCCTTTGCTGATACGGGGTTTTCACTACGCATCAGCTGTATCTCCTTCCGTACGTGTCGTAAGAGTCGACTAAGGAATTCGGGCATTCTGTCAGCCGATAAGCTAGCGACTTGTCACTGATCTGTCTGATTATATTTGTCCTCGCTAAACTAAACGTGGTTGTATCTCCTTTATGACTCTGCAGTTCTGGCTGCCCCTTTTTGTTGGTGGGGTGAAAGAGAAGCAACTGTAGTATCATACTTTTTTTTCACTCCCAGAGCAGCATAGAAGAATATAGATAGCAATAAACACACACAGAAAAAGTTCACATAGACATAACACGGATGTGTTCCCGTAATGGGATAGCCAGTACTGCAGCCAGGGTAGCAGTACTTACACTTCACGGATGCCAATATGGAAAGTTTCCTAGTTTTACCTGCATAGTGTTGATGATGTGTGTAATCAGTATGATCAGGACCGGCGCTGCCAGCAGCACTGAGATGAGGATGCCGATGCCGATGACCAGCGTGCGCCTCGCCGCCCACACCTCACTCTCCATGGACTCGCTACAAATTTAAATGATAGCAAATCATAATTTTGCTGCCCTTATTTAGGGGGTCGGCGCAATATGGTTTCAATTTATTTTATTTTATTAATCTAGTCTAAAACATCCGAAACCAACGAGAAAGTATAAAGAATTTTATGATTGTGGACGAGGCGAAGGAGGTATGTTTGGAACGTACTAAATAGATAGATAGATAGATATTGAGCAGTATTATTTCCATTGTTGAAGCGAGATGCCGTTCTATAGCTACACTGCTCACTGCAGCGTCTTGCTTTAAAATAAAAACAATCTAATAGCATTTCATTGACCCACAACAGATTTCTTTAAATGTAAGAACGGAACTTGTACATCTCAACTATACCCTCAAAATTGGTCAAAAGTGGCACCATGTGGTTCTATCGGCCCTTGGTGCTCTGCCTACTCCGTAAGGGATAAAGGCGTGATTATATGAATGTATGTAAGAACGGAAAAAAGGAAGAATGACTGGCCTGATAGCATTCCAGATATCAGAATGAATGGACCGAAGCACGTTGAGTTGCCCAGTCGACATCAGAATGTATGCATTTAGCGACATCCGCCGGGCTTCCCTGTCTTCTGCTAAACCCGTCGTGTTTGCCTTCGACTTTTTGTAACTGAAAAAAAAGCATAATGCTCATTGTTATATTAATTTTAAGATAAATTTACTGAACGAAACTCAATAAAATATTACTAAAGCTATAGATTGAAGGATATCCAAAAAATGTTAGTTGAAAACGCGTGCGATGCGACAAATTGTCGCTGAAGCCCCTTTTTTCAAACATTATCGTCAATCCCCTATCAGTCCTATCAATCATATAGAAATAGAAAAAAATTGAAACATATAAAATTCTTCATGTGCACATAGACATGCATTCGCAGGTGTGTAGGTAATCATGGTAATAGGGATGATGACAGTTATTTTATTTGTATTTACATCGAAAGATCATAAAATAAAAGAAACATTTGCGAAAGAAAAACTTCGCTAGCATGATATATAAATATATATAAATTTAAAAGGGTACCACATTATGACGTCATATTTTCAGTAACTTGTATGCGCGTAAAAGAACTTTTGTTCGACAGCTATATTAAACGATGCATTTATAAATATGGTCACAAAGCAGAAGCTGCTGTAAATTATGCAGGTGGTCATGTGATGTTGTAATTTTTAATTAATTTCACATTAAAAAAATGGACTTGCCCACTTAACTTTAAAGGCTTATTACTACCTCATTTGGAGACTTAATCAAATTGTAATTTTACAGATAGGCATGATTTTGATGATTTAAGCATAAAATGTCATTAAAATTCAAACATAGTCAACATCCCAATTTATTTGTAGAAAAGCGCAATAGTCTTTGGTCTGAGATATAGAAATAGGAAAAGGTACAATGCAAGATCTTCGGTTTCCGCTGTATCTGCCACAGATCCATCCATCCACTGATAACCAAATTAACCGACATCCTCGAAAGTGACATCTGTAAATGCATACTTCTATGTACAAAGGAGGTATACTGGTATAAATAACATGGAGCCGGACTCTTGGAATGTTCCTAACCAGCTACAAAACCTTAACAAAGTAGGTTCTTTCTAGCCTAGTTCCCGGGAAAATACTTGTCCCAAAGAAATGACTCACTCAATGATCCAGGCAATCGTAAGCAAAAATGACTCAAGCCGTATCTGTGTCGCACGTTTTAGTACCTATCTAAATATTCTTCCTATGCTCAAATCTATACTAATTTTATAAAGCTGAAGAGTTTGTTTGTATGAACGCGCTAATCTCACGAACTACTAGTCCAATTCCAAAAATTAGATAGTTAGATAATAGTTAGATAGCATTTATCGAGAACATTTGGCCGTGTGGTGCCGGCAGAGTAGAATTCGTACCACCCCATGTCTGCCCGTGGGTATCGTACGAGGCAATTAAAGGTGGGCAGCAGCGCCTCCCGTGTTGTACGGCTTCAGAGACGCGCACTCTACGACGCTTCAACTTGTGCGTGTGTTGACCATTTAGCAGTAGAGCGGAACCACAAGAGGTACACGGTTGGAGTCTTTCTCGATATGGAGAAGGCCTTCGACCGTGTGTGGCATCCAGGTCTATGCGCAAGCTTATTGGCCAACTGCCGCCGGCCCTCATAAGAATCGTCGCGTCATTTCTAAATGACCGGCGGTTCTTCGTAGGGGTGGAAAACGCGAGCTCGCAACTCCACCCCATATTGGCCGGCGTCCCTCAAGGCAGTTGCCTCTCCCCGGTCTTGTATGCCATTTTACCGTAAAGGTGGTCTTCCCATGGGAATTTGAAGGCTTGTTGGCACTGTACGCGGACGATAGCGCGTACTTTGCCACATCGCGCAGCTCCCCACTGGCGGTGGATCAAATGCAAAGGGCTCAATCTCCTTCCGGATTCTTGACAGATGTCGGACTCCGGCAAAGACCGTTGCCCTGCTGACGGGCCAGCAGCGAGAGCTCCCTCCCAGGCTCATCGAGGGCAGCCGATAGCCTGGCAGAACACTGTCAGGTATCTAGATCGATCGTTGCGGATGACTGGGGTGGTTGAGCATGCGCAGCGCGAAGACCGCGCGCGCCCTGCTGCGACCTGTCATAGTCCACGCTTCCCCTCCGAACCAGGCTGACCATGTACAAGTTATATGTTCGGCCGCGTCTCACGTACGCGGCCCCGGCCTGGTTCCAACTTTGCTCTGTTTCAAACAGAAAGAGGATTGAGGCCTTGCAGAGCTCCACCCTCCGCTACATTGCGAGGGCCGGGCGGTACGTCCGTAATGACGTCATCGCTCGGGACCTCAAAATGACGAAAATTCGTGGCCCGAATGGCGCGTCGAATGTTCGACCGCGCCGACAACGGGCCGCACGCCCATCTCCGCGGGCTTGCTCCGCTTCATGCGAGGCCGCCAGACGGCCGCCCACAGCCGAGGGAGCTGTTGAGTATTCCACTCGACAGCGATGCCGGGCCTTCCCGGATTTGACCTACTGACACCGGACGTACGTCAGTCCGTAGGCGCAATGCGATCGTTTCGTCCGACCATATGCGCCTACAACATTGTATATAGTTTTTCTGCCCTGGAGGCATTGTATATAGTTTTTCTGCAATAGTATAGTCCTGGAGGCTAATAGTTGTCCCTTTTTGTATATGTAAATAATGTCCTTTTTGTATATGTAAATAATGTCCGGTCCCAATATAGTTAGTATCCTTTTTGTATAGTTATCTACTCGGTAGGGCGGCGGTAGCAGGCAGGGGTGTCGATCGGCCGAGGGCAGGGCAAAATCTCCTCGTCACCGACCGATCGGCGGATCTACCCGGCCATGTCGGGAGGTGGGCAGCAGCGCCTCCCGTGTTGACAACATGGTCCAGGATACAAACTGCGGTCACCAACCCGCCGGCCCAGCGTGGTGACTATGGGCAAATACCCCCTAAGGCAGACTTGTGGCGTGCCCTGGGGGAGGCCTACGTCCAGGAGTGGACTGCAATAGGCTGATGATGATGATATATCGAGAAAAGCTATAGGCTATATAGCAACCCGCCCCGGCTTCGCACGGGTGCCATACTCCTCACGCGGACGAAGTCGTGGGCGGCCGCTAGTATTACACACTTTAAGAATTCTCTTTACATGATTATCATTATTCACTGTAACTTACCAAATTGCTATTTCATCATTGTTAATTTGTCGTGAAATCTTTAAAATGTTTTAAATGACCTCTCTGCCCCAAAGTAGCGCTATGAAGGTATTGCTGTGAGCACATTGCTCATTTGCCCATTACAGAATTTATAATGATGAATTAATAATACCTACCGGGATTGGCCCACTACTCATTCCCGCCTCTGCAACTCCTGTAAGCCAGGATCAACAGCGGTACACTTAATATTAAACTAAGCGCTGACTGACAAAATTATTACAATAATTAAAACATACAAAAACATAATAAGCTACCTATAAGTTATTATGCCAATAATAAGTGTGACAAAATTCTTTGAAGGCACGAAAATTGTGCTTAGATGAGACAAGGTCATGATAATAAATGGTCTGGATACAGGTTTAATTAAATTTAACATAAGATTACGAGCATTAGACCACAGTTTACATTCCCAAATGATGTGATGGGACGTTTGTCCTACGAGACAATCGCTGGCGGATGAACAGTCACAGTACGGTGTTGGGACTAATTTAAAGGTGTATTATTTACTCCTAAAATTACCATTGTTAACGCAATTAACATGGGTTTATTGTATGAAGTATTAATTAGGATTACTTAGTTTCAGTAAATTAATTTCACTATGAATATTGTTAAATTGGTATTTATAGCGCCATCTATTGGTATAAATTTGGTAGTGCTATCAGATTTGCAGGGAATCGATGAAAGATCATTCACTCAGTCATTCGTCATTCAGATTCGCTCTCATCAACGTGGCTACGCAGGGAGCGTGCCAAATTTTCAGTAATTATCATCAGTTTTCATGTAATTAAGTAATCACGTAAATAAGTGTCCAGGGAGGACATCCAGTGTAATCTATACTGAGAAGATCAATAAATTAGTGGTTAACGTATGGTGAAGTTTCTGTGTATATGGGGAATCCTGGGAGGGACACCTGCATCACAAGGAACCGAGTGCGTCGGAGGGACCGATAAATTTGCCTGGAGCTTCCTTATCGAGGCAAACAAGCTGGTGGCCCAAAGAACCGAGGATGAGCAGGACATTTCATCCGATACCATAACTGCGTTGTAACTCTGCGGCTGTCAGAGAGGCAAGCCGGGGTTGCGACAACCACGACCAGTGAGAAATTGCGCTGTGGGGTGATCAACTTCGATCCAAGGCATTTTCAAACGTTCGGATATAGACGGAAAATAATTGTATAAGTCTCTGCCTTTAGTTGACGAGTCCCACCTAGTCTGCCACTCATCAACCAAAGTATCATAAATGTTTATATTTTTATCAAACAATCTGTCTATTCTAAGCCTATCACGGAGTTTAACGAAGTCGATGTTAATATTTTTATTTCTGAAATAGTTCGATGTTCTACGCTGCAGTTCCAGATCGACAGGCAATACACCCGCAAGAACTGGCAATGCATCGGTGCTTACCGTTCTATACGCTTTAGTTAGTTAGTTGGACCAATCACACTGCCCTGAAGAACTCCATAGGTGACTTGCGTATATTTAATTTCATATTTTGATACTAGGGTACTTTGGGTTCTATTTGAGAGATAGTCCACTAGGAGTTTGAGTTGGTTTCCCCTAATACCATTCTTCTCCAGTTTGCCGACAAGGATTGTAACAGAGACAGTGTCAAAAGCTTTGGCAAGATCAAGAAAGATGCAGAGGGCCTTATAACCTTTGTCAAGGCGGGTGACTACATAATTTGTTAAGCTTTGAACCGCATTTTCAGGAGACCTACCCCGTCTAAATCCGAACTGGTTGCATGAAAGCAGACTATTTTTTTCTTTATAATTTACGAGGCGAATGTAAATTATTTTTTAGAAAATTTTAGAGAACAAATCAAGATTGATATTGGTCTATAATTGTTGACACAACCTCCGTCCCCAGCCTTATGAATCGGATGAATCAGAGAATGCTTGAATACTTCAGGAAAAACTCCATGTGCCAGACATTTAATAAATAGTTTGGTAAGAGGCGGAATAACATATTTTCTACAAACTTTGAGGAACTTATTTGATATGCCATCCCACCCAACGGCGCAATCATTCTTAAGATCCAACATCAACCCCTTCACCTCTTTCTCATCTGTATCAAGTAACACAAAAGAGTTGATAGCATTCAGCTTTTCAGGTGTATGGCCTCTGCTTGTACCTTGGTCAACATTGACGATTATATCAGCTAGATATTTTCTAACATTGCTAAAAAAATCATTAACCATGTTTATCGACTCTTCGGGTGTGGAGGAAGTACATTTTGCCTTGGTCGTGTTAGAAATGTTCCTAACCGCCTTCTCCAACTTTTTACTGAAAGAGGGTGAGCGGTATATGGCTAAAATTGCTATAGATGCGTGTTTTATTAGCAGACAGCTTGCATCCAGAATTGAAGTTTCCGTTACCGATACTGGAATATTTTCTCTTCCATAAATTACTACACCGTCATTCTTATTATGTGGATTTGTGGAAGAGTAACTGATATAGCTTTCAAGTTTCGGCATAATCGGGTTGCATGGAAGCCAATATTCCGTTAAGACAATAAAATCTATGTGTGCATGTCGGAGAGAAGCATCTTTATTTGCTCAAAATTACACCCTATACTGCATATATTTTGGGTATTTACAGTAAAACATTTATTTGAACTTTCTAAAAGATTTTTACAGTCTTTTGCATCACATAGAAATGAGTCTGCAACTGTGACATCAGCGTCAATACTCTGTAGGTTTTTTCTACTATCGAATTGTATATATTAATTGGTTGACGTAGACGGGTGAGCTTATGAATGTGTTGTATGTTATAACTATGGTGTGTAAGTGATAATGAAATTAATATATGTATATAGGAATAGGTTATACAGAAGACAATCGAAAAAGTATTGCATGCTAAAAAGAAGTAACATTGCCACAGTTTAGTCAATATTTCTTGATCAGGTCTGCTGGAGTTGACTCTGAGACAATATGCAGTGGCGGGGATCCATCTTCCTTACGGAAGAGCACACCTCCATATGAAGACCAGCTGTATTTGTACTTATAAGAAACAGAAAACTCGCGCGCCAGAAATAGTAATCATTCGTTTTCGGAGAGATTTTCTGAAATATATACTGGAATCTTTTTACCCTCAATAAGTAAGTTCGAAGAGTTGAATTTATCGTAAATGTTTGTTTTATTATGCGCTTTCATAGATCTCAAAAGATTCTCCTTCATGCCAACCGTTGTAAAATCCACGATTATCGGTTTATTTACGGTTTTGAGCCGGTACGAAAAATATATTTAATGTCTGTTGTTTGGATTTGAACATACAAAGCTTTCCCCGCATTTATGATGAAGCGAGTTAGGTCCTGCTTGGTCTCAGGATTCTTAACGGGTATGTGTCTTATCTCAAGACTTCCAACCCGTGCTTGACGTTCTAGATGTTCAATCCTATCTTCCAGACCTTGAGCATATTTCCTATGTTCCGAGCGTACCTCCTCCATTTTCCTAACTTTTGTCATTAGGTCATCATATTTAGCTGATACATGGTCTACAAATTCGTGCAGCTTGACGTTTTGAGCCCTAATTTCATCCATTGAAGATAATAGTGACAAAATAGAATGAATAGTGCAAAAATAAAATCAATCGGTTAGAAAATGCCAAAGTTACAGGTGTTTAAAAGTTTAAAAAATTTAAAGATAGAAAATTACAACATAAGGAGTAAAAACATATAATTTTACCCATATTTTGAATTATAATAACATAATTCAACGCGCACCCTACTAAACTATTTGGTCGAGAACTGCTTTCTTTTTGTAATGAACAGGATTTTGTATGCGCGGATATAGATATTTTGGGGATAACATCTGACACCTACACCTTTGTTAACGACTACTACAATGTCCGAACTTGGCTAGATCACTGCGTTGTCTCGCGGGCCGCATGGAATTCTATTTCTAATATAAGTGTAATTTATGATACGTTCTCATCCGATCATTTCCCACTGCGTGTTGAGTGCGATGTAATCGGTGTGGCAAGCATAAATAGCAAAACTAGACGTGTCCAAAGTAGGAATGGAGTTCTATGGGGCACGAGAGACAAAAGACAGATAAATCAGTATTATGATCTGTGTAATATAAGATTGAGTAAGTTGGATTCGCAAGATATATTATGTGCAATGTGTAATGAGTCTGGCCTTTGTGTTCGAAGGTCTGAACATTTAAGAAATATTGATAAGCTGTATAAGGACATTGTATCTACCTTACAAACTAGTGCTATTGATACTGTGGATTCGCGTCCTTGTGACCATAACGGCAAGCGTAATATTCTACCCGGTTGGAATATGCATGTCAGAGAAAGCTATGAAACAGCTCGTATATATCACAAAAATTGGATTATGGCTGACAGGCCGTCCACAGGTATATTATATGAGCTAATGCATAGTAGTCGTAAAATATTTAAGAATAAATTAAAATGGTGTCAGAGAAATGAGGAAACAATAAAAATGGATGTATTAGCCACTCACAAAAAGGATAAAAATTTTGTTAAATTCTGGAAAGAAACTAAAAAACTTGATTTCAAGCAAAAAATGCCCTTAGCTGTGGACGGTCTGCAGGATCACGTCCAAATAGCAAATATGTTTGCCGAAAAGTTTAGAGTTAAGCCAGAACCATTGGAACAGCGAGATGGCACGATAATTGGGGATGATAGTAACGTTCATTGTAAGTCTCCCATCAAAATTTTCACCTTAGATGAAGTTTTCAAGGCCATTAAACAAATAAAACGTGGGAAATCTCCTGGTCACGACGGTCTGAGTATAGAACATATTATTTATGCAGGGGCGGAACTCAGAAGCAGATTATGTACCTTGTTTAATCTATGTATGAGGTTTTCATACCTCCCCGATCACATAATGAAATCGGTCGTCGTGCCAGTAGTCAAAAACAAAACGGGTAATGTAGAATCCATAGGCAATTATCGTCCTATCTCGCTGGGTACTGTATTGGGGAAAATTCTGGAAAGGCTGTTACAGCCTGAACTGCAAAAATCCATTAGAATTGATGACGCACAGTTTGGTTTCCGGTCTGGTCTTTCAACGGATTCGGCAATAGTTAGTCTCAAACATACCGTGAGTTATTATTTAGGGAGAGATACGTCTGTTTACGCTTGTTTCCTGGATTTAAGTCGCGCGTTTGATTTAGTGAATTATAATATTCTCTGGACATAACTACGCGGCTCCAAGGTTCAAAGCAATGTTGTGGATCTGTTGGCTTACTGGTACGAAAATCAAACCAATACTGTAAGATGGGGCGACGTGACTTCTAGCGATTATAGGTTAGAATGCGGTGTTCGTCAAGGAGGGCTGACCTCTCCAGATCTCTTCAATCTGTATATAGATGGGTTGATTGGTGAACTGAGGAGTACGAAAGTAGGATGCCACTTAGGTAATGTTTGTGTAAACAACCTGAGTTACGCAGATGACATGGTGCTCCTCAGTCCATCAATCAATGGCTTAAGAAAGTTGGTTTCGGTCTGTGAACGTTATGCACGACTTCACGGGCTGAAATACAATGTCTTAAAGAGCGAAATACTTGTATTTAGGGCCGGGAGGGGTCCGGAGAGGATACCCGAAGTATTGCTGAATGGTACCGCAGTTCGGGTTGTACAGCAGTTTAGGTATCTAGGTCATGTGCTCACTGCCGACCTTAGGGACGATCTCGATATGGAAAGAGAGAGAAGGGCACTCTCGATCCGGTGTAATATGCTCGCAAGACGGTTCTCCAAATGTACACCGCCAGTTAAAATAATGTTATTTAAAGCTTACTGTCAGTGCTTTTACACCTGCCAGTTGTGGGTACATTTTAGAAGAAAGAGCTGGAGTACTATAAGGATACAGTATAATGATGCCTTTCGGATCCTTATGCGGTTACCAAGATACTGCAGTGCTTCGGGCATGTTTGCCGAGGCGGGAGTGCCAGACTTTTTCGCAATTGTCAGGGCTCGCATATCCTCCTTTTGGGAGAGATTGCGTAATTCTGGCAATACCATATTAGAGGCTGTCAGTGAGGACATGACCAGTCCTATATTTAATTACTGGCTTTCCGCTCACAGGGACGCGAATCGTAAATGACTGTGATATATTAGTATCATTTTTTTTTTATTCGTATTTTTGTATGTGACATTTATGGGTTTTTTATGCCTAAATAAAGAAACTTATTATTATTATATTATTATTATTATTATCTCATTGGATTAATAAATACTCTATTAATATCTGTCGGCTATCGGCTAGCCAATGGCGTGGCGTTACGGGGACGCGTTTGTCTGACAGCTAGTAGTAGTTAAAAAGGTCGGTTAACGATTCGTTCGGATGGTTGCGCACGGGTCTCAAGAATTATTCAGTTTCTCGGTACTGAAACGGTGAAAACGGCTGAGGTTTGCGGAAACCTGAAGGAATGCGGTCGGGACGCTCCTCACACCAGTTCGGAAAACTGTTGTGAACATTGTACTCAATTGTACTCAAGTGGGTGAAAACGGATTGCATACGGAGCTGCTTACATGCCTATATCGCATACATTTCTCATAGTAGATTGCCTTTTTCCAAAGGTCGATGTGCAATATTTACCGCCGCATACTCTAAAAAAGATAAGATCCGTATCAGTATTTGCGAATCTCAATACCAAATATCCGTATTCAGATCCGTATCCGAGGATATATATTTTTCACGATGCGGCACATCACTAGTTTATTTTCTATGTATGTCGGGACACCTCCTCTATGTTTCTGCTCCGTGGCCGAAATCCGTCAAATCGACTCGCTACACCAGTGATTCTCAAACTGTTTTGGGCAAAGATACCCCTTTTCCAAACTGACACCTCAGACCTCACAGCCAATTTCTATAAATCAAGTATTTTAATATTTACCAATTTTATAAATACATATTTTAACATTTGCCAATTTCTTGCATCGTTTCATGCTTCGTGGATAAATGAGCAAACTTAACCACAACTTTTACGGGGTGTAACAGAGGGGGTGATATTAAATGATATTTTTTTCCAAATAGTACATGAGGCACACTAAATGTTTTGCACTTCTAGCTAATCGGAACTATTTGAATTTCGAATGTTATATTTTTTGAAACGTTGCAACCTTCTTAGTAATAAAAAACAATTGGCGGGAAATCATTTGTCAATTGTTTTTTATCACACATCAAAGTTCTACGTACGTGACGAAAATGGAATTAAGTCGAAAAGATTTTAGAGCGATGAATTCTTATGATTTTAAAAGTTCTCTCTCCGCAGGACTGCCACTCGTCTTCAAAATGCTTTTGGGAGAGAAGCACCTTGTTTGAGCACCGTGAGGCGATGGTTTGCTGAATTTGAGAGAGGTCGGGTTTCTTTACATGACGAATTTCGTAAAGGGCGGCCTTCAACTGCCGTCAACGAAAACAATGTGACTACTGTTAAGCGGCTAATTGAAGAAAACCCGCAGATTACCTATGAGACAATTCGAGGACTATTTAATTGGGGATTGGTATGAGCCGAATTCAGAAAATTTTAAACGAAGAATTGAAATGTTCGGAAACTTTATTGTCGTTGGATCCCTCATGAACTGACAGCGGAGCAGAAGCGGTCTCGCGTGAAATGGTGCTCACAGATGCTAATGCAGTACGACCACGGACATTCAGTGGATTTATTGTTTTGAACCTGAAAAAGAACAGCATTCTTTTGAATGGGTGTTTGATAATGAGAACAGGCCAACAAAAGTGAGGCAGGCGAGAAACGTTGGTAAAAAAATGATCGCATTTTTTTCTCAGCTACAGGTCCCATCTGCACAATTCCATTTGAAGATCAAAAGAGTTTTAATGCCGAGTGGTATTCTACCATTTGTTTACCCAGGGTATTAAAAAAGTTCGCGAAAGACGACCAAAAAGCCGCGTTCTTCTACATCATGACAACGCTCCTTCACACACGGCCAACAAAACTAGGTCATTTTAAGCTTCCGAAAAAGTACAACTCGTCAACCATCTTGCACATAACCCCGACCTAGCACCCTGTGATTTCTGTATTTCCCCAAAATCAAAGATTTGATGAGAGATTTCACTTTTACCAACTCCGAAGAGGCAGTGATAGCGTTCAACCAGCACGTAGAAAACATGCCTTTAGATCTGTGGTCCTCCTGTTTTAAAAGATGGTTCGATCGCACGAAAAAAAATCTAAAATGCAAGCGACAAATCCGTGGCAATATGAGTTCACGAACCCCACCCATACCTAATGGAACAAGGGCAGGAAGATGATGGTATGGTGAAACTAGTTTAAGGTGAAAGTAGTTCACAATCTCAATATTCCCGAAATCGGTTGTCGCCTAAGTTGTCCCGAGGAAAACCTTTGGGAATCCCTGCTCTACGCAGCAGAGCAGTTACGTAATGAATATAAATTACCTAGCTATCACGTATGTGAAGAGGTAATATGCCACCCGTGTGACTAAGCTGTACAAATCACCTACTCCAAGCGACTTCCGAAATATATGAGATCAGTGTCTGCGGTTAATTACGTCATCACGTGTCGCTTTAGTCCGCACCATTTCACCATACCGGAATAACAAACATATTATGTAGGTACATATATAAGGTCTTTTCAAAATTAGTGATTATCTTTTGACTTTTAGTGAGAGTTGTTTCTTTTTACCTACCTATAGTTTCGTGTCAAAAGATAATCACTAATTTTGAAAGGACCTCATATAGTCACGAGACACAATGAGGTTGGGAAATAACGTGATAGTATGTTATTAGTTATTAGTTATTACACACCCACTTTTCACCAGTTTGCCTATTGTCCCACGTGATAAGGGGTGAGCCTACCGCCGCTTTCTGACATACCTAGGACACGAGAGGGTTATTTTTATTTCATTTTTTGTAGAGATCGCTAAAAAAATACATTTCACTTTAGATATTATCCATTTGTTAAACTATAATAAAAACAGCTTCGCAAAAATAATAAACATGAAGATCGACAGAGCTACTCACATTTTCATTGACTCCCTGGCCAGATCTGCTTCGTTATCCAGTTTCTGTACCATCAAGTACTGTAGAGTACATCCCAGGTGTTCCATTCCAGCTGAATGATACTTCTCTAGCAGCACCAGAGTCTGGACATCCAGATCCTCCCTGCCGAAGTACGAGAAAGACAGTGCTGAACTCAGGTCTTCCATAGTCTTCAGGTATTCTGCGTATGTCAGTAATAACCTGGAAATTGGAGATATATCATTTTTATCTTAAACGGATAGTCAAAAATATAACACATAGGGGATAGCCCTAATATATATTAAGCAAAATTCTAAGATATAGCTAGAACCAACCACAAATATTTCAGACTGGAAACCACAATGTCTATATTTCCAGATTAGAGATCCCTAAACTACATTGCAATGTTAATTCCTTATAGCGGGCTATTTCCATAGTATGTTACTGAACATACGCCTTCTGTTACACCCTGTATACTCTGAAATAGCCAGATAACTGATTCTTTCCACATATTTGAGACTGGAAACCACGTATCTATTTCTCCAGATAGCAAGTCGAGATCCCTAAACTACACTGCAATGTTCATACGATCTTGAAGAATAAACATAAATAAATTTAAATCCCAAATGTGGATGGATAGGTTTCTTATAACGGGCTATTTTCATAGAATGTTACTGAACATACGCTTTCTGTTACATCCTGTACACTCTAAGAAGTGATTCTTTTCACGGTGGCATTAGTTGCTAAGTATATGATGATATTATCTATCTAGCGGCATACAAAAAATGTTAGTTCCGAAATCATACACAGGAGTTATATATTAAACGAACTCGTGCCATAGAGACGAAATTTATTTACGTCACGATACCTTTAAAGGTCAATGTTTAATTTAGTTTGATGTGTATTCTGCGTATACATACATACATATAATCACGCCTTTATCCCGTACTCTGCGTATTCTGTGTGAAAATGAATATACAGCCCTTTTTGTCATATTTGGCAAAATATTATAATCTTAGTTTTTGTGTGGCCTTGTATGATTGTTTGGTATATGCTGAGTAAATAATTAAATTATATTGCCGTCTAACTAAACGCCTACCGTAACGCCCATGCAACGCGCTCTATGTGCATTGCTCTTAAACGTAGAGGACATTTATGGTATAGTAGGTCATGACATGGTAAGATTCACAAAATAGTTCCTCTGGATATAGGCGCTGTTACAATGTATATGTCGCAGTAAGATAGATAAAGCCGTAATATAGTTATATCCCTAGGGATAGGAATCGCTAGGAAGGCGCTTATCTCTATATTTATTTACACTTAAGACGTATATACTATTTTTATGTATTTACCTTTTTCGGCGGATCCGAATATGGGTTAGAAGAATGAGGCGGCGGCGACCGCCGCCGCCGATTTATTCGGTGTTAGGTTACATGTTTAAGTTTAAGACGATAACTATATTCCTAGTGAGATAGTAATGAATCGCTTTCGTATAACTATGTTACGGTATATAGTTATATCCCTAGGGATATAACTACATTACGGCTTTATCTATCTTACTTGGACATATATATGACAACATTATATGTATCTCTGCGTACATAAAATGTTGATTTCGTAAACAAGCATAGAAGTTATTCTATGAAACGGACTCTAGATTTTTTTTTTTTGTTTAGTTTATCCCGAAGGAAAGGCAGGGGGAACTAAGCCCATACAGCCATTGTCTTTAGTAAGTGATTTCTGAATTTATGATGGATGATATTAATGATGATGAATGGAAACGTCGGGAAAATCCTCAAGAATGGGTGTAAAATTAGTAAAGATCAAAAAGAATTGCAGAAACAACTTACATGAAGAGATCGCATTCCGACTAAAGTTTTACTCAGTTTACCTGTATATAAAACAATGCACACGCACTAGATTCACATCAAAAGTAAACAAAATATAACTTATCTACCAGAAAACATCACTTTACGGACACATGCAAGCCATTTACAAATAAATTTTGATTTTCACAAAAAATTACACCCGCTCCCTTCCAACTTTTCCCGCCGAATCCTCTAGGAATCTAAGTATTAGGTATTTAGCGAAGAAAAACTTTTTTCGAGAAATGACAATGCAAATGTTTGTATGGATTCTGGTAACATCTACAGGGTTGAAGCTGATCGCTCCGAGGGTTCTGTGATACATTTTTAGAAGGGATTTAACTTACAAAATAATAATGAATTAGTATTCTTATTCTTTATTGTATACAAAACACTACAGTAAAAACAGAAAAATTTGCAGTTCAAAGGCGTGCTTATCTCTGCAAGAGATTTCTTCCAGCATACCAGATAATAAAATGAGGCAAGTAGGTTGTAAAGGTAATATGTATACAAACATAACTAAAGCTAGGTAGCTTAAACTTACCCACAAAATAATACATACATACATAAATAAAATACTAATACATGAATAGATACATACATACAATCAAATAATAAAAGTATGACAAACCCACAATAGATAAAAACGATTCGGCAAATGGATGAAACAGATCAATCAGCACAGTCATTAAGGAATAAGGCACAGTGAAAGTGATCTCTTAGTTTACTTTTAAAAGTCATCGTCCTGCAGTATCTTATGGAGTGTGGCAAATCGTTCCAGAGTTTAACTTACTCTTGATTATTTATCGAATTTAAGTAATGCCATACCACTGTAAACCTTCTACACTTTTTGGTGGTACTTATAGGTACTTTAATGCCATACAGTCAGGGAAGTGTTTACTACAATCGTGATTACGCAAATTCCATTTGTCAAGCTCATAAAGATATTCTAAAACAATATTAATACATTTACCCACAGATGGAAAAATATTCCAGTCATCATAATAACTTGTATACATAATATCAGGAAGAGACATTCGATACGTACGTTGGTTCCGGGTATCAGGATTCTCATTGTCTTTTGAACAAAAAAAATCTAAGAAATATTTTCAAACTTCAATAATTCAAAAGCAGCTCATATAAAGAAAGATTCTTTTAAAACGTTTAATCTTGACCCCATAAGCCTCTGGGCGCGAACTATTTATTTAATTGTAAGTATATTTATTTATTTGTAACTGTTCTAGTTACAACTAAATATTTGGCGTAGTTTGACAGAAGGCGGTTATATTATTAGGCACTAAAATAACAGCGTACCTGATATCCTTACTCCATCAAAGTCATGACCGTAACGAGCATTCTCCGACATTTAAATAAAATCCGGTTTCTTATACTTAGAGGCATAAAAATAGTAGAAAGAGTATTTTTAACATGAAAATGTACACAGCCGCCGCTCTTTGGATAAAACGTAATCCATCCTAATACATTACCACATAGGTACTGTTTACCGACACCAAAAAAAGTATTTCAACTTGAATAATGATTATTTTGTTGAGATCAATTAGTTGGCTTTATATTATTTACTAGCGGTCGCCCACGACTTTGTCCGCGAAAGGGGGCATTGCACCCGTGCGAAGCCGGGGCGGATTGCTATATACCCTATAGACTTCCTCGATAAACGGGCTATCTTACACTGAAAGAATTTTTCAAATCAGACCAGTAGTTCCTGAGATTAGCGCGTTCAAACAAACAAACAAACTCTTCAGCTTTATAATATTATATAATAATATAGTATAGATTTATGTAAGTATATTTACTGTCGTAAGTAAAACTAATTTCTAGATTACAGTCCTACCAAACTCTTTTAACAGTTTTCCTGCATAGATGAATATGAATAAGTTGCTCCATTTTATATATATTTAATTTATTCCACGTCCAGAGATTTATAAATCTATCGGTAAATATTTGACTTACCGCCATAAAGCTGATGTTGTTGACACAACGTATTTAGAAATTCTCCGAAGCAATATCAAATTTATTTCCTCGTAGCTCGCTATTCTTCTCAAATACTCGGCTCTTTCCAATTCTCTGCAAAAAGTAAGGAGAAGAGAAATCAATTAAACGCACATAATGCTTTCCTCTGCCAGAGAAATATGCTTTTATATACTTAAATTTTATTTATAAAATAAAAGGAAACAACTATGAATAATACATGTCAATTAATGTGATTCTGACCGTCATACATAAAACAAAACGTAAAATTAGTCCTACCCGTCCCGTTCTCTCTCAGCCATATATGTTGAGAATGGAGAGGGACAGACCTGGCTATACGAAACGAGAGTTTAATCTTTCTACATCTTTAATAAAATCTAGCATGAATGAAACAGTAGCGTGTCAATAATTGATATTCCTCAAAATACCCCTAACTTTAAATCTTTCCTATGTTTTAGAATATTTCATACATATAACATTGCTGGCATTTTCTCTAACTGTAGTTTATTATTATTTACTTTCACCTTACAATTAAACTGTAAGGAGGTTGTTGAGCTGATTATTCATGTGGAATAAAGAAGGCCGCTGATAGATTGAGATTGTATATATTTTAAGTAAAATTACAATAGTAATAAAATGGCTATCCGCCAACTGTGTCTGCCGAACCGTGAGTGCTCGGTAGTGTTCGGCGAGGGCCCGGTTGCACTCCGTCCCCCGCGCCTCTGCGATCTTGATGATGGTGGTTAACAAGCTGCCCGGGTTGAAGAACTTCAACATAAGAGTGGAAGAGGGCATATGTTGTTAAAGCCTCTCTGGATTACTCCCTTCTTCGTGCGCATGTCAGCAACACGGTTGATGTTATCCTTCCCTGTGTGTAGCTTGACGATTCGACCCAAGAGCCAGAGAAGAGGTGGTTGGGTTTTATCTTTTACCAACACAAGGGATCCCAGCTGGAGATCGTCATTTGATGAAGGCCACTTTAGTTTCTGCTGGAGAAGAGATACATATTCATTTGAGTATCGTTGCCAGAAATGTTGCTTCAACTTCTCTATCCTCTGGAATCGCTGCAGACGGTTTATGTTGACATCAGTCAGATCAGCTTGAGGAACTGACAATAGTGAGCGTCCGATAAGGAAATGAGAAGGCGTAAGACAGGTGAAATCGGAAGGATCAGGTGACAAAGGAGTAAGAGGTCTGGAGTTAAGAACAGATTCTATCTGGACAAGACATGTGGACATCTCTTCATAGGTTAAGTGTGCCAATGAAAGTATACGGCGCAAGTGAAACTTGACTGATTTTACAGCGGCTTCCCAAAGCCCGCCGAAATGTGGAGAGTAAAGAGGAATATTTTTGAATTGAATTCCGCGATGGTGCAAATCGTTCTGAATGTCGTCTGAATAGTTATTAATAAAACTTGTGATTTCATTACTAGCTCCGATAAATGTTGTTCCATTATCGGAGTAAATCGTGTGAGGTTTACCGCGACGAGCCATGAACCTATATAACGCAGCTAGAAACGCTTCTTTCGTTAGGTCACCGACGAGCTCAAGGTGCAGGGCCTTTACTGCAAAGCAAACAAAAATACATATGTACGATTTTATTAGTTTGCAACCCCTGCCTTTACGGTCTGCTATCAGCACTGGCCCCGCGTAATCAATACCTGTATGTAAAAATGGGAATTCTAAATGTATTCTGTGTGTAGGTAAATCTGCCATTATTGGTTGAATTGGTTTGGATTTAAATCTAAAACAACGAACGCAACCATGAACTACTCGTTTAGCGAGATTTCTCCCACCCAAAGGCCAATAGGTTTGTCTGATGTGTGATAGAAGTAATTGTGGACCTGCATGATATAGATTTGTATGCATTTTCTGAAAGATGATTAGTGTTAGATGATGTTTGCTACACAACAAGATTGGGTGTTTTACATCATAGCTATAATGAGAATTCTTCAGGCGCCCACCCACACGCATCAACCCATCTGTATCGATAAATGGAGATAGTGAAAGTAATCGACTCCTTTTGGGTAGGGAGTGTCCTGATTTTATAATGTTGTATTCCATAGAAAACATTTCTTGCTGTGCAACATGAAAAATTATGAGCTCAGAAGTCCTCAATTCTGATAAAGACAGCACGTTTTGATATTTGTTTTGGGGGCTTCTGCAGTTATGTATAAATCTGTAAATATATGAAATAATTCTGATAATTCGCACTAAGTTTGATTTTGAATTAATTAAATGAGATATTATATTATAGGTATATTGTGTCTGTTGTATTATGTTATTTGAATGTGTATCTGTGTGTAGTATTGTGTGTGTGATTTCTGGAAGCTTTTTCGTATGTATATTTGGTGTTATAGGAAACTGAATGGTTGTGTGATGTAAGAAGGTGGGTCCATTCCACCACAAAGTACTGTCGCTTATGTGATCAGCCCTCACCCCTCGAGAGACTAAATCGGCAGGGTTCTCTTTCGACGGCACATAGCTCCACCGACATTCGATCGTACTGTCCTGTATTTCACCTACTCTATTGCGGACAAACGTTTTTAACAGACTTGGTGATGTTTTGAGCCATCCAAGGACGATAGTAGAATCCGACCAAAAATAGAATTGATCTATTTTTGTGGTAATGGATCGACGTACCTTAGCGCAGAGTCTTGTACCTAACAACGCCCCACACAACTCTAAGCGTGGTATTGTAGTTGGTTTCAAAGGTGCTACCTTATTTTTTTATACAAGCAAGATAACGTTGACTAAACCATTAGTCTCGACTGTTCTGACGTAGACACACGCGCCATAAGCACGTTCAGACGCGTCTGTGAAAGTATGTATTTCCGTGTTGTTTGCATTACTAGTACAAACCCACCGAGGAATGCGAAGACTATTTAAGGTCGGAAGAGCCTGTAAAAAGTCAAGAAATTTCGTTTTTACTTCTGAAGATACTTCTTCGTCCCAACTACATCTATCCACCCAAAGTTTTTGCATGATCATTTTTGCCTCGACTATACAAGGACCCAAAAGACCAAGCGGATCAAAGACCTGCGAAATTAATGATAATATTATGCGCTTGGTGATTTTAGTTTTAGTAGTTTGTAATTGTAAAGAAAACAAAAAATTGTCTGAAGATGAATCCCAACATAAACCGAGTGTTTTACTTGGTACTATTTCCTGTAAGTTTAATGTTTTTTCTGTGTTTTTATTTAAGTCGCTATTGTGTGTGGTCAATTTAGTAACATGTTGTAATATTTCTAAATTATTGGATTGCCACTTACGCAAATTAAATTTGGCTGTTCGTAAAGTCTGAATAACTTCATCACATAGTAATTTTACGTGTTCAATTGAGTCACCTCCACTCAAAAAATCATCAACGTAAAAGTCTGCCATTATAGCCCTTTTTGCGTCTGAACTTGTGCATTCATTAGCCAAAGAAACTAAACACTTTGTGGCTAAATATGGTGCGGATGCTGTGCCGTAAGTTACAGTATTAAGACAAAAAGTTCTAAGTGGTTCTGAAGAATTAAATCTGAAAATAATTTGTTGTAATGGACGCTGTGCAGGTTCCACGAGAATAGCCCTATACATTTTCTCAATGTCCCCCGTAACAACGTATCTATGCTGTCTGAACCGTAATAAGATTGACAGAAGGTCATCTTGAACTACGGGACCGACCATCTGAATCTCATTAAAAGATTTTCCTGAAGTAGTGACTGCTGATGCATCAAAAACGGTGCGCATTTTTGTAGTAGTGCTTGATTCATTAATCACCGCATGATGTGGTAAATAATAGTTATGTAGATGTCCTGTATTGTCTGTCTGTCCTGTGTTTTCTGTCATATGATTTAATTTTAAATACTCATTCATAAATTCCATATATTGTTTGCCTAAAACGGGATCACGCTTCAACCGACGCTCTAGAGAAAGAAAGCGACATCTAGCCGTAACGTAAGAATCACCTAAAACATCAGGAGGTTCTCTAAGCGGAATGGTTACTATAAACCTTCCATCTTTATTTCGTCGGGTAGTTTGAAAAAAAATTTGTTCGCACAATTTTTCCTCCGCGGATAGACTGTGTATTGGCAAAACAGTGTCTAGTTCCCAGAAACGATTGAGCTGTGGTTCATTTTGTGATAAAAAACAAGTATTGAAAGGTGACTTTTCAGTGGTGTTAAACACAGCACCTGAAATCAACCAGCCTAATTTGGTTTGCTGTAGTTTAGGGTGATGCCTACCTAAATCAACCGTTTTAGAACATAGGACGTCCCAGAAGACATCAGCGCCTACTAAAATGTCAATAGCAGACGGAATGTTAAAAGATGGATCCGCCAATTGAAGGCCAGAAGGAATTTTTATATTTTCAAAAGGAAGATATGATGACGGTAATGATTTTGCAATTTCCGGCAAGATATAACATTTAATGTCGACCCTGTAGCCCCCCGAACATGACTCGATGGTTAGATCACATGACTCTGCACTGTAGGACATCTGATTGTTAATACCTGTGACAGTGGAGTTCGTGCTACATCTTGCCAGACCCAGCTTCTCACAAAGGTTTTGTGTGACGAAATGAGATGTACTGCCATTGTCAAGAAGAACTCTGGCTAAGTGTAAACCTCCCTGTGCGTCTGCCACTTTCACCAAGGCTGTGGAAAGCAATACATAAGGTCTGTCTAAATTCTGTGTATTTGTATTCATAACGACATTATGAGGCTCAGTTTCTATGTCTGAATGTAAAAGAGTGTTATGTTTCTGAGTGCAATATTTACAATGTGATAGTCTGCATGTTTTTTCTGTGTGACCTGGACGTAAACAGTTCGTACAAACCTGATAGTTTGCTATTTTTTGTAAACGTGTGGTTACATTCAAGTCCCTAAACTGTTGACAACTAAATAAAAAATGAGCCTGTTTACACATAGGACAGGTAGGTACCTTTGTGTTAGTAATTAATTTTGTATTTTTTATCTGTGAAGTTTTTGGTTTCTGTAATTGTAAATGTTGTGTCTGTGTGTCGTTATGTATGTATGTATTACTATTGCTTTGAATCGTGTCTAAAAAGTCAGCTCTGTTGTTAAGGAAATCTATGAATTTCTTAAGAGTTGGATATGTGGTCATTGAACTACGAAATTCTTCCCACTCACGATAAGTAATGCTATCTAACTTCTTAGCTACGATAAAAATAATTAAAGTATCCCAATGTTGAGTTGGTTGACCCAAAGAGGCAAGTGAGCATAAATTTTTATTTGTCACATCTATAATCATCCTTATAGAACGGCTGCACTCTTTTGAGCAGGTTCAATATTAAATATAGCATTTAAGTGATTACTAATCAAAAGTTTTTCATTATCGTATCTTTGAGATAATAATTGCCACGCTAATTTATAATTATGCGATGTGACTTCAAGACTCTGAATTACCAAGGCTGCACTGCCCTTGAGTGCTGATCGAAGATAATGATATTTGTTTATGTCACTAATGCGAGCGTTATCGTGTATAATAGAAATATACGTATCTCGGAATTCAAGCCAGTGCTGATAGTCCCCGCTGAAGCTTGGCAAATTTATTTTTGGCAATCTGACGTAGTTTTGAGGGTTGTCACCGTCGGCCCTGGACCCCGAGCCGGTCGCCGAACCTGCATCCGAATTTCGACGGTTTCTATAACTCGAATGCCCCAAAAGCAGGCGAGCCATAGCTACTCGGTGATAGTATTCGTTAAGAAATTCCTCTCGATCATTGTACAACGACTGTGGATCGTCCTCAGCTGCTTCTAACACCGTCTGAAATTCATCAAATTCACTTTCTAAAGCTTCAATTGTCAATAAGCGACGTTCTAATTCTAGCAACTGGAGCTCACTTAATGATTCACAAGTTTTATTAATTTCTAAATACTTAGCAAAACTCGTTAGTTTTGCTTTAATAGATGCTATTTGCTTTTTAGGATCCGCTACTTTGCTCTTGACCATTTTTATTATGAATCCTTATTTTTATATATATATATATATATATATATATATAATATATATATATATATATATATATATATATATATATATATATATATTATATATATATATTTTATATATATATTACGTAGTTTACCTTATTTATTAAGATAAGTTATGTTTGTAGTTATTGTATGTATAGATTAGATAAGTACTACCTATTAAGATGAAAGTTTGTACGTATCAATTTAGAAAAGGAATATGAATACAATCTAAGTAAGCAAATAAAATAATGTTAGCAGTTGCCTTTATAAAGACGTTAAATAGGTGCACTAATAAAATCACTACTACTAGTTTACTTATCTAAAAACAGATGTGAAATATTTCGTAATCGCCGATACCTGCGCTAATGACTGCGAATGCAATACAACCTATGTGTACGCGCAACATAATAGCGAATATCGTTGACAAAATGCTTATTAGCACTATTAATTACTTAAGTTAAGCTATAATTAGCGATATTACCTATGAAAATAACTTAAATCAATATAAATATGTTGATTATTTGTAAGTAAATATGATAAATCTAGTTGCGTAAGCAAAATGCTAAAAGTTAATGATTTGCAATGTAGTTATGTAACAACCATGTAAGTAGGAAATGTTACTATTATCATTAACTATATATTAATAAAGGATTGTTTATTTAAAGAAATTTTGTAAAATCAATCAAGCTTATACCTATAGATATATAATTCTGAATAATTTGGTATAAAACTGAGATGTAAATATAAGTACTAGCCAAAGAAGAGGTACCAACGTCAGGCCCAGCTAGCACTATTCCTAATTTTATACGAAATTTATGGATGATGAATAGGATGTAAATGTATAAATGATGGAAAAATAATAAGGAAATAAAAAGGAACGGACTCACGTTCGTCGTCTAACGGTAGTTAGGGTACAAAGTCCACCGTTACTGTTTAACTGCGTCACACTGTATTTCACTGTATTTTCCTTCGGAATCCGTCTTATTGAAAACAACGTCGTTACAGCAGCATTGAAGACCACTGTTCCCGATGAGCTTGAAGACTACGAGGTTTCTTGATGCCAAAATGATATAAATTGAATCCTCTGCAGATGCCCAGCGATAAACGTTGCTCGACGACCGAATTAATTAAACATTCTGTGTATTTCTTCGGAGAAGGACCATTTGTTGAGCTGATTATTGATGTGGAATAAAGAAGGCCGCTGATAGATTAAGATTGTATATATTTTAAGTAAAATTACAATAGTAATAAAATGGCTATCCGCCAACTGTGTCTGCCGAACCGTGAGTGCTCGGTAGTGTTCGGCGAGGGCCCGGTTGCACTCCGTCCCCCGCGCCTCTGCGATCTTGATGATGGTGGTTAACAGAGGTTGTTAAATTACACACCCACTTTTCACTTGGTTAGGGTTACCCACTATCGGGCATTTGACACAAAATGGGTGCAACCGTGTAACAAAACGCGCCTCTGTCGTCTTAATATGCAATTTGAAATATCCATTTATTCATCTTATAAGATTATGCAAATCCATAAAATAATTATACCTCTCAACGTCAATAAATAATAATAGACTATTTCCCGTCAGCTAGGGAAATATATTTTTATGGACACCAAAACAAAGTCATCAATATTTATGCCTGTTTTTCGCCTTGTGTATCGTTGAAACTTACCTTAGTAGAATAACACTAATATTATAAACGCAAAAGTTTGTAAAGATGTGTGTTGTTCTTCTCACGCCAAAAGACTAAACAGATTTTGATGAAACTTCACAATAATATAGCTTACATAATTACAAAAATATTTTTATCCCGAATAATTTCAACATGTCGCTGTGGTCCACTAGTAGGTTATATTTCGATTCCTTAGAGTAATATACATTTAGCGCGCTCTTACGTAGATATAAGGGTCGATTATGGCAGTCACACTTAAACCTAAACCTAATTTTAGTCAGGTCTATCTCTTTCCGTTCTTAACATAAATGGCTGAGAGAGAAAAGGACATGTAGGACTAAATTTTACGTTTAGGTTTAAGTGTGACTATATTTATTGTCTATGATTGAACCTAATATACTTAGCTACTAATCTTACCTGACATTCATGATTTCTTCCCTCAAACGACTGCATGTAAGACAAAAGAAACTAAATTGAAGACTCCCAATTTTATAGACACGGCGGTGTTTCCGAAACGGGGTAGCCAGAACTGCTGGATCGTAAACGAGTTCCCGCAGCCACATTTAACATAGTGAGGACAGATGGAAATTGTGACAAATTGATAGCTAGATAGGTAATAGTCAAAATTCCCAAGTTCCTTAGTCGACTCTCGCGACATGCACGGAAAGAGATGCAGCTGATGTGCTCTCGTAAAGCTCCGCACCAGCACAGGACTTTCCCAATTTTATACATACCTAATTAAAAATAAATAGGAATCATCCAGTTTTATTTTTAAATTTAATATTAAGCGTACCCTATCGCACAAACCTCGTTGGTTTTACAAAGTGCTATTTTAACTAAGTTTTTTTTTATAAAACCATTTAAAAGATAAAGAATAAATTAAAAAATAAAAGCGGTGATAGCCCAGTGGTTAAGACGTGCATCTTCCAAGCGGGAGGCGTAAGTTCGATCCCAGTCACGGGCCTGTACCAATAAATTTATTTCATGTACAGATTTTAATGTTGCAAAATTGTCACTTAGCTCGTGCCTCGGAAAGCACGTAAAACCGTGGATCCTGCGCCTGATCTCTCTCCGGTCGTGTCGGCTTTCCAATGTTCCAGAGTAACGGAATAGAGAGTGCATCTGTGTTTGCGCACAAACTTGTGCACTATAATATCTCTTGCGTACCTGGCCAATCTCCGTAGAGATCGGTCGCCTTGGCCGAAAAACGGTCGGAGATCATCATCATCAAATAAAAAAAAAACCTATCTTCATACTTAACATTCTGTTCTACTCATATTAGTTTAAAACTTTATACTCGTAGTCGCTTGTTAGGTCCCCCGGGATTTTCTATGCGTTGTTTGCATTTTTCTGATCGCCTCTATAGATCCTGGTTTACAGGAGTTGCAGAGGCGGGAATGAGTGGTGGACCTATTCCGGTATTTAAAAAAAAAATCAGTAAAAAGATTTGTGTCATTCAAGCTTTTGTGGCGCCGTCGTATAGGTAGAGGCCTCAAAGAAACATTTTACTTACGTACGGCCTTTATATACCGGCACCGCTATCATTGGATATCAAAGCTTACGATCAGCATTATCTATTAAATAACCATAATTAAGGACATCAAAGGTTTGCGCTGTACCTATAATTTCCTATGTAACCGCATTAGATTTAATTTAATACTATGACATAGTAATTTGGGGTTTAAATATCAATTTAAAGATGCTATGATCTAAGGGTATTATCTATTTAGCTACAATATTACGGTAAATGCTGCCAATCCTACACCCTACTATACTCGTATGTTACTAATAATATTATAAACACGAAAGTTTGTGAGTTTGGATGGATGGATGGATGGATGGATGTTTGTTACTCTTTCACGTAATAACGGCTGGAGCGATTTTAATAAAATTTGGTATGGAGTTAGCTGACACCCTGGGTTAACACATAGGCTACTTTTTATCCCGGGAAAATATTTTTATGCCGAATGATTTCGACATTTTGTTTTTTCTGCAGTCCACGCGGACGAAGTCGCGGGCTTCCACTGGTATAATCTATTTATTTATTTTTTTACATCTGGTCCTGCTATGCCAAACGTGACTATAGAATCTTCTCCTTGTTCCTGCACAGCCATATACAGGGTGTAACAAAAGGGGTATGTTAAGCCAACAGCTATGAATATGAAGAACTTATCCACTTTGAGACTCGATATCACATGTTTATTTTTCCAGATAGTATTGCGAATCCCTAACCAACTCAGGAATGCAATCTTGAAAAATAAATGTGTGATTTCGACTCTCAAATTTTGGGGATAGATTCTCTACAGTGGGTTATTTTTATAGCATTTCGCTTAATATGCATACCCTTTCTGTTACACCTTGTATATGTACTTGTATGGTATGCATGATATTTCCTTATAGTCCGTTAGATTAATTTGTATTGCTTGTCCTTATCTTCATAGAGCAGTTAAGGACATTTATCCTTGCTACTATCGTATCGCCACATCTAGGTTGTCATAAGCATTTTAGTCACTATGATTTTGGACTACCTATTCTTGTATTTAGGTCCGGTGCTATCTGATCCTGAACTGATGCGGGGCTTCACTAGAATTCATCAGCTGCATGTCGTAAGAGTCGACTACGGAACTCGGGCAGTCTCTCAGGCGATAAGCTAGCAACTTGTCACTGATCATTTACATCCTGTCCCCGCTAATGATAAACGAGGCCGTGGGATATCTTTTATGATCTTGCAGTTATAGCTACCTCATTTCCAGAACACAGCCGTGTGTATATATATGTAAAAAAACCGGCCAAGTGCGAGTTGGACTCGCGCACAGAGGGTTCCGTACAAACCTGTTTTATCATATGACGTAACTTAAAATTTACGGAAATCGCAATTTTTCCTTTATCTGTGCTATATGATGTTGCTTCGTACCAAATTTCAAGATTCTAAGTTCACGGAAAGTACCCTGTATGTTTTGGTTCCCTTGCGAAAGTCGACATAAACGGCTGTATCTTTTGATTGCGTTAGCTTAGAAGTTTTATTTTTTTACAGCTTTTAGGGACAGTAGACTTGCGTATTGGATATAAATTTCAGCTTTATACTTCCACGCGTTCCTGGGAAAAAGGGTCTTGACAGACGGACGGACGGACGGACAACGAAGTGATCCTATAAGGGTTCCGTTTTTACCTATCGAGGTACGGAACCCTAAAAATGACAATTGACTGCGAAATCAGTAGTAGTAGACAATGATAATTGAAAAGTCCCTTTTCTCTCGTCGAACCTATGGGTTGTTCTTATCTGTCACCTTGCTTTGTTACAGATAGGGAAAAGTTTCATCTGTCCCTACCTATTTAACTTCCGCAACAACGTTTCTAATTTCTAGAACGAACATTGTTACCTGTCCGAGCAGAGAGGGCCCACCATTCAGGTGTCAAACCTTATGGAAGGCGAATTATAAGGTAATCCTATCAATCTTCCTTTAGACAGATTCTGGGATTTTGTACTTGGCCCTGGCTTGCAATTTCGAAGGGATTTTCTTTTTAATCAATCACAACCATCGATCTTAAATTTACACATATACATAGTACCTATCTATCACGGCCATAATCCCCAAATATGTTAAAACTAGACATACACTTTTCATCTGTTATCCTATTAAGTCCCCCCCTAAGAGGTGAGCCTGCCACCGCTTTTCAACAGTTTTTTTTCCACAAATACATCTGTAGCGACGAAGCGGCGGATGCAAGAGAAAACACAATCTAAACTAAATCCTAGAACGCGATATCGATGTATCTCATAATGATTGGAATATACAGGGTGTTTGTGACAGCCAGGCAAATATTGATATGGTGACTTCAGACCATGATTCTGAGATGAAAACCAGTGAAAATTTTCGCAGGAAAATTCCAAAATTTTCCGACTCTTTTCCATTTTTTCAGAAAAAAAAGTTTGGTTCGTTTAAGAAGCCTTAAATAATGACTTAAAAACAAAATTTTAACCTATTAAAAATAGTTGCTCTCAAAAAAGTAAAATTAACTGATCAACCCCAAAAGTGAGTCACAAGTGATCCAAAAAACAGCAATGTATCACACAATAACCAATAAGCCCATTTAACTAGTCACAGGATCGCCCGATACAATTGGCGCGGAAAACAAACATTGCGTATAATGAAATCAAAAATTATTTCCTGCGAGTAATAGCACTATCGTATAACTCTTAACTATGGTACTTGTTCAGTATCTCAGTATTTGCCTGGCTGTCACACACACCCTGTATGATGAGCCAAACAACGATTAGTGGCCCAGTGGGGCCGGAAGCACTTCCCTTTTCACACCCCCACACATCAACCGCCACTGGTAACAAATCCAATTAAAGACGTTCCCGATTCATTCTAAATAGGTATAAAACACTATTCAAGGATCCATATATAAGCAGGGTACACCGAGAGTAGGTGAGGTCGACAAGATATTAATCGAACTCATCTAGAGCTTATAGATTTCACGCAATCATATCTGAACCATCTTAGAAAATATACGAGAATTTCCGAAGCAAAATTAGATTTCATCTTAGTAGTCCGACGAAGTCTCAAGAGACTTAACTTTATAACAGATATGCTGCCGTATTTTTGCTCTTAAGGTCACCCTCACTCGAGAGGAGATAGTACTTTGTGTCCTTCAATTATGGGAGGATTCTTGAGAGCTAAACGGCTTTTGTCATCAATAAATATAAATTTGCAATGTAAAATCAATAGAGGAGCCTGGTTTCCACACAAGGATTCCCTGTGTCGTGGAAACCAAGGCACCCCAATCATGACGTATGCTTAAGTGTTTTGTCCAAAATAAAAAATATTATTATTATTTTGTATCTCTTTCGAATTTCTCGGGACTACAAGGTCCCGGTCCTTTGAGAGGCCCTTTTAAGAGAGCTTTAATATGATATTATTATTATTATTATCTCTGTTTAAATTCTCTGCACCAGATATTATTATTCTGGCCCGTGAAGCCATAAAACAACCTTTATTGGTTGGACATAAAACCAATAAAGGTTGGTATCCCGTGATTATCTGCTACATTTCTATGGGCAACAGTAGATATCAGTAGCAGTAATACTACACAAGTTTGAATATAGCAGTCTTCCTATGCAGCTTCAAAAGCAATAATCACCATAATACGGCCATTTTCAATACTAAATCAAAGATAATCTCTCAAAGATTTTTTTATTTCCAAATTTGTTTATAAAAAAAATTTATGAAGTAATAAATGCAAATAATCTTGGTTATTGAAATTACTCGTATCTGTTAGTTATTTTAATTTCATAATAATATAAAAATTATGTTTCATACTTTTAAACTTACTATATATTATACTTGTAGGTGTCTTCTAGAACTGAGGCTGGGATGTCGTTGAGTCGCAGGTCTGACTCCGAAAACGTACGTAATAACCTCCATCTGAAAACAGATAGATAACAATAAATTAAAAATATGCCGTGTGGTTTGGGCAAAGTAGAATAATAGCAACATCCCATGTCTGTCCGTGGATATCGTAAGAGGAGAATCAAGGGTTTCTGGGAGGTGCCAAGCAGCGTCTTCCGTGTTGACAACATGGTCCGAAAATACTGCGGTCACCAACCCGCCTGCCCAGCGTGATGACTATGGGCAAAAACTATTGGCGTGCCTTGAGGGAGACTACGTCCATAGACTGCAATAGGCTTTATACATGTGAAACTGGCAGCTCGCCCCGGCTTCGCACGGGTGTTACGTATTGGCCTACCACGGCGATCGCTGATACATCGCGGTGATTGCAACATCATGAGGATTCTCGGTAGGAAGGTACCGACCACTATACCGAGTACAAGAACTGACGCTGCATTAAATGAATCATCGTCGTCACGGACCACCCATGAAGAGGAGCGGATTGCTACACAGAATCGAGCCACCCGCGTCACTCTTGGTACACACATCGACCACTTGTCACTTGTCTTAGACATAATTTTGATTGTAAGAAAAAGTATTGATTAATTAAATTTTAGTTAAATAGATTTTGGTTTTTTTTAAGCCTCCGGCTCTAGCATTTGTAATTCGGGTGCAATGCTGATATTAAATATAATACAGAAAATCTCTAGTTGGTTATTATTTTATTTTGTAGCCCTAATTTTAGTACGTAGATGTGTAGATTATATTTAAGATACTCAATTGGATTAAGATTAATGCTGTATTCGTAAATAAGCCATTATTTCTCGTAAAAGTAATGGATAAAAAATGGTTATTGTGGGTTATTCCTAAGAGATAGACATATACCATCGCGGATTTTTTGTAGGCCTTTTTAAGGTGTATATCGATCTCGTAGGGTGTTTCTAATATAAGCGCAAAAAATGTTTATTTACGACATCACATTAGAAACCTCTAAAGTTATCAGTGTTTTTCTACTATACTGTCTCAGTAGCATTAAGCTGAACAGTGACCTGTTTGGCAGCTACACATACGCGAGATGTAAGTGGCAGGCTCCAGATAGGGTGCACGCACTTTTAAAATTTTGTACAACTTTTTCATATACTTACTCTTCACTCTCGGTACTTACTCTTCTTTGTTTATACCTAAGGTTTCTATGTTTCTACCCTGTCTTGTTTCATTTTTGCTTCATTGTTGCTATTGTATCTGTATATGTATAATACTCAAATACAATCCTTTTCTATTCTATATTATGCATCTATTACACATTAAACCTTCCTCTTGAATTAATCTATCTAATAAAAACAACCGCAATCAAAATCCGTTGCGTAGTTTTAAAAATCTAAGCAAACATAGGGACAGACAGACAGCGGGGGGCGACTTTGATTTATAACATGTAGTGATCATCAAAAGTAGCCACATTTCCAAACATAATTGACATGAACACTATAGGCTAGGTTATACTATACCTTACATCAATTCAGACAGCTGTTCGGAAAAAACGTACCATATTCTCCGTAACCGGATACGTACTATCCACAGTTTCGGTGGCTTTCAGCCAATTCCCTCCTCCAGGCACCCGCATTCAAGAGGCTTCGTTCCAAAAATAGCTAGTACTCAAACACGAGTACCGACTCAGTGAAAAATAAATGAGGCAAAGAAGCAGCCTGTTTGGAAACTCGTTAAGAAAAACTAATTACGCCACCGACGACAGTATGGCCCCAAGATGAGATTGCATTCAAGTTAACAGGAGCAATTTAATATCTGTGGCATTGAAACTGAAACCAATGACTTTTCTATTGGTTACAGTTATTTAACGTGAAGGTTATATCTAGTCTTCTAATATAGAAAATTCTCATGTCGCGATGTTTGTTACCAAACTCCTCCGAAACGCCTTGTCCGATTTTTATAAAATTTTATATGTAGGTATATTCGGTAAGTCTGAGTTCGGAATAGGTCGACAACTATTTTTTATACCCCTTCCACGCAATAACCGACATCCACGCAAGTGCAGCCACGGGCAACAGCTAGTAATGTTTCAAAGATAGCCTCAAAAACAAATAAACAATTTCTTTTGAGTGTCCAAAAATTTTGAAATGGTTAATATTTGGTTTTTAGTCTTAATTTGCATGTAGTTCTTCTGTAGAGAACTATTTTATTATATCTCACTTAACACACCCCTGTCATAACCTACATATGTATGTACACATACAGGTTATGACAGGGGTTAAGCTACTAATAAACCAGAATAAACCACCCATAAAGTTACAACCTCGTTACACTTGATTTTTTACAGCAAAATATATGAAATATCGGCCAAATTAAACTGTGGATATCTTATATACCTACCTAGTATAAGGCTTTTTATTAGTAAGGCCATTAAAGTGAAGCATTTCCGAGGCATTCTGATATTTTTATTATGTATAGACCTGTCCAAAGGATCTGGGAGGCTTAAGCGACCCTCATCCTATTAACCACTATTAACATCCAAAAAAGGTTCTAGTATATGATAAAAGAAAATTACATTATTAGTAATGACATACTAGTCACACACACCAATATTATTATCTAGATTCTAACCCTATCTATAATTTAAAAATGAATCGCGAAATGTGTTGCTAAGCGCAAATCTCGAGAACAGCTAAACCGATTTCGGTAATTCTTTTTTTAGCGAATTCCTTGAAGTACGAGGATAATTCTTACGGAGAAAAAAAAAGAGAAAAAGTCCAAAAACAATACTTTTCTATAGCGGCCTCCCACGTGAAAGGGCATTACAACTCGTGCAAAGCCGGAGCGAATCCCTAGAAACCTGAAGTATAGCCAAGCCTAGAGGTGTAAATAAGATCGACGTCATTGTATCGTGCACATTCTTTTCTCGGGTAATAAATCAGTCAATCAATAAAACTGTTCTCTTTAGAATGACTGACTGAGCCACTACTACTACCTTTGTACCTTCATATGACGGGTTAATCTTCTATATAGGTATACATACTCGTATAATAAAAATGTAACAGATCGCTGTCTCTTCATGGAAGATATGAGAAAAATATTATAGGAGACCTTTATCAACCCAATTTTTATCAACCCCTTTATTACCCAAAAGTATTTTTTTTGGATTTTTTAATTTTTGTCGGTTTGTCAGTTTGTCTGTGCGTTTGTGCACGCTAATTTCAGAAACGGCTGAACCGATTTCGATGTAGTTTTTCAGGAATATATTGTGACAGGTCCAACTTAACATATAGGTTACTTTTTATCCCGGTAAAATGTTTTTATCCCGGATAATTTCGACATGTTGTTTTTTCTGTAGTCCACGCGGACGGAGTCGCGGGCGTCCACTAGTCTATCTATATCTATACTAATAATATAAAGCTGAAGTTTGTTTGTTTGTTTGAACGCGCTAATCTCAGGAACTACTGGTCTGATTTGAAAAAATAGATAGTTAGATAGCCCATTTATCGAGGTAGGCTATAGGCTATATAGCAATGCCCCCTCACGTGGACGAAGTTAGTTTTGAAATTAAATTTATCTTGAAATGAAAATATTAAATTTAGCGGCCACTGAATATTTAATTAAATGAACCAGTCACGAATCAAAAATGTTTCAAAGAAAAATCTAAAATTAATTGGCGCCGGAAAAATTTAGTTCATTAAACATTAAAATTTTTAACTCTATTATGGATTAAGTTCAGAAGACTTTTTCTAAAAACACTTTTGAATTGTGTTCCTTTCGGTTGAACCTTCCGAATTTCGTGACGTTACCTTCTATGCCAGAGATGGTCACTCTCATTTTGTTATTACCTTAGGTGTGTACGCGAGCACTGAAAGTATTTTCCGAAATTCCCACGGAAACGAAAAAGAATTCCTTTCATCTACACAAGGCGTTGTTGGTCAAATATAGGATAATCCCTTTATTGACAAAGAGACAACGTTTCGGCTACTAACTATAATACAAATTCGATCCCAGTCACGGGCCTGTACCACTGAATTTATTTCATGTACAGATTTTAATGTTGTAAAATTGTCACTTAGCTCGTGCCTCGGAAAGCACGTAAAACTGTTGGTCCTGCCCCTGATCTTTCTCCGGTCGTGTCGGCTTTTCGTCCAATCGGACTACTTATGAGAGTAACGGAATAGAGAGTGCATCTGTGTTTGCGCACACACTTGTGCACTATAATATCTCCTGCGTACCTGGCCAAACTCCGTAGAGATTGGTCGCCTTGACCGAAATACGGTCGGAGATCATCATCATCATAATACACGTTTATACAGGGTGTAACAGGAGGGGTATGTTAAGCGAATTGCAAGGATAATAAATAACCCACAATTAAGGACCTATCAACATTACGTACTTACTGGAAAATAAGCGTGTTCTTTCGAGTCTAGAATTTTATGGGTAGGTTCTCTATTAAAATGGTCCATTCCTATGAGAATGGACCATTTTGTTTACCATACCACGTTTGTTACATTAGTTACGTATTCATATATAGTACATACTTTACCTTAAATATTTTCTATTTAACCTACTAAAGGAAGGTACATTTCACACAAATTTTAAAACATTTCAGTACAAACAACTATCCGTCTTTTCATTTGATGTTTTTTATATATCTATAAGAGTAAAAAGCTTTCAATGGAAATTAATGGATAAAACGGAGCTCTTTGTCCGACATTCCCGACAATGTGAATGAAAAGGTAGATTAATATAGATTTATCAAACAGAATAAAGTCAAAGCACAAATCCTTTGAAAACCATCAGATAAGTTCCGTTTTCTTGTTCAAGTTTATAATCCCTTAAATATACATAGGTATTTATTGTAGGTATAGTAGGTAGGTATACTCATATACAGGGTGTAACAAAAGGGTATGTTAAAACTGAATATAGCCCATTATATAGAACCTTTTCCTAAAATTTCTTTGGTTTCTGTATGTTAGACTGTCATATCCCACACCCAGTTAACACCGAATTATCCCGAGATACTAGGTATGGACTATGTTGTCAGTACGGGAGGCACTGCTGCCCACCTTCCGGAAACCCTTAATCGCCTCGAACGATACCCACGGGCAGGCAGGGGTGGTACAAACTCTACTCTGCCCGCACCACGCGGCTAGAAAAGCCTATATCTCATGCAAATCAAAGTTTTTTTGTGATTTTGTTGTATATTTAATGTGAGAAATATAAATCTGTTTGCAACCTACAAAATTTCGTCAACTCGAAACAAATTTGTTAAGCAGAAAAATGCTTTTTGACATAATTATTTATTGTTGAATAATTGAAGAAAGTAAACTTTCTTTTATATAGGTATATTAGATTTAATACCTACACATATATTATAATAAATGTTACAGTGCTTTTGACTTATTAAAATTTTTATTTACTCTAAGTCTAGACTAGCTAGGTCTACAAATAATAAGTGAGAGATTATATTATGTTAGGCTGTTGTATCTTGAAATGTTGTACTTTCAACTTACTAAACTTCCTGGTAATTAGAGTCTAGGTAGGTTTCAAGAAGTCTCTTCCGTACTTCCTAGTGAGAGATAATAATAATATTTATACATACATACATATAATCACGCCTTTATCCCTTACGGCGTAGGCAGAGCACCAAGGGCCGATAGAACCACATGGTGCCACTTCTGACCAATTTTGAGGGTATAGTTGAGATGTACAAATTCGGTTAGTAGTGACAGGTGATCAGCCCATCGCCTACAAAACCCCAAGACCCTCTTGTCCCTCTACTGACTTGTACAGTATGCCCGGGAAGAGAAGCAGCTGTAGTATTATACGTTTTTTCTTTCACTTCCACAGCAGCATAGGAGTCATAATATTTATATTTTAACTTTAATTAGAATAGTTTTATTATTAAGTTCTTTCAGTGAAGAACAAGAACAGTATTTTATGTGTGTAATATAGCACTAATAGGTTTTTCATAATTTACCGGAAAATCTATTTTAACAAAATAATAAGAAATGCCTCACCTATAACTTTAAGTTTACATCATAAAGAACAACACATTAAATAATAATAACAAATTAAAAATAATGAGGATAAAAACGAAGAAATATCTAAAACCTTTTCTTTTTCAAGAGAAACAGAAACCGACAAGTAGGTACCTATATGAAGAATATAATAAATGTATACATAATAATATAGACGTTGCCAAAAAGTTTATTTGGAATGTTGGTGTATTGTAAAGTGTGCAAGTACTTTTATTTATTTATTTGGTATTTGGATGACCAAACAGCCTATAATCATGGTAATAGCAACAGTATAGTCATATAGTGACATACAGCTAAAGTTAAGGTAACCAACAGTATGCAACAAAACATCACATATGACGCAACACACAAGTACATAGTTCTTATATTGTACAAAGTAAAGTTTCGCAAATAAAGTTTATAACAAAGAAGATGTTTTAAGGCTATAGTTGATTACAATATCCTACTTATTTACTAATATAATGATAAAATTCGGTGCAATACAAGCAAAACTATTTATGTACCTATTTCCTCCTGGCTAGGTAATTCTTCTTCTTCTTCAGCCTATTGCAGTCCACTGTTGGACGTAGGCCTCCCCCAGAGCACGCCACAAGGCTACTGCCACAGGGGGGTTTTGCCCATAGTCACCACTCTGGGTAGACGGGTTGGTGACCGCAGTGTGATTTTCGGACTATGTTGTCAGTACGGGAGGCGCTACTGCCCACCTCCCGGAAACCCTAAATCGCCTCGTACAATACCCACGAGCAGTCAGGGGTGGTACAAACTCTACTCTGCCGGCACCACGCGGCTTATGGCTAGGTACATCGCTTATAAATTTTAGCTTACCTTTTCGACTGATCCACAACAGCAGCGTCGAAGGTCTCCGCCATGGCCAGCCGCTCGCTCTGCAGCACCAGGATAACTTCACCATACGACATTATGGTATTAACCTGACCACAAACAAATGAAGCTACTTTTAAAACCAATAATCGAATTAATTCTATACACTACGACAATATACCCGAAATTCCTAAATAACTCAGAGAACATTCCTTCTTCTTGCTTGACTTGTTTGAACATATTGTGACTTCGAGTCTCAAATTTTGATGATAGATACTCTATAGTGGGCTATTTTCATAGCATTTCACTTAACATACCACTATTGTTACATCCTGTATAATAGTTACTTAAATAAAGCCCCATTTACGCTAGTCACCTAGTAAATATTCGGGTCCATATTGGCTCACCAAAATATTTTCACCCGAAATTGTTATTCCTACCGATTTGAAATCGGAATGATCACCTTTCCTAAAAATTTTACTCCTAAAGTTTTCAATCATATATTTTCTAATAACACAGACTATGTTCATAGCACTCATGTTTCCGAAAATTGTAAAGAATAATATCACCAATGTTAATTTATTTAAACTCCTACTGTTGTAATTGATAACGTTTTTATCCCTAAACTTAATTTACATAATATTTTTACTCATATTCTTCAATATTCATTATATGGGACAGGTAGATTATGACATTTATTGTTTTTATGATTGTTATTTTAAATATTTGTGTTTGTTCTGTGTCTAAAGTGATGTACATGGGTATATTTTAGTCAGAAACGCCCTAAAGTCGCTTCTGGTTGTATTTACATCAACTTAACCCGCACGTCGCTTCACTCCTCGCTAACCTAAGTGAATTTAATTTATGTTATAAAAAATTACAGAAACTGTTAAAGTTATTCTAAATTAATGTACATATGTAATGTTGATTATTATTAATATAAATAAAAAAGATATAACTTTGAACAATAGTGTAAAAGACGGTTATGTTGAGAATATTTTGGGAATACAAATAATTAGTATAATAGATGTTTATTGCCCCTGACATTATGAAAATGAATTATTCGTAATTATGTAATTATGAACATTAGAAACAGAGCAGTTGGGAATTGCAATTGTTAGGATGAAAAATGTTAGGAAAAATATTTTCGGAGTTCCAATTATCTGAGTAGAAAATTTAGGTGAACTTTGGCGCACCCCATTTTAGGACCCTGTTGCACAAATATTTCATCTATTCGCATTCAAATTTCATAATCTCTAAACGTACAAATTTTCCAGGAGAGCGATTAAAATATTTCACGTGTAACATTTTATCTCAAAGAAATATTAACTCAATTTCGCATATTACACTTTTAATGCGAAAAGGCAATTTGGTTTTTCCAAAGCAGTACCTAACAAGAAGAACTGTGCACGCTGTTTGGAGCCCATTCATTGTATTTCACTTTACAGATACCCGTATATCATTTATAATCACTCTCTCGAAAACCGCTCTATGAAATTTGGAACACGGGTGAGAAAATCGATGTAGAGATACAGACTGGCTAGTCGGATATCATAAAATTGGTATTCCCCGCACAAACCATCCCGTTACATGCTAGAATATTTAGGTATTGTCTACGGATTAAATAATATGTTTATATCATCATCTTCCTGCTCTTATCCCATTATGTGTAAGGTTTCTTTCGAAACGCACATTGCCAAAGTTTTGGCATTTGTTTTTACGACTGCTGCCTGCCTGACGCCAACCCTTCTCGGGTATAGCTAAGTGACATTTTTTTTTAAATCCGTACATAAAATAAATTCAGTGGTATAGACCCGTCACTGGACCGGGCTATCACCGCTATTTAATAGTAATAATAATAATAAAATGTTTACATTGTCATAGAGGAATAAGATGTAGACATAGAGTGCTAATTTCATACTAACAGTTTCGATGCACCTTTAGACTTTTCGGTGCCTCACAATTCCAGTTCTTGATACTTAGATTGCATTACTATACGTTACAATACATTAGCAATTTAGTACATTACTATACATTACACTAATAGAATCTAAGTGTCAAGGACTGGAATTGTGAGGCACCGAAAAGTCTAATGGTGCATCGAAACAGTTAGTATGACATTAGCACTCTATGACATCTTATTCCTCTATGACATTGTCTACGCCAACAATGGCTCTATGGGCATAGTTCCCCTTGCCTGTCCTTCGAGATAAAAACAACATGATTCAATTTAAAAAGAAATGTCTGTATGTAATAGCGCATTTTCATATATTTGTAATAAATGTCCAAAAGCATCCAAAATCTTTTCTAATCTGAACTAATCTATATCTATCTATATCTATACATATAATAAAATTGTAACGGATCGATGTTTGTGCACGCTAATCTCAGAAACGGCTGGACCGATTTCGATGCAATTTTCAGTAATACTCTAATACTCGTATATTGTGACAGGTCCCACTTAACATATAGGCTACTTTCTATCCCGGGAAAATGTTTTTATCCCGTATAATTTCGACATTTTGTTTTTTCTGCAGTCCACGCGGACGGAGTCGCGGGCGTCCACTAGTAAGGCATTATAGTAGAAATAATGTTAAACTTTAACGTGTTTACATTAGAAAATAATAAGGACTTTCATAACTAAACCACGTCACCAAAAGTGTAGTCAGTTCCACTGACATATGACACTTCTTGATCCTATCCTTCATTACCCGGGTTACTACCGATATTACGACCAGGAGTAATTTTTTTTCCGGTTTATTATTACGGATTGGCGTGGTTGTAACATGGGAGATAATATTTTTTACCGTGTTACTTATGGTAGTAAGACCGCTACGTTGATCATGCTTGATGCGCCGTAGAAATAGTTCCATTTATCCATTTATAAAAACTTATCTACAAAATTCTTGACTCATAAACATATAACATTATATTTGATCGGCAGACTGTAGTTTGTAGTGTAGGTATATTATTCACTCTTCTATTGGCAGAGAATAATGGCGGTTCGAAAGTGTCTTATTATCTATTTGGTCGTTTTATATTTGTATTTTTTTTGTATTGGATAGCAGCCTCCCACGACTTCGTCCTCGTAAACTACTACATAGTGGACTTCTACATAGGCACCACGGTTTAATGTCACTTTTGTAGATTCAGAAGTTTTGCCTCTGCACGGCCTTGATGAATCAGCAAGGACATGTTACTTTATATCTTCTTCTTCAGCCTATTACAGTCCACTGGTAGACGTAGGCCTATCCCAGGACACGCCACAAGGCTACTGCCATAAGAGGGTTTTTGCCCATAGTCACCACGCTGGGCAGGCGGGTTGGTTACTTTACATAATAATGTATTATTATACCAGGTGTTACTTTTCGGAAACCGGCAGCTTCGTCCACATACATATGTGTTATTCTGGTGTATCCTTCCTACTAAAATAAAGAGAAAATTTGTGAACATGGCTGTTAGTCTTTGTCGCCAAAGCTCCCGATTAAATGTGTACCTTAGACATGAGAAGAAAACGTATTCTCACAAATTTTCCCATTTATTTTTGAAGAATTATGCTCGCTCAAAATACGACCTCGAGCGAGCACTTAACATCAGACAAAATAAGATTTAAACTATCGCTCTACAATACAACCTAGTTCAAGCAAAAGTTTTGCATGCGCTGCAACTAAGTACTTAATTTCTTTTATTCTATCCACTACGAGAATCTCGCAACCATCGCATCTGTATCTCGAGTTGAGAAAAAAAGACACAAATTATGTTGATACGAGTATGTGCAGGTGCTTTTTGGTCATCAACATTTCCAAATACCACACATTCTCCTGATAATCACGAACATTTTCTTCCATGGAAGCATAGGTACCTAGGAAGTGTCTGGTTCCCAAGATATTAAGGTCCAAAGTAGAGCTATTAGATTGCGTTTTTTGTTTTACATAAATGCACGTAGACGCATGTAACAAACATTTTTCACGAAAACAAAATAAAAACCGTTAAATCCAATTGTCTTTTAAAGAAAATAACACAAACACTGGACACCATACATTTTACGCGACTAAAAATTAAATCGTTTTCCAGCAATTTTTTGACATAAACTTGGGTACTTTATTTGATGTATAGAATACGTACCCTTCGTAAATGGTCGCAACGAAAAAACAATCAAGATTACATAGGTATTCGCTATAGATTTAAAACAGTTTTATTTCTGAAATAGACTTAACTTGTGATAAGTTATAATAGATTTTCCCCTTTTTGATTAAATTTCTTCAGTCCATGCAGATTGAGTTAAAAGTTGCTAGTAAGTATTCAAATCACATAAAAGATGTGCCAACTTTACTCCAAGTTATATAAGTAGTAGTACCTATGTATCTTATCCAACTAATATTATTATTAATGTAAAATTCACTATGGGTGCGCCCATCACCGGGCCCTACACCCTCCACTGACGCTCGGATCTAATAACTGCGAAAACAAGCACTTGCACTACCTACAATCGCCACAAGAAACCATATCCGAGCACCTAGCATGCAAGATAATTATCGCACTATTCCGACACTATTCCGAAATCAAAAACTAGATTAATAATCTACATATGTTTCGCCAACACCCGTGGCATCCTCAGGATCATATAAATTAGCAAATTAGTAAACCACTAATTATGAACTTCAAAACCCAACACATTACGCAGAAGTTTATCAATATCTTTATTACCTTCTCTTATAGGGAAAACTACGAATTTTCATTCAATCGAACAAAGTTGGAGGATAAGCTAGTTAAACATCAAATCACAATACAACACATATTGTCATACCGGAGTCAAATCCACTACCCTTACCTCGGACTTTAGGAACAGAGATCCGTCAAGTGTCTGCGAGAGCTGGGCCATGATGGTGCAGTTCTGCAGAATGAGGGCAGCGTGGGAGATAAAGCAGAGCACCAGCATCTGTGTTAGGAACATGCGACGTCCACCTCTGTAAGGAAAAAAAATGTTTTGTATTTATTTGAATTTATACTTACTGATACTATGACTAGGTGCTATTGACGTAGTTGGTGACCCTGCCTGCGGTGCTATAGGTCCTGTATTCGAATCTTGGTAGGTGCAAACATTGCTAAGACGAATAACGATGTTTGTTTCCGAGTCATGAATGTTTCTTTAATTATTTATGTATTTATATACTGGTATCGTTGCTTAGTACCTACGACAAAAGATGAAGGGATCTTAGTGTGGAACTAGATCATTAGCTGATATCTCAATATTTTGTAAATTTACCACAATGTTGGGCAAATACCGATAGGCATCTTCATAATAAAAGCCTGGTTTTAATCTCGAGCCCAACTTGCTAAATATATGTATTTCCAAAATTTTGTTAACATTTCGCCTCCTATTCAAAACATTTCAAAGGCTTTTATGATACAGTGTTCAAATGAATAAACTATGTGTTCGCATGAATTTCCATGTCACGGAGCGTGGACTCGTTTTACGGGTGAAATATTAATAACTAAAATATTTCAACAATTGAAATACCTACGGAAGCAATGTTAGCGTACAATAAAAAAGTGAAATAATTTCGCTTCGCATACATGCATATTCACTAAGATATCTTCCCAACATGGGGAAGCTAGAATTACTGGATCATGAAAGCGATCCTCGAGATCCTATAGCCTCATTAATACCTCAATAAGATACAGACTGATAACATCTCTTTTTTGGAAGTCGGTTAAAAAACTGTGTCACCGTCACGCGTGTAAGACGGGAAATGTAGAAACGAATAAGAGCCAGTGATTGTCTCATTACTACATAGATGGTCGGAGTGTGACATTGGATTATTTCTTTATATTGATCTGACAGCTACGCAAATAGATCTCTTCCTCTAGAAATTAAACTATAAACTTAATTAATGTCATAGGAGATAGCAGTCAGCGTACATACTGTGCATAAGTAATTCTGTTCATTTACTCTTTACATGTAAATTTATAGCCTGCGATTCACACTCAAAGGGTGCGAATCTAAATATTTCATAATACCTACTAATTAAAAATAAAAGTACCTAAAGCTAAAATAACTAATTAGCGGAGTATGTTACATAAACGAAAAGGTTTGAAAACAACCAACGTTGGGACATTGCGTCGCTTTCTGAAATTCTCGCAATAACAGAATGAGAATGAAAACACTCAGATGAAATGACCAACTAGATTTTATATACGATAACAACACGATATCATTGGGACTAATATAGCTATTATTTTAACCCACACATTATTTGCCGGTACAGCGGTGATGACAATTATAGTAATATTTCAAAAATCAATTAATCTCTCCAGACTCACGTTATCTTATCTTCGTCTTCAGCCTATCGCAGTCCACTGCTGGACATAGGCCTCCCCCAGAGCACGCCACAAGGCTACTGCCATGGGGGGTTTTGCCCATAGTCACCACGCTGGGCAGGCGGGTTGGTGACCGCAGTGTGATTTTCGGACTATGTTGTCAGTACGGGAGGCGCTGCTGCCCACCTCCCGGAAACCCTTAATCGCCTCGTACGATACCCACTTATATCTTATCTTAATCTTAATCTATATAAAAATTTGCAGCCGCAGTCGAGTCTATTTATTTATTTATTTGGTATTAGGAAGACCAACAGCTATAAACGTACTTTTAGCAACAATACAGGATGTTTTTTCGTTGCCACCCTTAACGAAGGGTACGTACTGTTAGGATGGCGGCCGTACTTGTTTTTAAAAAAAAAAAACAAGGTTTTCTCACCACACCAAGTTTATTATTTTAAACACTATATCTATTACACGTCATATAACACAGCTATATAGCACAGCTTTACTTTCACAATCTCCACGGCGGAGTGGACTACCAGAGCTCTTGATTATCAACCAGACCGGCAGGAAGGGAAACCAGTCCGTAGCTGGGCAGCAATTCGGCAAGAGATGATACTGACTAACTCGATGTTAGTCGGTAGGGAAAATATATAGTACTTTATTGCTGATCTGCATCTTATTATTTACTACAAAAATTGAATTAGTGCAATTTAGCAATAAATATATATTTGGAGTATGTAACAGTACACTTTACATCAACCAAAAAAAATTCTGGGAAATGATGTAATTTTTATTTTTTTTATTTTTTATTACTTGATCGGGCGAAATTTATAGTGTCCAGTGTTTATTCATTGACAGATATTAATTATTTCTCGTGAAAAAATCTTGCTACACGCGTCAATGTGCATTTATGCAGAAAAACGCAGTCTATTTACCCAACTTTGGACCCTAATATTTTGGAAACCAGACACTTCCCAGGTATGCTTCCATGGAGAAAAATGATCGTGATGATGAGGAGATTCCGTAGTTTTCGGAAACGTTGACGACCAAAAATCACTCTGTATAGTGACAAACAAAACATTACGTAAGACGTACCACACAATTACTTAATTCTACTTAATAACAAAATAGTTCGGTGAATACAAGCAAAACTACTTATGTACTTATCTACTCACGGCTAGGTACATTGCATATAATTAGGTTAATAACACAAAACTATTTGAAAAATGAAATAGCTATGGCCCGTCTCACCGCCACAGCACTGGTATCAAACAGATCTATCTCCAAAGTCTTACTAATTAGATTGAAATTATTACTCGCACGCCATTAATTTTAACAATTCATATCCTATGTTCTTTCTACATAGTGCAGACTTGCTCCAAAGTTTAGGACTAACTGTGTGATGCAACAGCACTACATGCACTATAATGGATAGCAGACGTCATTTAATATTTAAACTAGATCGTGAAAGTGGGCTTGCCATGTCTAAGTCTAAAATCCTTGTTGAGATGTAGAGAGCTTAGCTTGCTTACTGTTGAGAGGTAAAGCACATCGGACACATGATTGTATGTAAATAGGTACTTGGATGTCGACTCTGCATCTACCTACATTCTGACGGATTACCATATAATCTCTTTAAGTAGGATATTTTCCATCTTGAAAACTAACCTTGTTTTTACAAGAGAATGTAAACATTTTTTTAGCTAAACATTGCCTAGATAGATGTTCTGTACATTTTTAAGCAGCGTCTAATTTTAGAGGCGGTATCATAATAACACCGATGTCACTCTAAATAACTTATATATCTCGTTTTCATAATGGAAACGATCAATGGCGATTAATGGTTTCCGGGAGGTGGGCAGCAGCGCCTCCCGTGCTGACTACATAGACCAAAAATCAGACTGCGATCACCAACCCGCCTGCCCAGCGTGGTGACCATGGGCAAAAACCCCCCTATGGCAGTAGCCTTGTGTTATGCCCTGGCGTCCAGCAGTGGACTGCAATAGGATGAAGACGATTGGGAACACAGCTAGCCGTGTATAGGTACATTTGACTTACGGAGTCGCGGGGTTGATGTGAAGGCAGCCGACTTTGACGGTGACCAGATTGTGCTTGAAGTCTGCACTCTCTAAGGGCGAGGCGCAGAGGGAGTGGCTCGACGCACTCTCTACCTTCAAGTGCTGCGGCATCTGGTGACAAAGAAGTAGGTTTTTACAAATTTCACAATACATTCACTTAGTGTGTATAAAGAAATCCATGTTCCATGCGGGGCTTCAGAGGAATACATCAGCTGCATCTCCTTTTGCGCATAGCATAAGAATCGAATAAGGAATTTAGGGATGTTCTCTCAGGATTAGTTAGCAATTTATCAGTAATCTTCAACATCTGTCCCGGCTATGGTAAACGAGAATATCCCTCGAGACCCTGCATTTGTGTCTACCCTAGTTTTGGCAACACAGACCACTATAATAATGTAGGTGTAAGTAAAGAAACATTCATACGCACTATAACAACGTTTACCTTTACTTATCGGAATTCGAACCCGGGACCTTAAGCCCTACCGGTATGTATCAGGTAGTTTATTAGGTTTATTAGTATCAAGACTCAATTTGCTCTAATGTATCTTTTTTCTCGTATAAGATGAGAAAATTGAGTACATATAGTATGTTACTAGTGGACGCCCACGACTCGGTCCGCGTGGATTGCAGAAAAAACAAAATGTCGAAATTATCCGGGCCAAAAACATTTTCCCGGGATAAAAACTAGCCTATATGTTAAGTGGGACCTGTCATAATATATTCATGAAAATTGCATCGAAATCGGTCCAGCCGTTTCTGAGATTAGCGTGCACAAACATCAATCCGTTACAATTTTATTATATGTATAAAAGAATAGATAGATATGTGAGTTAGTACATAATTAGAAAAATTCTAGAATGAAGGCGTAAATAAATAAAATATTATGCAATAACTATTTAAAATATTATGCAATATGCGACGCTGCTTCGTCCTGTTAAATTGCTATTTCCCTCGTAAATCTAGGCCGTCTTGTCATAAAAATAAGAAGTACAGACCTACTTCATGAACTTAATTTATAGAAAAGCGAGCTAAAGCCGGAATTACGGAAGGTTACTTTCGAAGTATTTTTAATTTTTAAATATGTTTAGTTAAATAAGTACAATTTGCTGTTTTAATAAAAAAAAACTGTACAAGAATCATTTAAAATGTACAAAAAAATTAACGTCTAACGTTAAACTCTACTGACATCCCTAATTAACATACATACATACATTTTATCCCTTACGGGGTAGGCAAAGCACCAAGGGCCGATAGAACCACATGGTGCCACTTCTGACCAATTTCGAGGGAATAGTTGAGATGAACAAGTTCGTTTATTAGTGACAGGTGGTCAGCCCATCGCCTACAAAACACCAATCTCAATTCCCTAATTAAACGTGGAGTAAAAACGGAATTACTTCATTAGCTTTACGACGATAACATTACTGACATCCCAACTACTTACTTATATCGCTGATATCATAATTACGAAAGTAAGTTTGTTGTTACCATTTCACGCTAAAACAACTGAACCGATTTATATTAAATAGGCCACTTTCTATTCCCGGAACAATTCGACATTTCGTTTTTTTCTACAGTCAGACAACATGATAAATTGTGAAAGAAAGTAAAAGATTTTATTAGACCCATGCTCAAAACAAAGATCCAGCGTAAGCCTCGATCGTTTATAATGGTAATCTCCTTAGACATGATCCTTGGTACAATATATTTAGAAATGTATTTTTCTTTTGTGTAGGATTTTTGTCCAACGGGCATGCCAGCAACTTATGAATATAATCATTGTATTTGTTATATTAAAAGACTAAAAACATATAAATTGAATAGGAGTTATGTGCTGATGCGGGGCTTCAATAGAATATCAGCTGCATTTACTTTCGTGAATGTCGTCGTAAGAGTCCCCTAAGAAACTCAGGGGCATTCTATCAGGCGAGGCCAACAATTTGTCACTCATCACTTATACCTGACCCAGTTCTTCGTGATTATGCAGTTCTGGCTATTCCATTTTGAGAATACAGGTTTGTGTATGTATATATGTTACAGTCAAAACTCTTATCCAGACAAAAGTACTTTTAACTGAATAACAAGTTTAGTTATAATGACACGTAACTGATAGAAGATATGAAATATTGACTATATTTCAATGTGGTGATTAAAAGAACAATTTAATAAATATCTTTATCTATATTTGAACTAGTTAAAAGTACTTTTGACTGATTAAGAGCTTTGACTGCAACACTACTGGGTGTGAAAAGACAACTTTGTTCTTTTAATACCTCGTATTCTTTATAATATTACGATCATTTTTTTCTATGGAAATACCCCTGGGAAACCACGGGTTTCCATGATATCGAGGTCCAAAGTTATATTAATATTGTCATTTTTTTACATAAATCCATCTGAAATCGGTTAACAAACATTTTTTTTAAAGATACCATGTCAAAATGTTATAATGTTAGTTTTGTAGGTACATTTGTACTTTGAGCATCAAACGAATACATCGCTTGCAATAAAATGACAGTGTTTTTTTGTAGTTTCCCAGGCTTGGTTCCATAGAAGAAAATGATCGTAACCTTACAAAGAATACGAGGTATTAAAAAAACATCGTTGTCTTTTTACACCCTGTATATACTTTGACTGCAATACGAGTAGCATGACGAGGGTAATCGCGCAAAATGACAGCGTTTATAACCTTTCAACGAAACGTTTTTATCGTTTAGCTTTTGTTTGGCTGTTTGACAGCGTTTCAGACATGTTTGGCTTTAAACGTTTCTCAAAATTTAGCGCGATCTCAAGCGCGATACGAAGTAGCATAACGTTTTAAGGTTGTGGTTTAGTTTTGGTAAATACGTTCAACAATAGCGCGATTGCCCTCCTGTAGAATAACCGTATGTCTCCCAATTTTCGCTACAAAATTTACGTCATCGCGATTATATCTTATTATCTCTATGGGGGCAAGCACGTACATTGCGCCTCAAGCAGGAGTTAATTTTACACCCTTATATCTATCCAGTGCCCAATCGACGAATCATTTTGGAGGAAATTTGCGCTCTTCTTGTACTATAGAGCCGGCTGGTATTTATAATAATAGGATCAAATATTCGAAGCATCTATGTCTGGTCCCGAGTTCGGTACTTTGAGCAATGTTTATTGGTAATGAAATTTCTGCGTAATACAAGCAAATGAAGTGTGGTCCAACTAAATGTTATGACTTACCACCGCTTGAAAATTGGCTGGCTCAGATATGGTACAAATAGCGGACCCATCAGCCTATTGCTGTCCACTGCTGGATGTAGCCTTCCCTAGGGCACGCCAGAAGGTTTCTGCTGCAGGGAGTTTTTTGGCCATAGTCACCAGGCTGGGCAGGCGGGTTAGTGACCGATCACATACATAATCTTTTTACCGATAAATTATGTTAAATCTCTTTCTATTAGGCAAGTCAAAGAAAACAAGACAGAGCGGCGGCGTGGCATAGAATACAATTTTCTGATTAAATTAAATCTATGATTACGCATTTAATTTAAACATTCTAGCGTCTGTGTCCACTGCATGTAAGTATAAATATCTAATTAATTACATAATTGGTAAATCCTTGGACGTGCTCCTACATTAATCAAGTCATGTTCAGTGCCCTCAGCAACAATTCCTCAGATGTTTGTTCCGTTTTGGGTTCGTTTATCTTCTATTCTAGGCGAGCAAGGGGTATGTGGGATGGACAGAAAAATTAAGCATTTTACATACGTTAAGAAATAAAATTAAATTATCGTGTATACCTACCTACTTGTCTGTCTACGACTTCTTCTTAGAAGGAAGGAACTTCGATAAAAGCAAAAAGAGGAAAATAAAGTACTTTTGCTGCAAATAAATACAAAATATGAACTCTTAAATTAATTTAGCATAATTATGTTTATTTATGAAACCTTTTTCATAAATTAATTCACAAAATAATTCATCTTCATTGTACAAATTATTTACTAACTATTTGCAAATAAATTTATATTCAAATGGTTTCAGGCAGTTTTATACTTTCAACAACTTGTATTGTACTTATTGCTAAAACTTTCTGGACTGTTTATATTAAATTCCAGAGTTTTGAAATATCCAATAGATAAGGTAAGTAATAGTGAAAAATCAGCTGTTCTATACATTTCAGTGCAGTAATTATTCAAGATTGTATGAAACAGGTGATTTTTTTTTCACTATTTCGGAGTTGGTCCCATAATGAAAGTTGTTTCTTTTTACCTACCTAGTTTCGTGTCAAAAGATAATCAATACTTTTTTGTAGACCTTACATATTGATAGATATTATACATCCTCCAGAAACAGCCTGGAGGATGAACAATATTATTATTTACTAGCTGTTGCCCGCCACTACGTCCGGGTGGACTACAGAATGTACCCTATGTCATCCGTACTTCGAACTTACCTTGAACAAATTTGGAGGTAACTAACTTTCGCATGTTAAATATTATAATATTATAGCTGCCAAGTTTCTTCAAAATGTGCTCATTAGTGTTTTCGTGAAAGAGTTAGAAACATTGTATCTTCAAACTCACGTCCGCGCCTTCGTCCGCGTAAAAATAAAAAAAATAAAAATAAAACAAAATGTCGAAATAATCCGCGAAAATAAGTAGCCTATGTGTTAATTCAGGGTGTCAGCTATCTCCCTACCAAATTTTATTAAAATCGCTCTAGCCGTTTTTACGTGAAAGTTGCTCTTCCATACTTACATGACATCCATCCATCCATACTTACATACTTCTGCGTTTATAATATTAGGATGCATTCTCCCAAATCTACATATCTGATTGACATAAAAAATGCTTTGTCCTGACCTGCCTGACAGATCACCGCATAGTCTAAACCACTGATTTGCAGACATGAAGCTCTGTGGATCTTATGTGTACCTAGGTACCTATGACTTAGACATTTCATCTATTCTATCTATCTATACATACAGGATGTTTTTTCGTTGCCACCCTTAACGAAGAATGCTTTGTTTTCTGTGAACTTCGCCTATAGAGTACGTAACTCTATAGGCGAAGTTCACAGAAAACAAAGCATTGCTTGTTTACATATGTAAAACAGGTATTTATTTGTACAGGTTTTAAATTATGTAATTGAATATTCCACTCAGTGTACTATACCCGATATTATGATTAATTTAAAATAAATATTACTTGTAGATAGGTAAGAAATATAAATGCTATACCTGCTATACCTACTACTTGAATAATAGGTAGTAATTGTCAACTAACAGATAAAAATATTAGATATACAAGGTATTTGTAAGAGCATAGAAAAATATGTATTTATAAAATAAAATTATGGAATGTATAAATAAATATACGGATGTACCTACTTTACCCAAAAACTGTAGTACATAAATGTTTCAAAGGCGAATAAGCGAAATGTTTTAATTTGGGACTTATTAAACTTAAGTTAACAACTTACACAGAATTAAGTAGGTACCTAGGTAATGTTTTTCCATTTTCTTTATTAATAATTTTATAATATATAATATCTTGACTAAGATAAATTTATAAAAACACTTCTCCATTAATATAATCCGTTAGGATATGGTTGATCGTTTCATCTTTAAACATTGTACCGAGGGATTCAGCTTTGTTTGTCGAAATTTGGCTAGTGTATAGCTATCGTGATGAAAAATAACGTTGCCAATATGTCATTTAGAAAAGAGATGGTAAAATTCGTCATACGAGTAATTGACCCAGTAGCTTAGTGGTTAGAGCGGCTGGCACGGTTTGCAGTGGTCGTGGGTTCGATTCCCACTCGGGTAAAGAATTTTTTCCATTTTCTTTAATGATAATTTTATATTACTGTTATGATAACAGCATAAAAGATAATGCTTACCGTATCTAAATATATTCTTTTGAGAGAACTTAAGTAGTTACAACAAAATTTCTCTCCGGCGGTAATTATGTAAAACAACCACAGGTTCAACTTCAGTTTTCTCAATAATATAACATCACACGAAACAACACTCACATTTGAGAACAGATAATAAAAGTAAACAAAGTCTTTGAGATAAAATCCATTGATATAATTTGGTTTGTTTTGTTTTATACCGATCGAACGAACACGCCACTACAACAGCTCGCACAAGCGCCTACTCCGAACGCGTCAGCAATACTGCCTGACTGTGCAAATGTGAATGCAAAATTCAACAGGCGCTTGCTCTAACAAAACCGTTCACCCACAAAGTTGGGCGTATATGTGCCTAACAAATATTGAATTTAACATATATTAATGACCGTTCAGTTGCGATTTCCCGCGTCGCGTTCACTTGAAACATTTAATAAGTAGGTAAGTTGTTTTTCCCGGGATTTTCGTTTTCGGGAAAATGTAAGTAGCAGTACCTATATTTAGCAAATCCCTGATAAGATTTCCCGATATCCGTTTATCACTTACTTCAAAACTACTACACAAGTTACACAACGAATTAAGATACAATTTATTCAATAGATAGAGTGATTCAAAAGGAAGGTTTATATGTTATTATATGTATATTATATGTATGTAATAATGTAATTTATTGAAACAAAAAGTTTAGTTGTTACTCTGTAAAGACAAATTTATTTTATAAATTTTACAACCATTTTACACGAGTTATTTTTATCAAAGATTTATACACTTATGTACTAAGTAATTTATTAATCACTAACCTGTAAAGAGAAACAACATTAAAAGCTATTGCTTCATAAATTATGAAATTGTTTTCTTTAAAATCCACGTTAATGTTTTACTGTAATAATTTTTTTTAAACGAAAAATCGACTTCCTCCCAAAACTCGAGCTTACTAAAGTAAAATTTTACTAAAGGGAAAATATATATTGCGTTAAGCCGTGTACGACGTTTCGAAGGCATAATATTGTCAGATTTATATGCCAGCAAATGATAAAATAGGCCACATGACAAAAGAGAGAAATGACTAGGCTTCGAATCTTAACGTCTGACAATATAAGCAACATATAATTACACTCCTTCTTCCCGCCCTGTTCCCAATCATTTGGGGTCGGTGCAATATGTAGGTACTCTTCTTTCATTCATCCCTATTATCCGTCATCTCGTTATTCTCATGTCTACCTCTTCCTCTATAACCATCTTACTTCGGACACGGCTTAACGCAACATATAATTTCACCACTTAACACAATTATCTTCATCTTCATAAGCCTATTGCAGTTCACTATTGGATGTAGGCCTCCCCCTGCCATAGGGGGATTTTGTTACTAAAAAGTTCCACTATCTGTTTTTCGGCGGCTCCATCATCAGACCCTCGTTTCCTTTATATTATGTGTAGCTGACCAAAATTCTCTATAATAAAAATCTAAAAACGGACTACTCGTGCCTTTTATATTTGAGGATATCCCTAGATTCCTTAGAGATTTCATCATCAGATGTTATGTTTTATATGTAGGTGATCAAAACGCTCAGTAAAAGAATAAAAACAGACTACATGTGCCTACAATATTCGAGGATTGCCCTCGATTTCTCCAAGAACCCATCATCAGATCCTGATGTGGTGAATATGGGACCAACCTGGAAGTATACCATGACCAACTATAAAAAAAATTGAAATCGGTTCATAAATGACGGAGTTCTGAGGTAACACACATAAAAATAAAAAAAACATACTGACGAATTGATAACTTCTCTTTTTGAAGTCGGTTAATAAAAACAGACTACATGTGCCTACAATATTCGAGGATTGCCCTCGATTTCTCCAAGAACCCATCATCAGATCCTGATGTGGTGAATATGGGACCAACCTGGAAGTATACCATGACCAACTATAAAAAAAAAATTAAATCGGTTCATAAATGACGGAGTTCTGAGGTAACACACATAAAAAATACTAAAAAAACATACAGACGAATTGATAACCTCTCTTTTTGAAGTCAGTTAAAAAAGGCCAGTCACCATTTTACATTTCTGGCAAAGACATAGGTCATGCAAACTGCCAACTTAGATGATATAATATTTTGATGTAAAACGTCTACGCGAGTAATTCAAATTAAATGAAGAGTACAATAGCTTCATTTGTATAGCAACCCACCCCGGCTTCGCACGGCTGCAATGCTGATACAAAATTCCCCTTTACGCGGACGAAGTCATGGACGGCCGCTCTAGTTTATAAATACGGAAGAAAGCAATGGTCGTTAACGTAATCATAATAAACTTGTATTTTATAAGGCTTTACAGGTGTATAAGTGAACCATAAATAGTAAATGGATTGGTTAATGTAATCTACTTACAAATATAAGGAAGTTACAGGATAATGATACTCGTAATACGCTACACCGATCACCAAACTTCTATTCGAGGCACCCTTTAATGATGATATGCTGTCCATCCTTTTAGCTACCCTGATTGATGAAATCTTAGTCTATCATCCTTCGCAGCCACGGTGGTCGGCAGAATTGCTAGTTCACTACTTACTTATTAATTTCGTTTTATTAGTCTTGAGTCTGTCCAAGCATACTCCGACCTTAAACTATAAGCTTTCTACACTTATGAAATGTTGTATTACACCTTGGAGTAAAGTCTTGTATCCACGTCTTGTATAGGTACAACACAGTTTCTCTTTTTATAAAGCCACAAAAATATTATTTACACTGGCGCCCACCGTGGGGCCAGAGTTTCACATTTTAGTTCAAAACTCAGGAAAGAGAGTAGGTACACTACTTACTAACACATATAATTGTATAACAATTATATTTATTATTAACTACTTGACTATTATTAATATAATAAATTAATAAGTACATACTTAATAAAAAATATACATGTCGCAGGCAATTTGTATGATTCGTCTTTATACAAACGGCGTCGTCCGTTTATAAACGCTCGCCAGGCATTTTGAATAGTATGAGAGAAAAAATCCCTTTTAGCACTTCGCCGGTCGCTGCAGGGACATGCTCGCTATGCTCACTCGACTCGTGCGTTGTTATTTTAACAGGTCTAACATAACCTAACCTAATTAATTAAGCAGACCAATTGCTGAAGCCAAATTGTCTCGCTCTAAAACCCATACTATTCAAAATGCCTAGTCGTTTTGTATAAAGACGAATCATACAAATTGCCTGCGACATACATATAATCACGCCTTTATCCCTTACGGGGTAGGCGGGAGTACCAAGGACCGATAGGACCACATGGTGCCACTTCTGACCAATTTCGAGAGTATAGTTGAGATGTACAAGTATAAAAAATAATAAAAATAAAAAAATATATAAGAAAGATTTACATCTACGGCAGTAGTCCGTCTATCTATAAGTCATCATCATCTTCCTGTCCTTATCCCATTACGAGTATTTATGTGGTCGGCGCAACATGGTTACTTTCGAAACTCACATTGCCAAAGTTTTGACATTTGTTTTCACTGCCGGCTGCCTGCCTGACGCCAACCCTTCTCGGGGATAGCTAACTGACAATTTTTAGTAAAATCCGTACATGATATAAATTCAGTGGTACAGGCCCGTGGTATCGAACTCATGCCTTCCGACTGAAAGGCGCATGTCTTAACCATCGGGCTATCACCGCTTTCTATCTATCTATACTAAGTATTATGGCATTATTATAATAAGTACTTACCTATTTAGAATGCCTCGGAATATTTTCTCATTAGATTGTTGTATATGTGTTCAAAAAGCGGCGGTAGGCTCCCCTTACGTGGGATAGGCTAACTGGTGAATAGTGGGTGCGTATAATCGGTATGACTAATTTATCTATGTATTAGGTACTATTTAAGAATGTTTTACGGAAATAAAAAGTCATGATACAGAAAAAATGTTAACCATAGGTACATGACCATACTTAATGATAGCTAAAATTCACTCAATAGTAAGTTCCTTGACTTAATTAATGGTGATTAATTTTTTGCGGGTACAGATAGAAATATCACAGTTGTGATAAAAAATAGCAATGTATCGAATGTACTTACGAGTATCTATTTTTAACTTATCTCTGCTTTACTTGACTAGAATCTAGATTATGGATTTCTAAACGCCTTATCTTTTTTGGCTTGATAAATAGACCGATGCGAAGGGTCCAAGGGCCTAAGGGTCTTACAGCTGCAGAAACTATCTGTAATAATATCAATAAGGTCATGTTTCAACCGAGGTTAAACTGGAGGTTAAACTTTTAGAACAGCTGTATCTAAGTACCGAATTTGTCGCGGCTTCGATTCGTATACATACATATATACAGGGTGTAGGTGACAGCCAGGCAACTGAATTCAGACCATGATTCTGAGGCGAAAACCACTGAAAATTTTCGCAAAAAATCCCAAAAAAGATAATTAAAAAAACTGCGCTCAAATAACTGATCAACCCTAACGTAGGAGTCACAAGGAACCAAAAAATAGCGATGTATCACACAATAACCAATAATCCCATTTTACTGGTCACAGGATTGCCCAATACGATTTGCGCAAACATTGCGGATAATCAAACTAAAAAAAGCATTTTCTGAGATAAATAATATAGCTGAAGGGTACAGGCACAGAAGAAGGAGAGTCCTAATGAACTCATTTAGAGAAAAAAGCAATTGAAAATTCAAACCGTCCCTCTCTTATGCCTGTACGCAATTTAGAAACCATTCGTTTTGGAGAACTTCCCTTGTGACTATTGTGGGTGGAAATAAAAATACCATAGACAAACGATGGGTTGCCATAAAAAAGTTGAAATACAAAAAAATGTGACATTCCCTGTTTTGTGCCTGCACCCTTCAACTCAACTTAATAATGGTACTCAATCAGTAATGGTACTGGTCACACACACCTTGTAGCGTAGCGGGACCAGCAGTAGGTATGTTGCAAAAGCTTCTATGCTGCTCTGGGAGTGAAAAAATAAACGTATAATACTACAGCTGCTTCTCTTCCCGGGCATACTGTACAAGCCAATAGAAGGACAAGAAGGTCTTGGTGTTTTGTAGGCGATGGGCTGACCACCTGTCACTACTAACCGAACTTGTACATCTCAACTATACCCTCGAAATTGGTCAGAAGTGGCACCATGATTCTAAGGAGGAAAACACTGAAAATTCCAAAATTTTTCGATATTTTTTTCATATTTTCAGGAGAAAAATAGTTTAATTCGTTTAATTAGGCCCTAGATAATGACTTAAAAATAATATTTTAACCAAAAGATGATTTAAAAAAAAAGTGATCAATAAGCCTATTTAATAAGTCACAGGATCGCCCGATACAATTGGCGCGGTGAGCAAAGATTACTAATCTAATCTGCTAATCAAATCAAAAATACATTTATAACCTGCGAGTTATAACACTGTCGTACAACTCAGCAGAATGGTTATAGTTACCCACATCCTGTATACACAATTAAACCGACATACAAATTTCCAAACTGTTTCGTCTCGTCCAAATTCATTAAAATTTTCATACATGTTAGTCTATTTTTTTTTTGCTATCTTAAAAATTACTTTTATATTTCGAGTGCGTCTCACTAGTTAGTTCCCCTGGATGATGGCGCTAGTTACTATGTGTATGACTGCATTATACGTGCCAATACTTACAAAAAATGTTCCGGAGATACTAAGTAATATTTCATTAAACCACCTACTAGCACTAGAATAAACAATTAAAACTACTCTCGTAGCAAATAGGTATTTACAATTTTTTTATGCGGGTACCCTAGACAAAGTAACTTTCTTTCTCGAAGTTCTTCATCGTTTGCTCCAATAGGAAGCTTGTACATATTTTCAAGTCATGTGATAAATTCCAATCGTTTATGTTAGAAGTGTTGCGACAGTGAAAGTCGATGACCCAACGATGTTACATTGACTAAGCACCCCGTAAGTTGATCAAACGAGGTCGTTCTCAAACTCTAAATCCCTAAAAGCAGGATTGTGTCCATCGTGGGGGTGAGACGTCGCTCTACACTGCTTACAGCGGCGTCTCGCTTGCACAGTCCCGTATTAAAAGTTCATTGTAACCCCGCAGGGTTATCAACTTATCAGTTTTGAACTTTACCTTCTACACAATAGATATGAAATTTAATTGCTGATCCGGTACAGTAACCGTAACCATAATTTGTAAAGGAAAATCTCGTAAAAATATATAAAACTATCTTATTCCAAACCAATCTTGACAATATCTTGTAATGTTACTTTTACTTACGAGTATTTCTTATTCTTATATTTCTATTGACAACACCTAACCCAATGCCACCAACCCCGACACTTTCTATGCTGCATTCCTCTTGGCGCCTCTGTTGATCCTGGCCTACAGAAGTTTCAGTGGCGGGGATGTGAGTGATAGGCCAGTCCCGTTACATTTATTACGTTAAGACTGGTAAGGGTACGGGAAGGCGTCTTAATAGTTCTTATTTTTTAAACTTGCGAATATAGTCTTACATAATAAATGAAAGGCGCCCAAGTAATCATCCTACCAATAAAACCGAACCCAAATCGATTTGGAACAACAAACAGCATACCACTATCTTATCATAAATAAGAAAGATCCACGACCGGTTGAACTCGATTCACATCCGATCGGCTACTCCCCCAAGATGGTCGTAATATGGTGCCTTATCAGTCTTATAGTAGTCGTATTAGCTGACCCTATAGTGCAACTTCGAGATGGAACTGTACGCGGTGCATGGAAGAAGTCGTATAAGGGTGGCAGAAGCTACGCCAGTTTTGAGGGGTTGAGATTTGCCCAACCGCCAATAGGAAAGCTCAGATTTAAGGTAGGTCATGGAATAGAATTTATGTATTACTAGTTTACCCGCGGCCCCGCTCTCGTGGATATCGCTTATTTCGTGTAAGGGGTATAATACCGAATATAGGTAGGTGCATATAAAATCTTCCTGAAAATCTGTCAAGTCATTTCAAAGGGGTTTGGTAACAAACACCACGACACGAGAGTTATATTGCTCATAAGATGTAGACTGTAACACAACGAGTATATTGGACACAAATCTATTATAATAGCCCAATATAGAAAACCTAAAAGCTCGAAACCGCATGTCTATTTTCAAGATTAAGTAGGTATACATTCCCGAGTTGTTTAGGAATTTCTCCAGGATAAATGAGAACATGCGAAGTCGAGTCTCTTGGTGGTTTTGGCAATCAATTGCACTAGATAGCTATGATTTGTTTTTTTAAACACTAGCTGTTGCCTGCGACTCTACCCGCGTGAATCTATTCTTCTCCTTCTACCTATATACAATAATAAAATAGTAACGGATCGAATTCTGTACATGGAAAATATATTGAAAAAAATATAATGGGCAGCAGCAGCAATTTATACACGCAAGAGAACTCAAAATATTGTTTTTCCATTTTGTCTGTTTGTCTGTAGATATCTGGATGTTTGTGCACGCTAATCTCAGAAACGGCTGAACCTATTTCGGTGCAGTTTTCAGGAATATATTGTGACTGGTCCTACTTAACATACAGGCTACTATTTATCCCAGGAAAATGTTTTTATCCCGGATAATTTCAGCATTTTATATTTTTTTGTTTTCCACGCGGACGGACGGCGTCCACTGTTACTCGTATAAAATAATATGCTAACTTCCTTCCAAACCTACACATTTTCATACAGTTATTTGTGCCTTTTCAAGGTTATATTTATTGAAAGTCATATTTGTTTATACCTATCTAATTAGAAGTTTCAAGCTCCTAACCTATTTCAACACTTTACAGCCCACTTTTGCATTAAAATACAGGGTGTGGGTGATAGCCAGGCAAATACTGAAATGCTGAACAAGTACCATTGTGTTGAGTTATACAACAGTGTTATTACTCGGGGGATTTTTTTTACAATTTCAGGAAGACCAACAGCTATTTATAATTATAGTTAAAATTGTAGACACATAAAGCCAATAGGTAACAGGTCCACACTTATAGAAGCATTGTGAGAGCTATTCAGACACTACATAATGCACACACAATTTACATCAGAGTTCTACAAAACCTAACAAGCTTATCAATAACAAACATATAAAAGCAATTTAGGTACCAAATAAAATCAAGGTACCCACTAACTTATTGACGGAAAAAATTTCACTAAGCACACGTCTCGCTATGTTAAATCTGGTATTGAAGATATCGAGCTCTAGGCTTTTAGAAATTTCATTGAAGTTATTACCCGCTCGCTTATTTAAACTTTTTTGAGGGCAACTTTTTTTTGAAAAATCATCTCAGGGTTAAAATTTTATTTTCGAGTCATTATCTAAGGCGTAATTAAACGAACAAAACAATTTTTTTTGTAGGAAAATGTTGGAATTTTCTTGCGAAAATTTTCAGTTTTTCCGCCTCAGAATCATGGTCTTAAATCATTGTATCAATATTTGCCTGGCTGTCACAAACACCCTGTATATAGCCTATGTCTATTAGCCTCAGGCCTTAGGTCATATACTATCTTTGTACTGTAATTTCATTTAAATCAGTTCAGCAGTTTTGGTGTGAAACTGGACAAACAGACAGGCAGAGTTACTTTCGCATATAGTATTAGTAAGGATAAACATAAGGCAAAGCAAAACAATGGGACCTGAGAGTAATTTAACGACCAATTTATATACTAAGATTAAGAAGAATCTGAGACTTCTTTATTACTAACTTTTCTATAAAATCTCGGATAAAAATATCTCAAAATTGGTTATGGCAATAGGCTGTTACAGAAACAAAAAATGTGGTGTCGTGGGACACCAGGTAGGAACGAAGTTCCTTCGGCTAATATAGAATCGACACAATTTGCAAAAGAAAAATCGTGCTCAATTTTATTTAGGTTTAAAATGTATCTATAATGTGAGTATTCGCCACGTGCTTGTCCATGAATTCATGAGTATATACTATGCATTGGCGTGGTGGGGTAGTAGGTAATAGAGAGAGAAGGAATGAGAGAACGAAAAGAAAGAGGGAGAAAGAGAAAGGTATTATACACTACTCGCTTGTGTATACGACTGTCGCGCCTGCGCACGTCTAATTTAACGGTTTTATTCCACGCACTTTTTCTTACGGTTTTACTATCACATTTTTAGGGTTCCGTACCTCAAAAGGAAAAAACGGAACCCTTATAGGATCACTTTGTTGTCCGTCTGTCCGTCCGTCCGTCTGTCAAGACCCTTTTTCTCAGGAACGCGTGGAGGTATGAAGCTGAAATTTATATCAATTACTCAGGTCTACTGTCCCTTGAAGCTGTGAAAAAATCAAACTTCTAAGCCAACGCAATCAAAAGATACAGCCGTTTATGCCGCAAATTTTCGACACTTGCAAGGGAATCAAAACCTACAGGGTGCTTCCCGTGAACTCAGAATCTTGAAATTTGGTACGAAGCAACGTCTTATAGCATAGATAAAGGAAAAATTACGAAAACCATAAATTTTTAGTTACATCACATAACATATTTTTTTTAAATAATTTTAAACTTACTACCCATTTCCTCATAAACGCGTAGAGGTATTAAATTGAAATTTATACCAAATACTCAGGTCTATAATACCTTTAAGCTGTAGCAAAATCAAACTTCTATGTCAACGCAATCAAAAGAAACAGCAATTTAAGCTGCATATTTTGAAACTCGCAAGTACTCGCAAGGGAATCAAAACCTAAAGGGTACTTCCAGTCGACCTAGAATCTTGAAATTTGGCATGAAGCAACGTTTTATAGCACACATAAAGGAAAAATTCCGAAAACCTTAAATTTTTAGTTACATTACAAAATATATATTTTTTGTCGTAATGAACGAACTTTGTAAACCTTGCAGGTTTGTACGGAACCCTCGGTGCGCGAGTCCGACTCGCACTTGACCTGGTTTTTTTCAGTTCGGTCGCGCAGAAAAATCCCTATCTCCTCCAAGCCTGCCGTAAGAAACTTCGTTCCAAAACTTCGTTCCAATAAATGCCTCATCTCAATTTGATATTTACACTTATAATAGAAGGCACATAAAATCAACCGATATGGGTCACAGAAAAACTTACAGTATCATGGGAGTATGCTACTGAACAACCTCGCTTCGGGTATGTACACAATCACCAAATAAATCTCGTTACAGACGGATGCTTGGACGGAAGTATAATAGAAATACAGGAAGGGCACATTAAGGCTATCTCTAACCTACATAATATTTCGTCGCTTAGAGTCCTCCATTATCATCTTGCTGCCCTTATTTATGTATGGGGACGGCGTAATATGGTTTCTTTCGAAACTCATATTGCCAAAAGTTTATAGTCCTTATACCCAAAATATAATTTTAGGTATGAGTTTTTTTTTTTATAGCTCATAAAAAACAATAAACTGTTGTCGACTCCAATTTTTCTGGTCTAAATTAGAAACATGCCAAGTTGCTACAGCTAGTTCTCAAATAGATGTGCTTGTCATTGAATAGAGTCTACCTTAGGAATCTACATAATATCAGTAGGGTTACGGTTACGGGAAATTTGTGAAATGGGACCCTTATGTAGACTACTATATACTTCCTTATCTCTTATCAGATCTATTTAAAATCTATAAAAATAAATTTAAAAGAGATGGTCAAATTCGTCATCCGAGTAATTGACCCGGTAGCTCAGTTGGTGAGAGCTCTGCACGAAATGCAAGAGGTCGTGGGTTCGAGTCCCACTAGGATGAAGAATTATTTTCATTTCTTAAAACATATTTATAATCTATAATGATGTTATTAATGGCTACTACTCTATATTTTACATCAATTTTACTACTCTCCAATATAATCTAATATAAAAAATTATCGTGTGGCGCTGTTTGTTACCAAACTCCTCCGAAACTTATTTTATTACCTATGTTCGGTAGGTCTGACAATCGGTCGTAATCGTAAACTATTTTTATACCCCTTCCACGTAATAAGCGCACCTACAAAACAAGACTGGAGATGGGAGTTACTTTTATTTTTATTCAGGTTTTAGAATTATGTAGAGTTCGGAACTCTAGATGCGCGAAACAATATATTTTTTCATTTGCATCTGTGACTACATAGATTACTAACCTATCCTAATTTACTAACCTACTTGGAACAATGAAGAGCGAAGCGAAGACCAATCATAGCCTACTATAGGGTTCCGTACGATAGACTACTATATTATACCTCGCACCGTAAATTAATTAGCAATTTTATTATTTTTGGAAAAAAATATATACGTAAAATACCAATCTGTATTTTTAAAATATCGATACGAACAGCATTACCCTGATATCAAACAAAAAAGCGAAAAAAATCGCGTTCGTTGTATGTTATGGTTGTATGGGAGGCCCCCTCATATATTTATTTTATTATGTTTTTAGTTTTTGTTGTAATAGCGGCAAGAGAAATACATAATTAGTGAAAATTTCAACTGTCTAGCTATCGCGGCTTTTGAGATACAGACAGACAGACGGACGAACAGACAGCCAAGTCTTAGTAAGGCTCCCGTTTTTACCCTTTGGATACAGAACCCTAATAACATTCATAACTAATTATACATTATGTACGTGGTCAATGAGTAGACCAAAAGTAGTGGTGCGTAGCGTTAAATTATGTATTTGTTTATCAGTACAAGAAACAAATATATGGGTATTCGAATAAATCCCTATTCATTATTTCTACACACGTAAATTAGCGGTTACCATAACAGTTATTAAAAATGTACATGACCGAGCTTATCGCAAAGTTGTTTTTGTCCGGCGAATTGATATTTTACAGAGAGAAAATTCTGTTATATTCTTCTATCTATCTATCTATCTATCTATACTTTATAGTACACGGTAAAAATGTTAGAGGAAAAGTAAATTCGCTTCTCCGTGAACAGAATTTACCATGCAATTTTCAGTTTTCTTCCTTTCCCGTCGTGCCAAATGCAACTACACACGTTTGAAGCAGTAGTTATTTTTCTGCTTTCCATTCCTGCGGTAGAAGGATTTTCTAAATTCTACAATTTTTACATTACGTATTACTATACTGAGAGTCGCGTGGTGCCGGCAGAGTAGAGTTTGTACCACCCCTGCCTGCCCGTGGGTATCGCACGAGGCGATTAAGGGTTTCCGGGAGGTGGGCAGCAGCGCCTCCCGTACTGACAACATAGTCCCAAAATCATACTGCGGTCACCAACCCGCCTGCCCAGCGCAGTGACTATGGGTAAACCCCCTGTGGCAGTAGCCTTGTGGCGTGCCCTGGGGGAGGCCTACGTCCAGCAGTGTACTGCATTAGGCTGAAGAAGATACTGGGAGTAAGAAAAGGGGTACATCAAGCGAAAAGATATGAACATAGCCCACAATAAAGAATCTAAGCACAAAATTTGAGACTCAAATTCAAATATTAATTTTTCAAGATTGTATGAACAATAATGAACATTCCTGAGTTGTTTTGGAATTCCCCATACTATCTTATAATATTAGGAACGGAAGCAGATGCGGCTTATGTATTCTTGTGAAGCGTGATGCGGGATACAGGAATCTTACCCATGAAAAAAGATAAAAATGAGGTGGCCTAATACGTAAACCTTTCTTTAGAATATACCTATAGTGGAAGAGCGCTGTTGTCCGGTGGCGTAAAGCGATCTCCTATTATAGCGTTGTCATCACACAATAACGGCTATGAAGGCACATTACACAGATCGGCCGGTACCGTAAAAATATTTATTTAGATAAATATATACTATAGAGGTACTAAAAAGAGCAAAAAATCTTCTATGCTGCTCTGAGAGTGAAAAAAACGTATAATACTACAGCTGCTTCTCTTCCCGGGCATACTGTACAAGTCAGTAGAGGGACAAGAGGGTTTTGGTGTTTTGTAGGCGATGAGCTGACCACCTGTCACTACTAACCGAACTTTTACATCTCAACTATACCTTCCACCATGTGGTTATATCGGCCCTTGGTGCTCTGCCTACACCGTAAGGGATAAAGTCGTGATTATATCTATGTATATGTGTTATAGCGGCAACAGAAATACATAATTTGTGAAAATTTCAACTGTTTAGCTAGCGCGGTTCTTGAGATACAGCCTGCTGACAGACAAACGGAGGGAGGGACAGACAGGCAGCGAAGTCTATGTAATTAGGTCTCGTTTTTACCCTTTTGGGTACGGTACCTTAAAAAGTAGACACTATTATTTTGGCAGTAAGTAACTTTCTTTCGCGCCTAACTTTTTTCCGCACCTACTTTCGCTCACTCAAATGAAATTTCCCCGTGGTATTCTGGTCCCCGAATTCGGAAAACAAACAATGTACACACACGCTACAATTGTGGCATGCTCTGGGGAGGCATGTCCAGCAGTGGACTGCAATAGGCTGACAACGCGACGACGACGATGACTACTATAATCACAGCATCACATTTCAGGCTCCTCGAGCTCCCGAGCCGTGGCTTGGGGAATGGGACGCCACTACACCCAAAGCCGAGTGTTTGCAATACAATCCATACCATGAGAGTATATCAGGTAAAGATGTAAATTATGTAAGTAACAAAATTAATTAAATATTTATGTTAATCAATGTTGATAAAGTTATTTATTAATTACCTACTCAAGTTAATATTGATTAGTTTATTAATTGTTTGCTCCAACTTATAAGTCGGGGGTAAGGTCCATTTCCCTCATATGAGTTACAACCTACTGTCAGAAAGAAATTAAACTTATTCTTTTCTTGTAGACCACTAGTTCCGACTCTAACAGCGAATTATCTAATCTACCAGTTAAGAAAAATTATTATGATTGCACTACCTCTGCTAATTATAGTTCTTCTCTAGGAAGCGAAGACTGCCTCTTCCTGAATGTCTACACACCAAAGCTGAACTCAAGCGCGTCTTTACCAGTGCTGATTAACATACACGGAGGTGCCTTCATGTACGGCACTGCCCTCATGGGGAACCCTGTACGGCTCATGGATAAGGATATCGTGGTAGTCACGACCAACTATCGGCTGGGACCTTTAGGTAATCCAACCTATTTGAGTACTTTTTTTACATTATTTTTCCTTAAAAGGATAGCCAGAGTCATATTTAGAGGAACAGAACTTTTGCTCATATAGAAAATTGATCAATTAGGTAGTGCCCAGCCCTGTAGTCCTCAAAAATTACATGAGGTTTTACCAGATTTCAAAAATACGGACAATGGACATAGCAGCTACTTAGCTGTTTTGAATAACTACAATATAAAGAAAGCAAGACAACAGTCCATAGCAATTTTTTCGCAACTTGAAAGTACCAATCCCTCAGGCGATAAGCTAGAAACATGTCAATAACATCTATTGTCACAACAAACATTAAGATCTGTCCCCGGTATGCTAAACGTGGATATGAGGTCTCCCTTATTATCCTACAGTTCTCGCTACCCTACTTCATGTATTTTTGTGACTATACCCCTCGTGGGCGAGATGTACCATAACCCATGCCAAAGACCAATTTTTTCCTAGGTTTTCTCAGTACCGGAGACGCAGTGGTGCCAGGCAACAACGGGTTGAAGGACCAGTCGCAAGCCCTGCACTGGATTCAAAAGAACATCGTCCACTTTGGAGGAAATCCGGACGAAGTCACCCTGATGGGATGTTCAGCAGGAGGCGCCAGTGTACACTATCACTACCTGTCGCCAATGTCTAATGGTATGTCATTGTCCACCTTTTTTTTACACAAGACATTAACCTGCTTGTCCCACAGTAAGATTCCTAAGGTCTTGTGTCGTGGGTACTAAGCAACGGTATATAAATACATAGATAAGTATAGAAACATCCTTGACTCGGAAACAAACTTTGATATTCATCATATCAATGTTTGCACCTACCGGGATTCGAACCCAGGACCTATGGCGTCGCAGACAGGGTCACTATCTACTAGACCAGTCGGCCGTCAAACCTGTACCTTGCAAGTAGTCTTTCTTAAGTTTTCTGGTCAGTTTCTAAAGCAGGGGCTGTTCTCATCTCAGGAGCCTTCTCTCAGGTGATGACCTGACAATTGTCAGTTGTGTCTGATCTTTTACATTTGACCTTGCTATGATAAACGACAGCCTGCCTGCCCAGCGTGGTGACTATGGGCAAAAACCCCACTATGGCAGTAGCGTTGTCGCGTGCCCTGGTGGATGCCTACGTCCAGCAGTGAACTGTACTAGGCCGCTGTGATGTGTGATGCTATACGTGGCTGCCTACTAATCTTCTTCATAATTCAGCAGTTCTCTGCTTACACAGTTTTTAGAAATACATATGCAATAAACAGGGCTTCTCCAATAATTCCGGGTATATACCTATATATAAATGAGTGTATATGTCAAAGTACCAAGTCACGTGACGTTGACTAAGGTCTAATATCTAAAATTTTAATCGCATAGGTACTTAGATCAATCTTATGTTATCTGGTTATCTAAATTAGTGCACGGAGATATAATTTGGAAACTGACAGACTTGACCTGTTTTCGTCTAAGGACTTGACCTATATTGTTCAGTGAGATAAATTCTTTGCGAATATAAGGTAATAGAATAAATTATAGTTAGGTAGATAATAAGAAGTAATAGATAATAAGTATAGATAGGTCTTTATATTCCTTATCATACAGCTATGTCAATTCGGTCTATAGCCAACTTGACCTTTTAGTAAAGACGATATAGAAACCAAAAAGAAATATCGAAGGCGTTTAGTGAACAATACCTACACCCACAAACGGTACTACTACGAGTATTTATTCACAAATTCACACCACCGCTGCCGCCGCCGCGCCGTTGCGTTTATGGAAACCCTTACAATATTCAGAATCCTGAGTTGTATATATATTCGAAAGCACAACTTGATTGTTTACACTCGGCTTGTAGTTGTACATATAATATAGGTACAAGAAGCTGCTCTCAACCATTGTGGAAACCCTACTAGTATTTACAACCCCAGAACCCTAGATGCTGTGAGAGAGCTTAAGAGCTACAATTTACCTACTTGATTAATTAAGAGCCGATTTTTCAAAACATCACATAGCCTATCAGAAGAATAAAGTTGATGCTGTCTTTGTCTAAAACTTGATCATGATAGGATAAATCGGATCTAAAATAACTTTTTTATCTCAGGCACGTTTGTCAGAGGGGCAGCAATTAGTGGTGCAGCCTTTGCACCCTGGACCATCGCTACGAGACCCGCGGAAAAGGCTCTCATCTTGGGAAGTAAAGTGGGCTGTCCTACCGAAGACAGTCATGTCCTGGTGGAATGCCTCTCCAGTCGACCTGCCGAAGACATTGTTAAAGCTCAGCTTGCTATGTTTGTGAGTATATTATATCATTTTTAATACTGAACTGACTATTTAATAAAACATAATAAGGGGAGTTAATGGTCTCATCATGGCCGTATAAAGAACAACGGACGGCGTGTTGTTACTACACAGAGTGTAGCATTCGTAGTAAGCTCGGTAACGTATTTTCCACTGAGTAGGGATGTGTATTGACGCGTTATCCACCCACACAAACAAACTATAGTAAGCTCGGCACCTATCAGAAAATACGCACACGTGCACAACGAGCCGCCATTACGATGCTTCAATCTGTGCACTGACAGCAATCGGGGGCTAATTCTTGAAAGTCTCGAGTCGGAACGAAGAAGAAACGGAACCGTTGTACACACTCAGAACAAAGCAATAATTAGGTACTTTACGCTGATGTAATTGGACACATTTCAGCACGAGACAGATATTTGATTTTATTCTAGTCTACGAACTCCCTGCCTGAATCCCTGTTCCCCATGAACTATATAATCTTGCGGTCTTCAAGTCGAGAATGAACCGGTTTCTTTTAGGCAAGCGCGCTCCATCTTAGACTGCAACGGTGCTTACCATCAAGCCCGTTGTGGTCAAGCGTAAGCCTAATTATTTAAAAAAATACGATAATATTTTATCTGCGTATAAAAACTTAATTATCTGAAAGCATCACACACTACGCAGATATGATAGGTAATAGATGAAATTCACTCGAAATTTATTAGACAGATCGTCAGAAGAGGATTCCGATTTTGAATTTGATGCACTGGTTGCATTAAAATATACTAAAAAGCGACTAATGTAGATCGAACGACATATAAAGCTTAAAAAGGACAGAAGCGAATTTAATATCTTCCAGTGTCTCTCAGATAACAAATTCACAATCTATTTTCGAAATCCAAGGGCAACATTTATGGCTATTCATGATTTAATTAAAGAAGATATTTAAAAAAAAAGGAACAACCTGTATTTATCTGCAGATAAAGTCTTACCATATTTGTATCGGCAGGTGTTTTATCTGCTCTGATGTTTGTATACCTACGCAGATAATAATTTCACGTCTTTCAATATATGTTGATGCCTGCAAATACTTTACGATAAAATATAAATTATCTGCGCAGTGGGTATAGCTCGATGATTTTAATATAGAGAGCGATATTGAAAGATATGCAGCTCAGATATCTTACCGTTTCTGCGTAGTGTGTAAATCGCTTAATACTTCAGCGGTAAGTAAATATGTATGGCTTCGCATCGCGTTTCGTTAACGGTTCGTTAGTGGTTGCGTTCCGGCTCAATTTTTTTGTGGAATCGTCCCCCTGTCCATTGTTCTTAATACGTTCATGGGTTCTCATAGATACATTTATGTTTTTTACTACCACGTGGTACCTGAGTAGTTTGTTTAGAAGTAGTGGTTTAGGATACCTGAGAGGTAAGCACGAACCTCTCGATAACGCTATCGTCCAACTATCAAATCACATAGATTTCGGTAGAGTTACACCGCGTAAAAAGGTTCGTGCTTACCCCACAGTTTTTAATACTGGCTGTAATGGAATGTGGGCATTGAATAGTCGATTACAGTGAATCTGTTAAATTTTAACCAATAATTTAATTTAACTTTAATGGAACATTTGCGGTTTAACACCAATCAGTGATACAAGTTCTCCATCTTGTAAATGACGTCAATTAAGAAAGGTACATCCTAACATATTTTATTTATCTTTCAACCTATTAACAAAATTAAGACGCCATTTGTAAGTAATTTTCCAAGTCTCGTTTTCATTCTGCTTGGTCTTTTACAGTTAGGTTATTTATTATGTTAGTTAATAAGTATTTAACTATTTATAAATAAGTTTAACCTCTGACCCCGCTATGCTAAACGTAGCTGTAGGATCTCCTTTGCAACTACCCCATTTTTGGGAACACAGCCATGTGTATACAGGATGTGGGTGACAGCCAGGCAAATACTGAAATGCTGAACAAGTACCATTGCGTTGAGTTATCGTCTCGACGTCTCGTCTTCAGCCTATTGCAGTCCACTGCTGGACGTAGGCCTCCCCAGGGCACGCCACAAGGCTACTTACTACCACAGGGGGGTTTTGCCCATAGTCACCACGCCGGGCAGGCGGGTTGGTGACCACAGTGCGATTTTCGGACTATGTTGTCAGCACGGGAGGCGTTGCTGATTTATACGACAGCGTTATTACTCGCAGGAAATATATTTTTGATTCAATCATCAGTAATCCTTGCTCTCCGCGCCAATTGTACGAGTATCAGGCGATCCTATGACTAATTAAATGGGCCTATTGGTTATTGTGAGACACATTGCTGTTTTTTGGATCACTTGTGACTCTCCATTAGGGTTGATCAGTTATTTGAAAATTTTTGAAAGCAACTTTTTTCCAAAATCATCTTCATGTTAAAATTGTATTTTTAAGTCATTATCTAAGGCCTAATTAAATGAAGTAAATTATTTTATTCCTGAAAAAATAAAAACATGACGGAAAATTTTGGATTTTCCTGCGAAAATTTTCAGTTTTTTCCGCCTTAGAATCATGGTCTGAAGTCATGGTATCAATATTTGCCTGGCTGTCACAAAAATCCTGTATGTATGTATGTACATTATAAGTTACCATAAGCTCAAATTAATTACCCACATATACCCAATTTAGGCAATTCATGTCTGGTAGAAGGGAAACCGTACACAATTTAACTGGTTATTTAAATGTTTTAGGCTTGGAAAGTAAATTACTTCGGGCCCTTTACCCCCACCGTGGAGCCGCTGGGAGGGGAGGAGCCCTTCCTTACCGAGTCCTCTGCCGATGTCACTCAGACTAGGCATTTACCTCTGATTGCAAGTGTGACTTCCCATGAGGGCTTGTACCCGGCTGCTGGTGAGTATCCATTTACGCTGCCCAATCGGGTACTAAAAAAAGGTTCCCCTCATCACCTCCGTCACCTCTGAAGAAAGACTTTATCCAGCGTAGAAGTCCTTATTGCAGAACGTATCCCAACTTATATTATAAATGCGAAAAAGAAAATATTTATTCAGCATTTACATACTTTTACAATGTAAAATAAACAAATATAAAAAAACTAGCTGACCCGGCAAACGTTGTTTTGCCATGTAAATAATTTCTAGAGAATTTCTATTTTTTTAATTGACAAATAAAAAATAGGGGTTGATCCTAGAGGGGTAAAAATAGATGATTGTATGTATTTTTGTATGCTGTATCATAAAAAAATAAAAACAAAAAATTTGGTCCAAAAATTTTAAAAAAAATTAGGGGTGCACCACCCTTAACATTTAGGGGGATGAAAAATAGATGTTGTCCGATTCTCCACCCTAACCGATATGCATACTAAGATTTACGAAAATCGGTCGAGTCGTTTCGGAGGAGTTTAACTTCTAACACCATGACACGAGAGATTTTATATATTAGAAGATAACAATATGCTGAAACGGAATCCAGCTCAGCATACAGCTGCAGACCAAAACAAATGGTCTGCAGCGCTGGTTTTTAGTTGGATACATACCTACAGTTTGATGGTAGCTAACTCTACACGCTTTATTTGCTCAACCAATGTTCTTGAAGTTTTGCATACATAACATGAGAGTACAGAGAAGGACTTAGACATACATTCTGCAGCAACAGCCAGTTTATCTATTAGTTGGGATTGTGTTCAAAGATGGACTGATTTAGAACAAGTGTAAGGCTCATTTGCAGTAAATGAATTCATGGTCTCTAGTGTTCGCATTGGCTATTTAAAGGGAGATTTTTAAGTTTTAATTCTGGAAAAATGTTTATTGCATGCATTTCTGCGAAAAATGCAACGTGATAAATCAACTTTGGACCTTAATATCTTGGTGACCAGACACTTCCCTGGGAAGTTCCCATGTATGCTTGCATGGAGAAAAATGTTCGTTATGATGAGGAAAATGCGTGGTATTCAGAAACGTTGACGACCAAAAAACATTCTGTATATCCCAGCACCTTTATTCATCATACAACACACGACTGTGTTCACCAAATGCTGTAGCTAAAACCGCAGAATCATGAAGGATCAGTGACGAGTTGCTAGCTATTGCCTAAGAGAATATCCAAGTTTCTTAGTTGCCTCTTACGCCATGAACGGAAGGAGACGCAGGTGATGTATTCTAATAGATTTATCCCTTTTTCCAGTTTACCAAACCGATCCCGCATTATTCACTGACTTGGAGACCCGATGGGGCGAGCTGGCCAGCATTATCTTTGAGTATAACGACACACTACCCGTCAAGTACAGGAGTAGCGTTGCCGATGCCATCAGAGAGCACTACTTGGAAGGCAAGGCAGTTGGACAGGAAACCTTTGATGGATTAGTGCAGGTATGTATGAGATTTTTTATTGTATGTTATAAAATGTTGTTATTGTGTTTAAAGGGTGTAACAAAAAGGGTATGTTGCGCGAAATTCTACGAATATAACCTACTATAGAGAATCTGTTAGGGTCGGTTCATATCTGACGAATCAAAGGGAACATGCGTCGTATGATCTGCCGTAGCATGATCTATTATCGGTCGCGTAACGCCAGATTCGTGCACTTGTAGACACAAAATGTCAGCAAGGCTTTATAAAAAACACGCTCGACGCAGCTCTGTTGTAATTCCATTCGCCCGGCCGTTTCAGTCCTAATACAGGCTGATATCCGGGATGTCTTCAGTATAGTGTCGGGTGAGCTTGGCTCTTGGGTCTTTGCCTAATCTAACCGACCCTGTCCATAGAACCTCTCAATCTCCCTTAGCACCTCTGGTATGGTAGACGCTACACTGCCGTCCTCTGTCTTCAGCTTCGTCAACTGGCTCTGCCCAATAGATAATTCTCTCGCGAACACTTTGGACGCTTAATGCAGCGAGTATTCTGCGGATTTAACTTAACATACCCCTTCTGTTATACCATGTACATATACACTTAGGTAATGTTACCATAATGGGGTAGCCAAAACTGAAAGATCATAAGGACATCCTACAGCACGTTTAGCATAGCGGGGCCAGTTGTAAAAGATCAGTGACAAGTTGCTAGCTTATCGCCTGAGAGAACACTCTTTAATGCCTCGGTCGACTTTTACGACATAAACGGAACGAGATGCAGCTGATGTATTCTAGTTCCGTATCAGTAAAAGACTTATCGGATGATGTTTATTTCCCAGGCTCTAGGAGACCGTCATTTCGCGGTAGATGTGGGAAAACTGGCCGAAAGCCACGCACGCACTGGCCAGCCCACCTATCTCTACAGATACTCCTTCACAGGGAAATTCAGCTTATCCCATGAAATGGCGAAGAATGAGAAAAATTACGGTACTGTTCTGATATTACTACTGACTTATACTGGTTGGTGCTTCTCTTCCCGGGCATACTGTACAAGTCAGTAGAGGGACAAGAGGGTCTTGGTGTTTTGTAGGCGATGGGCTGACCACCTGTCACTACTAACCGAACTTGTACATCTCAACTATACCCTCAAAATTGGTCAGAAGTGGCACCATGTGGTTCTATCGGCCCTTGGTGCTCTGCCTACCCCGTAAGGGATAAAGGCGTGATTATATGTATATATGTATGTTTGTATACTGGTTTTACGAATAGCCAGATTGCAGCATAGTGACAAGTTGCTAGTTTATCGCCTGAAAAAATATCCGAGTCGACTCTCACGACATGCACGGAAAAAATGCAGCTAATGTATTCTAGTAAAGACTCTAAAGAGTGTGCATCGTATTTCGTTTCGCAGTTATTTGGAAAATGGGCTCTCAATCTAGATGCACATCAGAATAGACCTATTATATAGGACCTTCATATGATCTGCCCCCCTAGCATGACCACGCATCGTGGATATCGTATCGTATGATATCGTATGGTCTCTATACAAAATTCAACATGGCGCTATGGCGGCAATAGTTATCGTATTTTGACAGGCTAAATGTCGATAAATCGGTTTATCATATCGTACATGAGAATGATCAGCTGATCATTATCAGATCATAGCACGACCACGATATAGTATATACGATAAAGGATTTCATATGACTCATAATTATCGATTTCGCGAACATGACCAATGGAACGATTTGTTACGTTAAGATTTATCCCCGATAAGGTGCCAAATGTTTCTAGTCAAAAAAAATTTTTTTCTTTTTTTTTCAATTGTCGTTCATGACATCAGATGTCATGTTAACTGCTCTAACATGACCAGCGAAACATGGATCGACTAGCTGTCAAAATACGATAGATATTATGTTGATGTTATCGTAAGTCTGACCTACCATGCGAGCTAAGTTTGGAGCATATCACTGGAACCAAAGAATATAATAGGTATTTTCGATTTCTCTAAGCTTATCGCGCAATACAATGTTCATCGATAACAATATCTTGAATTGATGTCAAAATATCGACATCAAAATACGGTCATGTTCGGCGCTATCGATAGTAAATGCTCGCATTTTATCTATAATATCGTATCGTGCCGTGTACGTTACCGGCATATGTTCGCTGTATCGATAAAATTCAACATGGCGGCTATATTTATCGAATGACAGCTAGGTATCGATCACTTATCAGTATCAGATAATTCAACTATGATCATAATTCACGTCCATAGATCATGTATTTTCATGTCCTTCAGGAGCATGCCATGCTGATGACTATCTCCACCTTTACGCTACATTCCCATCAAATGAAGAGGATGAGAAAATGTCGGACCTATTAGTTGATTTATTTTACAACTACGCATCTACAGGGTAAGTTTGGTAGATATTGAACAAAACAGTAAGTCTATCATGAAACCATATAAAGAACAAAGCTTTCTCTTCGAATTGTACCTTTTCCCTTAAATGGGAATATAGAACCGCAGGAAGGGTTATGTAACATGAGGATGTAGCCTCCTGCAGCCTTGTTAGAAAACTTTTTTTTAATTTAACAGAACTTTCATACATACAAATATATTCGTTAATTGACCCGGTAGCTCAGTTGGTTAGAGCAAAGCACGGTATGCGAGAGGTCGTGAGTTCAAAGCACACACGGGTGAATTTTATTTTTCATTTCTTAATAATAATATAATATTTATAATATATAATACAAATATATATCTACACACGGCTGTATTCCCAAAATACGGCCAGAACTACAGTATATATAGTATCTACTATATTATATCTATCTACTACGAGTATATAATATCTCTAATACTGTTTAAAATTATTTCCCAGAGTTCCTAATCTCCAAAAGTATGGAGTGGACTTCGGTTCGGTCAACCCAAACAGCTCTGCCCTGAGCTACCTGGACCTCTCCTCACCCAGTACTCCTTCTATGAAGACCACCGCAGATTTCGGACAGAAGATTTTCTGGAATATCTTGGAGAATGTCCAATACGTCGATAAACCACTTAGTAACTAAGGACGCCTTGAGCAAACATTAAACACTATTTATTGAGATTAAAATTTTATTAAGTACATCACTCTTCAATAAATACAGGTTGTAACAAAAAGGGTATGTTAAGCGAAAAGCTACGTAAATAGCCCACTGTAGAGAACCTATCTACAAAACTTGAGACCCGAAATCATATGTTTATTTTTCCCGATAGTATGGAGAATTTTTAAATATCTCAGGAATTTTCATACAATCTTAAAAAATAAAAATGTGATTTCGAGTCTCAAATTTTGTAGATAGGTTCTCTATAGTGGGCTATTTACTTAGCTTTTCGCTTAACATACCCTTTTTGTTACATAAATATTGGGACCTTATAAAATAGAATTTGCAGTGTATACAGTGAGCACTTAAAAAGCTAACTGGGTACCATTAAAGTATGCCACCAAAGCTTTGTAGAAGATTTACTGCAGTATGGTATCGTAAAACTTATAAATTCTTTACACACAACTCTATCGGAACATTTGCATTGTCCTTTGAATATCTATACATATAATAAAAATGTTACGGAACGCTGTCTGTACATGGAAGATGTATGAGAAAAAATATTATAGGAGACCTTTATCAACGCAATAGTACCCAAAAGAATGATTTTTTGATTTTTTGTCTGTTTGTCGGTTTGTCTGTGCGTTTGTGCACGCTAATCTCAGAAACGGCTGAACCGATTTCGATGAAGTTTTCATGAATATATTGTGACAGGTCCCACTTAATATACAGGGTGTGTGTGACAGCCAGGCAAATACTGAGATACTGAACAAGTACCATTGTTTTGAGTAATACGACAGTGTTATTACTCGCAGGAAATTAATTTTTGATTATACGCAATGTTTGCTTTCCGCGCCAATGGTATCAGGCGATCCTGTGACTAGTTAAATGGACTTATTGGTTATTGTGTGACACAATGCTGTTTTTTTGATCTTTGGGGTTGATCAGTTAATTGAACTTTTTAAGAACAACTTTTTTTTTTAATCGTCCATTGGTTAAAATTTTGTTTTTAAGTCTTTATTTAAGGCCTATTTAAACGAACTACACAATTTTTTCCTGAAATAAAGAAAAAAAAGTCTGAAAATTTTATAATTTTCCTGCGAAAATTTTCATTGGATTTCATCTCAGAATCATGGTTTGAAGTCACCATATCAATATTTGCCTGGCTGTCACAAACACCCTGTATAGGCTACTTTTTATCCCGGATGATTTCGACATTTTGTTTTTTCTGTAGTCCACGCAGACGGAGTCGCGGGCGTCCACTAGTTTTGAATATAATCTCAAAAATAAGGCACCGTCATACTTGCTCAAAGGATACCGTGCCGCTTTTTATGTCCGATTTTGCGGAAACATTGTGTAATTCAAGTGTCGTTGTGTAATTCAATTGGCTGTTCTATGTTAGAAAAATAGTTTTGTGTCTGAAAACTAACTATTGAGCTTACAAACAATACGAGTATAATGTAATATTTGCTATAATCTACGAGTAGTCTTAATAGAGTCCTAGTTATGGAATACATGTGTGGCTCGATAATACAGTCCTATAGTCAGGTCAGCTATCATTCCTACCTCTTTACTGTGATTTCTTCGATATAATAAAATATTGCCAAATATTTATCGGTTTTTATTATTATTCTCATCTTTTCCCTCCACATTTTGTGGATCTCTATTTGTGTACTCTACAATATTAATCGGCTTATTCATAGAATTTCGCTTAAGATACCTCTTTTGTTATACCACGTACCTACATGAGTAGTTTCGAGCTTGCAACAGTTTACCGAAATACTCTTCGCCGATAGGTTTCTACGTAAAAATGAAACTTATTACTATCTAACTAAAGCAAATATGGCTGTTTGTTTGTATAAAATGGGTTTTCCAACTGATTGGACATGTATTATGTACCAGTGGACGCCCGCGACTCCGCCCGCATCGACTGCAGAAAAAACAAAATGTCGAAATTATCCGGGATAAAAAGTAGCCTATATGTTAAGTGGGACCTGTCACAATATATTCCTGAAAACCGCATCGAAATCAGTCCAGCCGTTTCTGAGATTAGCCGTGCACAAACATCGATCCGTTACAATAGATTTCTACAGTGGCATATATACATATGCATATTATGTGTACATATCTAATTGAAAGATAATAATCAAAACAAGGGACATATTACAAGTTTTGCCTGGAGCCATCATTACCGGGCTATGGGTAAATATAATAATTAGGTAATATTAGTTTACATAGATTTACCTCAATTTGTACTTATTATTTACAAATTACTAGTTACTGATCTAATATTAATGATTGGACTAGACATACGATATTCGTTTGTTGTTTTTTTTTTTATTATTCTTTTAGTGTAGGTTGTTTTGTTAATGCGACGTGGATTTCCGATTGGCACTAGATAATTTTTTCTTATTCTTTATTGCATCATCATCATCACCCTCTTGCAGTCCACTGCTGAACGTAGGCCTCCTCCAGGACAAGCCACAAGAACTGCCATGGGGGGTATTTGCCCATAGTCACCACGCTGGGCAGGCGGGTTGGTGACCGCAGTTTGTATTTTGCACTATGTTGTCAACGCGGTAGGCGCTGCTGCCCACCTCCCGGAAACCCTTAATCGCCTCATACGATACCCACGGGCAGACATGGGGTGGTACGAATTCTACTCTGCCGGCACCAACGGCCATTCTTTATTGCACATTCACAAAAAGAAATATGGCAAACAACATAAAAGAAGAGATGCATGTACAATGGCAAGCTTATCTCTAATTTATTTTAGAATAATTATTTTATCATCGATAAATATAACTTTCTCCCCGAGTGCGCCTTAAGGGGGATTATGTTTTTCCAGTTTATGTAAGTTATAGTAAAGAAATATTATGTATGCATATATATTCGTTAGCTTTTGGTCGAATTTAACTTGAGAGGTATCATTAAATTCGTCATAAGAATGACACTAGGTCAAAAATGTTTCGCAGTCGGGTTATTCCTAAAAACATCCGAGTTTTAACTCAAAGGGACGGAAGCCAGATTTTTTTTATAATATGCTAGCTAACATTGTATACGTGACTAGACTACTCTATGGTACTGCATCAAAGGGAATATTTTCAGATATCATTACAAAAGTAGCAAACGAAGTAATAAAAATAAACCGACAGTTTTTATTTAAAAAAACGTGATAACATAAAAACATAATACAAATTACAGTTCATCTCTAATATTAACATTGTATTTCTCGTTCTCCACAAATCCGAGGGAGTCCCAGAAGGCACGGTGGCCGAAGTCGGAGCTGGTCTTCATTTGCAGCTGTGTGGGGGATGCGATCTCCAGGTAGTTGAGGTCAGGAGACCCTGGCTGTACTGGCAGCCAGGCTGGGGCACTGGCGCTGAACCTTGGCACTCTGGAAACAAAATGGCGATTGTAACACTTGCCTTATGATATTATTGGTTTGTTATTAGGGACTTTTTATTTAAGAAATAACCGCGAGATTTTGTGAATACTAACTAAATAAGTATACAAAAAAGTTATGTGCGATTTGAATTGAAAATTAGATCCAACTTTGTGATGAATTTCTATCGAGAAAATATTAATATTTCATACTTTCGCTCCATCCACTTTCTTGCAACTACGAGTATAATGTATTTATCAACCTATTAACTATAATGTAATATCTACTTATAGGTATATTTAAAAAATGTCATGATTTGTGGCTTTTCATCGAGTATAAAAATCTAATCGAAAATCAACAATTTACCTTTATACGCTCTCTTGACTTACCCCGTGGTTGAATAACTGTAGATCAGGTCTAGGAAGCCATCGGTGATCTTCCGATCTTCAGGACTGCTGGATTCGAGTCCCTCGTATTTGAAGATGTGGAGTACATCATCCGCGTGACTCACTCCTAAAAAATAATAATATTTTTAAGTTTAGAAACCTCCATTACCTATTCTCATAAGTTTTTTTTTTACAATTAGCTAGGCAAACATTTGACCGCCATCGTGTCTGATGTTAAGCAAGATGCGACCTAGGGTGGTACACGTTTGCCTAGAAATTGCCTATTCACTCTAGCTTTGAAGAGACCAATGTTGTAGTGCTCGGGAAATACATCGGCAGGAAGTGCATTCCACTCCTTAGCCGTTCGCATTACAAACGAGTTAGCATAACGTTTGGTGCGGATGGGTGGGATATCAACAACATAAGGGTGATTCTCGTACGCTAGTCTGCGTCTAGTAGGTATCTCGATGGTAAATTACTAGATTGTAACATCCTAGTTCTTAGTGAAATATATTCACATATATTCACACACATTAACCTAGTCCCACACTAAGATCCCTAAGGTCTTGTGTCGTGGGTACTAAGTAACGGTATATAAATACATAGATAAGTATAGAAACATCCATGACTCGGAAACAAACATCAATATTCATCATATCAATGTTTGCACCTACCGGGATTCGAACCCAGGACCTATGGCGTGGAACTACATACATATAGCCCAATCACCACACAAACACCAATCAATCGAATACAATTGATAAAGTCGCCTTATCAATACGAAAATTTAATCGAGTTGCAAATATGTATTTATAATCTGATAGAGCTATAATAGGTAGAGCCTCATCCGTTATACAGGGTGTTACAAAAGAGGTGTGTTAAGTGAAATGCAATGCATTTAGCCCTCTATAGAGAGTGCGATAAAAAGGGTGTGTTGAGTGAAAAGCTATGGTATGCAAAAACCAATATTCATAAATTGCTCAGGAATGTTCATACAATCTTGAAAAACCTATGATTTCGAGTCTCAAATTTCAGATAATAGGTTCTCTATCTGTTAAAATACACCCTGGGCACAGGCAGGTGGACCATCAATATCACCTTACGCTTTACGTACCATAGTTTTTATCGTCGGCGGCCATTAAGTTGGACAAACTGAAGTCTCCTCGGAATGAGTACCGGTACAAGTACGTAGGTTGGCCAGACATCTGGGCGTGTATTTGAGCCAACTTTCCAACGTCCACTGCGAATAGTCGATCACCTAGAGCCTGAAAACGGTTGGAAAAAATTATTAAATTGATCAACGACTTTCTACTCCGGAGCTTAGACAATTTAACAACAACAATGCTACGAGGTATTTACAGCGAAGTTCGCAAAGCCATTGCAAAATTTCCACCAATAGCAGGTACACTTCACGCGCAATATCCAATGAAATTACGACAGCATTGTGAACTTCGCTGTCACTTTAATCGTTACATTGTCTAAGCGATTTGATCATAATACGTAATCGTCGACTTTTCCAATAGCCTTATCTAAAGGATAAATTTATTGCTGTCTCTACCTGGATCAATTTTATAGAGAGACAGCATGAAATTTATCCTTCAGATATTTTGACCATTGGAAAAAAGTGCCCTAAAGCAATAATCTATTAAGGTCAATTTATGTCAGCATTATTTTTAATAACTATGGCTTTCTTAAACGTCCTTAACCCTACCTGCACAAGTTCCGGAAAGGTCTCCTGGCTAACTGGCTTGCTTCCTAGGTACTGCTGCTTGATCTTCTTGGCCACTTCAGGCCGCAGCTCCAGGGCTAAGGTGTCGTTGAAGGAAAACACGTCGCTGGCCAGCTGCTCCCATTGGACCTCAAGCTCGCGGAGAGCGGCCGGGTCAGTTTGGTAAACTGGAAGATGATTTAGACGAGATATCATCAAAGTTATTTAAATGTAACCATTTCAAAGACCGCAGAGCTCGCCATTGTAAGGGATATTTCATCATCATACCTCTCTAGAGTTATAATTCTATGTAAAACTCTTTTGGTACTGAGTGAAATACAAACTTTTAACATGTAGAGAGCTGGAGTTTGGCAAGTAGGTAAATCCCTTGGAGAGGTTCCCCAGGGCCGGCCCGCCCATACGGCGAACGGAGCAGTCGCTCCAGGCGCCAAATCCTAGAGGGCGCCTAAATGGTAAAGATATAGGTATATATTATAAGGAGCAAACAGGAGAGGCGCCATAATTGGATCTCGCTCCATTGTAAAATTTACTTCGGGCCGGCGCTGAGGTTCCCCACTGACAGGGTACCATACCTGGAGTCAAAGGCCCACCTGAGCAGGTGCCTGTGACTAATGTAAATTACCCAATTCCACTTTATCTTCATCACGCTCTATGTTTATCATTAATATGGCCTGCAACAATGACTCCTATGCATAATATTAGAAAAAGATATAAACTTACCAGCAGCAGGATAAAGTCCTTCTTCAGAGGTGACGGAGGTGATGAGGGGAACCCTCTCTATGGCGCCCGATTGGGCAGCGTGGAAGGGATACTTGCTCAGGAAGGGGTTCCTAGACCCTGGAGCCTCCACGGTTGGCACAAATGGTGTGAACAGGTCGAACCTCCAGTCCTGGTAAATAAAGATTGACTTTGGTGTACAACGCAATATTCCCAAGTCCTTGTAACGCAATCGAATAAAAAGTGTATAATAACTTGATGTCGATTTGAATACAATTTAAATATTTTGTTTCTGTTATCTTTTTGCATAGCTTTATTTTTGTTTCAGAATATTTTTATCTGCCAAAAACTTATTTCTTTTAACGTTTACAAAATGTGACTTATTTTAACATGTTATTTTCCTGTGTTCTGTGCTAAATTACAATGATGCTAAATGTGAGTACATAGCTATTTATTGTAATAGGTACCTAGCTACTAGAGAGTCAAAAAGCGTAGAGAACCTTGATCTCAATCATCGTAATACATTTTTTTTCTAATAACGTAAATGTTTATTCTTCAAGATTGTATGAACATTCCTGAGTTGCTAACGAATTCTCGATACTATGTATGTGTAAAAATATACTTGTGATTTCTCAACGCCCCCTTGTCACATCCTGTATAGGTATGCTCACAAGCATGCACTTACAAACATTTCCAGTTGAGCATTAATCAGCATTTCAGCAGGTCTGTACTTTAGACATTCCACCATGTCCCGGCTGGTGGTGACTGGGCAGCCGACGATGGATCCGAGGGTCCTGGCCTTCTGAGCTGGCTTGACAGCATGCGTCCATGAGGAGAAGGCTGAACCACTGAAGGCAATACCCCGGGCGAAGGTACCTGTGTATTGATGTAGATAGATAAGTATGGGCAGTAGATAGCAAAATGGTAAAATTCCAGTCGGATGGTATAAGCAGCGACGGCCCGAAGTAAATTTTAGAATGGAGCGAGATCCAATTATGGCGCCTCTCCTGTTTGCTCCTGATTTTTAAGCGCCTAATGTAGGCGCCCTCTAGGATTTGGCGCCTGGAGCGACTGCTCCGTTCGCCGTATGGACAGGCCGGCCCTGGGTGTAAGTTCGATTACAGTCACGGGTCTGTACCTTTTTAATTTGTTTTCAATATTCTAAAATTATCACCAGGCTATACTCGACCAGGCAGCTGGCCGTAAAACAAATTCCTAAACCTTGGCAACGTAAATTTCGAAAGACCATATTGCGCCGACCCCATAAATAAGGGGATAATGGCAGGAAGACGACACATTATTTTGCAAGCAATAGATCTGGTTACGATGCTACGGAAAGTAAAAGAACAGAACACGCTAATGAAGATTTGTTGACTGCTTTGGTAACGTCAAGTACTGAATACTAATTTTATTTATAACAAGACGTTGTTGTTGGTTGGGTAGCAACTCTTATTCTTCAAAATAACCCCCGAAAATCTTAAAACTCAAGTAATCAACGTACTATTATAACAATATGGTTATATTTTTAGGGTTACGTTTGTGTTGCAAAAAATAATGCACCACTTTGTGAATTAAAAAGTTGTTACAATTTTTTCATCTGAGTGTTATTGCTAACGAAGTCCTTTTTGTACTTCTATTAGGTTTCTAGTTTTCTTATTTCTTCTTCGTCTGTTTACCCGGACTGAGCATAGCTCATAGGTACCCTGAATAGTCGACTAATATTGTTTGTCAAAATTTAAATTGCAATATTTCTAGACGACATCTCTAGACATTTAATTTTTATGTATTTACAAAACCAACTTCATTGTATGTCTATGTTTCTTGGTCTGACCATCAAATCAAATAATTTTATTGCGTACCTACTAATCTAGTATTTAAATTGGCCGTTTGTGTATATCATGCCAATCCAAAAATGCCTCGCCTCCTCCTCAAATGAATCTACGAAACCCAACACGGTTGGCCAGATACGCACTTGGCAATTTTTTTTTATAATAAGTAGATAGGCTATGCAATTACTGACAACCTAAGCTATGTCACAAGGAAAATCTTGGCTAGAATTCAAGATGAAGGATGCAGCGTGTCGTATAACTTGACAGGCAAAGATTTTATTAGGTACGTGCGTCGCTTGAAATCAGGTCATAAACCAACGACCGACTTGTTAGCTATGTTAAAGTGTGGAATCTTAATATAAACAGCAATGAATTGTAAATTATAATACATCGAAGATCATTATCATTGGCTATTGCTTGTTCCTGAGTTCCTAAATATAGACGTTGTACATGCAATGAATGAGATACAAATTGAAAATGAGATCCAAGAGTCACATAAGGCATGTGGAGATATCAAATTCGAGCTACAAATGCAATTTGTCCTATATTTCATTTCGACAGCAAATTGTAGGAAAAAACAGCTAGATGTAAGAAAAGTGAACATTTGTAAAAATCCAATACTTACTAAGAATGGTGCGATATGTCTCAATCTGTTATTTAATTTAAAACTAAAGAAATCTTTGTGTTTTATACAGGGTGTTTGTGACAGCCAGGCAAATATTGATACCATGACTGTGATTCTGAGTCGGAAAACACTGAAAATTTTCACAGGAAAATTCCAAAATTTTCCGATATTTTTTTGTCATATTTTTAGAAAAAAAATAGTTTAGTTCGTTTAATTAGACCTAATATAATGACTTAAAAATAAAATATTAACCAAAAAAACGATTTAAAAAAAAAGTTGCCCACAATAAAGTTAAAATAACTCATCAACTCTAATGGATAGTCACAAGTGATTCAAAAAACAGCAATGTTACACACAATAACCAATAAGCCCATTTAATTAATCACAGGATCGCCCGATACAATTGGCGCGGAGAACAAAGATTACTTATAATCAAATCAAAAATACATTTCCTGCTAGTAATAACACTGACGTATAACTCAACACAATGGTACTTCTTCAGCATTTCAGTATTTGCCTGGCTGTAACCTACACTCTGTATAAATATTATCAAGTATCTCGACTATTTAGCTGGAAGAAATCTCTTTAAAAGACAAGCACGCATTTGTACATTTTCTTTTTAAACAACTTTTATGTGTGTACAATAAAGAATAAGAAATTACCTATTTATGGACTCTTAATGGCGGAAAAATATTTTTCCAGGAAGATTTTCTTCTGTCCTGATTGATTGAGCTAACAACGTCGTCACAAGTCTTCCCGTGGACGATTAATCAAGTTTTTGTAATGTATTTCCAATCAAATCCGACTATACGTAGGTACCTACTCTCAGATATTAGAAGACAACATAGAATATTTTATTAACTATGTTAAGATGCTTTGAACCACAACAGATTAGTACAACATTTATTAGGTGTTTTATAAATAACAACTATAGTAGCAGCACGAGAAGGCTATATTTTCCGTCGAAACCAACAATATTAATATTGCACTGATGCTGTCATTCCTACCAGATGGAAACCCATCAGGCTTCTTCCATCTTTTAAACTTACCTCGTGACATTGGCGACAAGTAATGGTAGTGCACACTGGCGCCCCCTGCCGAGCAGCCAGTAAGCGTCACACTACAGGGTTTCCACCGAACATCATGATGTTGTTCTGGACCCACTGCAGCGCGAATGACTGGTCCTTTAGACATGTATTTCCTGGCACCACATCATCACCGGTGTTTAAGAATCCTGAGAAAAGTATTACCGTAAGTTTTGTCTTGAAGTTTGAACATGAAATTGGTGTGGGTAATGTAGCCGTGGTAAAAGAGCAGCCAGTAAGCGGTGTAATGAATGACAAAACACCAACTTTGGTAGAAGAATGACTTTGCCAAATTGCCAAGTATGCCCTATAATCTCATATACATATAATAAAATTTTGATGTATCAATGTCTGTACATGGAAGATGAGATGAGAAAAAATATTATAGGAGACCTCTATCAACATCAAAAAATGATGATTTTTGTCGGTTTGTCTGTTTGTCTGTGTTGCACGTTCTCGGGAACGGGACCGATTTCATGCGGTTTTCAGGAATATATTATGCAGTCCCACTTACCATATAGGCTACTTTTTATCCGAATGTTTTTATCCTGGATAATTTCGACATTTTGTTTTTTCTTAGTCCACGCGGAGAGTCGCGGGCGTCCCTGTTTAATAAAACCAAGGTATGTCCTTTCCTTATGGCTCCACACCACATCTGGAGGAGATTCAGCTAAAGCTATGTGTGAGATGATCATAGTGCTTAGCTAGAAGGTTCCCAAACTTTTATTTCTGAGACCCCTTTCAAAAGTTTACTGTTACCCCCCGCCTACATCACATACAAATTAATTGTGAACCTCAATTTTTTCAAGCTAACGTAGACCCCCATGTCTAGACCCCTGAAGACCACTTTGGAAACCACTGAGCTAGATGCACAATTTAAAATTTAAATATGCTTATTCTGGTACTACAAGGTAGCTGAACAGCTTAGGATCAGTAATGTAATACATGACTCGATTGGTCAGCTAATCTGCCTACTAAACCATAAATAATCAGATAATCTATCTGAAGAGTAAAGTTGATGATGTTTTAATAAGTTTTAGAGAGAAAGCATCAACTTTATTCTTCTGATAGGCTATCTGACATTTGGAAAAATCGTCCGTAAATGAAATATAACAATAATATTTAAATAAATATAACAAGTTCTTACCTAGTGGTCCAAGTCTATAGTTGAAGGTGACAACCACCCAGTCTCGATCCATCATATGTGTAGGGTCGTATATGGAGCCGGCGCCGAACATGAATGCTCCTCCATGGATGTAGACTACCACGGGGAGGGACGCCCCAGCATTCAGGTTCGGAGTGTACACATTTACGTAGAGACAGTTCTCACTACCTGAAATAAATATTTACACACTTCACAACAACTTAACCTAGTCCCACACTAAGATCCCTAAGGTCTTGTGTCGTGGGTACTAAGCAACAGTATATAAATACATAGATAAGTATAGAAACATCCATGACTCGGAAACAAACGTCGATATTCATCACATCAATGTTTGCATCTGCCGGGATTCGAACCCGGGACCTAAGCCATCGCAGGCAGAGTCACTACCTACTACGCCAATCGGTCGTCATAAAAGATACATAAACGATGAGGAAGCCCTGCAAAATCACTAAAGAGATCCTACAGCTTAGAGTTTTAGCTCAGCGGAGTCAGATAAAAGATCAATAAACATAATATTTGCATAAGCATAAACCCATTAAAAAATTTTGTTTTATCGACCATGTCAGTCAAGAGAAAGGTTCATGACTTCATACCTTTCATATTTTAGAATAGCTAATTCTTTGGCCTGTGTCATCCACTCTTCAAAATCTCATCCTCGAGTATCCTTTTCAGACATTTTTTAAAGTCAGGTTGATCCTTTTATCAAGTAGGTATGAAAAGTCATCTCGCTTAAAGAAAACCCATAGAGACAGTGCCGTATAAAGGGCAGTGCCACCGGTGCCCAGGCACAGGGCGTAGACTTTGGAGGGAGCAAGAATGGAAACTTGGCCAGACCAGGCAGGACTACAACAGAAAAGGCTATTTACGGCACTGCATATAATAGTAATCATTGTTTACCTTCAATCTTTCTAGAACCTAAGGCGTCATACTGCAAACACCAGGGCATGGGCTTTGTGGCATCCCATACGCCGCTCCATTGCTTCATCTGTTGAGGTTCCTGAAGACAAGCAGAATAGGTTCACAATCCTATAGAAAAGATAAATAAATTATAAATTTATTTCTGGTCTTCAAGAGAAAAAAATCTAACCGAAACTGTATATCTAAGCCATTTGAATTTCATATAACCGTAGGTGACTAAACTGCAAAATACTAGTAAGACTTTGACCCTTAATTAAGATGAGGCTATTTTCTATTCTGCCACTTTTTGTTGTACCTACCACTAATCGTTAATTACAGGTCAGTTCATAAAAAAAAACAAGCGAATACAGCGAGTTTTGTTACGAAAGGGAGGAAACCCCTTGAGGAAACCCTATTTGATTAATTAAGTTTCTTTTATGTCAGAAAATAAATTCGTAGAAGATTTTGTAATTTTTTCGATATTCCCTTTTTTCTTCAATGTTACTTATATTTGGTACGAGCACGTGTAACGTTATTGTTCTGCAGTCAAACCTATTTATAACTATGTACAATGAATCAGGAAAAGACCGTGTTTAATTATTAAAATATTTTAATACTTAGTAGAGGGTAGTTAATTCTGTGTAAGTAATGTGTTGGGTTTTAGAGGTTCATAATAATTAGTGGTTTACTAATTTACTAATTTCTATAATCCTGAGGATGCCACGGTTGTTGGCGAAACATATGTAGATTATTTATCTAGTTTTTGATTTCGGAATGGTGCAATGTATCGTCTTGCATGCTGGGTGCTCGGGTCTGGTTTCTCATGGCGATTGTAGTTAGTGCAAGTGCCTGTTGTCGCAATTATGAGTTATCAGATCCGAGTGTCAGTGGAGGGTGTAGGGCCCAGTGGTGGGCACACCCATAGTGAACATAAAAGATTTCCAAGATTTGTTAATACTTAATGAAAAAAAAAATTAAAATGCCGTGATATAAAGTGTACGAGTATCATATTAAAATTCACTTCATTTATGAAAATGAAAATGATTATTTATTTGCTCAAAACATGGTACCTACTCATGTACAATAAAGTTACTCGTATTATTACATTATGAGACCAGCACGCGTATGATGAATTTGGTGAGAGCGAGATGTCTCACTTTTAAACGTCAAACTCACAGAGCTATTAATAACTAGATAAACTAAGTGTATGTACTTTTCATGACATAAGAATTAGAATAGACACCTCGTTCTCAAGCCAGACTGAGTGAATTAGGGCTGATAGAAGTGGTTTGCAATCAGTTTTTACACACCAAGTAGAAACACTTGCCTTGTCTAGTTATTATTTAGCTCTGTGGATTTGACGTTTAAAAGTGAGACATCTCGCTCTCACCAAATTCATGATACGTGTGCAGGACGTGTCTCGTCAATAAAATGTGGCGTGCAAATATTTAAATTTATTCAATTCAATAATATTATGTACAATATTTAATATTATAAATTAAAGTTATACTAAAGCCAAAAATAATCCGCCAGTTCTGTTACTCTTGCACAAGAAGAACTTCATATTTACCAGCCATTTATGAAGTTTTCTTTTGAAAAGATTTAGAGTAAACTTTTTTATTTAGTTTGGAATGTGGTTATACAGGGTGTAGGTGGCAGTCAGGCAAATACTGATATGCTGAACAAGTACTGAAACTACAGTGTTTAGTTATACGACAGTATTATAATTCGCAGGAAATGCATTTTTCATTTGATTACATATCCGTAATGTATCAGGCGATACTATAACTATTTAAATCGGCTTAATGGTTATTGTGTGATACATTGCTGTTTTTTGGATCACTTGTCACTCTCCTTTAGGGTTGATCAGTTTTTTTAACTTTTTTGAGCGCAACTTTTTTTGAAAATTATCTTTTGGTTAAATTTTTATTTTTAAGTCACTATCTAAGGCCTAATTAAACGAACAAAACAATTTTTTTCCCCAAAAAATAACAAAATTCCGGAAATTTTGGAATTTTCCTGAGAAAATTTTCACTATTTTTCGCCTCAGAATCGTGGTCTGAAGTCACCATATCAATATTTGCCTGGCTGTCACAAACACCTTGTATATTTTTACTGCCATAGGGTAACAGTTTTCAGATAAAGTAACTGATTTAACTAATGGGATGACCAACCTATCTGGTATCTATTAGTCTTTTAGATTTATATTCTTGTTTGGTAAACAGATCGCCGTTTTGCACAAGAGTCCTGCCAAGACCTTAAATTTGTGGCTACGGCCTGACTATCTGACGTCTTGACCAGACAACACATTTTTCTTGTGACTGGTACGCGTGTCTTGGTGCAAAAGGGCTAAGTACAGTACTTGTGTTGTAGATACACAAGTACTGTACTTAGCCCTTTTCAATTTAGGTATTTATATTTTATTTACAAAAATCCACAGCACTTAGAAAGGTACTTCATCTATTCATTCAGTTAAATCTTTTGTAAAACGACTAAGGACAAGAGCGAGATATCCCCAATACAAGTATTATTATTACTTACTGGGGCTTTCTCGACAGAACAGAATTTTTTTTACTGAAATAAATTTTTTTTTTATTTATTCATTCTAAGGCATTCTATTCATGACATTCTATCATCTGCCTATCATAAAGGAGATAAATTTGATTACTTAATTTCCAATGGAGAATTAAAATGACAACTATTCATATTACTTTTAAAATTAGTGTAGGAGTGGTGAAGGTAAAAATATTTTATTCTATGTATTGTTTCAGTAAATAAGTAAGTTCCATTATAATTTATTGTATACTAGTGGACGCCCGCGACTCCGTCCTCGTGGACTGCAGATAAAACAAAATGTCGAAATTATCCGAGATAAAAATATTTTTCCGAGATAAAAAGTAGCATATATGTTATTCTAATATGTAAGCTATATTATTGTGAAGTTTCATTAAAATCCATTCAGTAGTTTTTGCGTAAAAGAGCAACAAACATCCTTACATACATACATCCTCTCAAACTTTCGCGTTTTATTAGTAGCAAGTAGAATTGTCTATTTGAATCTCCTCATCATTACTTTAGTGTCTGGTTTCCAAAAATACAAAATTGAGTAAATAGAGGATGTAACAGAAAGAAAAATAATTAATATCTGTCTATAAAAAACTAACATAAACACTAGTATGTTAAAAAAAAAAGCGCATAAACTTACTTTAAAAGCTATGTGGCCACAAAAAAACATCCTGTATAGCTCACTACTACAGAGAACCTATTTCCAAAATTTGTGACTCGAAATCACATGTTTATTTTTCAAGATTGTATGAACATTCCTGAGTTGTTTAGAAATTTTCCATACTGGCTGGGAAAATAAACACGTGATTTGGAGTCTGAAATTTTGTGGATAGATTCCTTTAAGTGGGCTATTTACTATTTACATATAGCTTTTCGCTTAACATACCCCTTTTGTTACACCCTGTATACTAGATTTTCATATATTTCTAAAAACCCGCACAGGATTAAAGAGCGTGCCGGTTAGCAAGTGTTCCCTCTTATCTAAATAAATAATGGAGTTTGCTTCACCCGTCCCGGATTGCCGGCGGTAAACATTACGTATTTACCTACTTCTTTGTATACCTAATTGTGTCTATGAATAAGCTATCCCATAGAACATTTAATGTTATATGATCGTAGGAAGTAGTTTGTACCACCCCATGCCTGCCCGTGACGATATAGTTTTAATGGCTGAATCGCTGCAGGATCTACAAAAAATGCTGTCCAGTCTCAATGCTGCCTCGAGGCGTGTGGGACTCGGGATGAACCTGGACAAGGCCAAAGTAATGTTCAATCGATTCATCATCCCTGAGCCGATATCCATCGAAGGTGTAGCCCTAGAAGTTGTTCAGAAGTATGTATACCATGGGCAAATATTGCAGTTGGGTAAAGACAACTTCGAGGGAGAAATCACCAGAAGAGTGCAGCTTGGGTGGGCAGCGTTTGGGAAGTTGCGTCATATCTTTGAGTCATCCTTGCCACAATGCCTCAAGACCAAGGTGTTCAATCCTCTTGTCTGTCAATGCTCGGAATCTCACTAATAAAATAAAAACTAACTTCATTCTATTTAAAGTCGGATTTCATAAATAACACTCGCACGTAGGCTCTGCGACAGACATAATTTAAAAAAAATCATATCATATGTTTACCTACGGGACCAGACAACTAGCATCATGCATAGATGATGATGAACTTTGAAGATAGTGATTATTTCGAACACAACATAATATTATACCTAAATATAGGTATACAGAGGTCGTAGAGATCCGTGTATGTAGGTATTGCATACCTATATTTAAATTAAGGTTTATATCTCTGTGACGCATCACTAATAATCTGCCATGTTATTTTGGTCCATATATTTACACTATCGCATGCATAATGTACCTTCATGTAACTGCCAAATGAAGTTCAAATAATATATTATGATAAGCCTAGTATAATATCCGTGATAAGCAACCAACATCTGATGTAAATAAACATAATCGAACGTGTTACAGGATTTACATACATTTTTACCCAATTATACACCAGGAACTAACTACGAATGTATACAACAGTTAAAGTGCATCATGGTTATAAAACAGGTGAAAAAGACGTTTAACATATTCTTATAGATTAAATCACCCAGTCTTTGCAAGGATTACATGCAATTATATTGATTGCTTCGTTTAAATAAAGCATTACAGAACAAAAACTTTTGATTACTTACACTTTAATATCAAACACAAAAAGTCAAAGCCATTCCTGTTAAACCAATTTTACCTAACTTAGAAACCGCCATCAATAAAAGAAAATTGAGGAATGCCTATTGGAATACCTATACCTATATTATTGGGAAAATATATTATTAGACAGATTAATTTCATAAGTTTTATACATACATATAGTAACGCCCATTATCCCCCAAGAGGATAGGCAGAAGTGTGCAAATCTCGCACACACATTTTGCCAGTTAGCCTATTAGGTAAGTCCCACGTGGTAGAAGGTACGAGTAGGTGGGTGGTAGGTGAGATTATAAGTTTCATTCAGAAAATAAACATAAGACTAATCTTTTTTATAAAATTTCATCTATGTAAGTAATTTACTATAAATTACACGGACAAAGTTGCGGATCAGTTAGTAACTAGCTTCTTACTTTACTCGTATATGGTACATTTTAAGTCTACTCTACCTATAAAATGACACTAGTTGTTTACTGACCACTCGGTCTACAATGCCGGTGGGCGAACTGTCGAAGACCGCAATCGACGGCAATTATCGATAGTAGCCATCGGATACGATGCGGCTTTCCTGCATACACACACAGCAATGCATAATGCAAGAGATAACAGTATCCATTGCTGTTTTTATGTAAAATATATTCAAGACTGCATTTGGAACATCCGAATAGATATTTTATACACATGAATTTACACATTGAAAATAGAAAAAATTTTATATTGAAATTTTCCGCTAAAGATTTTTTGCAAGACCATTAACTTACCCACTGAGATGTTTAACATAACCTATTGTTTTACCGAGATGTTATTGTTTGGGAAAATTTACTACTAATATATTTTAATATATAATATACTAAGTAGTAGCGTTCAAGTTTCTACATATTGGTAGATATGAACCAAAAAATCACACCCTTACATCACTCGTACGAGACCTTAACACATCTATTAACACATGTACCCATGGACCCACATTAATAATAGGACGTTGTCATCAGCCTATTGCAGTCCACTGCTAGACGTAGGCATCCCCCAGTGTACGCCACATGGCTCGATCTCCCGTTTTTCCAGTCGCACCAGCCGCCCTCTTTAAGTCATCGGGCCATCTGGCCGGAGGGCGCCCAACGCTACGCTTGCCGAGGCACGCGCTCCATTCGAGAACCTGTTTACTCCATCGGTTCTACGACAGATGTGGCCGGCCCACTGCCACTTCAGTCTGCTACATTTCGAGACTATGTCTGTCACTTTGGTCTTCTGCCGGATAATCTCGTTTCGGATTTTGTCCATTAGCGAGATTCCGAGCATTGACCTTTCCATAGCTCTCTGAGTGACATGCAAGGTACACCTATCTAATTTCCTTAAATACCAATACTAAGTCTCAAATTTTGTGGATATGTTCACTGTGGGGCTATTAATATATAGGTAGCATTTCGCTTAATATACCCCTATTGTTAAAGCCTGTATAGCTTTAGCTACCTTCATTAATTTCTCTCCACGGAACATATGGCGGTACATGCTGAAAGGGTAATGTGACGTCGCTCACAATGTTATTAATTGCCAATTAGGGGCCAGATACAAGGTGAAAACACAATAGCCAGTCAACAATAAAATTGATCAATGGGGGATTGATCAAAGGCTGTGAAAACCGGAAAATGTAGCGAAATTATTTTACGGAACATCCAAACAATGTGGATGCACATAGTGGTCAAAGCATGCACATTATTAAACACAACTATGTTGGTGGATGATAATTTTTCAGATATAAAATTAATGTGACATTCCGAACAATAGTACATTGCCAAAATTCACTAAGGGTCGATTCATATCTGACGGAAGATGCGTCGAGTGTATCTCCAGATACAGGCAAACGTACGCTCGACGCACTAACATATCATCGGTTTAGTGTGAACGGTCGCGTGTTTTTCTATACATTTTGTCTGTTCTGGCGTTACGCGACCGATAATACGCGACGCATGTTCCGTCCGATATGAACCCTTAGATTCATAACAACTGATCAAATATTTCGCATTTCTTTCTTTCTTTATTCTTTATTGTACACAGAAAATATATAGCAGGTAAGTATATACCATAGATAATGTACAAAGGCGAGCTTATCTCTTAAAGAGATTTTTTCCAGCAAACCAGTTGGGATAGAGAGAAAATATATATATAGGCGGATTGTACATATGTGTACACAATCATAAAATAAACATACATACTAAAAACTTACAATAATAATAAATACTAATCACTTAATATAACATTAATAATAAAAGGACATACTTACATAATACATAGTGGGACAGATGACAAAACAAAGAGAAGAAATTATAATGCAATGACTGCAGACCTATCAAGGAAGCGAAAGGTAGTGATCCTTTAATTTTTTCTTAAAACTTCCAATTGTACAACAATCTCGAATACTGTGCGGGAATTTATATTCTTTTATTGAAAAGGTTGCCAAAATTTTGCTTTGCGAATTATACGCAGGTACTCTTTAGAAACAGTGCATAAAAAAGCTTTATCGTTTTTCAGAATAACTGGCGTGCGGAAAAAATCGGAAATAACCTCGGATTCGAGTACAGAGTTTTGAAAGGGGTTATTTTTTATGCGAGAGCAAAACGTTAGCTGCGGAAAAAACCGGTTGTTTCATTGCATTTGCATCTCGTGCAGTTGACAGATATAGATATACCGGTTCTGTAAATTCTCTGTCCAAAGTACTAGCCAGCCCTCGGTCATAGGATGCCTCAACCAGTCTTTTAGAAATGCCTTCAAAAAGGCCATGGGCTCCCGGGCCCAATGGCCCCATAGTATCAAGTGTCCACTGAGGTTTGTTTAGTCGTCTCATAGTCGAAATACAGCCGTAAGCCGTAAAAAAAATAGTACCTATATACCTACACTTTTACTGCAAATTAACTTTAAGGGTCGGTTTATACAATGACGGAAAATGCATTGAGCGTATCACTAGGTACAGGCAAACGCACTAACGCATCATCGGCTGAGTGTGAAAGGTTTTGTCATATACGAGTACACTGCCTGTTCCAACTTTACGCGACCGACAAATATGCGAAGTATTTTCCGTCAGATATGAACCGACCCTCTGTGTGTTTTTACTTCACATATTAATATAAAAGGGGAAGGTATGCTATGCAAATTGGCCACCCATTATAGAGAAACTATTGACAAAAATTGCGACTCGAAATCATATGTTTATTTTCCAGACATATAGGTACTAAGTATAGATAATTAGAAATAAGTATAAGTACCTAGGTTACTTTCAGTCAAAAATTTACTTAGCAATTAGAACATGCATGTAGGTAGGTGTGCACTTGTATGTACAAGTACTTACTTAGTCCTTGGGCGTAATTACCAAATTGACATCTATTCCATTAAGTCCGTGTAGGGGATGGTAGATTAGTCCACTAATGGACCAAAGCATACCTAATATCTATTGTATTAAATTGGTAAATAAAAGACAACTAGCAACCACAGATATAACAGTAGGTAAGACAGAACAGAACAGGGTGTGAGGACAGTCAGGCAAATACGTAAATTAAAATGTTGGAATTTTCCTGCGAGAATTTTCAGCGGTTTTTGCCTCAGAATCATGGTCTGAAGTCACCACCAGAATTTTTGCCTGGCTGTAAATTACACAATTATGTACAGTTACTAATTAACTCAAGTTAACTCAACCCTACCCAAACCCGCACCAAAAAGTTTGGCAAAAAGTTTACAAACTTGCACGAATTTATTCCTGTTGTTTCTAAATTTATTTATGATCTAGTCCCATACATACGAGTATAATACATATAATCACGCCTTTATCCCTTACGGCGTAGACAGAGCACCCAGGGCCGATAGAACCACATGGTGCCACTTCTGACCAATTTTGAGGATATAGTTGAGAATTACAAGTTCGGTTAATAGTGACAGGTGGTCAGCCCATCGCCTACAAAACACCAAGACCCTCTTGTCCCTCTACTGACTTGTACAGTATGCCCGGCAAGAGAAGCAGCTGTAGTATTATACGTGTTTTTTTGACTCCCAGAGCAGCATAGAAGGATCCAGTCCCATGTTTAAACATAATATTGCTATTTGCATGAAACCTATTATTACGTATTTTTCTTTGTATAGATAATTCCAGTTAACCTTTTCTCAAAGTTATCTTTTTTAAGAATTTTGTTTGTGCATTATAGGTATTTGTATAATTAAAGAACTCGGGCATTCTCTCAGACGATAAGCTATAATTAAGCAATTCGTCACTAAACATTTGCATCTATCCCCGCTGTCCTAGTTGTGGCTATGGAATTTCCTCTATGATCCGGCGGGTCTGGCCGCCCCATTTCGGGAACGTAGCCGCGTCTATGTATTTAATTTGTTTACTTTAGCCAAAGGTGATATACGGAGCCAAATTAAAAATTTTTGCTCTTTCCGTTTCACTCGACTCGTTCCGTAAATTAAAACTTCGACAAATTGAAAAAGTTTGTTTTTTATCAAAATTATAACAATTCAGTGATTTATAAAGCTTGATATTTAAATTCTTAAAATTAAATACAAATAAGTCACAACTTTACTGTGACTTTTATTGTCAGTATTCTCTTTAATTATGTTTTTAATTTTCTAGACATTATCATCATTATATCAATTAAATTAAAATTATATAATTGCTATTTAATGTATTTTACCTATTGTAGTGCATTTTTTAAATTAAGCGTCTGTTTATCTATCTAGGTACATTAATTATCTTCCTCCGAGTTTCTACCCATTTTTCGGATAGTGCTAAAAAGAGAACAAGTTACGGTAAAGCTACCTACACAAGGTTAGGTTTAGACTAAAAAAAATATACCTACGAATTGATAACCTCTATTTTTTGAAGTCGGTTAATAAAAGTTGATACTTGCAAAAGTAGTTTCTCGTTTCTCCAGTTTGAGAAGCCAGAAAAGCTATTTTCTACTAGAATAAACCGCTTGGAATTGTCAAGTTTTATTGCAAATCTAGTCTCAATTTCACTCCACAACTTGCTAAGTTAAAAGTTCATACTTAATGGACCGTTAAGGCTTGGGCTTACTTTAATTTTTTCAACAATCAAACATAATAATTAAGCATTGTAAGAACCTTTAATGGTAGGTTTGATGGAACTAGGACTAAAGCTAGCTTTGAAAGTAAATCGATCCTTTTTTGCCGTGTAGCACGCCTGCAGTGTAGCGAGTAAATATTCCGCGCCAATTTCGGTTGTGTTGGAACAGTGTGTTCGAACTACCCTCGAAAATTTAAAAAAAGGTTTTAAAAGTTTTACAATATATTTATATTTACTATAGGTACATAGTTAATTACTTCAGTGTGTGGTAAGCATCCACTAAAATAGACTCCTCAGACTCACAAGTGGAATTAGGTACGTATATGTTCCAGAAATGCTTGTGTATAGCCTTTCACTCGGTGCAGTACAAGGTATTTAAGGGATAAGAAATATATTTTAGTAGTATATAAGTACCTATATAATAGTCCATTTAATGAGACATACAACATTATCAAGCTACTTATGCTACTAGAATAAAATGAGAAGCATAACACTCACCCGAAATCTATACTTTCCAACCGGCGGCCTGGCATAGGGAATACCTTCGAAGCTGGCATAAGTCCGCCCCTTTGTCGACACCTTCCAGGAACCTTGCAGAATCCCATGTGCCACCCTTACTATGGGATTGGGCCCTTGAGCGACTACGAATGAGGACGCAGCAAAAAGGAACAGAACAAACTTTAGCAGTGACATTTTGAAAATAGAATCTAGCGTGCGCCCGCGCCGCTGGCAAGCGTGATACTGGTTTGTTTTTGATAGCCGGCGTCGTATTTATGCCACTGATGAAATGGAGATTTTGTATAGCTCAGCTTTTATGCAATTTGTACAGGCTTAACAGATAACAAGATAATTATCAACGTGGTTCATTGGGCTGTTGGTCTTGAAATCCATACATACAAACGGGATAGGTAGGTACCTGCCAAATATAAAATTTTGAAGAGGATATCTCTTCCACTGGTTTAGACACAACATAGACAATTTTACCTCACACTTGTAATTCTACTTGAAAAAAAAAGCTGTTCCATACAATCTCGAATAATTACTACACTAAAATGTATGGAACATCAGATTTTTTTTTTTCAATATTTCGGAGTTGGTCCCATAGTGAAAGTTGTTTCTTTTTACCTACCTAGTTTCGTGTCAAAAGATAATCACTAATTTTTAATTTTTAATAGACCTTATATTGAATAGATCTAGCTAGATGGTTACAAAGAAACATATCTATCTTCTTCTTCTATCTATACGTATAGGAGATAAATGAGAAAAAAAAGACCTTTATCAACGCAATAGTAGGGCGCCGACATCGGGCAAATAAGCGTCAGCGGTACCTCTAGAAAGCCTAAAAATATCAAATACGTAGTCATCGGCACTGAATGTGTTAAACACCTATGTTTTGAAATTCGCACGCCACTAACTCCCTCCAATCGTATTGTCATTAGGCTCGCACATGTATAGTCCTGGTTTTCAAAGTGTTGAGATGGCAACCCTTATTTAAACTAAAGTTTATAGCTTGGGAGTTGTAACTAAAACAATTTTTATGGGCACATCTTTGACAAAGTTGCTTAGGATGCCTACCTGCAATCATGGTACGTAAGATAATAAGTATATGTAGATATAGTAGGTATCTACTATATTCAAATTCAAAATCATTTATTCCACATGAAAGCATTAACAACTTGTTTATCGATGGTCTTTTTATATGTTACTTTCTATGTTCGCACCCCAAAATGAAACCGCTATACAGGATGTAACAAAAAGGGTATGTTAAGCGAAAAGCTACGTAAATAGCCCACTGTCGAGAACCTATCCACAAAATTTGAGACTCGAAATCACATGTTTATTTTTCAAGATTGTATGAAAATTCCTGAGATATTTAAAAATTCTTCACTCTGTATACCAAAGAAAAAAGGAGGTGAATTTAAACAACATAAAAAAAATCGCAAAGGTTTTGCTTTGGCAACGGTCACCACCCCAAGATGCGATTTGTTACGGTCTGTGAGGTCTGTCTGTCAGTCGGTACATACAATAATACATATAAATATAAATAAATAATACATACAATAGATAACTTATGCTGACAGTGATTCGTAGTCGCCATTAGTTTACCTTTGTGTAAGATGGTATCAACGTTTATATTGTATTATCATTGACTTAACATGATAAGAGTTGAGGTTAACGTTGACTAGGGTTAATAGAACTTGTCCAAGGATGCTGCTTATTATTTATGCAAATAAACGCACTGAGCTATATCTTAGTACCTTCATACATACCTAGTTACTAACGTACCTACAAACTGAATTAACAGCAACTATCTTGTTGATGTTAGTAGCGTAGATATCCTAGTACGTAAGTACCTTTCAAAATTAGATAATACTCGTATCTTTGCACGTTTCAATTCAATTTAGTGTGTAGGTACGATAGCTAGGCTTACGATAGCTATCTTTATATTTCAGCTGGAACTCCTTACGTGCATGTCATAAAAGTCAACTAAGGAAAGGAACTCAGGCATTGTCTCAGACGAGTAATGCAGGTCATAGCAGAGTAGTGTGTGCTAAGCATTATTTGTAAACCTTCTTTGCACGTCATCAAACAACGCAATGAGGCAAATAACCCTACTGAGAAATTGTTGTTTGGTTTTAACAGAATGGTATGTAAATAAAAGTAGCTACCTATACTTAGATAGATATTTGTTATAATCAGGTAGGTAGGTAAATTGCTGCACCGTTTATAGAAAACTCTTCGTCTAGATCAGTGGTTCCCAATGCGGAGCCCCAGGGGTCCACAGGAGACTCGTTGGGGGTCTACGTTGAAGTGAAAAAATAGTGGTTCACAGTTAATTCGTATATAGTGTAAGCCACCAGAACCAGTTAACTTTAGAAAGGGGTCTATGAGAAAATAAATTTTGGGAACCCCTGGTCTAGATCTAAGATAAGACACGAAACATCTTGATAAACGCCTAGACGCCACCAAAGCGGAGATGAAACGAACGGAGAGGAGATGTTTTTTTAACAACCAATAGAATTTCGTTATTCACACACTCTCCGCCAATACTGTTTCCTTTGAAGCGGAGTGGAGAAGAGATGTGGATTTCAAGCCATGTGATTGGTGAATCGCGGCACAGCTCGGTTCCGCTCTGCTCCGCTCCGCCTCAATGGAACCGCAGCCTAAACTAAGCTAAGCTAAGGAACTGTGAACGTTTCCACTTATGCTGAACTGTGATGATGGATGACACATGCTGTACTGTCCCAAAATAAAAACTCGAGGAGCTCGAGGATGAGGAGTCATCTCATCTGTATAATATATTATCTTTAGCAATCTAACCAGTACTTAGATAGAGAAATCCTTTGAGTTGAGTTTCAAGTTGGTATCAACCTACAAAATTAAATGTTCACTGAAAATTATTTCTCTCGAGAATGCCGGCTTCGTGAAGCTTATAATCTGGCTTTAACTTGGCTTTACTGTTAATTGAAATCAAAGCTTAGCTCTTACTTACCGGAATAAAACCAAAAACCTAGAATCGTATATAGTCTTATACAGGGTGTGACAAAAGGGGTAAGTTAAGCGAAAAGCTACGTAAATTGCCCACTATAGAGAAAGTGTTTCCAAAATTTGAGACTCGAAATCAGATGTTTAATTTTCAACATTGTATGAACAATCCTGAGTTGTGTAGGAATTCTCCATACTATCTAGAAAAATAAACATGTGATTTCGAGTCTGAAATTTTGTGGATAGGTTCCTTATAGTGGGCAATTTACATAGCTTTTCGCTTAACATACCCTTTCTGTTACACCCTGTATATCTATAGTAATATTATAAAGAGGTAAACTTTGATTGTTTGTTTGTAATTTATAAATGTTTTTGTCTGTAAGTATTAATTAGGTACTTACCTAATACTTAGTAATAGTTAGTTTAGAACCTACTCATAATTATTATGACTCGACCTAGATAGATAGATAAAATTCTTTATTATACTACAGCAAAAAACACATGTACAAGGGCGAGCTTAATGCCTTGCAAGGCATTCTCTACCAGCTAACCTGGTTACTTATGACCTACACCATAAGTAAAAGAAAGAAGATGAAAATTTTGACGAGGTTTGTTGTCACCCCTAACTGTATGATAATCATGAGCCAGGGTTCGATATACAGTCAAATGGAGTTAAGACAACAGAATGACAAGTTAGTCAGATATGGCATGAAAGTAGAAAGATACAGTAGCTGAATTATGGCTTTGCCATTTACATCTTAGTTAGCTTGGCGGTCGACAGCTCCGGTCAGAACATTAGTTAGCGTCGCGCTAACTAATGCCCGGTGACTTCATTCTATAGGGTCACCAGCCGGACTTGAGGGCTTTGCCCCCAAGAGGACCTCCACCTTCCCCTTAGTCCTGCCACAATGGTCCAACAAGTCGACCGCCCATGTGATCACACTTCATGGACGAGCACGGCTCGCTCCTATCCAATATCTACGCTTCTATGTTTAAGACATTAACTGTTCAACAAGAGAAAATTGTACCAACGTTTAATATCGGACTCGGTATAAAGAAATTACGGTGTACTAAGTATCATCATGTTTCTATGTTCATAGCAATAACCGACTCATAAGAAAGTGAACACTTACCAAGAGATTCAGCTGAACTCCACCGGTTTTACCTTTTTCCCCGATCTACAATTTTGTCCACCTCTCCGCCATCTTTTTCCCGCCAACAACTATCGAAAAAGGTGCCAACATTCAAAGACTAATCCTAAGCAAGTCATCAATGTTACCATCGTGAAAATAATAAATATTACCAGTGTTGGCACTTACCGATTTTACTTTGGCGTATCGCGTTGGCGCGACAAGGTTCTAATACCAACTATTATAAAGGTAATTAATATTATTCAACTTCCGAATAGTGACGCCTGATACAATTAAATATGCGCGGTAATATCCAACTCTCCCCTAATTAAAGTAGGTTTTTAGTTTATTAGTACCTATTGAAATTAGTAGTACATACCTACCTAGCCTCTTACCTACCTATTAGAAAATAAAATCATAGCTAGTTAAATGATGGCATGCCGCTATTTATTGCAAACATTAACTGAATATTAACGGTAGCCATAAAATAGTAGGTAGCTAGCCTTGCAACCTAATCAATAAAACTTTCCATTTTCAAAATGGCAAATTGCGTAGGGATTATAAAAGTAATTTTGAAGATAGCTATAGTACCTACATATAAGTAATAAAATGATTAATCATCAAGTTCATTTTAACTAGGATAATCGAACGTAACTTTATACAGGATGTACCTAATCCTTAGAGTGACTCAGCTCGCCGTTCTAAGCTATTTGATTACAAGCATAAGCGCTGTGCTGATCCAGGGCTTCAGAAGAATACACCAGCTGTATCTAGGTACTTTGTAAGAGTTGACGGGACTCAGGGGTGTTCTCTTTATCATCTTTTTACAACTGGCCGCGCTATTTTGAACGTGCATGTGAATCTTCTTCGCTATCCTGCAGTTCTGGATACCCAGTCGTGTTTATGTATATGATTACAACTAATTACAAAAGCAATTTAGTTACAATTACATTAAGTATATTAATCTGTAGGATATATTAGAACGTTTGAATTTACTCATTGCCTTTTTCTTTGCAATGTGATTAACACCCTGTATTAAAAAGCCTTTTATTAAACTTTACGACTTTATAGGTACTTCGATTACCCATATTAACTGGATTGTCTTGGATTAATTTTATTAATACCTTCCCAATTCAGTAACAAATTAATAATAAACATCTCACTGAAAGTAACTCTATTTGCCTAAGTATTTGTCGCTCTTTCACGCCAAAACTACTAAATCGATTAAAATTTTGGTACACAGGTATTCTAGAAAACAAAGACTTGAGAAAGGAACATAGACTACTTTATATGCCGCAATATATTCATCCCAAAATATTGCGGCATTTTGTTTTTTTTTTTTAATAGCCCACGCGGATGAAGACACGGGCGCGTTCACTAGTCTTATGCTGTGGGAAACTGGAGAAGGCCGCTCTCTCAGAAGGCAAAATGGGAGGAACAAACATTTTTGCGCGGGTGACAGGTAAATGTCAGTCTGTGATTGATTCAAACTGCGCTGCAAAGGCCGATTTACTAAACCAACTGTTTTTTAAATTATCTGATATCCTGGAGACTTCAGTCATTGGCCCTTTTAAATTCTATAGATGGAAAAGTTTAATATGAAAAAATCTTATTATTTTAAGAAAACTTTATTAAAATCATATATCTTACAAACATTCCCTTAATAATAACGAAATATACTACATAGGAAGTAATAATTAACAAACAGAATCTCATGTTTTTAGTATGTAGTAAAACATAGATAAAAACAATAGACCCAGTATTCAGAAATAAACCATGGTTAGCCCAATTCTATTCAATGATAAGTTATACATATGAGATTGAAGTTAGCAATTTTGAGTACATAGACATTCTGGTACTTACTAAATTACTATTATTATTCTTTCGGGTCAAATTGTAACATACATACATTAAAAATCCCATCTAACACCATAACCCAGGGTAGCAATCATTTGAGGAAAATGTTGGACAAAAAATCATTTTCCACATCAGTAAATAAAGACAATTTCTTCAGTAAAAACACAATAATCGGATAAGATCATGTTTATCAGTCATAATTATCTACACATAGATAACAAAGTGCAATGATTCCGTATAAAAATAGAATCTTCATTCACAATAAAAGCCACATTTTATATTAATATTTGCTTATTCAGTGACTATGTAAACAGTAGACAATGCAGTTAAATTAATTACTTTGTCCCGCAAAATCCATGAAAGATGTCCACCCTAACCATAAACATTACATCAGCCTTTACAATAGTAAACATTCCAAACCCAATATTTACAAACTTAACATAAAAAACAACTCTAAATGACAAGGGTAAATTGCAGGTAATAACTTAAGATAGCCATTTTGTTATAGGTTAAATGCTGTTACAAAAAGTTATTGGCAGAAACTTTGAGTACCTAACTGTATACTAGGATGAGTCATAATATTGCATCATGCTAAGCCAAAATGTATAGCCATCATTTACATAAACAGATAGTTCAAAGTTTTTTTTCAAACATTGAAATATTTTTCAAAAGCTTTTTTGTTCACATGAGTAAATTTGGAATTTTATTACAAGTTTAAAAAGTACTGACTGAATTTAATTGCTCTTATAATATTATACATACCAATCTTGAATATTTCTAATGGATATCATAATTTCCTTGGAAAATTTAGTTACAAATTTTAAATGCTCACTATCTTACTCATCCTTTTTACCGTCTCCTCCGCTGACTACTGTGATCTTCTTTTGCAATTTGCTGTGTTCTTCAGCTAACCTGTCATACTCCTTATTAAGACTCTCTGCCTGGGACTTTACAGCTTCCTTGTCCTTCTTCTCCCTTATCAAGTCCTTCTCAAGGGTTGCAAGTTTGCTCTTTAGTTCATCAATCTCCTTCTTAGACTGCTCATCACCTGCACCTTGTTGGGCGAGGAGGCTCCTAGCTGCGACCGACGCGCTTTGAGCTTGTCTAAAGTTGGCTTCAGACTGAGCCAGCAGAGTTGCCAGCTCAGAAATATACGTCACCAGCCGACGAATCACGACTAGAAGGAACAGGGCAAATCCAGAAATGTAGAAGTTCCTCTGGGCACGGAATAAACGCATATTACCCTGCATTTCAGCGTCCAGATGCGAATGCTCTGACGTCTCGATGTTGGAATATTTCTGCATTTCCCTTATTGCGTCGAGGAGGCATAGTACCAAAACACCGATGAGGATGAAGAAATAAAACGATGCTTGACCACTTACATAAGCCAGAAACTTCGATTTGAAGAATCTGTGCCATCTTGACGGGCTTGCGATGGGTAAAGTGAGAAGAAGCACGAAGGCTATTTCTGCATATAAGAAACCAGCGATTATGGTCCACTGAAGACTCATTTCGAAAGATTTTCAAAGCACAGTTTAATACAACGCCGGCACTAGTATCAACAACGCAACTTCGAGAAAATAAGCGAAACTACGGATTAAATATTAATTTTACAGATGACTCACGTAAGAAAGAATAAGTCAAGGTGACGACAATAATGAATGCAAGCAAATGAATGACAGCAAAGATCACGGAGCCAAAAAATGACAGGCGCAAACATTTAGTTTGATAACAAAATCCAAAAAATAATATGAAAGCTAAAATTTCTAAATTTATTACAAAACATAGATAATATTTTACTTTAAATCAAGTTTCAAATATCATTTTAAGATGTCTGTAACTAGTTTTTATTAAGTATATTAACATTTTGTTATCCAGTGACATGCTTGGTACGGAACGTATTCTAGCTACATTTTGGCTGCGTTCAAAGCTGTATTTCACATCGATATCTACTTATAAAGCAATTAAGTATGTAAATGTTTCCTACTAATATAAAACACTTCTATATTTTCTTCATTCGTTGTGTCATAAAGTTATAAAGTAGTAATTATTTAATCATAATATTTAAAAACACAAGCTGACGAATGATGTGTTCTATTTTAAAACGAATGCAACCAATTTAAAAAAAAGAAAAAAAGTGACGTCATAAAATTTGATGAAACTTTCAATATTTTGGTTTGTTGAATTACTTACCTATTGTTTTATAATTATAAACGTATCGAATAGTCAGCAAAAGTACAATGGCTGATCCAAAATACGAAAACCTACCTGGTATAGTAAGTACTTTTTTCATTCCATTAAAAATATTGATTATTCCTACTGGTCAACTCATTGATTTAACTTTGCAGGCCTATGATCAGCCAGATGTATACGAAACGGGGGATCTTCCCGAAGCAGACCAACCAGACCCTTATGAAGAGGAAGACAACGAATGCATTGAACAGCTGCACCTATCTGTGAAAGATTCTTTCAATAAATTCAAAGGAAAATTTTTAACTGGAAATGTAGATTTTTCAGATAAACTTAGCAGGAAAACTCGTATTGGATATAAGTATGTTTGTTATATTTAAAACTAATTCACGCTTATCAGATTTGAATTATACATAAATGCATAAAAATAGCTTGGAACATAACTGTCAGACATCATTGTTGAATTTAATACAATGTTATTTTGTAGGGCTGGTGAGTGGGAATTGGCAGCGGAAGGAGACCCAGAGACGCCCCTGGAACGGTATAATAGACTCCGTTGTGAATTTACAGAATTACTGGAACAAGTTACGGAACAACAAAACAAAACTACTGAAAGTGATAAGGTAAAACACACTAAGTGTGAGTTTTTATGTACTATTGCAATCAAATCAAAATTCATTTATTTCAGGTAATAGACCCATAGATTCTGATAACAATTACTTCCATTAATAATTATAATAATAATAAATAATATACATACATATAATCACACCTTCATCCCTTACGGGGTAGGCAGAGCACCAAGGGCCGACAGAACCACACGGCACCACCTCTGACCAATCCTGAGGGCACAGTTGAGATGTACAAGTTAGGTTAGTAGTGACAGGTGGTCAGCTTATCGCCTACAAAACACCAAGACCCTCTTGTCCCTCTACTGGCTTGTACAGTATGCCGGGGAAGAGAAGCAGCTGTAGTATTATATGTTTTATTTTCACTCCCAGAGCAGCATAGAAGAATAATAAATAATAATTGATTAATAAAGCTTTATTGGAAATTCTATTAATTGTTTTTCAGGAAGAATTCACAAAGTTAGCCACACAAATAAACTCAACAAAGAAATTGTTAGAAGAATTAAAATTAGAGGAGGGAGAGCAATTAGATCCCAAAGCTGAAAAACTTAAGTAAGTATATTTTTATTATATACTTTCATTTCTGATCACTGCTATACTTAAATTCAAGTTTCTAGCCAATTTTGATCTTATAATCACATACTTACACTACATAACAGCGTTGCCAGATAATTTTTTGCCAAGTCGGGATTGACTAAGAAATTTTGACAAAAAAATCCCGCTTTTTTCACAAAAAAGTGTCTCTTGTCAAAAGCAGGACATAGTAATAAAAACGTATATAAGTAATCAAAAGTTTTTAAATATTTATATTTTTATTTGAGTTTAAATTTCTTTTACGTGACAAAAGATCAGGGTTCGAAATTATCAAGACAAATATTTTTTTGGAGAATTATCTTGATAATTATCCTAGCTGATTTGACAATTAACTTTGAAATTTTCTTTATTTTTATTATAATCTATTTATCTCAAAAAGGGTATCAGTTTTTAGCAATTATTCAGCAAAGAATAATACAATAATGATAAAAATACAATTAAATTCAGATTTAGTTTTTATGTTGTCAAAAAAAGTAAGAAAGTACGTAAAAAAGAGAAATTCCTGGAAGTTCTCACTTCTCTTGTCAGTCAAAGGTTTTTTATCATGTCTAGCATGTTTGGATACGTAAATAAACTTAGATTATTTTAGTGTTTGATTTTTATGATTATCAAAGATAATTATCAAGGTATATTTATCAAGATAGTTATCGTGATAATTATCACTTTGAACCCTGCAAAAGATAATAAAAATATCCATATAAAGGCCAGTCCACACTTGTCTGTGCCACCCGCTCGCGCTTTCTCGGTATGCTACACGCACGGTCGAGTTATTCCCGAAAAGCGGGACTTTTCATTTCGATTAAAAAATCGGGACTGTCCCGCCAAAATCGGGACATCTAGCAACGCTGATACACACACACACACACATGGCTGCGTTCCCAAAATAGTCTAGCCAGAATAGCAGGTTCATAGAAGGGCCACGTTTACCATAGTGGAGGCAAATGTTGATCAGTTGCAGTGCCAGCTTATCGCCTGAGAGAATGCACAAGTTCCTTAGTTGATTCTTCCCACATGTACGGACAGAGATGCAGCTGATGTATTCTAGTGAAGGGCCACATCAGCACAAGTCATAGAAGGTAATCTCATTACCATTTAATGTTATTTTCAGAGAATACCTGTCCAGCAACGGTAAGAAGAAGCAGGGTGGTGTGGTGACAGCTCATTTAAAGTTAAAACCGGAGGTTAACCTTGCACAGACAACCCGGATAGCACAGCTTGAACACAGGTATTTACTCATTGTTGTGAAGTCTAAACTAGCCTTTCTATCTCACCATTATCTTCCTCCCCTACCCACCCCTTGATTACGTAAAAGCAAAGCCGAAGCCGCGCGATCGCGATAATTGTGCAAGGTGCGGGGCGCGGGAGGACACCGAGCGCTCGTTGCGCGCTCGCACACACTCTCAATTTTCGCGATCGCGCGGCTTCGGCTTTGCTATTGCTTTTACGTATTCAGGGGACCGATTATTTATGGAGACGGCGCAATATAGTCATATTGGCAAAAAAAGTTACATTTGTTTTACGGCTGGCTGTCTACCTAACGCCAACCCTCCTCGGGTATAGCTAAGTGTCAATTTTTACAAATAGAAACCTCATTTTGCATATTTTTAAGGGCCGATTTTTCCAATGGTTCAGGTAGCCTTTCTGAATGATAAATTAGATACCATCTTCCCTGATAACTTGATCAAGATAGAGACGGTTTAAACTTCGTATAGGCAGTCTGATGTTAAAAAATCAGCCCTAAATATAATAGTAATAGGTTTTTTATTTACTGGAGCATTGTCCTGACAAACTTTTTGGCGGAATCGTGGTCAATCGACAGAGCTGTTTTTAAAGTACGAGTATACCTCTTTATTATATTAAAGGTAATTTTTTATAACAAGTTTTGTAGTGGTTATGTTCTACCCACTAGATTACACAAATTGGAGCAAGCAGCTGGAGTGAGAGATGAAGAGGCATTCCGGAGTGCACTGGGGATTTACAACACAAAGTTGAAGTTAAAAGTAAGGTACTTTATTATATTAAAGGTAATTTTTTATAACTAGTGTGAGAGGGTAAAAGAGACAGTTTTGTAGTGGTTGTGTTCTACCCACTAGATTACCGAAATTGAGACCAACGGGCGAAAAGCATGTGAATCTGAGCATATAGTGCACTGGGAACGGATTTCCCGAAGAAGGGGCATTTTTTCCATATAGGAGGCTATTATTTTTTCTGTAGTCCACGCGGACGGATCACTAGTTAAATATAAAGTAATACAGGTTAATGGCCAAAGGTACGGCTGCTACCTGCCTGATGCCAATATAGCTAAGTAAGATGTATAGTGACAGGTGGTCAGCCCATCGCCTACAAAACACCAAGACCCTCAGAAGTGGCATCAATGTTAGTGCTCTGCCTACCCCGTAAGGGATGAAGGCGTGATTGTACTATGTTTTTGTTTGTTAGGTATTTATCTAGGACAAGAGTCCACTCAATGGGATGTAGACCACGTTGTCGTTGTTTTAATTCGTGCTATCAGCCTACCCCTGATCCTGAGATGTCCAGAAACCCTGGCAACTATAACGGGTATATGCTAATGATCTGGCGAGTGTCATTTTTTATACACAGTTCTCTTGAGTCTATGTAGTACTTTGGTGACACAGGTATGTGGAGGATCAGCCCATCGCCTACTAATTTTATAAACACCAAGCACCCTCAAAGAGTGGTTTGGTAGAAATGCTGGCATTCATGTTCGGCAATTGTGCTCTAGTGCTCTGCCTACCCCATCATGATGGGCAAAATACAGGGGAAAAGACGCGTCGGAAGACGAAAGAAATCTTGGCTGCGAAACATTCGTGAGTGGACGAGAATAGCTAATGTGGTCCTCCACATGTTCCGAATGGCCAGGGACAAGTCTGTATTTAGTAAGCTGACGGCAGACCTCCAGAAGTAAAAGTCATTTATTACTTTTCTTATTTTTTAATACTTATATCATACGTGATCATTCATACATATTATAGTCATGCCCATTATCCCCCAAAAAGGTTGGGAAGAAACAGAAGACATACTATAACAAATAGAAGTATATACATCTAAAAATATAAAAAATAGTACCGCGCCTGCAGCGGGACCTGGGTCCAAGCTGCGGCGGTCAGGGTCCCAGAGTGAGGAACCTCCTCACGATGCGTGCCGTGTCGAGGAGTACCGCCTTCTTATTATTAGGAGTCGGTTACCTTATTACCTTTTACCTAATTGATTAACATGGTGCTACGCCAGGCGACGCTATGCAGTGCGGCGGCACAGCTGGCCCGACAGACGTCGCTACTGCGTCCCGGGGAGCTCGCGGCGGCGGACGCACGCGTGGCGGCGCTGCTGGCCAATGTGGAGGCGCTGAAGGCTGCCGTCCGACCGGTGGATCCGGAGATGGACGCTAAGGTACCTATCATCTATTTATTGAACATATTTACAGGACATAAATATTGCAGTCAGAGGCGGCTGCTGACATTTTTAGATGGGTGTTCACTCCCTTAACTACCCATTAGTTAAGGGAGTGCAAGCTCAACCGTACACTTATAAAAATTCAGATGACCTAATGAAACACATTAAAGACAACCATATCGCGTTCTAACTCGGACTAAGCATACGCGAATTAAAGTGAGCGGCGCTGCAGATAATACTGATTTTTCATACGAAATCTTCTATTTCACGCGCCGGCCTATGTCGGTATGTCTCTTTCGCACTCATTAAATACAGTCCTAGGAATCGTACCAAATTTCGTTTCATTGGAGCGCGATCGCTAGAGCTCCACTCGATACATAAGATTACAACTTACTTGAGACGAACGCGTAGACACTATTGTATAAACATAGTAGAATTGAAAGATAATTAAAAATATAGAGAAATATAGATTGCCTATGTAATCTTTGTGGGTGGGAGTGCACCGCACCAGCGCTCCTTAGGACGAGCCGCCAGTGATTGCAGTCTTATTTTAGCTTTCAGTAAATCCTCGACTTATCGATATCATCATCCTTATGCCATTATTTACGGGGTCGGCGCAATATCGTTTCATTCGAAGATATTGCCAGAGATTTGGCGTTTGTTTTACGGCCGGCTCCTGACTAACGCCAACCCTTCTCGGGTATAGCTAAGTGACAATTTTAGAAAATCCGTAGGTACATTAAATAAATTCAGGCCCGTGGCAACCATTGGGCTATTACCGCACTATTTACATCCAAATTATAAATGTACATCATCATTTAAATTAAATAGGCAATGAAATCAAAATCTTTACTTTATTCGAAGTCGACGTCGTCCGCGTATTCCTTAAAATTACCGTTCCCATAAAACAAAGAACACACCCTGCAAGTTTCAGGTCTCTAAGGTCAACGATTTAGGCCAGGGGTCAGCAATTAGTTTCGCTCGGGGTCCATTTAAAAAAATGAAATGACCATCACGGTCCGCACATTATTTTATTTATAGAAATTACGGAAATAACAAAGGTAATTTTAAAAGGCAATCCGCGAACTCTTTCTCGCTTATTTGTAACTTCGCCCGGCCGTTTTCGAATTGACGTCAAAAAAGACAATTTATCCCACATTTTTATTAAAAGACTGTAGTGCAAGTTGCTGTGTTCTCGCAGTTCGCACAAAATGGGTCGGCGGTCCGCCATTTGGCGAACCCTGCTTTAGGCTGTGTGGTCATATGGAATCACGCCCTTTTCATAGGTTTCTCTGTGTACAGTAAAGAATAAGAACTACAATATATTTATGTATAAACTGTGCTGTACAATAAAGAATAAATATGTATTTTAATATCGCAGGTGAACGAGCTCTATAAGTTGCTGAAACAGATCGACGGTGTGTCCCACTCGGAGATACTCGAACGTATGGAGGCGTTAGAGGCGCTACACATGCAAGGTAAAGTCTTCCGTTTCCGACCTCTAGGATCTCAGCAAGATAGGCGAACTATTTGATGAAACGCACTCTATGTAATTATGTATGTTTCTTCTATTCCAGCAAGTAACTTCGGCAAGTCACTAACAGAGCTTGAAGCCACACAGAACACCACCGCCAGTGGAGTCAAGAAGAACATGGAGCTGCTGCAAGGCATCCAGGAGGTCTTCGCGCTGAATGTGGACAGCCTTCAGAAGGAGATCAAGAAACTGAACGAGAGGATCTCCAAACTGGCTGCTGCGTGATAGAACGTCATATAGGTCATGGAGTAGGTGTAGACAGGAGGTGTTGGATACAATGTTTGATGATACAGTCTTATAAATAAAATTTATCTGATATTTTGCGTTTTTCCACTAGATGACACGGCCACGACACGATATCGGCTTTTTTGGAAGCAAAAATGTGAGACGGCCGACTGGTCTAGTAGGTAGTGACCCTGCCTACGACGCCATAGGTCCTGGGTTCGAATCCCGGTAGGTGCAAACATTGAAAAATTATACTTATCTATGTATTTATATACCGTTGCTTAGTACCTACGACACAAGACCTTAGGGATCTTACTGTGGGACTAGGTTAATGTGTAGTGTAGTGTGAAAAAAATGTATTAAATAATATGGCTCGTTTTTTCACTAGACGACACGACCACTACACGGCCCCCCATACTCGATGACGAAAACCCGTAGTCGTGTCGTCTAGGGAGAAAACGCACATTGTCATCTCAGTTCATATATTGTTACAACTCCCTTTGTATTTACTCCATGATTATGATGGGTCATACTAGATTCAAATACCATTTATATGTACCATACCAGAGACAAAAATTATTAGTTAACGCATAATAGGTACCTATGTAATAATTTGATCTTTTGTCAGTTGGTATCACAAATGATGCATCTTTTATAAAGGTTATTAGTTCAAATGCTAGTATACAATTTACTAATCATTTTAACTTGAATATTATTAATTTTATATTTACTGTGCTATATCGAATTAGTCTGCTTAAGTATAATTTATTTCGAATAAAATATTATGCAAATAGTTGGTTTATATTTTTCTTTTAGCACCAACGCACAGTTCGTAACGCTATCGTCACATTTATCAAATCCCATAAATTTTGCTTACGAGTATTGCGTTAGGGAGCGTAAAAGTTTATGCTTACATCCCCTATCTCTTCGTAACGAATTATTTTATAACTTTATAATAACAAAATGAGGGTTAACTTATTAGTTTGACATTAACGTTAAAAAGTGCGCTAAGATTACTGTGGGAGAGAGAAGCGACCAGTGAGTGAGACCACACTAATTCCATCAGTTACATACTCATAGCCACGCCCCTTGAGCGTCTTCCATCCTTTTCCCTCTCAATACCTGCGGTTGCGCACACATCTTGCAACCTTCTGCTATCCTTGTACTTTGTGGCCAGTTCTTTACTAAAATTCCTCGATTTCATGGCACGCGACTATCAGCACCTCTTACTTCTGCCATCCTGGTACTTAGTGAGCTTTTATTCTTTAGGTAGGTCCTTACTTAAATTCCTTGATTCCAGCTCGCGCGTCTGACTTGTCTCGTTACCTTTTATTATGGTCAGTATTATGGCACTTTTTGAGTAACCGCTTTGTAAAATCTCGATCGATTCAGCCTGCACGCGACTACTAATCATATTAGTTGCTGTGTGCTGCACCTTATACAGGGTGTAAAAGAAAGGGTATGTTAAGCGAAAAACTATCTAAATAGCCCACTAGAGACTATATTTCTGCTATGCTGGTACTCGACTACTACCTGTAGAGTTTAATTTTTTTTGTAAGTGCGAATTAGCACCTAATTTGCCGCTTGAAAAGGTACATTATAGAACTTGCTATCCCCACATTAACTCACCCTAGATTATAACGTTCCCGGTCATCACCACACTGGGTACGAGTGGGAAAGTTTCGTTTGTCCCCAGTGGTGACGATTGGAACATTTTATTTCCCGTTCGTTCTTTTTTTACGTTTGCTCCCTGATGTTTTCAAATTAGGTTGAATGTCTACTATACAGTATAAAGAACTTGGGCCTTTTCATTAAATATGTATTTTTAACTATAATTTTGCGATTTGCGACCGGGAATAAACCAATAATTGTTCTTTGATCATCTTGTATGAGGATACAATATCAGTGCTTAATTTTCAAAATTTTCAGCCCCAATTACACTAAATCACAAGTGCACATTCTGCATGACGACATGCATAGCATACCAAATACAAATCCATGGATAATATCAAATGTATCAGCAGTTAGTGCAACTTGTGCTAAGAGATACCATGCTTATCCTATAAATGTATGCATACAAAAGATTGACAAATTAAACAAATTTTGCATTACAGACGTAATTTTTATATTTTTTTTGTTACTGTTACACCTTAGAACCTAAGTTTCTGGAAGAACCACTTGTTCTTTCCACTCTTGTATCTCTCTTCGAAGCGTACCCTTGTGTTGAAACGTAGCTTCTTACGCTTGGCGGGGTCTTTGAGGTCCTTAGCACTGAACTTCTCAAAGCTCAAATCAACTGAGTAACGGGTGGGCATCAAGTGATTGTAGTTTACAACCTGGAAGAGAAATTTATTTCTTTTATAAAATACAGTACAATACATAACTCTTCTTCCATTTCCTTCATGCTTTTAGATTACAATAATCTAGTACATTCTGTTTTTTAAGATAAATTTTAAAGACACAGTCAGACAAATGGTTTTGCTTAGTAGTGTGACAGTCTTTATAATTTCTGTATAGAAATTGTTTCAGGGGTTCTTGAAATTATATACCATAATCATAAACTAACAGTGTGTCATAAGCAGATTTTGTTCTAGATTAAATTTTAGCAGTATCTAAAATAATGGTTCAGTACATAGTTATTTCTCTCATACTGTGCCAATTATATGCCAATACATACTCAATGTAATGTTATGAACGATGTTCATAAACCTAGGGCCTTACTTATACAAAATGTAAGCATTGATTAGGATAGGTAATCAATGCTTAATTTTCGTTAATGTGAATTTAATTTTAGTTTACCTACAGCCAGCTTTCTATGATAGGTAGGTATAGCATACCAATATAAACATCACTTTGGACTACATGATATAAAATATCTACAGATAATACAATGAAATACTAACCTTGACGAAGGCTTTACTTTGGAGCGCTTATGAATTTTGTTCTTGCCCATCCTCTTGTGGACTTTGCGGGGATACCTGTCGATACCAGCTACAAAAGCGTGACCGTAAGGCTTTTCCGATGTGCCTTCATCGTAGTTTTTGACTACAATGGCCTTGCGACCAGCGTACCGGCCACTAAGGACTAGCACAACCTTCCCGGGCTTCATAATCTTACCCATCTTGGATGGATCTGGAACAACAAAACTAACCTTCAACCCAATTTTTTCACAATATAAAACTCGACGTTTGGATAAATAGCAAATAATGGTCTGTATCACTTTCAATAATCGAATAACTTTAATAGAAATAATAAACGTGGTCAAAACAATTATTAACCAGTAAAACAAGACGGGCAACAATGTTTATTTTGGTCACTTATTTCCCTATAAATGCACCAAAATATGTATTTCTTTTAAAGGCTCGAATCATACACTTTTTATTTATTCATAGATTATCTCAAATAAAGTGGAATTAACACAGATTTTTACGGATTTCACATCAATATCACCATGAAACTTACATTTGCTCTACCTGTCAGAAAAAGAAAGAAATCCAGTTGCCATAATCAAAAATTCCGTCATTTTGACATATGCATCGCCAATGATGCCATGAATTCGAAACATATTTCCCTACTCCAAAAATCATGATTAAAATTTTGAATTACTTACATAGGTATAAGATAATGTAAATAGTAGAAAAAAACATTAATAAAATTTCAAAGCACAATTTCTTTGTGGAACATAGTATTTCTATCTTATACCAATAGAATATTTAAAACCTATAAAAGTCCTTAATTTTCAAACAATATTTAAGTTGGCAATAATTCTTACTATTATCATCAGGGGAGATTCGGCGGGAAAAGCTGGAAGGGTGCAGGTGTAATTTTCTTGTGAAAATCAAAAATTATTTGTAAATGGCTTGCATGTGTCCGTAAGGTGATGTTTTCTGGTAGATAAGTTATATTTTGATTACTTGTGGTGTGAATCTAGTGCGTGTGCATGGTTTTATACGCAGGTAAGCCGAGTAAAACTTTAGCCGGATTACGATCTCTTCATGGGTGCATGTAAGTTGTTTCTGCAATAATTTTTCATTTTGACTAACTTTACACTTGTTCTTGAGGATTTTTCCGACGCTTCCATTCATCATCATTGTCATTCATCATAAATTCAGAATACATTTTACTAAACAATGATTAGGCTGTATGGGCTTAGTTCCCCTTGCCTTTCCTTCGGGATAAACTAAAAAAAAAAAAATCATCAGGGATTTGGTATCTCCTCTCCTCATTTCTATGATTATCATAAATAAGAAACTCTGTCTGTCTGCCCGGCTTTGATGCCAGAACTACTGGACTGATTTAAATTAAGTATACATTTAGCTCGAAGAATATACTTACTCTCTAGTCTAGAGCCTAAGAGAGGACATAGGCTACTTTTTATCCCGGGAAAATGCTTTTATTTCCGGGGCAAATAAAATTTTGTTTTTTTTTCTGTTGTCCACACGTCATCATCGTCAGCCTATTGCAGTCCACTGCTGGACGTAGGCCTCCCCCAGTGTACGCCACATGGCTCGATCTCCCGTTTTTGCCATCCAGTCACTACCAGTAAGTCATCGGTCCATCGATTCATCCATCAAAACTATAAAGTCTGCAAAGCGGAGATGCGTGAGACATTCACCATTGATGTTGATGCCTGTTTGATGTTATACTTAAACTTGTCTTTCGTTGATTAACTCCATATTATTAAGGTATTATATACTTGTTTACTTGTCGTCTCAGTGTGATACAAACCTGAATGATAATTCGTTTTTTAGATTTATTTTTTGAAATGTTTTGACTAGTATTAGTATGTGCTCTGTTTGCCCGTAATTAATTGTGCACTACCAGGAATTGTATGATATAGATGATACTCAATCATGTAAAAGTGTAACAATTGTGGGTATTCCTCAATAAATAAATAAATAAAAATGCCTAGTCCATCCTACGCCACCTTGGGACTTTGTGCTCCCCTCCCTGAAGTAGAATAGGTGGCCTGATTCAAGGTTTATAGTGCCCTCCCCCTCTCGGACTTCTGATAATCCAAGAACATACCACCGTATTTTTTCTAATTCTACCTCAAGGATTTGGAGACTTTCGTCCAGCCGTAAACTGCGTCCGTTATACGTTGCCAAGGTCAGGTTGTTGTGGCAGCCATTACCCGTAGCCCGGGGATTCTTTGCACCCCCTGCCACACTATGACCCGGGCCGCTGCCATAGTCCGGGGTAGTATGGCGGCCGGGAACTGGGGTTGCCGTTTTAGTTGCCGTCATTGGGGGGTTTTTGCCCAGTCACCAGCTGGGCAGGCGGGTTGGTGACCGAATTAGTATCAAAATAAAAAGAAAACGGCTATAGCATTAAAGTGATAGACAGCCAACTGTAAATAATCTTACAGCCGATTTCAATACTGCAGATCAAGTTTTGGATAAAATGCAATCTAAGATTTTTTACAACTTACCATGACCCATGAGCAGGGATTTAATTTAAATCTGCGATGTAAAACTTTCGAAACCTTAATCTATATCTATACAAATAAAAATGTAACGGATCGCTGTCTGTACGTGGAAGATATATGAGAAAAAATATTATTGGAATTATTTTTGGAATTTTTGTATGTTTATCGGTTTGTCTGTGCGGTTGTTTGTGCACGCTAATCTCAGAAATGGCTGAACCGATTTCGACGCAGTTGCAGGAATATATTGTGACAGGTCCCACTTAACATATAGGCTACTTTTTATCCCGGATAATTTCGACATTTAATTTTTTCTGCAGTCCACGCGGAAGGAGTCGCGGGCGTCCACTAGTATGTATATATGTGAATCTAACAATCGATTTTTTAGCGACGCAAAGAAGAGGAGAGTAGGTATGTACCTAAAGTTCAATACACTGTGTAGATATCGAAGGCATATAATTTCATAACACCGTATTACAAAACGACATTATGAATAATATGAAAGAAAAAATCCTTAAAATGCACGAGAATATTCAAATTAAAGATAAAATCCTTATAGAACTTCACTGGTCGGTACCGTGACACGCTCGCTTCGCTCGCTCGGCTCGTGCATTGTTATCTTAACATTTGTAACCTAACCTTATTAATTAAGCAGACAAAGGAAATATAATAAAATGCCATCATTTTGATTAAATTGAGTTTAATATCAATAAAATAAGAAAATTATTTACACAAATTTATCAAAATACAAAAATAAAACACTGTCACATACATACAGGTATAACTCGAGGAGGTACTATAAAATTCATATAAGTCTTACACTAGTCTTGCAGCGCATTATATTATAATTTTTGAAGGGAACTAATTATTTGAGCTGTTATTTAAATATTTGAGAAGTTATTATGATCAGTTGTAAAAATATATGGGCAGTTCTTTATTTTATATATTTCTTCTATGCTGCTCTGGGAGTGAAGAAAAAACGAGCTGCTTCTCTTCCCGGGCATACTGTACAAGTCAGTAGAGGGATGAGTTGGTATTTTGTAGGCGATGGGCTGACCACCTGTCACTACTAATCGAACTTGTACATCTCAACTATACCCTCAAAATTGGTCAGAAGTGGAACCATGTGGTTTTATCGGCCCTTGGTGCTCTGCCTACCCCGAAAGGGATAAAGGCGTGATTATTATATTCTTTATTTTATCTCAGGTTATTTAATTAATATAGCAGTAAAATGTAGACAGTAATTAAAATACAATAATAATTGGCCAGTTATTATCGAGCAGATAAATAAATAAATGGTCAGTAAAATGATTGAATGGGCAGTAAAATGATTGAATGAGCTGTTAGATAAATAGTTCGGCAGTTCTCGGGGAGCGGAGACATCCGAGCCGTTAGATGAGGCGGAGCTTAGAGCGCGGGACGCGTAAGCGACTAATAAAATTACCTACTTGGCCGCGAGTCGACGCGCCGACGACGTCTTGAATAAATTCATTACCTAGGTATGTATGTATTTGGTTTTTATTAGGCGTGTGAGTATATTGATGTTAAAATGTCGTTGTTTGTTACTGTTGTCAATTCCACGTCGCATCCTTAAATCCCAGGTTTGCCTTTATTTTAATTTTATTTTGCTGTTGCCTACTTTCTTCACGCCTCTGGATTTATTCGACTAATTACTTCATCTAGTCTATGAAATCAAATTAATCTGGATCTTGTCGTGCTCATCGTTACAAAGCCGGTCAAAGCCCACATTATCATTACTTAATTTTACTGAAGAATACGTATTACTACCTTATTGTAAAACTGCTACAAATAATTTTCTTACCGACTAGTTTTTAACAAGTCAGTGTTAACTGCCCATTTAGCTATTCTACTGCCCAAGTATTTATTTTACGACCCGTTAAATATCTTTACAACTCATTTTTGTTTACTTTACTGCTACTCATTTTTGTTTAACTGCCAAACTTGTTATTAAAACTACTATTTATAACTGCCCAGTTAAATCAGTGCCATTTTTGAACTACTTAATCGGGTTTCACTGATGCCTGTCGGCAGTTGGCATTACAACCATTCTTAAGAACAAGAACGATGCCTGGCAAACATATTGCTAACCCACATTTTTATGGACAACGTACCTACTCACTAGTGGCCTATTGATGTGTGCAATATATCTTACACACCATGTCGGCGATAAGGATGTGTCTTTGCCTTCGGCGGCGTATGAAGGCAAGGATTGCTGTACGAGCATTGCGATGCCGCTACATAATGTATAGGACCCTATACTACACAGTAGAGATATCATCAGACCAGTGCGAAATGGCAAATCATTTAATATTGACAAATTAATTATCGTCCTCAGCTCATCAGGTACATTTTACTTGTTAACTCTCTTTGACGTAGTTAAATAACATGAAGTAATCGTGTTTCGCCCTTGCCTTCTGGGAGCTTAGACAAAAGTATAGCAAAGAGGGTCGATTACCTATTACATTTACTGCAATAGGAGGCTTTCATTTTGGCGCGTTCGATAAATGAAGTGTAACCGCTATTGGAGGAAGTCATTAAAGAATGTTAATGCAAAATGATGTTACATGGGCTAAGCACGCTGTCATTTCGTGCCTTTACACTTCAGTAACTTACTAAGTGGTTGCACTCCAAGCAAAAAATGCAATTTTACATATAGGAAGCCAATATACAAAGCAATAGGCTGTTGAGCAAGTAAATAATTAAAAACAAAACGTAGCACCAAATGTTGCCACTTGCGGGAAATTATTTACCCCGTTTTTTTGTATTAAGTAGGGTCCGTATTTGCCAAAATTTATTTTTTATATTCAATAGATATAGGATTTTGCTAATTTTATTTGTTCATCTAAATATTTGATTCCTGTATGAAAATGCAAGTGTTTTATAGGTTTTATTATTATTTGAGCTATAGTGCTGCCAAAAGATATGACAGCTTTTTTATCAACATAATTGTGGTCTGGTATCTTGAAACACCAAACTTAAAGGCTCATCCACACTATAGAGGGGCCATGTGGGACTAGTAGGTGTCATAAATATAACTCATTTATCACGACACACAGGTCATGTAGCTACGAGGGCTGTTTGATAAGTCCTTTTAAAAACTATTTGTAAAACCTTTTTTCTGGTAAATGGCGTTAACACTGGCAGGCACAATCTTTCAAATGAAGACTGTCAAAAATTCAGCACAAAAAAACAAGTTTTTGTCAGTATAACCATTGTTTAACTGTGATCACTCGTAAATATTCAACAACTATGGAAAAAACTGAATTTCGTGCCGTTATAAAACATTTTTTTATGAAGGGTTGCAGTGCTGCCACAATAAAAACTGAACTTGATTCTGTTCATGGCACTAACGCACCAACGTTGCAGACTGTTTATAACTGGATAAATGATTTTAAACGTGGTCGGTCAAGCACATCTGATGCCTCACGCTCTGGTCGCCCAATCGAAGTCACTACTGAGGATGTTGTTGAAGAAGTCCATAATATTGTACTCGACGACCGCCGAGTGAAGGTGCGTGAAATAGCTGAGAACACAGGCATCTCCACTGAGCGAGTACATAAAATCCTGCATGAAGATTTGGGTATGACAAAGCTGTCTGCACGATGGGTGCCACGTTTGTTGACAATCGAACAAAAACACGAAAGAAAGCGAATTTCAAAACTGTGTTTGGATATGATGAAGCGTAATCCTCGGAATTTTTTGAGTCGATTTGTCACTGTGGACGACACTTGGGTCCATCATTATACACCTGAATCAAAACAGCAATCAAAACAATGGATGGCGACTGGTGAACGTGCCCCAAAGAAGGCCAAGACTGTTTTGTCGGCTGGAAAGGTCATGGCGACAGTCTTCTGGGATGGCGAAGGAATCATTATGATTGATTACTTGGAAAAGGGAAAGACTATCACTGGCCGTTATTACGCAGAGTTAGGACCGTTTTAATGCCGAATTGTTGGAAAAACGACCAAAATTGTCCCCCAAGAAAGTCCTCTTTCATCAAGACAATGCCCCAGTGCACACGTCAACTATTGCAATGGCCAAAATCCACGAGTTGGGCTTCGAACTGGTTCCGCATGCTCCGTATTCGCCGGATCTAGCTCCGTGCGATTATTACCTATTCCCAAATCTGAAAAGATGGCTTGGAGGGCAAAAATTTTTGACAAATGAGGACTGCATCGCTGGTGTAAACGCCTATTTTGAAGACCTCGACAAAACGTATTTTTTGGAGGGGATAAAAAAATTGGAAACTCGCTGGAACAAGTGTTTGGCCCTCAAAGGAGACTATGTTGAGAAATAAATGTAAATTGTTTAAAAAAAATTAAAAAAATTACTTTTTAAAACGACTTATCAAACAGCCCTCGTATCAGACACATGACACTGATGTGTTTACATTCGAAAGATTTGCGTGTCGAAAAATACGGGGGTGTAACTGAAGGGGCGAAACGCTATGAAAATAGCTTACTATAGAGAAGCTATTCCCAAAATTTAGGACACGAAACACATGTTTATTTTTCAAGTCTATCTGGAAAAAATTTTGTGAGTAGGTTACTTATAATGGGCTATTTACATAGCTTCTCGCTTCTATTATGATCTGTACATATATATTTTTGTATATTAGTTACAATCGTTGAGTAAACAAATATTTAATATCTGTAGTATACAGCATTCGGAAATAAATAAAAACTACCTAGTTTTGGGTCCAAATTGATAAGTGGATTTACAAATAAATATATTAATAAAGCACAATTTTACAGCGTCTTTCAGGGTAATCGAAAGCGAGCTCGAGCGCTTTCAATGACTAGAGCTGCCTGTCATAAGCTTCGTCAATTTTAATATGGGATTTATTGTGTAAAAGGAATATGCTTGTCAAAGTTAAGGCGGGGCCAGATATGCCGGAGATCTGACAGTCAAATGTTGTAACTTACAAGTCTGGATCCAGCTTTAACGTGTGGGCGGTATACTGTACATTAATAGGATTCCTACCCTACCAATAAATCGGCTACATGAAAATAATTATTATTTTCAGGTGGCGGACCTATTGTTTGTAGCCTCTTGCTAGTGTAGTGGCTTCTTCTCGACTTATTTTGAAAAACTTACAAGCTTTAGCTAAGGTCTTTTTGTCAAAACTGTAGAAAACTTTTGTCAAACTTTCCAAGTTCATTTTAATGACAGCACGACCTAAAGAAGGGTAATTGAGCGACTTCCTAAGATGACCGACGAACTATTACAGAACTAAATAAATGAAAAAATATGAAAGTGTCAAAAATGACATAGAAACTAGCCCCAATATCGCTGACCATCATAACTACTATCACTAGTAATCTTTGTCGTGTCAAATCTGTCAAAAAACATTGTGGTCACCCCTAAACCAATTTTAACATCAAAATTAAGTACCTACCCTACTCACCGAGATCTACACAAACGTTCTAACACAGTAGGCATGTATTTGAGAGCGAACGGAATGTGTGAGCGAGATGCAAGACGGAAAATACTAAAAATAACTGGCGTGACAAATACTCGATACTGTAGGCCGTATTTATTTATGCTGAATTTACATGACGCCAGAAGTCACTGAAATAAGTAAGAGCGTAACATTATAGTACCTACTAGGCGATAAATATTGCACCGCGCCTTTTACAAAGAGATAAACAGCTAACTTGGCATGGTAGAGCGTTCTTTTTCTTACACTATCGTCGACAGACTAAGTACCAATGTAGTGTTTTTCGAAAATATTTTCAAGAGTCAAACTCAATTTCTCGTGATCTGAGACCATGTAAATCGGACAGCATGCCAGTGTCAGAATAATACGTCAAAATGACAAAGATAAATAATATACAAGTGTCTGAACGCTTTTGACAACTTGGTGTCAAAAGAACTGTCTTTGGGTCAATTTACACTGCTGCAGAATGGAATGAAAGTGACAATTTCGGCTCATTTGCGAGAATGGAATGAGAATTTTCCAACATGAAATAATGGTTTAAAAAGTAAGCAAGTGCGTACTTTATTTCAGTTCCTCCTTGAAAAATATAGCTCCATCTATACTTTAAAATTTATCTTCTTAGTGCTCAAGAATTCACGAGCATCCCCGGAATTCGTGCGTCCCATTTTTGACTCGCATTTAGTTTGTATGTTATACAACAACTGTCAAACTAGAATCCCTTCCATTCCGCAGTGATGTAAATGACCTTTTTGACGTGACGCTAGACAAATAAATAAAAAAAAACATACTACTAATTAGTCCACACATACTGATATGTCTATTGAGGAAAACAACGTGACACCAAAACAGATACTTCGGGTGAAAAATATACATAACAATTGTAATATACATTTACAACATACTATCTATACAAAATTGTCCTTAATGTCCTTTTACATTGTTGTTTATTTACAAGTTTAATCTTAGATACAAATATATTAAAATATGTCAAGTATTTTTCAGTCCTATACAGTCCGCGCGAACTAAGCTCAGCTTTGTATTTGTGTGTACATACATCACGTAGGAGTGCGTCGTCGGTCTAGATCGCGACGCGTGCTCTGCTTGTACACTCACACAAATGCAAAGCTGAACTTATGCCGCGCGCACTGTATTATATCATTCTATTAGATTTAAAAGATTGTTCTATAGGTGAAAAATATCATGACATACCCTAATGAATCATATAAATAGTAATTAAAATATATTTTTCTCTATTTACAATCAAATAATCTCAAATCTCCATATCTATATTTCACGCATATGTTATCTTTGAGTGATTCCAATGTAATAATTAAATCGAAAATTGTAACATACCCATCTCGTTTCAGCATTAGGTATAAAAGCGAGATAGATATATTTTCGATTTAATTCTTCATCAAGTCTACTTATTAAATATATTGCAAATCGTGTGCAGCACAACTGTGTTATTAACATACACTTTAAGTAACTTATATTTATACAATGGACGTCTTCAAAATAAATATTAACATAATATTCGTGATGAAATTGTAGCAAATAACAACGGTGCTGAGTCTGTTTTATATACCTCTGTAATATAGTTAAATACATACAGAATAACAAAACTACAAAAATCGTAGTGACATAACTCCCAAGTTTATGTACTGTTTTGTAATTATTGTTCTGTGGCGTCTAAGTACTTTCAACTAATGAAGAAAAATAGGCATTATATATTTTTTATTTCCTTTAGACAAAGACAATTGATATTAATTTTAACTATTCACTAATATGTCAATAACTATTTTCAAATATGATGGACTTGTTTTAAACACTCTTGAGCACCTAATAAAGATATTGTATAATAAGATGGAAATTATAACTGCAAATTGTAATTAGTGTCAACTGACTGCATAATGAAGCGTAGTTAATTTACAAATTAATAAGTCTTTAATATACTATCTATGTGTAAAGTAACTTAGTAAAAAAATGGAAATACTAAATAAAATACTTCATTAGGTCACTTCTAATTTCTGCTCTCAAATTACCAAATCATGTATCGCAAGCCCTAATCTACAGAACTACAAAATATTTGGCACAATGTTTTAGTTTTTTTTTTACTTCAATACTTGTAGCTGGAAAATTTCCACTCGGCTAATTTGTTCAGGGTAGATTTTTCCAATGCTTAGATCTATTTACAAATCTGCACTTAGTTCAATATTGTGAACGTCGTTCTGAGCCACTTAGGAGCTGTATACAAGTATAACTTTTTAACTAAAAGTAAAATTGTGTTGGGTTCTTCCAAAGGTTATTGAAATTTTAAATATTACATTTGACAACTGTCAATCAAATGGGCTCCTTGTCAATTATAGTCAAATTTTTACAACAGTAACCCGCCTTAATCGAAATTTAACTAAACTTTGCGCGTCAAAAAGGATACATAGATATAAAACTCAAATTTAATTGAAATATGCTCTCTATACAGTAAAGCTGTCGAAGTTGTTCATTCAGAGATGTCTAGCCACAATGTTTTACTGAAAATATTTCATATTATCCAACATGGTTTAAAATATTGCTGTAAATGTAACAAAAATTCACAAACGTCAAAATTGAGATTTTCAAACTTACGAGAGAGCTTCCATCAGTATAATCATGTTAAACTTACAGCAATCCGCATGAAGAAGTATCGAAGTAAAAATACACGATTTATACCAATTAGCGGAATTTAACTACAAAATAGAGGCAGACAATCAGTCAATTCCTAACTCCTCCAACGTCAAAATAAATAAAAAACAGTAACCAAATGGCTGAGACATTTGTGTTGATATACCACACATACAATATATATTTATTTATATATAGCATTTATGTCCTCGAAATCACAACACTGGGGACTATTTACACTCTCATTCAACAAATCCTATATTATTTTATCAACGATACAATTTACTCACAAATATACATACATATAAAACTCTACAACTTACGAACGAACGACCCGAGTCTTACGGATTAAAACTAATAGTAACAACTCAATCGCTCCGGTACTTAACGACTTTATGGCGGTCTAAATGCTGGCTCGACGCCACAATACATTAACAATACAAAAGGAACCGTCCCGGCGACTTGTGCGTGAATAACATTAAAACAAGCATCTTTGGAATCACCACGCACGCTCATCGAGCGTTCGAAACATCGGAAGCAAAACCGGCACAGTACTAAAAGAGTCGGTAACATGAACACAATAGGACGTCCGCTCTCAGACGGAGATCTCGTAGTTGCAGTCGTAGATGGAGGCGCGGTCGGGCGGGTCGGGGGGCGCGGCGCGCGCTTCCAACTGGTCTTGGACTTCTAGAGCGCGGACAAATGATAAAGGGCGCGCGGGGGCGGCGGGCGGGCGTCTCCTGGGCAGGGGGGAGGGCTGCGCGCGCTCCGCCCACGCGTACCCGCCCCGCTGTGGCGACGCCGCCAGCTCCCGGATGTCGTCGGCGGTGGCGCGCGCGGGCGGCGCTGGCGGCGCGGCTCGAAGTAACTCTCCCTCCGACAGAAACCGCCGCTGCGGCTCCGCTCGCACGCCGATGAAGTCGGGGCGGCGCGGCGCGGTGGGCGTGGCCGGGTTGGACCTGCGACGCCGCACTCGTCAGGGGTTTAGTCGCGCGAGCTCGTCCGAGTCGCATTCGTTATCGTACGGCCTACGGACAGAAGGATAAGGGAGCTGCGGGGCGAAGCGTTTGCACGTGCGGTGGTGCAGCGCCTCCGCTGTCGGACTTCTTTCCGTTCAGAACTTTTAAAACAAAACGTCTCAATATCTCCAAATATTAAAGTGAAACTATCGCGTCAAAATAAGCAAGATTATCTTATCTAGTACATTGTGTGCGTAAAGGTATGGGAGATTCAGCCCAGTCGCGTCTAAGACCATTACCACAGCTACCGAACCCGGTTCTGAACTAGAGAAAGTGAGGCCCGGCGGCGGCGCGCCGTCTACTTGCGGGTACCATGCTCACGCCACATGCCTCTATACATTACACTATTATACACACTACCAGGGGTGTAGCCAGAATTGTGTACAGGGGGGACAGACAAAGAAGAGCCTTTAGTCAAAAGCGATGAAATATTTCATAATTAGATTTAGTTTACCAGCGAATGAACGCTCTCGTGTGCCCCCCCACACCCTGTAAGAACCTCGCTACGCCCATGCATACTACACTACTATTATAGCAAAAATATGCATTTATCCTGATTAAAATTTACTATACACAATCCAGTTCAAAGGAAAATAAATTTTATATATATACAGAAATAAAATAGGAAAAAAAAAGAATACTCAGGATAAAATACAAAACACCCTGCAAGCGCTACCACGACGTACTTATAAAATGGCTGGAAATTATAATAGAGACTGAAGAAAATGTCCAAAACAGTTCTGAAAATACAAATGGTGCAATATTTACATTGGAACGTTATATCGAAACGATCAGCTTTTTCTAGCTTGTCCCACTCACTATAGCGGGACTTGCTGCATGAGAGAAAGAGATAGTAAAGATTGGAGACAACAATAAGTTGCGCCGTCCGAAATACAAGATGGCGTCGAACGTTGTGACAGCTGATTGAACGTCCGTAGAGTTTAATTAAAGTGGGTAAGGTAGATTATTGCTGTTAAACATAACAGTCTGGCCTTCTATAATAAGCGAATCTCTATACAACTCATCATCAATCTCATAGTCTATCTCGTTCATATGATACAAAAATTAGCGAGACAGGGAATATAGCAGATTATTTTTTTTGGTAAAATTACTTATGTAGCTTCTCATGGTACCGAATAACATTCCAACAAGTGTTTAGGTCAATACAAATTAGCAATAAAAATCCATAGACAATTTAAAATGAAAGAAAATGGACACAATATCCGCGAAGGCGGAGATTATGAGAACTGACAAAACATTTAAGTTACCATAGATAGTTGGTCTATCATAATTCCACCATAGACAAGCGATGGTAGGTACCAGCCATAGTATAGTGCGTCGATTTACGCCTTCGGTCCTCTTTCAAACAACAGCTTGCAAAATAAAAATAAAAAACCGTGTTTATTACAATGGTCAATGAATTTTTGTCTCACTTTTTAAATACAAATTCAGAGAGACTACATTTGAACTGAATAAGAACAACATTTGACTTCAAAAAAGGTTTTTTTAAATGGACAATGTTTTATTTTTAGTTCAAAAGATTGTTAATTGAATTTCTTTAAATCTCTAAGTAACAATACAAATATAAGGCGACTAGCTTAATAATAAAAAATTACTAATAAAATAATATGACTTAATTTATTTCAAGTTCAAATGCTGTCCAAAACATAAGCCCAATGTATTTTGAAAATTGAGACTTCATTCTTTTTTTTTCTAAAAAAAAAACATGCTGTAGACTAAATAAATAAAAATCTAAATTTAATATTATTTAGGATCACTTGAATTTAGAAAAGCAATGCTTTTTTGAGACTAAACATACAAAAAGCTATAAAACAAGACGTGTCCATGTTTGCTGAAAAATAAAATCAACACAAAAAAAACCTTTCTGTTTTCAATACGTAGGATATAGCAAATCAGCGTAATTTATAATATACAAAATGTTGATGAAATTTCTATCCAACAATCTATGTAAAATTGAATATGTTGGTACTAGATTAAATAAATTACACCTCAGTTACCCAGTTTTGTTTTGGGCATTATAAATAACTAAATATGTAGCTCATAACGGCTCACATCTTCCGCGATAATTTTCCTCCTGGATCCTCCCAGGTCCTAAAAAGAACTTGCTAATTGACTACGGACAAAAATAATGAGTACTCACTCCCGTTTTCCCATTACTAGCAGTGGTAATATAATATGTCAATATATGAAATTTGTACCACTATTTTTTGACAGTTTTTGTAAAGAAACCATCATCATAATTTCAGCCAAAGAAGTCCACTGCGACCGTAAAGGAATTAAGGGCTACAAACTTTAATACATGACTAGTCATATAATATTGCAATATTCGTCATCATATGGCTTATATTATTACTATACAAAACTGACTATTTACAAGTAGTATAACATACAAGCGTGAATATAATACTGTCAGAAATTCCACCAACACTAAGTGTAATCAAACTAAACACACACACAAACAGACATGTTTTTACGAGTTACCGTCGACGCGTCGTCGGCTCTATGCGCTATGTCCATCTGCCGCATGGTAATTCGGCAAACGCCATATAATTATATAGTTAATCACATGTTATGGTCGCCACAAAACTATCTATTCAGCTTATTTGTCGATTTCACATTGAATATATTATGTCATCATGACCATTCATCAATTCAGCTTTTCTGACAATTTGACATTGAATATATGGACCATGTCATTATGACGGCGATATATTTAATTTGACTTTGAGATGTTAAATGTTAAATAACATATTTGCAAACAGAATACTTTTAAAAGGTCAATATATTTATCAAGTACTTATTCATTATTTTGAAGCTGAATAGATTTTCTTGTGGCGTAGCGGTTTAGTGGAGAATTAGACATTTCTATTCGGCAAGCATGGGGGCTTATAATTTTCTTATTCTAATTAAATATCTATATTCAGTACTAATATCTCAAAGCATATAAATATAGTCAAATTGACTCGCATATTTTTTTAAAGCATATTTTGTTGAGGAAACCCCTAAGTTTTACCAACAGTTTTTGTAACGTCTTTAACCATATCATAGTAAATGACGATATATTAGTTTAAGGCATTATCATTACAACGGGGGAGGAAAGTTATTTCACAAAAGTTTCAAAGGATTATATTTTAAAAAGAAAATAAGGATGTAGATGTTTAGTCTATGAACGGTGGCGTTATGAGTTAGTCAGGTAAATTTATATATGTATACACATACAGAATGAATTCCAGCAGCGCATTATGGGATCACAGGTAACATATACCTGCCCTGCTGCACGTCACTCGTGCAACGGCAACCATATTTTCCATGAATAAACGTTATTAGGCCCCCTCTTTATCTCCTCCATGGTAAAATATCACAATTAATACAATATGATGTGACTGAGATTGAATTATGTTCAATGAGTACTATGGTTGCGACTAAACATCTCAATTCATTTATTAATATCAATAATTGCTTGCATTTCATTAAATAATTATTTTTTTATAATAGAAAATATAAATACAATGTAATATGCTGAACCTACATTAGACAGTAGGCACTAAATCAAGAGAAGCTGAATAAAATGTAAGCAATAGAACCTTTCTCGCGTCAGAAATTATTATTACGCCACGGAGAAAATTTACTACAATAATTTTCATCTAATTAACTGTCCAAATGTAGCTTTTCTTCCACGACACTATCAATCAATGTTTTATACCTGTCATTTTTTCAAATAAAAATAACTTATCTCTATAGTTTGAGCTATTGATCAAAACTCCAATCTAATGCCATAATTAATTTTAAATGAAAGCTTACTTTGATAATCAAAAATATCAACATTAGGCGAGTTTGTCAATAATATGACAGATTTATACGAATCACGTCATATAGTAATTGACATTATTAAAATATTTACACAAAAATGTTAAATCAAGGGTTATGTGAAACAAGGCAATATTCAAAAGGTTAATTGGGCAATTAGATATCGTTAATATTTTAAGCTATGCTGATTAGATACAAGTCTTCATCCCAGACACATAAAATTACTGTTCCCAAAGAAAAATAAAACGAAAATCTTGTCATTACAGTGAATGCAAACAATTTTACATGCAAATCAAAAATGTCTAACACTGACAACAAAACCCATAGAAGCGATGCATTAGAGTGGGATGGGACTTCGAGACATTTAGTTAGGCCTACTGTACACCACAAGTGGCATATTCTATATTATACAGTAATCAGCAATAACATGTATACACAAATGTACTTGTCCTTGTTTAAGGTACAAAGTCCAACAACAATATATACATCTTATAACTCCTGACTATACGCTTGCTTGCAACATACACACAAAAACGCACGTTTTGTGTGTGTAATGACGTATACGCTACGCGTGATGACAATAGGCCTTGGTTATGACAGGAATAGGCCGTGATACGATGGGAAACCATATAAATACCTATTGCTAAGGGAACCTCGGTTTTTATCGCCAATTAAATGTATCCATTACTTTGAAATTTATCAGCGACACTGACGAGTTCGTGAACGAATGGCGTTCACATAAATTATGTTGTATGAAAATTAAATTATTTGGGCATGACTGTAATACACATTAGATTTAGAAATAAGTCTAGTGTATAATAAAAAATAATTTAAAAATATTTTATCTGGTTCAACTAATTAAACTAAATAAATATTTAGCTATATATTGAAATATTACAGTCCAGGCTCATTACTTATTTTAAATTCAAACATGTATTGAGATTATTTATAAAGTTATGTGTGTAAATATAAATTATGTCAATACATTTTGATTAATGTCATATTTTTTAAGTGTCACGAATTATACCGTAATCAAACAAAAGAAAATTGTCATTTAAAAAAATGACTTTAAAAAGGTTATGATAACAGAAAAATTACAAATAATTTTGTAAATTGTCTGTTATAATCATACCTACATAATTTCATATTGTTAGAAATTATTAAAACTTTTATCCAAATATTTTGTTTGATCATTTGGCACCTTCACTTTTTACCATAGAATTATGAAATGATGCCCAGTTGCCATTTTAAAAGCTAAAAAACATATAACCAGTTTATTTATGACAAGATTGCAACCCATACTATAATAGTATCTTCCGGAGCTTAAGTTAACAAAATCAAAATGGCGTAGAACATCTTAATAGCAAGATATCGTAAAAGGACTCTCTTTAGTATATCCGCGAATATTAAACTATTTATCTCAGAAACGGGGCACCAACTGTGACAAAACTAGACGTGGTATAGTTGAGAACCGTCACTTGACAATGAGAATACTCGGTACTTAGATAATCGATTCGAATTGAAGTTCGTCATCGCAACATTTCGTCCAATAGGAAGCGCGTAAAATCACGTCTACCCACGAGACCTTCTGAATAGGCTATTTGGGCGGAGTTTTAAGTTGATCTTAGTTGAGTTAGAGCCGATTTTCCAATGGCCTATCTGCTTAAGGATTAAGTTCATGCTGTCTCTATCTTGTTCCAGTTTTAATCGAATTCAAACTTGAGATAGCCTGTCCGACCCATTGAAAAAATCGGTACCTACTTAATCAACTAAAAACTCCTAAATAAGTTCTTCAATAGAGAAAATGTCACTACTAGGAACTTCAAAGCGAAGCGAACGTCACTTCGGTTACGGCACCTAAATACCGTGCCGTAACGTTGCAAACGTGGTTACAAAACCCGACCCTGCAGTTCTGGCTAGAGTGCGTTTCACCGTATAGTTCCGATTGATGATGGCGCTAGTTACTATGTGTGATATTTTCTGTTTAACTGCATACACGTTAGTTCCGAAATCAGGCATAGGAACTATTCTATGAAACGGACAATACCCGCCCCCATATTACCTAATTAGCAATAGAAAAGCCGAAGCAGCGCGATCGCGAAGATTGAGTGTGCGCGTGCGCGCAACGAGCGCTCGGCGTCCTCCCGCGCCCCGCACCTCTCTCAATTATCGCGATCGCGCGGCTTCGGCTTTGCTATTGCAAATAAGGTAAGCAGAGGGCCGTTTTTGGGGACACAGACGTGTGTACGACGTACCTTCTGACGGGACTCGTGACGGCTAACGGCGTGGGTACGCCTAGCGCCTTGATCCGTTGCTGCATGGTGGGTGACGGACGGGCGCCGCCGTTGACGTTAACGTTGACGCCCGGATCGTATCGCAACGGCTCCATCACCATCCTATACCCTGTGGTGGTGGTGCCACCATGACTGGAACAATGGGTAATTATTATTGTTATAAGCCACCTATACTTGCCACCTATGTATTATAAGTTACGACATTTATGAAAAAAGGAATTGTTGCCTAGCGCGTCAATACGGTCGTTTCTGACTGTCACACAACGTAAACATAAATTTAGCCAGGTCTATCCCTTTCCGTCCTTTACAAAAATAGCTGAGACAGAAAGGGACAGGTAGGTCTTAAGTTTAGGTGTAGGCGTGACGGTTAGAATTGACCATAATGATTATTGACCATTGAGCAGAAGTTTAGAATACCATGAATTCTTTTTGGTAGAGCGACACTCGCTTACAGAATGGAAGCTAACCTTTATTTAACAAACACAAACATGGCACAATAAACATAAAAATCTGAATCAAAAACACATGCACAATGACACTTCAAAGTTGCGAACCAGATTGGATTCTTTTCAAATTTTGTATGTGGACAACATTACTTTTAACATTTTTGCCTTTCCATCGATATAATAGGGTCGATTCCGGCAGTCTCACTTAAACCTATACCTAATCTTAGCCAGGTCTCTCATCTCTCTCCGTTCTTAACATAAATGGCTGAGAGAGAAAAGGACAGGTAGGACTAAATTTACGTTTAAGTTTAAGTGTGACTGCCGGAATCATGGAGAAGACATAAAAGAGGAGTAGCGGCTAAGTATATTTTCATACAAGAATAGTGTGCCGCGGAGCGGGGGTGAAGTATGGGGCGAGGGGAGCATTGAACACTATAGCCCTGCCCATTTACATGGAAACCACCTTGTAGTGACTAGTCAAACTACTTGCTCATTACCAATATGGTTCGAGATTGTTTTACTAGTGCAATTACTCGTCGCTAGATGACAATATTATACTGCGTTTTAGTAAAAAAGTACCCTGATAAAAGCGCTGTCTTTGTAATTTTAATACGGTTACATTTCGGAGCACAAGCGTGTGGTAACAGCTACTGTGTTACACTGGCGCTGAAGCTCCGCCCCTATCATAAGTATCATGACGTCCAGGCCTCACGATTGCCACACGACTCTGTCCTACCTCCTCGTTTTTTATACATTCTTCATGGCCGGAATCGACCATAATGTATGATATGATTTTCAAAAGATATTAAATTAATTATACATGCGTTAGCTATGTCAGTGATAAAAACGAAAAATGTAGAGATTGATAACACAGCCCGAGTGTGAGTTTCCGAGCAATTTTACATGAACTGATTGAGAAGGTAGTCTTTTAGTATTTCTTCTGTTCCAAAATATATTCCATCTCAAAAAGATTTAATTTGAGATTGGCAAAAATAAGTCAAAGGATTTATATTCCCAATCCCAAGATAAAATGTTCTACATACATACAAACGATATTTAGATATCAATAAACCAACGATCAGGAGTTTTACTTTTTTTTTCTTTCTTGGCAGTACCCAATGATAATCACTCATTGAAACTTAATGAGTGGCAAGATTACTAGCCAAAAGCCTCCATAAGTTTCAATGACTGATTATATCACTATGAAAAAAATAAAAAAGATGGCCGATACAATGCCGGCTGTATTAACCATATTTTACCTTGTATTAAAATGCATTAAGATTATAAATAGGTAATAATAAATAAATAGATAATTTAAAACCCGAAACTCGTGACCGTTCGTTTATATTGAAAATGTATAAATTCCACGTTACGACATTTATAAGAAAAGTAACTGAGCCTCACCCACAAAAGCGCACGGATGAAGTGAAACTTTAAAACAAAATCACTATGTTAAAATTGATAGTAATTTGTAAAAAAAAAATAAGTTAGGTAAAATATAATGAAGTTAAATGAAATGTCTATGCTAAAGTTCTGCCGCGGAACACGAATAATTTCGCACAGCACTCGTACTCCTTCATAGTTCATCCTGCTATGGCTTGCGGCAAAGACGGCAATATTGTACTCGTATTGTGCAGTGTGCGAATAACAGAGATGATAATTGAGGTCATTGTACTATTCATTCGTGACCAGCAACCATACTTTATTGTGTTAAAAATCTGCAAAATGCGCCATGCGCGGTATATACGTCGTTATATACGTTTATAGTATAGAATGGGAAAACCAAGGAAACGCGAATACGTAGTGGGCGGCAGTGAATGTGTTAAAAAATCGACATCCGCGACATCGATCGTACATACTATTCACACACACACTTCATAAAACATTGACCTAGTCCCACATTAAGATCCCTGAGATCTTGTGTCGCGGGTGCTAAGCAACGCTATATAAATACATAGATAAGTATAGAAACATCCAAACAGCACCTACCGGGATTCGAACCCAGTTCCTTTAGCGTCGCAGGCTGGGCTACTACTATAGAGGAATAAGATGTCATAGAGTGCTAATGCCCTACTAACTGCTTCGATGCACCTTGAGACTTTCCGGTACCTCACAATTCCATTCCTTGATCGTTAGATTGCATTATTGTACATTATAGTATATAAGCAATGTAGTACATTACTGTAATGCAATCTAAATGTCAAGAACGAGAATTGTGAAAGTCTTAAGGTGCATCGAGGCAGTTAGTATGACATTATTTATTTATTATTATAAAGAGGTATAGTACAAATTTGCATTAGTCTATGCCCTGCAAAACTGTCTGCAGGAGGATTAGCACTCTTATGACATCTTATTCCTCTATGCCACTACCAATTTGACTTGGCTGTCAAAATCATTATACAAATCGCTCCCACCTAGTATTCCTAGACAGCGGACTCAGCCGCGGATAATGGTGGTGCCTCGGCGGCAGATGATGGTGGTCCGGCGGCGGGAACAGGTTGGCGCCCGAGCCGCGGCGCTGCAGTGGCGGCGGCGTGGGCTCACAGTCCGCCGACTGCGACGCGCCGGGGCCTTCCAACTCGCCCTCGTGGTCCTCCCGGCCGGGGGATAGCTGGAAGGGTGGTATAGCTCGCTGTTTGACTTTTAGTTTGATAATAAAGTTAATTAAGTTAATAAAGAAGCCTATGTAGAGATGGGCGGTATCGTTAGTGTTTTGGTTGATAGAACTATGTTTTCTCGACTGAACGCTTATCGAGTATTGTTCCCAAGAATATTTAGCAGTTGACCGACACCCTTCAAGAACTAGCCAAGTAGGCATGTAAACGCAGCATTCGGGGCGTGGTCAAGACAGTTTAATTTATATGTACAGTACATTACATAGTTTCATTAGTACAAAATACCAAATCACTTGAAAACTGATATTAGATCTAACTAGGAAACATGAAAAGAAGATACAATACACTCCAGCCAGTTGTTTCATCAGTAGTTAAACCTGCTACTAATAAAAATACACCATTCAATCTATAGTATTTAAAATAAACCGTTTAAAATAAACATAAGCTATAGTGCGCCATTGTAGCTTCATCCTATTGTAATCCAGCGTAAAGAAAAATTTCTAGTTTTTCTACCGATTGACAGTGACACGGTCATAAGGTTGCTTGAACATATATTATATGTGCCTATGAATCATATGTTGTAAAGCGCGCTCTATAAAATGAGTATGCTATAGTTTTAACTTATAGTTCTTCTGATCAAACAACTGGCCCTTATTTGTATAAATAAGTTTTTAAAAATTAGTTAGTAAAATTAAATACCCACATGAAAGAGAAATAGTAAAGTTAGTAGAAAGGGAGAGCCAGACATACCCATGTCTTCAATTCACATTTGTAGTAACTAACGAACTGTGCTCGTGCAAATCTCAACGTTATGCCAGTGAATTGAAGGTATGTATTGTTTGCTCTACAAGCATGATAACTAATTGTTAGCTCTAATATGACTGATATGGATGTTTCTATGACTGATATTTTCTATATTGGCTTTATAGACTTTTGAGTGCATATTTTGGAAATTAATAGAATGACAGCTTAGTCCGTATGAACTATGGAGAAGGTATAAAAGAGGAGGTGGGACTATGAACTGAGTCGTGTGGCAATCGTGAGGCCATGACGTCATGATAGGGGCGGAGCTTCAGGGCCAATGTGTGTAACGCAGTAGCTGTAACCACACGCTCATGCAAGTAGTTTGGCTAGTCACTACAAGGTGGTTTCTATGTAAATGGGCAGGGCTACAGTGTTAGGATGCTCCCCTCGTCCCATACTTCACCCCCGCTCAGCGGCACACTATTTTTGTATGAAAATATACTTAGCCGCTGCTCCTCTTTTATTTCTTCTCCATGGAATGAACAAAGCTATACAAGGCGTGAGAAAGAAGGGGTATGTAAAACAAAATGTTATGAAATTAAGATAGATTGTAACCTATCATTAGGCCCAAAGTTTCATTAAAATAATTGTTCTACAATTTTGGCATGAAACAGTAATAAGCATTCAAATACCTAAATATGTAAATCACTTTGATATTTATTATACTAGTGGTATATTTTTGTTGCTCATGAGATGATAATGATTGTTGCTTATTTGTAAGTAAGATCGACAACTACATCATATCAGGCATAAACTAAAATGAAATGAATTACATAATGATATGCAATGGAGGTTTGAATTCTACCCATGCTAAGCAAAAATGTTGCCACTGTTAGATAATAATTTTCAAAATTATTATTCCATTATTTGAACAGACCACAAATAAATACAAGATTCTCTGGCGTTAAGAGATCTGGCATTAGTGGAAGAAAATGCAAAGTGCATAAAATTTTTAAAAAAAGAAGAAACATAAAATCATTTCAATCATTTCATGGATATCCAATAAAATTCACATTGATTATTATAATACCTGGCTTATGATATTTAGCTTGTGTTTAATTAATCTTAGTTTTCTGTGTTTAGAAAACAGAAAAAGTATGAAATCATTTTGGTATTAAGTATTTTAAAAATCCAAAACTAAGATTAATCAAATAACTTAAATTACAAATGTGTGGCTACTGTAGCGATCATACGTAGGTAAAACTTAATTAACGATTAAAAAGAGATATCTGTGACAATCGAAATACGACCTATAGAAGGTAAGTTTTAACCATCCGCAAGGAAAAAAAAACAGACATAAAATATTTATGACATTGTCTTGATTGCCACAAAAATATTTTTTGCCTAGCTGTCGGGAAAGAATCAATTATTATTTATTAATGTTGAGAGGTAGGTATTGTGAAAAAAATATATTTCAAGTGACATATTTAGACCACAGAGGCGCGTTTGGTGACACGGTTGCACCTTTAAATGTGCGGCAAATTGGCGTTCGGGACTATCGTTCTACAGGTTATATTTCGATGTACCCAGCTTAACATAATGCAATCTATCGGTCATCATCAGTGTGCGATCGTCTACAGCAGCCACGCAGCGGCAAGCGGTCTGGCCCTCACCTTGTTGTAGTGCGCGTGCGCGCCGAGCGGCCGCAGCGCGCTGCCGTTGTCCGCCGTGTACGTCTTTACCTGCGGCGCGTCGGTCGCGATCGTCGAAATGGCGGACGCAGAGTGTCCGCCCGGAGGCAACTCGCGGCGTTTCTTGCCGCCTTTGTACGTGTATTTCGATGGGTGGACCAGACTGTGAATTGTATGCACGAAACGATTATAAGTCTTTACAGTAAGGCTTAGGCCGCACTACGACTAAACCGTTTTGTGAGTAAAGGAAACTAATGGAAGCGGCCGCACTGACAGTTTTGCTCAGCCATACTCACAAAATCAGGCGGTTGAAATCCGCGGCGGTTTAGCCGTAGTGCGGCCTAAGCCTAATAGTAGAAACTGTCAAATCTAAAGTTGGGTTTTGACATAAAGTTTTGATTTGACATAGAGAACTGACTTTTGTAGTTCTCCTATGTGTCGCCTTTACGCGAACTTAACCATTATTATAAGTATCACGTTGGTGGACATAAAGCCATGAGAAGCGAACATATGCTTGGCCGTAACAAATATAGAAAGTTGAGTACTTTTTATTTAACTCTAATGACGTGTCTCTAACGATAAGATACGCGCGAAAAACAAAACCCTTTCATCGGTCAGGTAAAAAAGACTTAACTAATTTGAGACATACACTCTTTAAAAAAATAATATCCAGTACGTAGTTAGGTAGTTATTTTTAGGATTCTTAATGCTAAAGCTTTAAAAAAAACTAGATACAAATTAAACTATGTAATACGTTTTCAGATACTAAGAAATAAAATTACTGACTCAATACTGTCTATATTACTCGTAATCACACACACACACATACACACATTCACACACTTCACAACACATTGACCTAATCCCACACTAAGATCCCTAAGGTCTTGTGTCGTGGGTACTATATGAATCAAAACACAATACAAACTCTGACTAAAATAAAATAAAAAATACAACAGAATGAATTTGCTAACCAATACCATAGCTGTCCATCATTTTCGTACATTTCCCGTTATTAACGTACATTACCCGTATATTATCTTCTATTCATCGTTATTGTCATTATTCTCATTATCATTGTAATGGTCAGTTTCAAGTCCATAGCGAACGTCCCAAAAACTGAATCAATTCAAATGAAAATAAATAAACGAATTTTCTATACGTACATAGGATATATACGGCTGTGTCCCAAACAAGGAGATCCTACAAATGATCCTTAACATAGCAAGGCCAGCCCCCCTAGCATGACCACGCATCATGGATATCGTATCGTCTCTATACAAAATTCAACATGGCGGCTATATTTATCGTATTTTGACAGGCTAAATGTCGATAAATCGGTTTATCATATCGTGTTTCGCAGGTCATGCTAGGCGTGCTGATGTAAAAGATCAGTGAAAAGCTAGCTCATCTCTTGAGAACGCCCATGATGAGTATCTTAATCGATTCTTACGACATGCACGGAAGGAGAAGTTATATTTACCTACAATTTTAGCACCGTTTTTTTCCAATAGTCAGATAGTCATCTAAAGATACTGTGTTTCTCTAAAACTTGTTCAAGATGAAGACAGCATCATCATTGTCCTCCAGCCCCCCTAGCATGACCACGCATCGTGGATATCGTATCGTCTCTATACAAAATTCAACATGGCGGCTATATTTATCGTAATTTGAAAATTGTCACTGCTGTCAATACCGAAGCAAAAACATTTTGAGCATTAAATCCAGTAACATCATCTAAACTTACCTAGGATACTGAGGTCCAAACTGCGCGGCGCAGCAGTTGTACCAACACCCCCGTGAGAAGGGGTTGAAGCCCCCTGTGAACTTCCCCGTGACCTGCTCGTTGGTGGTCCGTCCCCTGGACACCAGGACCATGTGGAAGCCCGTCAGACCGAAAATCGGTATCGCCAGCAGCGCTATTATACCCATTATCACCATTCTGGTGGTGGAGTTAAGGCGTAAAATTTGTTACGTCATTGAAAGATTATAAGAGATTTATTTAGATGATACCATTTTCTAGAGCAATAATTGAATTTAATTATTGATAAGTACGCCATTATTTAAGTGAAAAACGGCCAAGTGCAAGTCGAACTCGCCCATGTAGGGTTCCGTAGACAAATGGCAAAAAATGTAACCCTAATAACTTGACAAATGTGTCAAGAATAACAGTTTAGTTAGACCATGCCAGTAATTTACTCGTATTGCTTCAAAATAAATTGTATGCAACAGGCGAGAAAATGGTATCATGTCCGAGTAAAAGAGGCTTTGTACATAAACTTTCAGAGGGGGATTTTAAATTATAGTTATTGAACTAAAAGTCCAAACTGCTCGATCGTTACAGTTGCTAAACTAAAAGCCAAAAAACTGCAATGGATTTTAAACATGTGTTTCAGCAGGACTAGAGAACCGTTATGTCAGATTTATTTATAAAAAGGATACGAGACAATAGGCTCGACGTGCGACAGGTTCTTGTTATTGTTCATGATGAAGTAGAGACTGAGGCCGAAGATGCTCAGCATGTGGATGGAGAGGGAGATTAGGAAGAAGAAAAAGAAGCGGTAGTTCCGCCGTCCTATACAGTTGTTCACCCACGGACAGTGGTGGTCGAACGTCTGGAAATGACAAACGTTTTTTAAAGAAGCAAGCAGAATACTTATAGCAAAATGTAAATAATTATAGATAAAATGTATATTTCTTCTATGCTGCTCTGAGAGTGAAAAAAAAAGTATAATACTACAGCTGCTTCTCTTCCCGGGCACACTGTACAAGTCAGTAGAAGGACAAGAGGGTCTTGGTGTTTTGTATCCAAATCCAAATCGTTTATTTGAATTTGTAGGCAATGGGCTGACCACCTGTCACTACTAATCGAACTTGTACATCTCAACTATACCCTCAAAATTTGTCAGAAGTGGCACCATGTGGTTCTATCGGCCCTCGGTGCTCTGCCTACCCCGTAAGGGATAACGGCGTGATTATATGTATGTATGTATGTAAAATGTATATGTATTCGCTTTGTTCGCAAAATGGGTAGCAAGAATTGGAGTCACGTTTAACATTTCGGGGAGATGTGAACGACCAGTGACAAATTGCTAGCTTATCGCCTGAGAGATTGCCCACTTTTTAGTACACTTTTGCGACATGCACGGAAGGATATGCAGCTGATGCAGCACAGGATTTTTAGATTAATTAAATATAAATAAACAGGTGTTGGTGAGTTTGACTACCTAATAATTTAATTACTAGTGCACTCTGCTATGTTTTCGACCTACTAGTGGAGAGAGTGAAGTAGGGCGGCTGGTTGTGACTGGATGGTAAAAACGGGAGATCGAGCCTTGTGGCGTACTCTGGGGGAGGCCTACGTCCAGTAGTGGACTGCAATAGGGTACCGAATCGAATCGAAATCCTAGATAATTCATAATCATGACATTTTCCGAGTGGTGCCGGCAGAGTAGAATTCGTACCACCCCATGTCTGCCCGTGGGTATCGTACAAGGCGATTAAGGGTTTCCGGGAAGTGGGCAGCCGTGTTGACAACATAGTCCAAAATACAAACTGCGGTCACGAACCCGCCTGCCCAGCGTGGTGACTATGGGCAAATATGGGCATGGCAGGCTTGTGGCGTGCCCGGGGGAGGCCTACGTCCAGCAGTGGACTGCAATAGGCTGATGACGATGATGATGATGATCGTCAGCCTATTGTAGTCCACTTCTGGACGTAGGCCTTCCCCAGAGTACGCCACACGGCTCGATCTCCCGTTTTTGCCATCCAGTCACTACCAGCCGCCCTATTCAAGTCATCAGTCCATCTGACCGGAGGGCGTCCAACGCTACGCTTGCCGAGGCGCGGTCTCCATTCGAAAACCCGCTTACTCCACCGTCAATCGGTTCCACGTCTTAGATGTACATACCTCTATACAATGATTGCAGACAGAGCAGTGCGAGCAGCGCGGCGGGCGGTAGAACTTGCAGGTGACGCACCACTTCATGCGCACCGTTATACCGTTGATCTCCACGCTGCGGTACAGCGGCGCCCTAAAGTCGTCCTCGCGGTCTTCGTCAGGTGGCGCTGCAAGCAGACAACAAGAAGAACCATAGAATAACGAGTCCGCAGAAGGAGTCATCAATGACAAATGTATATCCAGCATCTTCCGCTCTTCTAAACCGCGGATTGTTGCCATAGGGAACTTAGCCTTGTGGACCTTGCCGTACCCTGGGGGAAGCCTACGTCCAACAGTGGACTGCAATAGACAGTGAATAGAGTATTTGTATGAAGGTACGTAGTCGAAAACCAAGGGAATACCTATAGGTACCTAATCAAAATCAAACAACAAAATAGTTGAACTAACTGCCTAAGCAAACTACGAGTTACATTGTAATAATCAAATTAATTCGTAGGCAAACAAACATGGCGTATTTTGCCAACAATCTCCGAACTCCACAATAATTTTGATTCGTGGAATTTAACGTTATTACGGGGCGTATTTGGTTAGTTACGAAACTAACTCAAGATCAATCACTCATTTTGAGATAATTAATTTCAATTTACGTTAAAGCAAATAATATTTTGTGAGAAAGGTTTTCCGTAACACTGAATAAATACAGCACAAGCTAAGTAATGGGCTTCGACTTACTCCGTATTTCCGATTTATTTCTTAACTGACTGCGCCAGATGGAGGGTTATGTTTTTAGAGCGTATGCATGTATGTACCTATAAATATATCTTTGGCACGCACTAGAGCCTAAACGATTTGAACTTGAGAGGTAACTTTAAATTTATCATAGTCGGGAGAGTGACACTTGATCCAAATATTTACGCAGTCGGGTATAAAAACCGTGTGGCGTCGGTTAAGTAGAATAACAATAACACCAGCCCATGTCTGTCCGTGAGTATCGTATGACACCTTTTATACTATTAAGGGTTTGCGAGAGGGCGCTGATGCCTGTATTGATAAAATAATCCGAAAATCACACTGCTATCACCAATCCGCCTGCCCAGCGTGGTGACTAGGGGCAGTAGCCTTGTGGCGTGCTCTGAGGGAGGCCTACGTTCTGCAGTGGATTGAAATAAGCCGATGCATGTAAATAAATGCAGTAAAACAAGGTAAATAATGGTCATGGACTTATTTGGAATTAATATTGCGCTTGAAAATCGTTTTCCTAATGTACGATTGTTTCTGATTGTAATAAACAAGACATTACACTGGTCTGAGAAACCGACAAAAAAGATAATAGCAGGGCCAAAAAACACACTATAATTTGGTAGGGAAAATTCCAGACAGTTTTCCTGCTACAGCAATCCAATTAATGTAGTAGGTAAGTACAGCGCCCGTAGCATGAACTTGGTGCGAGCGAGATGTCTCACATTTACGCGACAAATTCACAGAGCTATGTAATGTCTAGACATGTAAGTGTATGGACTTCACGTGTAAAAAGGGATTGCAAAGCACTTCTTTCAGGGCAAATTCATTCAGTCTTAGCTTGAGAACACTCGTCCATTCTAATTACCAACTCAGTTTTATATATATATAGGCAAAGTACATACACTTACTTTGTCTAGTTGTTATAAGCTCTATGAATTTGACGTTTAAATGTGAGCTATCTTGCACTCACCAGATTCGGGGTACGGGCGCAGGTAATCTTCATTAACTACTTTAGGGGGCGTAATACTTGGACGCCAACGCAATTTTTTCTCGTAAAACGTTACGACGCGTTTTTAAAATAAAAAATTAGCGAATTAAAACTCCTAAATTGGCAACCCTTTACGTTTATGTTTCACGGGGAATCCCTAGATTGTATTCTACGTCATTTCATGTTGCTTTTGTGTGTTGTTACATAACTTTTTGCGACTATAGGGTAAAAATATCACTTGAGTGTTACGTAACGTTTAGAGAGGGGGAGGGGGTTACAGAAAAACGTTACGGTGCGTTCAAGGGGGGAGGGGGGGGGTATAAAATCTTCAAAAATTGCGTTACGTAACACTTGAACGCTCCCTTATTTTGGACCACCAAAATAGATCGTCTTCTTTGAAATATAATATAATTTAAACACACATTCACACGACGAAAATGGGGTAATCAAGAACTGCAGGATCGCGAAAGAGATACTATACAGCCACGTTTACTATGCTAAACGCGGTGGTGTCAGGTGTTAATGACCAGTGCCAAGTTGCTAGCTCATCGCCCGAGGGAACCCTTCCGAGTTTCTTAGTCGACTCTTACGTACAACGTGCCCGGAAGTAGATACAGCTGATGAATTCTAGTACCGTATCAGTACCTACACAGGTGTCCTTTGAAATTCTACTACTTACTTTATTTCTTTACTAGCGGTCGCCCACGACTTCGTCCGCGAAAGGGGGCATTGCACCCGTGCGAAGCCGGGGCGGATTGCTATATACCCTATAGACTTCCTCGATAAACGGGCTATCTTACACTGAAAGAATTTTTCAAATCAGACCAGTAGTTCCTGAGATTAGCGCGTTCAAACAAACAAACAAACAAACTCTTCAGCTTTATAATATTATAATATTATATATATATATATATATATATATATATATATATATATATATATATATATATATATATATATATATATATATTATATATTATAATATATATATATATATACAGGGTGTTTTTTAGTGGCCACCTTTAACGAAGGGTACGTATTCTATACATTAAATAAAGTAAGTTTATGCCAAAAAAAATGCTGGAAAAAAAAAATTTTTTTGATTTTTTTTTTTTAATTCCTTGATCGTGCGAAATTTATAGTGTCTAGTGTTTAATTTAGTTTTTTTATAGACAGATATTAATTATTTTTCGTGAAAAAATCCTGCTACGTGCGTCTATGTGCATTTATGCAGAAAAACGCAGTCTATTTACTCAACTTTGGACCCTAATATTTTGGAAACCAGACACTTCCCAGGTATGCTTCCATGGAGAAAAATGATCGTGATGATGAGGAGATTCCGTAGTTTTCGGGAACGTTGACGACCAAAAATTATCCTGTATATATATATTAGTATAGATTTCTTGACGGCCGACTGGTCTAGTAGGTAGTGACCCTGCCTGCGACGCCATAGGTCCTGGGTTCGAATCCCGGTAGGTGCTAACATTGATATGATGAATATCAATGTTTGTTTCCGAGTCATGGATGTTTCTATACTTATCTATGTATTTATATACCGTTGCTTAGTTTCCACGACACAAGACCTTAGGGATCTTAGTGTGGGACTAGGTTAATGTGTTGTGTAGTGTGTGAATATTTATATATATAATGAGTCAGTATTACTGACATGTGAAATTTGTGACGAGAAAGAAGATGTTTCGATGTTTGTTACTCTGTCACACAAATACCACCGAAAGAATTTTAACGATACTTGGCAGATATAGTAATGGTTGAGTGTGATTGAAGTTAAAGTCAACGATTATTTTTATATGGAGATTAGTATATCTATTGTCCAAAATCGAAAAAGGTTCCATTAATCTATACTATATAATATCATAAAGCCGAAGAGTTTGTTTGTTTGTTTGAACGCCCTAATCTCAGGAAGTACTGATCCAATTTGAAAAATTATTTCACTGTTAGATAGCCCATTTATCGAGGAACGCTATAGGCTATATATGACCCGCCCCGGCTTCGCACGGATGTAATGCCCCCTCACGCAGACGCAGTCCTGGGCGGCCGCTAGTACAATATAATAAGGTAATCATTGATTCACAGTTGGAAAGTACTGCAACGTTAAAACAATAGCTATTGTTAAAGTTATTTTACACCCGGAGCGCACTCAATGCACTTATAGTTTATTCACACTGTACACATAATACCTAGCTACATAATAACAATATTAAAAACGCGAAAGCCAATTCGTATTACGTAAAAGCAATCGAGAAAGAATTTGCCACTGATACGCGATAATTGTACAATCGAGGTTGTGGTAGACATAGGTCCTGGGTTCGAATCCCGGCAAGTGCAGACATTGATGTTTGTTCCCGAGTCAGGGATGTTTTTACAAATTAATGTCTCTGTCATCGAAATATCTGTTCATCCATCTACCACCGACCAAATTCACATACTTCATATTCACATATGTGGATCTATTCACCTATGTGCAGAAAAAATGCCGAAAAGGAGCGTAAAAAAAAAGCTATCACCACATTATTAAAAAAATCTATTGGGCGGTTTTCCATTAGACGACACGACCATGAGCAAAAGTTATGGTCGTGTCTATGTCGTGTCGTCTAGTGGAAAAACGCCCACTGGCTTAACTATGATGAGGCCCAATGTCCTAGCCGGAAGAGCCCAGTGACGGGCGAACCACATTTGGACATTTGAACATTGTATAGCAACTTCTTATACATACATACATATAATCACGCCTTTATCCCTTACGGGGTAGGCAGAGCACCAAGGGCCGATAGAACCACATGGTGCCACTTCTGACCAATTTTGAGGGTGTAGTTGAGATGTACAAGTTCGGTCATCCCATCGCCTACAAAACACCAAGACCCTCTTGTCCCTCTACTGACTTGTACAGTATGCCCGGGAAAAGAAGCAGCTTTTTTTTTCACTCCCAGAGCAACAGAATACTTATAGAATTTAAAATCTAATATATAAAATTCTCGTGTCACGGTGTTAGAAGTTAAACTCCTCCGAAACGGCTCGACCGATTTTCGTAAATCTTAGCATGCATATCGGTTAGGGTGGAGAATCGGACAACATCTATTTTTCATCCCCCTAAATGTTAAGGGTGGTCCATCCCTAATTTTTTTTTTTTTGACAAAATTTTGTTTTTATTTTTTTATGATACAGCATACAAAAATACATACAACCATGTATTTTCACCCCTCTAGGATCAACCCCTTTTACATGGCAAAACAACGTTTGCCGGGTCAGCTAGTAATAAATAAGATTTATGTACAGGTAATATAATAAGTACATTAGATAAGAACCCTCCACATGATTTACTTTTTAACTATCTGCCTACTAATTACACTAAATTCATTTCCCTGATAAAAGTACACATTACCAACACCTAGCAATATAAAATATTTTATTTCTATATTAATTGAGTTTTAATTCGGTTTTAATAGTATTTTATCGACCTACTTAGTTCAATAGGCCAAGTATATACATATTGTTTTATTGATGGGAATCAATTTTTCTTACAATGGGCGTCGCTTATTAGAAGAAATAATAGAAGAACCATAACGCCACTTTTTACAGCGGACAAATAAGAAAGAAGAAGAAAGAAAAAATTTAAAATAACTATGTAATTTTTCTGCTATGCAAAATATGAACTTCAGACCGACACCAAGGAAGCACGACCACTGCAAACCGTGCCAGCCCCTATGATAGAATCAGATAAGATTACAGCATGTGTCAGTTCCGCAAATGTTTACATGTCATTCAAATTGTTATTTATAGGTTATATTTACACAGTATGAATACCATTAAACTGGTTTAAACATTTACATTTAGCATAGAAATAACTGTATTGAATAATTAGCAACACAATTAATCTAAATGTAATCTTACTTATAGTGATAACTAGTGGACACCCACAACTCTGTATGCGTGGACTATGGAAAAAACAAAATGTCGAAATTATCCGGGATAAAAACATTTTTCCGGGATAAAAAGTTGCGTACATGTTAAGTGGGTCCTGTCATAATATATTCCTGAAAACTGCATCAAAATCGGTTCAGCTGTTTCTGAGATTAGCATGCACAAACGCACAAACAGACAAAAATTCAAAAAATCATTATTTTGGGTCCTATTGTGTTGATAAAGGTCTCCTATAATATTTTTTCTCGTATATCTTCCATGAAAACAGACAGAGATCCGTAAAATTTTTATTATACATATGTATAGATTTTCATACAAAGTACACACTTATATTCTTTGCAATTGTGAAGTTGAATATTCACAATATGTGTGCACAGTATGCATGTTCCGGAGCACAAGGTGGTGAAGAGGGCAGGCACGAGGGGTTTGACACAGCCAAATTGTAGGCAATTTTCAAGAGTTCAAAATTAAGTAGGTAATTAAAATTTGCAGATTCTCTTTGATTTCATCCAAATATATGATCTAGGTAAATTAAAAAGAAGTCATCTCACCTTTTGGTATGACTCCCGGGTCCATGAAAGTGGCCAGTGTAAAGTTGGCCAAAACAAAAAAGGTTATAACACCTTGATACGCAGGAATCCATGGGTATTTGTAGAGGTAGTACTGACATCTGAAAACATAGATCAATAATTATTTAAACACAAAATGTCAACTAGTTATAGCCCCATTAAAATATGTGGTAAGATCAATGACATGTATCATAGTGTAGTGAGGAAATGTTAACCATTTCCCAGACCACAAGCAAAGGTACAATCTTATTTGTAGTACCTAGCTGTCTTCACCTAACTAACACCTAACTTACAACAAATATTGCAGAGGATTTCAATGTTCTCATTATTATTATTTTTAAATATGATAGATGCCAAGAATAAAAGTGAAATTCTAACTACCTAGTCGGTTCTTAAATACTGTCACTGGCCATTTATTTTAAAAATAGAAAACCTAGAAAAAAAATGAAATGGTGTTCGATTTTCGAATATTTTTTTATTAATAATCTGCCAAATCACAATTACATTCATTCATTTTTACGATGGACTGGACTCGCAAAGAGGACAGAGTAGCAGTAATTGCATTGCATCGTTGCGGCCATCCACCGAAGACGATATTCAACTTGCTTCAAAAGTTAAAACTCACGAAGAGGTTCGTGTACCGTACCATCAAGAGGTACAATGAAACCTCTAGTGTCGATGACAAGAAAAGAAACGGCAGACCTCGTTCCGTTAGGACTCCAGGGGTCATCAAAGCAATCAAGGCGCGTATTGCAAGTAATCCCGTCCGCAAACAGAAACTGATGGCTTTGGAGATGGGATTAACCAGAAGTACCGTAAAAAAAGTACTCAATGAAACCTGGGACTACGAGCATACCGAAAAAAGAGTGGGCATCTTCTGGACGCGCGTCTGATAGCTATGAGAGCCAAGAAATGCAAAGTTTTACTAAAGCGGTACGCAAGAAACAGACACCGCGATATCCTGTTTACAGACGAGAAAATTTTTAATATCGAAGAGAAGTACAACAAACAAAATGACAGGGTGTACGCTACCAGCTCTGCGGCCGCTGGAAATGCCATTCCTAGAGTGCAGCACGGCCATCATCCATCATCAAATTCATCAATCATGATTTGGTTGGGAGTGTCCTACTATGGCACTACTGAAGTGCATTTTTGTGAAAAAGGTGTCAAAACCAGTGCAAAAGTGTACCAAGACACGGTTTTAGATCGCATAGTAAAAGATCTGCCCCAGACACTCTTTGGAGGACGGTCATTTGTGTTTCAACAGGACTCGGCACCAGCGCATAAGGCCAAAACAACTCAGGAGTGGTTCGAGCGCCAAAATATCGATCTAATAAGGCATCAAGATTGGCCCTCATCTAGCCCTGACCTCAATCCACTGGATTACAAAATTTGGCAGGAATTGGAGGAGAAGGTCTGTTCTAAACCTCACAAAAATTTGAGCAGCCTAAAGTCAACATTGATTAAAGCAGTGGCTGATATCGACATGAATATGGTCCGTGCTGCTATTGATGACTGGCCGCGAAGATTGAAGGCTTGTGTGAAAAATGGTGGCAATCATTTTGAATAAATTTTGTGTTTAATGTAAGCTAATTAAATTACCTTTTTAAAAAAAATACTTTCTTTGAATATCATGACTAGTTTTCATTTTATAGCCAATTTTGTTTGTGACAGAATTTAAGCACCGACTAGGTATAAATAAAACAATATTTATCAGATAAACAATAAATAACTGATAACATCTAGACCTAGCAACATTTTCATGTATTTTAGTGATGCATTATTTTAATTCCAGCACCTATGTTTTGGTCCAACTTACATTAAATATAGGATTACAGCTCTAATACTTAACTCTACTGGTGACATAGACCAAGAGATTGGTACATGTTTGGTAACTATTAGTCTTTAAACTATTCAATGTTTAGTAAAGATTTTGGCAGATTTAAGTGTTATGATCAACCTGCAGAGAGTAAGTCCCAATATCATAAATCGTTGACTTGTTGTAGGTTTACATTTTGTTTCTTTAAACTATAAATATGCACCGAAATTGAAAATCAGATGAGTCTGTCAACAAGCTACATAGTTGAGCAGTCTTTCCCAAAGTGGGTGATAACGCCCCCTCGTGGGTGTTGGAGGCCTAGAGAGGGGCGGTTAAGGCCCCAGAAAAAATAGCTCAAATAATATGCTATTGACATTTTTAAGGTGAAATAAAAATGGGAGGCGCTACTGATTTGCAAAGTGGGTGTTAGATGAAATAAGTTTGCAAACCTAGAGGAAGAGGTAGCTCACTATAGGTATTTATTGGATAAGAATTATTCATGGACCTGTTTGATGCAGTAAAATTTATGCAATAATGAAGGTGTATTTTGTCTGGGGGTCTGTCTATACAGATAGGTTATTAATAATTTGTGTACTGTGGCTCGATGAGTGTGTCCAAGGTCTCGAAATGTCTTTTGTTTTCTTATTGTAATGACATTGCACATAGCTGTGAATCAACATTTCATATGATTTTTTAACGTCCTTTACTATATACAATTTATAACACTTGAAATAACTCCGATATGTCGATCACAAAGTTAAAATTTCATTAAATTGGCTAGCGACAAAAACAGTGCTCTTAAGCTCAACCTCATCAAGCCTACAATCACCTATGCGAAACTAGCCGAAAGTCCAGCTTTAAAGATTATTCACATGTAAAGATTGATAGGGCAAAGGTAAAGTTACGAGATATTTATAGTTACAAATATTTATTCTGGTGTGAAACTTGTCAAATCAAAAATCAGGATTTTATTAGGATTCAACTCGACATGACTATATACTCACGGATAGTAAAAAAACAGGGATGTTGTGCCCAATAATAACGTCCATGCGAACGTCGCAGGGATGTATCTCGTTTTCATGTCGCATTTGGGCATATTGTGTTTAAATGAAGTCCATAAAAGCAAATTTCTAACAAAATTTTAATCGCTGCACACAGATCAACATGGCCGCACCTAATACATTTTTGACAGCTATACAATACTTGCCAGAAATTAGAAAAAGTATCCAGTAATAGGAACGTTCCAAATAAAGGCTCGCGGACAAAATAACCAAGGATTTTGTATATGAAAGTCATCGTAAAGGTGCTCTTTCACCAGGAGTATTGACGAATAATGTAACGTTACAGATTTGAGCATTACATTAGTGTAAAAGGAGAACCGAGTATTACAATGCGCATCTTGTAGTGATTTTTCCAAAGTCAAATCTATGATTTTCAGGGTTTGAAATAATCAAGATAAATATTTTTTGGATTATCCCTTCTTGAAATTTTCTTTATTTAAATGATAATATATTTATCCCAAGGAGGGTGTTGGTTTTTCAGTATTATTAATTAGACAGCAATGAATAAATGTGAGAAACATACAATTTAATTCAGAATTTGTTTTTATGACGTAAAACAAAAGTAAGAAAGTACCTAAATAACAGAAATTCGCACTTTTCTCGTCAGAGAAACGTTTGTTTATTTCGTTTGAGTTCTAGCGCGTTTGAATACCAGATACACATAAATAAATGAGATTATTTTAGTGTTTGATTTTTATAATTATCAAAGATAATTATTCCACTGTAAAAAATAGTTCTTTCCTTAATCAGGCATAGGAACTATTCTATGAAATGGACAATAATATTGTAATGCATTGCTCAAACTTGAATCTGTAATGTTACAGTAGAATTAAATGTGAATGCTCCCGGTGAGGGAGCACCTTAAATAAGATTATAAGATACAAATGATTGTAATCAATCTTGCGAGATGGTGAACCGCAAAATAAGGTTAGTTACAATCAGAGGCGGCTTGTCCTAAGGAGTACTTGTGCAGTGCATTCCCACCCACGAAGATTACATACGCAATTTATATTTCTCTATATTTATAATTATCTTTCAATTCTACTATGTTTATACAATAGTGTAGTGTCTACGCGTTTATCTCAAGTAAGTTGTAATCTTATGTATCGAGTGGAGCGCTAGCGATCGCGCTCCAATGAAATGAAATTTAGTACGATTCCTATAGGTATATAATTATAGTACTGTATTCAATGAGTGCGAAAGAGACATACCGACATAGGCCGGCGCGTGAAACAAAAGATTTCGTATGAAAAATTAGCCTAATCTGGAGCGTCGCTTACATTAATCGCAGTGTGCATTTACCACCACTAGATGTCGCTTAGTTCGAGTTAGAACGCGATATGGTTTTCGTTAATGTGTTTCATTAGGTCATCTTAATTTTAATAAGAGTGAGGCTTAGAGGTGTAAAAGTGACGAATAAAAGCGGGTGTATGTATTCGTTACTTTTACCATGAGTACTCGTTACTATCGTATCGTTACCGAACTCGTTACTTCTGATAACGCATATGGTATAGTAACAAATAGTATGTGGCATGTTAACGAGTCGAATCGACGTGGACTGTCGACGTAATATACCAAATTTGCAATGGATTTACTTTTAATTTTAACCAGAAACTTAAATTATATTACAAAGAATAGTACAAAACAGTAAAAATTTTGACGATTTTTAAAAAAATATATAAGTAAGTACATTAAACAAACCTATTCACCGGTTTTTGAAATAAGCAATTTAAATGAACCGCATCACGCGCATTGGTCGAACATACGATCAAAAACAAACGTACCAATACCTACACCAATTGCTATCCGAAACAGCGTATCATACGAAAAATACCCATGATACGAAACATGCGAGTAACGAGACGAATTCCTGGGTAACGTTTCGTTACTCGGTACTTGATGCAGTACCCGTTACTCAGTAACAAATACAAAAGGTTTGTTACAGCTTTAGTGAGGTTGCATCATTTCATTTAGTAAGGGAGTGCGCAACACACGCGGCGTTTCCAAACGGTAATTTTGAGTGCGCTCATATTTAAAAAAATGTGAACCCCATCTAAAAATATCACGAGCTGCCCCTGCTTACAACAATAAAGGATGTTTGTGGCAGCCAGGTAAATATTGATATGGGGACTTCAGATCATGATTCTGAGTCGAAAACTTTTTATTTTGCAAGGAAAAAAATTGATAAGTTCGTTTAATTAGGCCATTATTATTAACTTTAAAGCAAAATTTTAACCAACAGATGATTTAAAAAAAAGTTGTCCTCAAAAAAGTTCAAATAATCGATCAACCCTAATGGAGAGTCACAAGTGATCAAAAAGCCGACAAGTGCGAGTTGAACTCGCGTGAAGAGGGTTCCGTACGATGTTACCTATCATGTTTTTTTAAATCTGACAAAAAGTTGGTACGCACAATATTGAGTGATTTACCATGTTATTTTAATATCATGGACTTCTTATAGGTTTTCCTATAATCTATAAGGAGAAAACTAATTTCTGTATTTTTTTCAAAATTATAGTTTCAGTAGTTTCGGAGATAAGGGGGGGGGGGAATGGTCAATTTTCGTCTATTTTCTTGAATAACTTGGAAACTATTTATTTTAAAATTACAAAAAAAATACATTTAAGATCTTCTCAACAAGAGCTTTCATTTGATATGCCACACGATGCAGTTTTCAGATTTTTTTTTTTTAATTTTCCCCTTCCCCCCCAAAAATGACCCCCCATATACAGATTTCATCTGCTCACGTCACACCTCTGTGTTTGGGTCACAGGAATTGATATGTGTACCAAATTTCAACTTAATCGGTCTAATAGATTCGGAAATAATTGACTGTAAGCGACGGACGGACAGACACACGAGTGATCCTATAAGGGTTCCGTTTTTGTATTCAGACGTACGGAACCCTAAAAACAGCAATTTATCACGTATAGCCCATTAAAATTCTAGTTCATACATATCCTTTGGCTAATTAAATAAAAAAATAGCCTATCAGGCTTAAATTGAACGCATCGTTTGTGATTTTTTATAAATTGCAACTTTTTGTATCTGTCATTTTTCTCATTGGTTGATTAATTTACAATATTGCCATTGGTCTATATTTTAGCGCTTGCCTTATGATTGGCTAATATTATATAAAAGTATATTAAATTTTAGATGATTGGTGCAATTTTACTAATCGTTTTTAGTCTCGCGGATAAAAATGGCTGCATGTTGATGTGCTCGTGCGGTTATTGTTCTTTACTTTTATTTTCTTACAAATTATAAACTGAGGAAATCTGTGGTAACACAAACTTCTTAGAATAAAGTAGATTTTTCATGCTAGCTATAGTTTTGTTAGAAAAAAATGTCTCAAGGTTCGAGCCCAAGTGTTCTAAGTTACCTGAGGCAGTATAGGTTTCAAAAGAAACCCAATCAACATCCTGGTGGGACCGAGAAAATTGCAGCTCCAGCTCCAAATTCTAGTAAGTTTCCCTATTAGTTAATGATTGGGTCTTATATTGAACTTTACATTTTCTTGCACACGCCACGCGTTTCAGGGTTGAACATCTGATTTCATGGTTTCAGATTTTTGTTACTTGATTATCAAAAAAGTTTGTTTCTCGATTAAGTTGACGTTATTTCTACCTTTATCCTGAATTAAAGTATTGTGACTTAAAAACAGTTTCTACTACTCATTAGATTAGGCTTACATTGCAGTCTCTGGTCTATTATGAAAAATAGGAATTTTACTAACTAATCATCATCTACGTAAATAATTAATTATCTTTGGTATCGAAGGTAAGTAAAATCTGGTGATGCCAAGATATAACTTTGTGGTATATTCATTTCGCATTCCTGCTTTAGTAATTCATATTAAAGAGGTTAAAAATGTGGTTATGAAAGTGGTCCATGAAAAAGTCCATGTAGATCCAATGTATTTTTGTGTAATCTACATAATATTCCTACACTATATTGTACTGTATGAAGTCATCATTAAGATATTTTAATTAAATTAAATATTTGTAGACTTGCACAAGGATACCCTCTGTTGCAGGTGGGGTAAATATAAGTAAATGTACATATAAGTTGACTGATATAAAAATAATGTCAGTGTTATCTATCTACCTTTATACCATTATTTATGGGGTTGATAAAATAAGGTTTCTTGGCGTGTGAAACCTAAGCATATTAAGTTTTGGCATTATGTAGTCTGCCTGACTAAAGTTAAGTCAATTTTGTAAGATTGCACACATAAACACACAAATATTTGGTCCCGAGTGGGAGTCAATCTGGAAACTCCTTTCATAGGTGTTAGGTATCTCATGTGTGTGTTATTTAAGTTTTTATTGATTTACTTCTTATGAAGTTTATGGGTAGGTATCCTGTTACCTAAAATTTATGTTACTTAAATTTGGTTAGACCTGACAACATTTATAATGAGCTAAAAATCAAATAGAATGAGCAAAAAGGGTCCAACATTGTAGTATTTGTTAGATAGCATATTATATGTGAAGGATAAAGTTATCGAAGTATATTGCAAAAATTGGTCCTATTTGGATCAAATAAATCTTTGGATTTCATTTGGAACTAAGCTAGTATGTATATCCTCTTTTCTTAACAACAGATATTACCTACCTCATGTCTAGAAATTGGTCCTGCTAAGAAATGATTGTTGATTGCTGTAATACCTTAGAAGTTTCCATGCATCTTACAGCTACATAAACTATATTAACAAGGAGATCCACTTTATTCACTATCTCACTAAATTTGCTTTATTAAGACACTATATCTATACATACAATAAAAATGTAACGGATTGCTGTCTGTACATGGAATATATGCGAAAAAAATATATATGAGACCTTAATCAACGCAATAGTACCCAAAAGAATGATTTTTAGAGTTTTTGTCAGTTTGTCTGTGCGTTTGTGCACGCTAATATCAAAAACGGCTGAACCGATTTCGATGCAGTTTTCAGTAATATATTGTGACATTTTTTATGCCGGGAAAATGTTTTTATCCCAGATAATTTCGACATTTTGTTTTTTCTGTAGTCCACGCGGACGGAGTCGCGGGCGTCCACTAGTATACTTATAAAGTTGGTACTTGTATCACCTACCATAAGGATTGAGCTCAAACTTGCATTAGGGCAGATTTTTTAATAGGCAAACAAAACTTGGAATTTACTAAATGACAAATAAATATTCACACACCTTACAAAACAGTTAACTAGCTAGTCCAAGATCCATAAGGTCTTGTTTTATGGGTACTATGTATAAATGCATAGATAAGTATACAATGTAGGTAGGTAGATACTTCAATGACTCATCATCAATGTTCATCATATCAATTTTTGTACCTACCGAGTTTTGAACCCAGCCCCCCTAGCATGACCACGCATCGTGGATATCGTATCGTCTCTATTAATAATTCAACATTCCGGCTATATTTATCGTATTTTGCCAGGCTAAATGTCGATAAATCGGTTTATCATAACGTGTTTCGCAGGTCATGCTAGGCTTGCAGGACATATGTCGTAGCACACTGGGGCACTACCAACTACACTGGCCATCGACATAACATAGAAAACAGTATTAAATTTTAACAAATATTACAGACCAGCAAGTCCGAATGATCTCGCCCACCGCCCACACAATAGTAAGGAACGGCGCCATAGTGTACAAACGGATACGTCTGCCCGACTCAGATTCTGATGACACGGCGTCCCCAGCTAAACGACCCATGGGGGGCATGGTGGTGCAGCGGCCGACGTTCTCACAGATCAGGCCGGCTGCCGTTACCTCCGTCACCGCGTCCAACACCCCTCCAAGCCCGGCCAACCAGCTCACCACGTCGGTTAAGGAGAGGAGGTTTAGGAATATGGTGGAGATGTTTCCGGATATCTCGGCGATGGTAAGTTTTGTTTGATGATGCAAATAGGTATATCTTATGAAACATATACAGCTGCCGAAGCCAACACGTATCTTAAGCAGGAGCTGTAAGTTAAATGTCTTTATTTGAAAAATATGCTCACCTAAATATAAGTTATTTTGAGAAATAGCATGCCTCCCCCCACCAAAAACAAAAGTTACAATGAAAGACCGTAGTATGCACTTTCAACCATACCTACACATAATGCATTTCCAAGTGAAAGCTCTCCCATCTTAAGCCGTGTCGTGCGTCTACATAAACTTACAAGAACTTCTTACGCACATCTTACTCATACTAATTCTATGGGCTTGTTTAAATAGTTATTTTGCTCTACGCTCGTATGAGTGGTTGTATATGCATCTATAGTTATTGCCTCTTTACATGATAATTTAGCAACTCCCAACTTCCATTACAGACAATCAAAAACGCATTAGTAAAATATCAGTGGAACGAAGAGCGAACTAGAGACGAGCTATTAAAGGTGGACCCAGAGAGTGAAACGCCGTCCTTCTACTCACGACCGGGCGCATCTGGTTACGCGCGGACCAATGGCAATGTTGTAAGAGTGGTAAATACGACTCAAGGGAAATTCGTGATCAAGAAACCCCTTTCGGCCCAAGGTGGGAGAGCTAGAAGAGGCAGTAGCGGCAGTGAAGATGATGATTATGGGGTGAAGAAGGGGAAAGATGACAGGGTTTATGACAGGTTAGTTGGAGCCTCTTTTTCTGGTGTCTGTGAAGCTGTATTTATTCAATAACTTCTGTGTTTACTGAGGCAGCTTGATATCAAAGGACTTTGTAAAGAATATTTCATTTGTATATTTCACTGCATGCATATGTTTGTTTATTTGTTTTGGGGAGTTGATGGGTTTAATTAATACTTTAAAGGATCCAAAGTCGACCTCATTTGAGTACATAACTCTGGTGCTAAGATATTATACATAATACCTAGTTAGAATAGTCACTAGATTGTTATATTTTTGACCGCGAAAAGCGGCGGTTGGCTCACCTCTTACCACATGGGACTAAAAAGTAAATCTTGGTTTTCAGTGACGATTCAGACAATGAAGTAACAGACGACTTAATAGGAGATAAGAAGAAGGTATATGAGTTCCTCAACACAAGCAACCTCAATGAGTTATCGTTACTCAGTGGCTGCTCACAGAAGAAAGCTGAGGCTATTATAGCTCAACGTCCATTTAAAGGCTGGTTAGATATGGTGAGCTATTTTCAAATTATATGTATGTATTGCACGAAAAAACTAAATTGTAAGCATGTAATAAAAGAGTTGTTATATTGCCCGAAAACACTCTAAAGAGTAAGTATCTCATGAAGTGGGAAGATATTTGTACAAAAGATAATCCCTATTTATACCTTCAATCAATCTATCTATATGTCGTGGCCATATTGTTAAATTGATCATTTCATGAAATGGTCGAGCATTTCATGAAGTGGTCGCATTTCATGAAGTGGCCAATTCAATTTGACCAGATCGTTAAATCGTCTACATTTCACGATTTTGTCATCCACGTTTGGCCAAATCGTATTAACAGGGTGTCCATAAAATCCGAATGTGGTAAGAGCTTATATAAATAATATATACCGTACACCATATATAAGTATACCATAAGGTATGATGGTATGATTTTTTTTGCTATTATTTATGTGATATTTTCACAATATAATATTTAAAAACATAAAAGACTTTACAAAAGCGATTCGCATCTGGCACATCGCCGGACGCTGCCTGGGCACGCTCGCTCCGCTCGCTCGGCTCGTGCGTCATTTGTCATAGTCTAACCTAACCTAACCTATCGTAATCTAAGGTTTTTGTTTAACAATATTATTATAAACCACCATTAAGTCTAATATACATTATACAATATAACACACTATCCGTGAACTTCTTCTGCATAGTCACCCTACTCTCTTTAATTTGTTTTATAACCTAAAAAGAAAAATCCGCCATCTTCACACATAAATAAAACGCGCGCAGCGCCTCTACCGGTGATTCATGTAACTATTTTACGATATGATCAATAATCTTGACCACTTCATGAAATGATCGGGCGTTTAGTTGCCCATATCGAGAAACGATTTTTAATCATCGATCTGCCCAAACCATATCATGATGTGGCCAATAGACAGTTGAACTTTTCATGAAATGCGACCATTTTATGAAATGCTCGACCATTTCATGAAATGATCAATTCTACGATATGGCCACGACATATACATATAATAAAATGTAACGGATCGCTGTCTGTACATGGAAGATACGAGTATATGAGAAAAAATATTATAGGAGTCCTTTATTAACGCAATAGTACTCAAAATAATGATTTTTTGAATTATTGTCCGTTTGTTGGTTTGTCTGTGCGTTTGTGCACGCTAATCTCATAAACGACTGAACCGATTTCGATGCAGTTTTCAGGAAAATATTGTGAAAGGTCCCACTTAACATATAGGCTACTTTTTATCCCGGATAATTTCGATATTTTTTTTTCTGCAGTCCACGCGGACGGAGTCGCGGGCGTCCACTAGTATGAACTATGAATGGATGAATTTACCTATAAAATATGTCAATGGTACTTACGTCATGATGCCATTTTCTTGCACGTTCAAGGAATTGATACGCCATTAGTTACTAGTAAAAACTTGAATGATGTATCCAAAATTGCTGTTTAGACCATGCCAGTCAATTATTGCTTGAATAAAATTGTGTATAAGGAGCAAGAAAATAGTTTCACGTAAATGATACTTTCTAATAACACACCTAACTTTCATATTACACGAATTCACAGGTAGAAAAATTCAATAGTATCAAAATGCTGAACACAGACTTACTAAACGCGGCGCAAGAGCTGTTAACCACGAGGAATAACATACAGAAGTTGATGAAGAAGTGTGTGGGCCTGGCGCAACAGTTAGAGGCAGCGGTGGCGGCGGGTGCGGGACGGTTACAACAACCCGCCATCTTGGATTCTAGGTACTTAGCATATATCTATCTATATATGTATGTATAGGTATATAATGTAAATACCTTTTAAGTGGACAATCTCTACATTGCGTAACTAGGACATTATGGTTGATCATGACCGTCACTCTTAAATTTAAACTTAAAGATAGTCCTACCTGTCCCTTTCTCTCTCAGCCATATAAGTTAAAAACAGAGAGGGATAGACCTGTCTAAGATTAAGTTTTCGTTTAAATGTGACAGTCAGAATCGACCATATTGTCTGCTGCCCTATCCAATTAATATTATAAACGCAATTTTGTTTGTTTATTTGTTTGATAAACGGGAAATCGAGCCTTGCGGCGTACTCTGGGGGAGGCCTAAGATACGTCCAGCAGTGGGCTGCAGTAGGCTGATGAAGATTTGTTTGATTGTTACCACTTTACACCTTATTGACTTAACTAATCTACTTATATATACAGGGTGTCCCAAAACTCAACGTCAAGCCGAAACGGGGTGACAGGATTGATCATAACCATCACGAGAAAAATCTGAAAAAAAATCTATCCCATGCAGTTTGAAAATTATGGGCATTTTAAGAAAAACCTAGAAATTTGATCAAACTGTACCATTTTTCGGTTATTGTGGTTATTCTTTTTTATTTTTGTTCATTTGAACTTTGGAAACGTTATCCTAAATAACATTTCTAGAATCCCAATAAAAAATAATGACACAATTGCCTCAAGTTTCCGAGAATTGAGACTATTTGTTAAACTACGAATTTAAAATTTTCAAGATTCGTCGACTTTGACAGGCCCTCCTATAAAAAAAATGTACTAGAGTGCCTTGGCAAGTGGCATTAAAAGTTGGCGCATTTAATCAGAATTCTAAAATGGTACAATACTTGTTAGTTCCATACAATAGAAAAGAGTAAAAAAATTAAAACCTCAAGTAACCCGATTTTTACTATCTCATTTTACTCAGTTAAAATGTTTTTAATTCACACAAGCTCTAGGTAGGTTCTTAATTTTAAGACAAAATGATGAGAGAGATGGATAATGGGTATGTTCGCCATAAGTGAGCGAGACAGATAGTGACGCCACTTTTACCAAAGTGAAAAAAAGTTAGTAAAATTAGTAAAATAATTAGGTTTGTTGGAATAAAAGTCAGATGATAGAGAAATAACGTTTTTTATTACAATAAATGTTCAAATTGTTTACCATCAGCCTCAATACAAGCCCTACATCTTCTTAAAAAAGATCTACTTATTAGTCGGGCATATCTTCGAGAGTTGATCGCCTCAGCTGCTTGAGAAATGCGTTCACGCAGGTCGGCTACGTTCTCAATGGGCTTTGAGTAAACTTTTTCTTTGAGAACTCCCCAATAGAAAAAATCCAGGGGATTTAAATCTGGTGAACGGGCGGGCCACGAGATAGTGCCCGAACGTCCAATCCACCTTCCCGGATATTCCTGGTCAAGGAAATCTCTTACTTGCACTGCGAAATGCGCTGGGCAGCCATCTTGTTGAAACCACATGTCGCGAAGATCTGCTAGTGGTACGTCCTCTAACAGGGTTGGTAAATCTTCTCTTAAAAAATGTAGGTAATTAGTTCCATTCAAGTTCTCAGGCAGTTCAATAGGCCCAATAATTTTACCGTTTAAAATTCCGGTCCACAGGTTTACTTTAAAACGATACTGGGATCTATCTTCTCGCATTAAATGTGGATTCTCCACATGCCACTCGTGATAATTGTGCAAGTTCATGTAACCATCTTTTTTAAATGTCGATTCATCTGACCAGAGAATTTTTTGGATGAATTGGGGATTCTCATTATGCCTCTGTAGCATTGTTCTACAAAAAGAAATCCTTTCCTGATAATCTCGAGGTAGAAGACTTTGAACTCGTTGTACGTGAAACGGATGCATTTCGGCTCTTTGTAAAATACGATGAGCAGTGCTTTTCGGTATTCCCGTTCTTTCTTCAATTCCACGTACGGAAATACTTCGGTCACGTGCGACCTCTTGCAATACTTCTTCCTGGAAAGGAAACACAGGTCTACCTCCAGCCTGTATTTGATTCGGGAAATGGCCGCCCTCTGTGAGTGAACGGTGCACATTAACAAACACGCGGTGATCCGGGTAGCGCTCTAAATTTGGATATCTTTCACGATAAAGTCTAGCGGCAGCACTTGCGTTGCATCTGCATTCCCCATAAATGAGGTGCATGTTCGCATATTCTTGTGAAGTGTAGCGCGTAGGCATGGTAGATAAAAAGGATGCCAACACAAAAGTCCAGAGAGAAGCCAAAGTTGCCGGTATGTTATCAACAAGTCCAATTCACAAAGATTCAAGTCCAAAAAGAGAAGCCAAAGTTGTCAGTACTAAATCAACACAAGCGAATACGAACGTGCGCAGTAGACGAATGAGCGAAACGTACTAACTGGTTGGTGTCGGACTGGTAGCGTAGCCATTTGCTTGGCTGAAACTAGTGCGAATGAAACAGATAGATGCCATAGCACCTATCTGTTTCATTCGCACTCGTTTAAACGACGCATCTCCGTCTCAATGCGTGGCGTCACTATCTGTCTCGCTCACTCATGGCAAACATACCCATTATCCATCTCTCTCATCATTTTGCCTTAAAATTAAGAACCTACCTAGAGCTTGTGCGAATTAAAAACATTTTAACTGAGTAAAATCTGATAGCAAAAATCGGGTTACTTGAGGTTTTAATTTTTTTACTCTTTTCTATTGTATGGAACTAACAAGTATTGTACCATTTTAGAATTCTGATTAAATGCGCCAACTTTTAATGCTACTTGCCAAGGCACTCTAGTACATTTTTTTTATAGGAGGGCCTGTCAAAGTCGACGAATCTTGAAAATTTTAAATTCGTAGTTTAACAAATAGTCTCAATTCTCGGGAACTTAAGGCAATTGTGTCATTATTTTTTATTGGGATTCTAGAAATTTTATTTAGGATTACGTTTCTAAAGTTCAAATGAACAAAAATAAAAAATAATAACCACAATAACCGAAAAATGGTACAGTTTGATCAAATTTCTAGGTTTTTCTTAAAATGCCCATAATTTTCAAACTGCATGGGATAGATTTTTTTTCAGATTTTTCTCGTGATGGTTATGATCAATCCTGTCACCCCGTTTCGGCTTGACGTTGAGTTTTGGGACACCCTGTATATATATATATATATATAGTGGACGCCCGCGACTTCGTCCGCGTGGAAATTGAATTGTAGCTTATATGACACGTTTGTCGGTTTACCATAGCAGTGCCATCTATTGATTACTTACTCAATCCAGTCGAAAAGTATCGACATCTGTTAGAATCTTTTGGAGTTAACAGATAATTGTAACTGTCAATTAATTATAGACAAATAATTTGCAATAAAATAAAATTGCGACTATAATTAAAGATCTAAGCTATCCTATCTCTCAAGTTGGACCAGACTGCTCACGGTGTGCCAATTTAAATTAAAATCGATTAAGTAGTTTAGGAGTCCATCGCGGACAAACATCGTGACAGGAGATTTATATATATTAAGATATATATGACGTAGATGGGTCGAGTGGCGTGCCGTTAGGTGTGTCCGACATCTTCCAAAATCCGAAATAAAGAATGCGGCGTGTAGTAAACAAGCTTAATTAGGAATCACAAACACTTTCACTGTATCTACGCACAAGATTACTAGGATTCTAGCGGATAACGTAGAAACGTGGTAAGTACAAGACAGAGGCTGATTAGCACCCGTGCTTCACTCGACAGACGCAACAAGCAAGCACAGAATACCCTCCGGCTCAATTCAAACGACCCGGTGGTCGTTGTAAATCTACAGTGGCGCCCTCTCAGTACTCTGTCTTGTCTTTACCCAAGTGACAGCTGTCCTCCAGTCAGTGATAGCTGTCGACTTGACGTTTCTAACTTCAACGATTGAAAATAGATGGCGTTGGAGATCCGACTGTAGGATATGACATCTTGATCTCCGACACGGCCATTTTGACAGACTACCCGTCCTCGGGTAGAACCGATGAATCTGTGAACAAGATAACTCAAGGAAGTATCTGCGCTCGGCCATTCTGCCTTAACTTAAATTTAAAGACTTCTTATTACAATAGTTCATGAAATCACAAAAATCGCTCATCGACCGTCAAGTTCCCAAAATCTTTACGTAAAGACATAAAAAATAAAAGATAAGCAGACTCGCACATACGTTTAAATCAGTCAGACCTTTCCTTCGGTCAACATTACAGTAACAGTTAGTCATATAGCCAGTCCTTCGGCTATCTACTATGGAAACACAGTCCTTCGGTTTCCAACACACACATGTAGCACAGTCCATCGGCTACCTACTACGGAAACACGGTCCTTCGGTTTCCCACACACACACATGTAGCACTGTCCATCGGCTACAGCAGAAACTCGGTCCTTCGGTTCTGCCACAAATACATACTACTGTCTGTCAAGGGTTTGTCAAAGTCACAATTTAAAAAAACCGGTCAGTAACTTGTACATCGCATATGAAAATTCATTCATTTAGACTCTGAGGTCACATTAATTTCGATTTCAAAATTACTAGGAACTTGATGGTCTGGCACCCTACGGACCCGATCGTGCGAATATTTGTAGGTTCGATTTGAAGACAAAGATTTTAGTCGGTATCTATCACCATCTAACAATTAAATTTTATACGGTCCTTAAAATTTAGGATCTAGTTTAACTTGATTACGTTTTTCATTCTTAATGAACACATCTAAGACACGTCGTAGACGTTCCAACCCCTGCTCTCCTGTAGAATACAATATCAGCAGGTCATCAATGTAAGAAAAAATATAACTATGAGCTAATTCACCTAAAGCTTTTGCTATAGCCCGCTGATAAACTGAACTGGCGTTCTTTAAACCAAACGGCATGGCACACACAAGGTAAATAATTCCAAAACAAGGCTACAGTATACACAATCCATATAGAGTAACGTCAGTCAATTAAGTCTAGTTGCCTCAATCTAGCAACTCTTGGAAACTTCCATCCAGCTTCCGTAAACCAGTCTAGTCACTTCCATCCAGTGACTCTTGAATACCTCTATCCGGTATCCGTAAACCACTCTCAATCAGTCAACTCAACATTAATTTGAACATGACGGTCCATCCCCGTCAAGTTCGCACAGATTATCATCACGGTCACATGTCAGCATGTCATTGGTAATGTCATTCGCAGGCATTCGCCTAAGTCTGTCATGTGCATACTTATAGGTTCTATTGGAATTAAGGGCTTTAAGAACATAACGATTACCTTCAAGTACCTCCGATACCCTAAAAGGACCTCTATACTTCGGATCAATTAATCGAATTTCGAGTTCACCTGTAGTTACACGAGTTTTTGGCAAACCTGTTGTAAAATAACTGGAATATTCACCTAAAATAGTTAAAAGATCTGACTTTTTACAAGAGGGTATATCTGTGTCAACATTACTAAAGTCGTTACTGATACTAGAATCGGTTAAAACGTCACAATTTAAAACTGTCAAATTATTTTGTTTTGAAATGCTAAAATTATTTGTTGACAAGTTAATAACGAAGCCTTGACTCAATATTTCACGACCTAGCATAATATCACTACGCATATACACATCGGGTAAAACATGTAATAAAAGTTCTAAACAATAATCATTAATTTCAACATTACACAGTATTTGCTGGGTGCTGAATACACTGGTTTGACCAATTCCCGTTAGAGAGACAGTTTTAGCAATTCTTTTACCATTGAAACTTGATGCAACGCTTTCTTTTATTAGTGAACACTCAGCACCCGAATCAAAATGAAAATCATAAAATCTACCTTGATTATTAAGATCGCCGGTCGGTGGTAAAGCGGTAAGTGCAACTATCTTTCGTGGATTCAGACGAATTTGACCTCGGCGCACCTCGAAGCCTAGGTACTCTACTTTTTCTTTCAGGAATGAGCACTTTTTAGGATTTAACGAAAATCCCTTCCCAGAAAGAACTTCTAATACTACCTTTAGTCTATCGAAAGCTTCGTCGATGTTACTGGCCACAACTAGCACGTCATCCATGTACACTACAACGTACTTGTTCACGAGATCGCCTAGAGCATGTACGAGGCTATAGAAGTTTGTCCTATACCAGTCATAGAAACATTGTCATAAATTCGCTTACCACTAAATTTCAAAGCAATCGATTCTTTAACTAAGGAACACTCTGAACCTGAGTCGTAAGTAAATGGGAATGATTCACCAGAGTGACGCAGAGAACCCGAAGGCGCATTCACAATGCACACGTCTACTCGCTTTTCCTTAGCTGGACCAGTTCCAGTGCCGCCGCCGGTACCGTTGTTCCCCTCCTTGATTTTCCTCTTCGGGCAGTCGGATGCATAGTGGCCTTGTTCCCGGCAGTTGAAGCAGGTGATGCGATCGGTTCTCCCTGTAGGTTGGTTGGTCGAGTTATGGTCCCCGCGAAAGGACCTGTGTTTGGACCGGTCATCTTGCTTCTTCGAATTGGCTTTGTTGCGACATTGAAGAGATTTGTGGCCTAGTTGTCCACAATTAAAGCACTTGATGGTCACAGCAGATCCATTAGGTCGGTTTCTTTTTAGGTCGGGTCCATCACGATAAATACTTGATGAATAACTTCTCTTCAGGAACGAGACAGCCTTCAATTCCTTTTGTAAATGGTTACGCGTCTTGATGTCAGTCGTTATAGCAATCCTCTGAACACGTGGCTCTTGTTTTGAAATATCAGCTAAGACAGTGGCTATTGCTATCTGTTCTGTAGTCAGTCCATTCCACCTTGCCATTAAGGATGTTATGAGGGTAGCGGCGTATGAGGCCAGGCACTCGTTATCTCTCGGTTTCTTGTCGTGCATACTAATGAGAAAGGAAGCAGCAGTTTCAGGACAGTCATACCTTGCTACGATAAGCTCCTTAAAATCGGCCCACGTCATATTAGGAAACGATATTGAAGACAGCCAAGATGATGCTTCGCCCTTGAGTGCGTGGCTTAACGCGATCATCAGAGAAGATCCATGGCGATGTAGATCTGTGATACACATGTCCGCGGTCGTTATCCAAGCTCGGGCGTCGATGTCTCTTTTCTCTGGGTCGAAATCAGGAAGGCGAATAGAGTCCGAAGATGCAGGTAGTTTTATTGCTTGCACCAACGCCAGAAAATTTTGATTTTGTTGCTCGAAGAGAAGACGCCATTTTTCTTCGCTCGAGTCACTATTTGAAGCACGTGTTTCATGTGGGTGATCCGGGTTGCATCCCACTTCTGATGACGTAGATGGGTCGAGTGGCGTGCCGTTAGGTGTGTCCGACATCTTCCAAAATCCGAAATAAAGAATGCGGCGTGTAGTAAACAAGCTTAATTAGGAATCACAAACACTTTCACTGTATCTACGCACAAGATTACTAGGATTCTAGCGGATAACGTAGAAACGTGGTAAGTACAAGACAGAGGCTGATTAGCACCCGTGCTTCACTCGACAGACGCAACAAGCAAGCACAGAATACCCTCCGGCTCAATTCAAACGACCCGGTGGTCGTTGTAAATCTACAGTGGCGCCCTCTCAGTACTCTGTCTTGTCTTTACCCAAGTGACAGCTGTCCTCCAGTCAGTGATAGCTGTCGACTTGACGTTTCTAACTTCAACGATTGAAAATAGATGGCGTTGGAGATCCGACTGTAGGATATGACATCTTGATCTCCGACATATATATATATATATATATATAGTATAGCATATAGTTGCGGGTGTTAGCCGCGTGGTGCCGGCAGAGTAGAATCCGTACCACCCCATGTCTGCCCGTAGGTATCGTACGAGGCGATTAAGGGTTTCCGGGAGGTGGGCAGCAGCGCCTCCCGTGTTGACAACATAGTCCAAAATACAAACTGCGGTCACCAACCCGCCTGCCCAGCGTGGTGACTATGGGCAAATATCCCCCATGGCAGTCTTGTGGCGTGCCCTGGGGGAGGCCTACGTCCAGCAGTGGACTGCAATAGGCTGATGATGATGATGATAGTTGGGAGTATGGAGTCAATGGTTATACTGTATATTTGCTTTTACATTGCTTTTACTTTTCGATATACATGCTAAGTTGTTATAATCTTGTTCCAGTTTAAAACTAGCACCGTACCAGCTAGTAGGCCTCAACTGGCTAGCGGTGCTGCATCGTCAGGGGGTCTCCGGGATCCTGGCGGATGAGATGGGTCTGGGTAAGACGGTGCAGGTCATCGCTTTCCTCGCCCATCTCAAGGAGACCGGGCAGGCTAGAGGGACCAGTCTGGTTGTGGTGCCTGCGTCTACGCTTGGTGAGTTAAGCTGTGTTTGGCTAGGTAATGGATGGGGTGCCCTCATCCCATTATTTATAGGCTGTCTGCCTGACGCCAACCCTCCTCGGGATAGACATTAGACATTCTAAGAAAGATAAATATGTACGAGCTTTTTCACAGTCCCACATTATGATTGGTAAGGTATGTGTCGTGGATATGAATCAACGACAATGCAAGTCTTATGTAAATGACATTTATTTTGGTCAATTCTGACTGCTAAACTTAAAGATGAAAATTTGTTATACCTATCTCTTTCTGTCTAGCCATTTGCATTGGGGATAGATACAACAAACATTATGTTTTAGTGTGACTGTCAGAATCGAGTACACTGTGTCTTTAAGAGCGTTACGATTAGAGATGCGCCGAATACTGGTTTCACCGAATAATCGAATACCGAATAGTATTCGGTTTAATCTTTACCGAACCGAATATTCGACGAATTATTCGGTTTACCATTTGATTGTTTTGCGCAAACAAGTTCTAACGTGTCGTTGCTGGCTAAATGGTGAGTGTGTCGTACCTCACCGCCCACCACCCGCGCACACCGCGATGTCTGTTAGGGATGACAATTCTGTCCAAAAAATATAGATTTTTCGAATCGATCCACAGAAAAATTGAGGTCTAATAGATTTCCAAAAAATTTCCATATAAATAAACCATATTACGCCAACCGACCCCATAAGTAATAGGATAAGGGCAGGATGATGATGATTTCTCATCATAAGCACTTTCACCACTTCACAAAATGGGGCAATTTTCTATCGACTGGCCACCTTGCATTTTGGATGTACCATAATTTATGTCCCTTTCACCGGCCACGCTCGCTATCGTTCTATACCATATTTGTTTTATGGATTCAATACTACATATCGATTTGAAAAAACGATTTTTTTGGCTCGAAAAATCGATTTTGCGATTAATCTATCTCTGATCGCCATCCCTAATGTCTGTCTCTTTACTTCAAACATTGCACGATTACGTTGTAAATAAAAACAAAAACGGTTTTTATTGCAAAAACTTGGATTACTGTTACATCAACTGTATAGGTCAAAATTGTCATACTAGATACTTCTATAGATGCAATTCAGAGCAAATTGGAGAAATAAATGCGCCACTTTCTATGGACGCACTACCTTCTTTGGCCAATTATAGAACCCCGATTGGTAAGCCCGAAACGTTCTATGGTCTTCTATACATCTTTGGAGACTGGCGTTTGTAGAGTATTAAAAGTCTTGACTGCTGATTTCGGAAATATTTATTTGAAATTATGCTTATATTTAAACGTAGGCTAGGTACTTATGAACTAAGGTGGTGTAAGAAGTAATAAATTAAATTGACCAATCACAAACGATCGCAACGATAGGTACGAAGGAGATGGTTGATATTGTTATCTTGCTCGCACGTGTATGTAGCTGCCGACGCACAGTTCTAACATGCGCGGAGTAGCTACACATCCAACTATTGTTGTTGGGATACCCACGATAAGCTAATAGTGCAATCTTTTGGTCAGCTATATTTCGTAGGCTGCCAAGTGTATAAATGAATCTATTAGTTTTATTACATATTTCTTTTTAGCAAGTAAATAATGGTTTTGTGTAATTTGGTAATTTCAGATAACTGGTGCGGCGAGTTAGCCCGCTGGTGTCCGTCGCTGCGAGTCAGCAAATACTACGGTCCGCAAGAGGAGCGCCGCCTGCTGCGGATAGAGTACGCCAAGGGACTCAGCAACTATGATGTGGTGCTTACTACGTAAGTATTAAGGGTTTCCGCTTCAGTGTTGCCAACTCACATCCAATGTTAGCCCCAAGATTTTTTAATTTTACCCCTAAAAGCCACTAAAAACCAACTTTAACGTATGCAGTGATGACTTCATACACATAGTAATTAACGTCATCACCATCGGAACTACTCTATGAAACGGACAATACACGTTGATTCGTTGTACTCCTAAAAAAAAATTGTGCCTAAAAGTCCCCCCTAGTTGTCTTTTTTCCCCCTAAATTTAGGGGTGAAACACCTGAGTTGTCACCACTGTTCCGCCCCCTTATTACCTAACTAGCAAAAGTTTTTCAAATTCTATTACGTAAAGTGAATTTCAGAGGAATTTTGACATTTCAGTGCTTTAAAAATGTTCGCTTTTAATTTGTGTAAATGTTAATTTTGGAAATAGGTTCTCTATAGTGGGCTATTTACATAGCTTTTCGCTTAACATACCCTTTTTGTTACACCCTGTATAAAATAAAGCTTCCTGTTGAATCGTTGTATCCTTAGATGAATTATAACTAGATAGTGACAGTGCTCAAAAAATGACACCACAATTAGCTGCTCAATTGTATGGTTGGGCATCTATTGTCATAAATTGATACAAGAAAGTCGAGTCTTATGGTAACTACATAAGATTCATGTTTAAAAATCTAATTTAATGCAGTTACTACGTTCATATAGATTTACTGGTGCCACTTTTTATAAAGATTTCATTATGAAACCCCGCGTCTACCTATAAACACATGACTGATTGTATCTATTAAAAAAAAAACCGCATCAACATTCGTTGCTTAGTTTTTATTTATTATATTCTTATTTTATTTTACAATTTTCGAAAGACCAACAGCGATACAAGCGAATAAAACATTAGAACTAGAACCGGCGGGCCAATAACAGCATATAGGGACAGTCAGACAGCGGCATGCGACTTTGTTTTATAATATGTAGTGATAACCTAGCCGTGTGATGTCGGCAGAGTAAAATAGAACCACCCCATCTCTGTCCGTGGTTATGTATCGTCAGAGGCGATTTATGGTTGCCGCGAGGTGAGCAGCAGCGCCTCCCGCGCTGACAACGAAGTCTGAAAATCGCACACATTTCCAAAATGTATCCTAAACTAGCGGACGCCCGCGACTCCGTCCGCATGGACTGCAGAAAAGACAGAAGAATTCAGAAGGCGCCATCTGTTGCAGACTTATGGAACGTACGATTAATAACAACAACCAACGTTGATGATCAGTTTTTTATTAATTATTAGTTATTAAGACCATTAATTTAAGTAATAACTATCCTATCATCTAAGTTGGACCAAATTACATATATATGCCAATTTTCATGAATATCAGTTGACTCGTTTTTGAGTTTATTCGGAACATACACAGTGACACGGATTTTTTATATATTAAGATATGAGATATTTTACTAGAAGCTTTATTTGGATTAAAGTAGAGTTTGTATTACCCTAGTTACACAATGGTGAGCAGCTGCCCGGAGGAACGTAAGATGTTCCGCATCACGCCGATGCATTACGTCATCTATGACGAGGCACACATGCTCAAAAACATGTCCACCCAGAGATACGACAACCTGCTTAAGATAAAGGTATGTGTCTATAGATGCTAAATTAGTTTTAGCTTGTTTGTATACATTTGATATCTTTTCTGTTAAGTTATTGTTTGGTTCTCTGGAAGAAATCTCTTTAAGAGATATGCTTGCCATTATACAAGTTGATCCGTCAGTCAGTCACCCAGGAAAATATAAAAAAAATATTTTATTTTTATATGTTTAGTTAGTAGATATAACTGTAAAGTTTCATCAGCAACTGTTCAATAGCTTTTATGTGAAAGAGGTAAAAACTGTCATTCTGTTTAGTATGTGTCTATTGTACTAGAATAACTAATAGTGACATGAAAATCCATTACATAATGTTTACCTATGTGAAAGATTAACAAATATCCGAACATCCATTTTCACACCCTCAAAATTGGTCAGAAGTGGCACCATGTGGTTCTATCGGCCCTTCGTGCCGGGGTAGGCAGACTACCCCGTAAGGGATAAAGGCGTGATTATATGTATGTATGTACAGTAATACCCCGCTTTACGCGAGGGATACGTTCCGGAAAAAATCGCGTTAACTGAAATTCGCGTATATCAAGGTTTATGATTAAACATAGTCAAAATTTAATCTTTGCCATAGAACAAAGTTGTAGTACGGGGAATCCCCAGATCTTCAATCAGATTGTTCAGAGGACGCGAGGATTCCCGCGACCAAAGGGGAGTTAATGACTAAATTATATTTATACACATTCTTTCGCATTATACGAAGCATTTAAACGTGAATTTTAAAATTCGCGTTATAGTGAAACCGCGCATAACGGGGTCGCGTAAAGTGGGGTATTACTGTATATAATAATATTAGTAAGTGTGAGGACTAGGTCCAGCAGTGGATGGCAATAGGCGTATGTATATGTAATAGGAAGTAGAGGTTTATATGTATAACTAGAGACCCGCCCCGGCTTCGCACGAGTGTTATGGTGCTCACAAACGAAGGAGGTCACGCGGACGAAGTCGCGGGCGTCCACTAGTATCAGACATAATGTTATCTTCCAGTCGAAGCACCGCCTGCTGCTAACCGGCACTCCGCTACAAAACAACCTGTTAGAATTAATGTCGCTGCTGTGCTTCGTGATGCCTCACATGTTCTCCGGAAAAACTGAGGATCTCAAGAGTTTGTTCCAGAAGAATGCGGTGAGGAGATTGTGTGCACATTCGTGGATTGTAGATGCTTTAATTGTTCAACTGTTATCGTAATTTTGGTTACGTGCATACGTTAGCCTGACGCCTGGTTGACGGCGAAAGGCGATACGGTGACGAGTTGATACGTGTGCTGTGACCATTTACCATTGGGCTATCACATGGAGAAGAAATAAAAGAGGAGCAGCTGCTAAGTATATTTTCATAGAAAAATAGTGTGCCGCGGAGCGGGGATGAAGTATGGGATGAGGGGAGCATTGAACACTGTAGCCCTGCCCTTTTACATAAAAACCAACTTGTAGTGACTAGTCAAATTACTTGATCATTATCAATATGGTTCAAGATTGTTTTACCAGTGCAATTACTCATCACTAGATGGCAATATTATACTACGTTTTAGTAATAAAGTACCCTGATAAAAGCGCTAGTGTCTTTGTAATTTTAATACGGTTACATTTCGGAGCACAAGCGTGTGGTTACAGCTACTGCGTTACACTGACGCTGAAGCTCCGCCCCTATCATGATGTCATGGCCTCACCATTGCCACACGACTCACTTCATAGTCCCACCTCCTCTTTTATATCCTTTATACCTTCTTCATGGGCTATCAGCACTTTTTATCGCATATCTTTATGTTGTTTAGTATGAGTATTCATTGTCCGACTACCTAAGACTTTTTCTTCTTCAACAGAAATCAAAAACAACAACAAAATCGGCAGGCAATAAAGAAGATGACGTGCCTGCCTTCGAACAAAGTCAAATAACTCAAGCGAAACGAATCATGAAGCCATTTGTACTGAGGAGATTAAAGAAAGATGTACTACAGGACCTGCCTAAGAAGACAAACCACATGGAACTGTGTCCTATGTCGGAGAAACAGGGGACTTTGTACAAGAATTTAATTGCTTCATTCTCTAAGGATGGCATGGTAAGTGTTTAATTTAATAAGAGTTAACTAAACAGGTATTTATATAGTACTTATTAGCTCTTAAACTAATATGCAATAGATGGCAGCACTACGCATTTCTCATAAATTATAGGTTAAACTTCATCGCGTCATTAAACGAACTCGCTAAGCTTTAAGAAGGCATTCCTATTGCAGATAATGTCTCATTAACTTTTCAAACTCCGCTATTGCTCGTAAAATTTAGTTACATTGTAAGCCCCATTCTGAGTCCCAAAGTTATTTCGGACTATTTGCTAGTTACAAAATCGCTTAATACTCAGCTGCTACTTCACAGGTTCATGCCACAACAGAACAGAGTGGTATATCAATGATGATGGACATGCGCAAACTGGCCAACCACCCGTTACTCCTACGATATCACTACCAAGAACCGGTACTACGTAAGATAGCACGCAAACTCGCCCGCCATCCCAACTACAAGGAGAAAAACGAACAGTATGTCTATGAAGATCTGCTGTTTATGTCCGACTTTGCTATACACACGTTGACGCAGACACACGATGTAAGTGTACGGTGTTATTATATTAACTTAATATAATAACTTTATGAGTTATCAGATCCGAGGGTCAGTGGAGGGTGTAAGGCCCGGTGGTGGGCGCACCCATAGTGAAACATTATTATTTATTCAACATAAAAGCATAAAATATTCGTCTGTTTATCAATGTTATTTTCTATGTAAATATCATTCTACAGGTTTTTGGTAGATTTTTTTTTAAATTATGATTTTGTGAATAATTTATCAAATCATGTTGGTAAAAGTAAAAGACTGCTTGTAGACGTGACGGTTTATACACGCAGCGGACAACCGACCGTCAAACTTTGGCGGTACGTTATCCGTTCACGTCTACAAGCACTCTAAGCCACGCCCCTTTGTCAAAGAAAAATGCAATTCAATCGAATTCCACTCTAATTTATAAATCTATTTCCAGCTACTAGAATACTCTGTACCAGAACACCTAATTCTAGACTCAGGCAAGTTCGAGAAGTTGGACTCAATGCTACCCTCACTCAAAGCGGAAGGTCATCGAGTGCTGATCTTCAGTCAGTTCACCATGATGCTGGATATACTGGAACCCTACTTACAGCTGCGAGGTTATCGGTATTTGCGGCTAGATGGAAGCACTGCCGTTGGCACTAGGTAAGGTTCTGTTCAAATCAAATAGTTTATTTGTGACTAGCGACCCGCCCCGGCTTCGCACGTGTGCAACGATGAAACTATACACATAAACCTTCCTCTTGAATCTTTCTATTTATTTTAAAAAATCGCTTCAAAATCCGTTGCGTAAAGATCTAAGCAAAGTAGGGACTTTGTTTTATAATATATGTTTTATAATGCCAAAAACGTAATGTAAAAGAGATGGTGAAATTCGTCATCCGTGTTAATTGACCTGATAGCTCAGTTGGTTAGAGCGAAAGCACGGTTGTGAGTTCAAATCTCACTCGGGTGATTTTTTTTTTTACATTTCTTTATTAATAATTTTTATTGTAATATGTTATGATACTTCGTTTAATAGAAGAACTCCTACGCCTAATTTTGAAATTAACATTTTTGTATGCAGTAACACAGATAATGTCATGCATGCACATAGTAACTGTAGCGTCATCATAGAACTCTACTAGTCCTATTAACAGTAGAACTATTGTAACTTTTTTTCAATAGTTGTACTACATTTAACCTACTAATATTATAAACGCGAAAGTTTGTAAGTATGGATGGATGGATGTTTGTTACTCATGTCACTTAAAAATGGCTGAAGCGATTTTAATCAAATTTGATATAGAGTTAGCTGACACCCTGGATTAACACATAGGCTACTTTTTATCCCGGGAAAATAATTTTAATCCCGGATAATTTCGACATTTTGTTTTTTCTGCAGTCCACGCGGACGAAGTCGCGGGCGTCCACTAGTTTAAACATAACTATTCTTAACAAAAAATTTTTTTACACAATATTAAAAAACATGATAGTTACAAGTGTAACTTGACTTAATTTTTGTATTTTCTTGCAGACAAGAGTTAATAGACCAGTACAACACCGAAGAGATCTTCGTGTTCCTATTATCGACGAAAGCAGGCGGTTTGGGGATCAACCTGACTGCAGCCGACACCGTCATCATACATGACATAGACTTCAACCCTTACAATGATAAGCAAGCGGAAGATAGGTAAGATTTGTCAAGTACTAGCGGCCGCCAAATACTAAAGTTTCGAATTCCCGTTAATTCTCGTTCCCGTGAGAATTTCCGAAAATTCCTCCTTCAAAAACATAGGACTTTCATACAAATATCCAACCCCCGTTTTACCACCTTCAGAGTGGAGTTTCATAAAATCCGTTCTTAGTGAATGTCTACACACTATAAAAGTAAATAAACAAAAGATTCCTTTAATTAGGTGCATTACTGACCATCTCTGGACTCATTTGTCTTAAAATAAATTATTTTTATTATATTTATTTATTTATACCTAAACCTACCTACAAAATATCAAGTTTGTAGGTGTTTTATAGTTTCTGAGATTTCGTGATTATTCAATGTTATGTTTATTGAGTAGCCATAATTAATTGCTAAGAAAAGGCCCCCTTTTGAGTCCACACGCCTTGGTTTTTCATTAACTCCGTCCCACCACATCCTAATAAAATACAGGATGTAACAGAAAGCTAAGCGAAAAGCTATGTAAATAGCCCACTATAGAGAACCTACATACATAGTTCGATTCCCACCCGGGTGAGGAATTTTTTCCATTTCTTTATTAATAATTTTATAACCTACATACTGCCTACCCCGTAAGGGGTAAAGTCGTGATTATATGTATTAATCACGACTTTATCCCTTACGGGGTAGGCAGAGCGCCAAGGGCCGATAGAACCACATGGTGCCACTTCTGAGCAATTTTGAGGGTATAGTTGAGATGTACAAGTTCGGTTATAGAGAACCTATTTCCAAAATTCGAGACTCGAAATCACATGTTTATTTTTTGACTTGCCGTAATCGCCAGATGTCACCGCATGGGTCAGACACGTCCGGTATCGATCTACCGGCTGCTTAGCGCCGGTACCATCGAGGAGGGCATGTACCAGGTCGCGCAGGAGAAACTCACGCTGGAGAAACACGTCACGGGCGCTGACGGTATGATGCTCATGCTTTTTTATTATACAGGGTGATTTTTGGTAGTCAACGTTCCCGAAAACTACGGAATCTCCTCATCATCATCATCACAATCATTTTTCTCCATGGAAGCATACTTGGGAAGTGTCTGGTTTCCAAAATATTAGGGTCCAAACTTGAGCAAATAGACTGAGTTTTTGTGCATAAATGCATATTGACGCGTTTAGCAAGATTTTTTTCACGAGAAATAATTATAAACACTGGACACTATAAATTCGCCCGATCAAGTAATTTTTTATATATTTTATTTACATAGTTTCCCAGCATTTTTTTGGCATAAACTTACTTTATTTGATGTATAGAGCACGTACCCTTCGTTAAGGGTGGCAACGAAAAAACACCCTGTATGTATAGTAGATCCTCAGAGGTACAAAGATCACCAACATAACTCAACGGTCCAGCAAGCTAAAGTGGCAATGGGCAGAGCACATAGCTCGAGAACTGATGGCCGATGGAGTCGGAAAGTTCTAGAGTGGATACCACGTATCGGCAAACGTAGCGTGGGAAGGCCACCCGCGAGGCGGACGGACGACCTGGCCAAGGTTGCGGGCTTCGGTTGGATGCAGAGGGCGTAGTGCGAGTTTCCACTTCGAACTCGTTCGCGTAAACGTAAAACCGCCACCCAATCACATTATGGCATGATGACGTAATGAAAGTGAGATCAACGGCACGATGTGATTGGTCGAATAGTTTACGTTTACGCAATCGAGTGCGAAGTGAAAACTGGCACTAAGCCCTCAGGTTGCTTCCGACCGGTCGGAATGGAGGCTGTTGGGGGAGGCCATGTCAGCAGTAGACTTCCCAAGACTGAGAATGATGATGATAGTAGTATGTCTCCGACCGTATTTCGGTCAAGGTTAAAATCTCTATGTGAATTAGCCAAATATAAACCGTATGTTTTATCCAATAAAAAGAGATAGATCTCTGATATCTTCGTGACAGTTCAAACCTAAGTATAACATGACTATTATTGCTCCGGCTGTCCTGCTCCCTCAAACATCATTTTGAGCAAATAAAAATCATTTAATTAACGCCCATCAAACGGCGTTAAATCGTTAAGCCATCCCCCCCCCCCCAATGCACAACAAACTAGGTTATTGTGATTTTCACCTAATTTTAATAACTTTTTTTTCAGAAAACGAGCCCACGGAACAAAAGAACGTAGTACGTCTATTATCGGCAGCCCTCGGGCTGACGAGCGGCAAATGATTGCCGGCGAGTGGGGGCCAGTGAGGGCGAGTGGGGGCGAGTGACGGTGGCTAGTAGTGGCTGATGACTGTGCACCCGTGTTTCTACATTCACTAGTAAGAACTGTTAATTATTGTGCTGTAACATCGTGGCTGTTTTTTACTGAAAAAAAAACATATTTTGAATGGAATATCAAATTCATTTCAAGTCCTAAGAGCTATAACTGCTGCATAATATCTCCATGGAACCTTTCGCCATTTCCTTGTGTACTAGCAGACGCCCGTGACTTCTTAGGCATGAACTACAAAACCTATCTCCTTACCTGATGTATAAGCTTATATGGTCTACCAAAAAAGTACTGATAATCTTTTGACATGATGTTTTTTCACTATTTCGGAGTTGGTCCCTTAGTGAAAGTTGTTTCTTTCTACCTACCTAGTGTTTCGTGTCAAAAGATAATCAGTACTTTTTGGTAGACCTCATAAAGTAAGTAATTTATATCTTGACTTTTTTATAAGATTTAAAATTTATAATATTATGGTTATGTATAGAGTTAGTTAACGACTTTATTATATATGTAACTAAAATGTTACTTAACCAAGTGAATGTGGAAACACGGCCGCACTCCAAGTGATAACAAATAAGTGATATCTCACACACGTTAGAGACGTGACACGTATCATTTGTGATGTACTATGAAAGTGACCAATAAGCAACGCACATAGTATTAGTGAATCAATAAAACAAATGTATTTAGTTTCCGTTTGAATGTGTATTTATTTGCTACTAGTACTGTAGCCTTGGTTTCTTAGGATAGCGGTGCCGTAATATGGCGGCCGTGGTGGAAGTTTTCACTTATCGGCACCGTAATTACATATAGAGGGTGTAACAAAAGGGGTATGTTAAGCGAAAGGTTTGTAAATAGCCCACTAAAAGGAACCTATCCTCAAAATTTGAGACTCACATGTTTATTTTTCCAGATAGTATGGAGAATTCTCAAACAACTCAGGAATGTTCATATAATCTTAAAAAATAAACATGTGATTTCGAGTCTCAAATTTTGGAAATAGGTTCGCTAATAGTGGACAATTCACATAGCTTTTCGCTTAACATACCCTTTCTGTTACACCCTGTATAGCCTATATTATCCTAAGAAATCATAGCTTTACCTGCTAACACTAATAACAACAATGGTTTGTTATCTAACTAACTGTATGACGATGGTGAGTTTTAACTTCAATATCGGCAACCAATCACGTTGCAGGGCGATGACGTAAATCAGCCCTTAGATAACAAACCATTGCTTATTGGCTATTTGTAATATCGGAATGTTATTAATAAAACAATGAACTATAATAATATTTTATACTAGTGGACGCCCGCGACTCCGTCCACGTGGACTACAGAAAAAACAAAATGTCGAAATTATCTGGAATAAAAACATTTTCCCGGGATAAAAAGTAGCCTATACGTTAAGTGGGACCTGTCACAATATATTCCTGAAAACTGCATCGAAATCGGTTCAGCCGTTGCTGAGATTAGCGTTCACAAACGCACAGACAAACAGACAAAAATTCCAAAAATCATCGTTTTGGGTCCTATTGCGTTGATATAGGTCTCCTATAATATTTTTTCTCATATATCCTCCATGTACAGACAGCGATACGTTACATTTTTATTATATGTATAGATGAATTTAAAGGCCACAAACTTGTTTAATTATCTGGTAAGTTCCTCTATTCATATTTGCATACGAAGGAAAATGACGTCGTGATTGATACAAAAACTAATACAGCTTTCTTTGGTGTGTTCGATTTGAAATACTGAATAATGTTTATACCAAAACTGTGTGTTTGAAATTGTCTATTATGTGAAAAACAAGCATAATTATAATTATTACTCTAAATTTCATAAAAACTGTTGTTCTTTAATGTTATGTATGATATAATTTATCTAAAAAGAAAATGTTTCTGATTTAACCATTATTAATTTAACTTGAAATTATAAAGATGTATGTTTTAATAGCAAATAAGAAAATTTAATAAAAATGTAAGAAAAAGTAAATTTGTACTCACATGGGATAGTACCTACCTATTATGGGTGCAGTGCACTAGTATAATTATATCTTATAAACTAAAGCAATAAGTGACTACTAATTGATATGGACAAATCACATGATTGCAGTTTTTTGGCTTGTATGTAAAAATATATTGAAAGAGATTCTTGAGCCTGTGTCACCGAAAAAACAAACAGCAATTATCAGATCACAGTATACCCATGCAATAGGTATTATAATAGAAAATACGGCTAACAACACATTGAATAGCGACTAGACTCTTATGTATTGATCCTTGACTTATAGTGTCCCTTTCTCTCTTTATACTTAAAGTGTGAAACAAATCGCAGCTTTCATACTATAGGGGCACATCTCGAAAATTTTGTGATTTCGAGTTTTTATAATATTTGGACACAAAATCAACACGGCTACATATTAAACGCATTTTCCCAATACACATTTTTTTTCTAGTTGTGCCCCTATAGTATGAAAGCTGCGAAATATACTTCTGACACGTCACGTTACGTCCCGTCAGACTATAGCACTGTATAATGCTTCAACATATATTTTTTTATTTATTGATCTTTACCACCAAAGCGTCGAGCATAACGAATACGTTTGATTTTGTTATTTAGGTTATTTATTTTTATGTTTTTTTAAGTAGTTAATTTTTAGATATCTAGTATAGTTACATTCCTAATAATATTTAGTGTAATCGTCAACGCAGACAGCGAACTTAGGTAATTAGCTTATCTAGAGAATTTTTTGTCCTTTTCCCTCCCGCGGAGTGTGACCGGTAACGAATATCTTAGAACTAAAAGTCCGCCGTCTGCGCTGTACCTTAGAACGTATCAAAACGACACATTACATAGATACTTCTTATTATATATTGCTGTAAAATTAATTAAAATAATAATGTATGAGTATATTTAATTATAATGAATTTGTCTATCGACCTTCAAGCCTTAGCTCTAATATGTCAACACACGAAGGAAGATATTTGGCTAAAATGTAACTTCAGTAGAAATCATCATCGGCCTATTGCAGTCCACTGCTGGACGTAGGCCTCCCCAGGGCACGCCACAAGACTGCCATGGGGGGTATTTGCCCATAGTCACCACGCTGGGCAGGCGGGTTGATGACCGCAGTTGTATTTTTGACTTTGACAACACGGGAGGCGCTGCTGCCCACCTCCTGGAAACTCTTAATCGTCTCGTACGATACCCACGGGCAGACATGGGGTGGTACGAATTCTACTCTGCCGGCACCACGCGGTCAAGTAATGAATTTCCATAATAATCTAAGTAGTGTGTCTTTTGTAAATATTAATCTCACATATTCTTACGATCCTAATATTTAATAATGTATGATAAAATAATTTATTTAAGCCTTACGCAGACAGCTTTCCTTATCAGAGTAGTGTGCCCTTTTGCCTCACAATGGATAACTTTATATTAGTACGCCGTGTGTATTGGGCCTTATTCTTTTGCTAAAAGACATTTTTTTGTTTACCTCAAAACTACCCACAAATCCTGATCGTAATTTATATTTAGAACACTACACTTATTACTCCTATTAAAGTTATATAAAAGTTCTGCAATATATAAAACTTAAGATATAAATAAAGGGTTTATCACTACAGCTAATATTGTTGAGACAGGATATAATGTAACTTGTTAATGTAAGAAAGAGATACACGTATTTCTCGATGTAAGTAACTGTATATATTCTGTGAATAGTGCACATAATTTCATATGAGAATACAGGATTTAGAGTGAGACAGAATGATAACAGGCTAATTGACTTAAAATAATATTATTTTACATGCACGTTTCCTCGGCTGTGTTAAAAAAAGAGGTGCATACTTATATATTATGTATTGCGAGCGACACGAATTTCACAGTTGCAAAAATCCGAATTGCAACCTGTAACTTTGTAGAAATTAGAAGCAGGAAATTAAATTGAAACAGTTTGATGATGTCACTTGTTAGTTTTTTTTATTTAGTGCATACTTATATATTATGTATTGCGAGCGACACGAATTTCACAGTTGCAAAAATCCGAATTGCAACCTGTAACTTTGTAGAAATTAGAAGCAGGAAATTAAATTGAAACAGTTTGATGATGTCACTTGTTAGTTTTTTTTATTTGGTACATTATTAGTAAATCCTATCAGAGTTAAGTAGCCTAATATCATAAAATTGTAATTAGAAATTGTTTTGTAATATTGGAATTATAGCAGATTTCGTAAGCCCCATATGAATGTCAGCGCTAGTGCTATTGAAATGTATTTTTTTATATTACGGGACAGATTTGTATGTAGGAATAGTGTTTATCTGTACACAAGTAAAGAAAGTGAGATTATGTATTCGTTTTATTTTGATGCGATATTTTGTATCAGTTTTTTTTTGGCTTCGGGTTCTGTTTGATTCTCAGTTCAAAATCAGTAACTCAGTAGCTATTACCACAGATCATATCAATGTTTGCTCCTATCGGGATTCGAACCCAGGACCTATGGCGCTGCAGGCAGGGCCACTACCTACTACACCAATCGGCCGTCAAAATACAGCCGTGGGTAATGTATGTTATTAATGTTTTAGTTGCAAGTGGATTCTACGTGTGCCGATTGCCTTTGAAACGTGTAAATTAAATATAAAAATAAATTAAATTCCTCATTATTATACTTTCACCATTATTAATGAAGTATGTAGGTGGTAGTGGGTAGTGCCATACAGCTCTTAGGAACTCCTACGTACGTTTTATATCACGCTATAACACACCAATATAACCATTATGTGATCAAATTATATCAATTAAGGTGGTCTAATTGTCGACCATGCTTGCAATATTGAACAAACATTGACTCAACGCTTCATTGCGTTTGTGTGTCTGTCTATTTTCCAGTTACATTTACTGACTCATAGTCATCTCATTGTATTCGTGAAATATTTGTTATTTATCATTTTTACTGCTCAATAAAACTGAAAATCATGATTTATGAAATGAAAATCTTCAGGTTTTAGGTAAACATCCTAGACCCAATATTCTCAGACTCAGCTTATAAACAAAATGCTTTACTAGAAAGACTATCTAATTCGAATAAAATAAATGTTCAGGATAGGGTACCTTGAATGCATATAGAGTCTAGCGTGACCCTTCTCTTCTTCTAGCCCTATTTCCATTATTTTGGCGTCTGCGTAATATGTGCTCTTCATCCAATCATACCTATTATGCGTCATCCCGCTATTCCCAGTACAGGCCCTTGTTTAGTCCCTATGGAACCCTATATGCAGAGCACTCTACTTCTTCCATGATACAGAGCACAACAGATCCTATACTCCACATTTGTCTAACCAAAGCTTCTTTATCCATAGCATGCGCAGTGTCTCGCTGCTGCAGAGGCGTGTGCGCCGGAGTGTGCGCGCACGCATCAGTCGGCAATCCGCCCGGGCGGGCGCCACACGACCGGAATCTGCGCGAGCGCTTACAAACGGGAACGATAATAATTTCAGTGAAATAAACACAACCCGCCAACGAACGCGTAACAAGCGAGCGCACGATTCTGGTAAGCGAATTTCTAATTCACTTCAACTAGGCAATAAGTTTGATCAGGCTGCCTAATGGCGGGCTATATTTAGTTCTGTATTTTCGGCCTGATGCAGCGGACTCGTGTTTCTCCTACATTTCGAATGCTCTAAGCGCTTTTCCCGCGCCAGTAACCCAATTTCCTGGATCGACCTTTTAAAAAGAATCAGCCCACGTTCGATCCTAGTAATAACAACTGCGCCCACGCATTTAGTTTTGCCGAAAATAAACTAAATTAGTGAAATGAAAGTGAATGCACGTTGCATTGTTTGCTCAGGCGCAGTTGAAAGATTTCTTTCCACTAATTACGTTACGGACGTGATAAAAAATAGATTTTCTTTCTCGCGTCCGCGATGGACGCCGCTGGCCTAAATACCGAGCACTCAAACAACGTGCTCCTATTATATTAATTTACTTTGAAATTGTTTGATGGACCTCGCCTCGGATAGAGATCAGTGTATAATCAACTCGTAGGTACTCTATTGTAATTACATTTTACCGCTATGTCATATTTACGTTTGAGATACCTATATACTTCTAAAACTTCGGTAATCTACCCCCAAAAGCAAAAATTTGGCGTGAGTACTAGTAAATACTAGATTCGTGCACCTGCCTGCACTAAAGTCTCAAGTAACGGCAAAATCTAGGTAGTTAGGTAACAAAAGATACCTAGCAATTGTGCGGACCATCGCGCCGGGTCACTCACCCCTGAAACCGAGTCTGTATCTAACATTATCAAATATTTAGTCACTTTATACAAGTACCTAGTAATTTTCTATGGAAAAACGATGCATAGCTAATGTTAGATTTTCTGTCTATTTGGATCTGCGGAAAGCGGTAGAGCCACATATAAGGTAGAGCCAACAAAACTTAAATCGATCTATACAGGGTGTAACAGATAGGGTATGTTAAGCGAAAAGCTATGTAAATAGCCCACTATAGAGATCCTATTTCCAAAATTTTAGACTCAAAATCATATTTTTATTTTTCAAGATTATATGGACATTCCTGAGTTGTTTCGGAATTCTTCATACTATCTGGAAAAATATAAATGTGAATTTGAGTCTGAAATTTTGGAAATAGGTTCTCTATAGTGGGCTATTTACATAGCTTTTAGCTTAACACACCCTTTCTGTTACACTCTGTATATGAATCTGCAGTAGGAACTACTTATTTGCTTTGCTAACTCTATCTCGAGTTCCTATTGCTTGGACATGCACCATTGCAACCTGCCAGTACATATTAATGTCTTAGCAATCTCAATTTCTAAAGGAACCTAAGAGAAAGTTAGTAGAAACTCTGTGTTGGCCCAAAGCCTAGGTAATCCAACCAAACAAAGTGAAATTACGAGTGGAAAGATAATCTCTTAGATTAATTATAGGTCTTCGGAGCGAAGAGGAGCGAATCTTTATTCTAAGGATAATCTTTTGTGCATTGATTGAAGAAGTAAAATGTAAACAATAGTGTTACATCAACAACAGCCAGTTAGCATGTCTGCTTGACTGTTTAAACACGTTTTCATGATAAAATCCTACTAATATATAGGTAAACGCGAAAGCTTGTGAGTATGGATGGACAAATGGATCGATGGATGGATGTTTGTTACTATATCACGTAAAAAGGGCTGAAGCGATTTTAATAAAATTTGACATGGAGTTAGCTGACACCCTGGATTAACACAGGCTACTTTTTATCCTGGATAATTTCGACATTTTGTTTAATCTGCAGTCCACGCGGAAGAAGTCGCAGACGTCCACCAGTACATCTATACAAATCTCATACAATTAACACATATGAGTCCAACGCTGCTTATGTATGTGCATCGCTTCGTCATTGTCAAACTACCGTCATAACTTTGGAATTTACAAGAACGCCAATTTTGTCCAAACGACAGATTATCACTTTAAAACATCGCAGTATACATTGCAGTTTTACTGATAACGGCTATTTTAGTGTTGTGTTATAACGAGCGATGTGTGTCTTCGAATAGTTAATATAGATTAGCATTTACTTCGCGTAGGAGGCTGTGTGGGTAGGAAAAAAGGCGGATTTATACGGCCACGGCCGTTTGATGCAGTTCACCTATACTGTCATAATAGCGAATAAATAATTCGATGAGAACTGTACTCTAACAAAAGGTGTATGTTAAGCAATATGCTAAGTAAATAGCCTTCTATAGAGAACCTATCCACAAGAGGCTCAGAATCATAAATGTTTATTTTTTCAGATTAACTTTCCTGAGTTGTTTATGGATTCTCCATACTATTATTATTTATTATAGCATTTCGCTTAACATACCCATTCTGTTACATCCTGTAGGTTAAGTAGACTATTGCTCTATTGTAGAGGATTCTCCATACTATTATTATTATAGCATTTCGCTTAAGATACCCATTCTGTTACACCCTGTAGGTTTAGTAGACTATTGCTCAATTGTAGAGTCCCTTCTTGGCAGATGCAAATAATCAGGGATGCAGGCGTTGATAATATGCGATCGATTTTCTTTTGATGACAAATATACACAATATTTACGTTCATCGACTGACTTTAACGTGAACACTGCTATTATTGACGCGCTTTTCTAACACTGCTTTACGTAAAAGCCCTACCTATTATGTCCTTGGACAAATTCACCAAAGCCAATTTGTCTTTTCGTCGTCATCGATTAGTTCCTTAACAATCGCTCTCCAATAAAATTATTCGATCCACTCAGTTTTTATGCGAACTTTTTGCTCGCGCTTCGGTGCTGCTATTTAATACTATCGGCTTTGTTAAGTAATTTATATTATCTGTTTAGATGTCTGTAATTCTATGTTATTATAAGGTTCGGAATAGCTTGATGGAAACCAGTAGTTTTTGCTTACAACCAGTCGTGAGTCATGCTTAGGTCATTATCAGCGGATAGCTTGATCTTGACTAGGTACGTGTTTCTGATAGTGTTACTTTGATTTCTTATACGACTCTATTAACTGTTAACACTACAGTGAAGTACAGAAAAAGTCCTAATGCAAAAAACTAAGTACTTATAGTAGCTACCTATGTGAAAAACAAACAAATTCCTGTGCTTAAAAGTAATGTGAACAACTCCTATGTTATCCTACTTACCTATGTGTACTCGTACCTATCTTGTCTGTTGCTAGCAATTTTATAAAAGTCGGTATCTTCTAGTCAAAATTAGTCACACTGCCATTATAAAAATATATGTTAGGTTTCCTAGAACAGTCTAAAGTCTATCTAGATAAAGTATGATATAACCAAACTCTAAGCTAGGAGAAGGCTGCACTTTGGGTAACTTGTAATGCTGCTTCTGTTTTTGGTAGGCCTTTTTTTGCAGGCGTAGCATAAGATGACAATGACACTTGCCTATCTATCATACATGTTATTATCATACATATCATCAGACTAAGTATTAATTAGAATTAGATATTATTAAAGATAGTTACATAACTAGACCAAGTAGGTAATTTATTTCGCGTGAGAAATGTGCTTTTGCAAGGGCTTTCAGCGCAATTGAGTTCATCGAAATTGCGCAATAAGAAGCTAGATACTATGTAAAATTTTACATAGCAAGGGCTTTCAGCGCAATTGAGTTCATCGAAATTGCGCAATAAGAAGCTAGATGCTATGTAAAATTTTACACGCTAATTCCATACACACCTGCGGTCCGTTGATTTTCACCTCTCTTACTCCTCTGCTGCAACCGTTACCAAAACTGCAGTAATCTCTTAGTCTACGACCTTTTTATTAAACACACAGCCTCACCTTATGTACACAGTTGTGTGTTCAAAACACATTTTCCAGGCACAGAATTAACAACTGTCACCTGTAGATAATAGAGTTGAATATCTATTAGTATTCCATTTATGTTCTGACAGACTACCTATAGGATGATGTCATACAAACGTTTACAAATCTCATCTATAGTGAAAATACTGAGACTGGTCATCACATTAGCGCTAGCGTCTATGTGATTACAACATTTTTTCAAACATTTTCATTTGCTTCCATGATAATTTGAAATAGATGTTATTATTTAATGGTTTTATGTATATATCTACTTACATATGGAATTACCTATATTTCTTAAATTTATTCCTTAAATAAACTTTTATTAAATTGAAAGTAATAATTCGCGACCATTATGAGGACCCAATGTGACATCCCGGAACTCAAAACGTACAAAGGAGGTAGTTATTTTTCGGATTAGTAAATTTTTCGTGGCTCATGTGTGCCAAATTTTTCCATGTAGGCGGTTGGTGGATCTAAACCTCCACATTACACATATACTTTGTCAAAGAGATTGGGCAACAGTGTGCAAATTATATGCCTATATTCGTACCAGTTAGCCCATTAAAAGAAATTCTATAACGCAACGAATCCAATGAGAATGTTTCCTACCTAATTATTCTAAATAGGTCGGGCCTACCGACATTATCCGTGAATAAACATGAAATTAGTTAAAACAATAACTCTTGATTATTTGTTTCAGTGAAAACATACGAGTAACTAAACGAGTCGTGCAGGCACGAAACGACAGACGGCGCACTACAAGAGAGAGCGGTGAGTCAGATTTGTGCCTATTTCTATCCTATATTATGCTGATCTATTTTTCTTCATTTATCAAAACTGGTAATTTGCTATAAATATCTCTCATTTTGGTGAAAAAATAAAATACATCGAGTCGGCCAAGGATATACGAGTAGAACCTTTGGAAAGTCAGAGCTAGGAGTTTCTATCCTAGTCAGGGTTGCTACCCCACATAAGCGAGCTGGCATTATCGGCAAGACTGAAGAAATCGAATATATTAATACTTAGATGGATCTCAATTTCGCATTGAATAATGTAGCAGATAAGAGCTATTACTCTAGCTAGGGAATTGGCACATACATAAATAATACACTTGCTTGCTGCTCTATGCTGCTCTGGGAGTGAGAAAAAATACGTATAATACTACAGCTGCTTCTCTTCCCGGGCATACTGTACAAGTCAGTAGAGGGACAAGTTGGTCTTGGTGTTTTGTAGGCGATGGGCTGACCACCGGTCACTACTAACCGGACTTGTACATCTCAACTATACCCTCAAAATTGGTCAGAAGTGGCACCATGTGGTTCTATCGGCCCTTGGTGCTCTGCCTACCCCGTAAGGGATAAAGGCGTGGTTGTATGATGATGATGATACATACTACACGTACATGGGTTTGCCAGAACTGCAATATCACGGAAGAGAGAGAGAGAGAGAAGACCGGATCAGTAACAAGTTGCTAGCTCATCACGACATGCACGGAAGGAGATGCAGCTGAACTATTCTAAGTGAAGCCCATCAGCACATAACATACTTGTATCAAACCATATTACTGCGTGTTGTGTAAATAGGTATAGAAATTAGTTTCAGTTCAATGCACCTCACCTAATTACTAACGATGTTTATCTAGACACAATTAACGGTGTTTTAAAATTGATACACAAGTTTTACACTCGACAAAACACTCGATTTTATTTCGCGGTGCACATAGTTGAAATTCGTGCACATCGCCTAAATGTATTAGGTAAATGAAAAATGTTATGTATTTAATACGCTCCATTAGATATACCTAGGTTGGTAATTATATTTGGTCGATGTTTTTTTTTTTTTGGTAAATCTACGCAAGACTTTGGTAAAAGGCAGTTTTTTTCGGGTCAGTCTAATATTGTACGTATGTACCTACTAAGTATACAATTAGTACTTAATACATATGTACCTACTTATACATATACATATAAAGGCCTGTCTTCCCAAAATTCGATAGCTGGTACTGCAGGATCACAATGGAGATCATTACAGCGTGACAAGTTGCTAGATTATTGCCTGAGATAATGCCCGAATTGTTTAGTCGACTCTTACCACATGCACGGAAGGAGATGCAGCTGATGTATTCAAATATTTAATTAATCAATTCCAAACACGTAGGTAGATCACGTTGTTGCGTATGTTAACTGTTAATCAAAGACTTTTTATAGTACATACAAGGGATCCGCCCCGGCTTTGCCGTTCTATGCATTCTATGTACCAGTTATAGTCATGCCCAGAAGGATGTAAAATTTATATGCAACTAGTAAAGGATAGTGTGTAGGTATGTGCCATAGTGCTTACATTTTTATTTCTTGCCTTGCCTAGATCTAAACATATCGATAGGTAATTGAACAGTATCGATTACGTTGTGATCGATCGTGATCATGAAATTCAATAGGCGATTGTTATGAACATACCCACAGATAAATTATACAATGTTGTTTGTTATATTGTTACAAACATAAGTAAGTAGGTAGGTACGTCTAACTTATGTATCCGGTAGATAGGAATTATTCGTTGAAATTAGAAATTACGTGATCCCAAATTATGAGTATTACCTATGTCCAAGGAGTAAATAGACGGGCAATTAATTGTCCTTCTACGGTTAGATCGTGAAGCGAATTCGGTTTTCTTTTGATTGCATGAGTGCCTTATAGCTGACTCGCACTCTTATAGAGCTACGTTAGTTATAGATAAGCACAGCTCTATATTAGTGTACTTTCTAAGCCAACGCAGAAGCGTGCCCTACTTCCTTAGAGTTAGGGCTTGCTCTATCCTTAACCTTCTAGATTTTTCTATTAATTTGTACGTTTGTTTCAGATACCGAGTCCAGAGGACTCTTTCGACGAAACGATTCGAGAACTAGGCTGTAGACGCTGCGCTTCACAGCTCCTCGAAATATTTATAAAGAAATAGAATCGCTCGGCGACTGTCTAGCACATTACAATTCTGCACAGCTCTTGTTTTAGTCGTATACAAAACGAAATATCTCGAAATATATAACACCCTCTATTAGTGGCCACGAAAGAAGGGTTATATGATAATATATCTATATATGCATATATAAATTGGGGAAAAGTGATCTCTAACGTGACGTCACAATTAACTTTATTGTGATTATTTTAATAGATATAAAAGGCTTTGTTAATTATTAATCGCATTTTACGGTAAATATTGCTCGTTAGTAGAGTTAGACTTTATATTTTCAAAGAGAAAGTTGTAAATATTTGAAAAAATATTATTTAATAGCTAAGTAAAAAGTGTGACATCGCGTATAAGTAGGTAACTTTAATACTAGTCATTCATCTAGTGTATTTATTTATGTAACATATTCAATCTTGTAACATAACAACTGATTTTAAATATCTAAAATCTTTATTTGAATTAAAATAAATAGGGAGCAAAATTACAATAGTCCAGAGCAAAATACCCTGAAAAAATAAAGCTGTCAGATTTTGGCGCGTAACAAGCTGCTACAGATAAAGAATATTAAGTCCTAAAGGTCCGAAACTAAAGCTACAAACATGCAAGGCGTGACCAACGAACTGCAGAGGAGCTACAGGATGCAGGACTTCGCGTCGCCGGGCGTCATCATGCGCGAGCGCAGCTTTGTGCGACCGCAGTCCCATCACAACATGCACCACCAGGTTTGTCATAAATACCTATATACTTACTTCCTTTCTACGTAGGTACCCCCAAATTCAGAATTATTCAATCATTGAAACCAAAATTTGCCTAAACCTCCTATCTATTTTTATCAAGCGTTAGTTCTAGTGAAAAAATTAGTTTGATTCTAGCAGAAACGTCTTTAGCTGGCTTTTATATTGAGTGCTTATTCTAAACGTCTTTAGCTGGCTTTTATGTTGAGTGCTTATTCTAACTGTGAAGAACCTCTACACCAATAATAAAAAAAATACGTGGGCGATTTATGCACATGCAAAATTCATACACCCACACGATGTTAACAAACTAGATAGCCTTTATGTATTTGGAAATCTACGTAATATTTGCTATCGATTGTGTGCAAGCAACCTTGCTTCTTATGAAAATTTGCCAAAATGAACCGCTGAAATTGCAGGAGAAATTTATTACAAGGTGACAGACAGTTGTATAGAGGGCCCGCTATATCCTTCATTGCAACTGTTCCACTTTCTGTGCTAGAAACCTATATCATTCATCTGAGCTAGAAACATACCAAATCCCTGACATCCATGACACCGCCATGAGGTTTTTTTTGATGACATGGAGACAAAATTCATAAATGTGCTGCACACTGGGAATAATCATACTATTTTTTTTACAGGATAGATAGCTAATGTCTTTAACTTAGGATGTGCTTATTTATTTAAATAAATATAGTATATACTTATATAGTGCTTTCGGTCATTAGTATGACCGTTTGATTTGAATATCTATAGTAGTAGCCTTATTAGAGCAACGCGGCTTCTAGTTTCTTAACGAACTCAATAATCGAGTTAATATTTATTCGATTGTCGTGCTATTAGATATTTATTTACTATCCTGCAATTTCCTATTTTTGTGGCTGGCCTTCAAAGTCTGCTTTTGTTGTTAGTCATGCCATGTCACACCCAGCAAAGACTTTGATAGGTATATTATTATTGACTATGCAGTAGAAGGTAAAGTTTTATATTAGTCGATGATGATATAAACAAGAACATGTCTCATATTATCCCGTATTCTCAAAATACTTCGTCGTCTCATCATTCTCTCACAGTATTTTGAATGAATGATTAAAATGAATGACTAGAAAATAATGAATAATAAGTCCAATAGGGTAGTTTCCTATGGTTGAATCTTAATAACATCTTATTCTTATCAGAATAAATAAACAAAATCATACGTCATGTGTCCAAATGAGGTAATAATAAGCCTTCAAAGTTAAGTGGGCAAGTCAACATCACATGTCCACCTGCATCATTTACAGCAACTTTTGTTTTGTGATCAAATTTATAAACGCAATCTATCTACCTATATCTATTCTATATATCTATACATATAATATATAATAAAAATGTAACGGATATATGAGAAAAAATATTATAGGAGACCTTTATCAACGCAATAGTACCCAAAAGAATGATTTTTCGAGTCTGTTTGTCTGTGCGTTTGTGCACGCTAATCTCAGAAACGGCTGAACCGATTTCGATGCAGTTTTCAGGAATATATTGTGTCAGGTCCCACTTAACAAATAGGCTACTTTTTATCCCGGATAATTATGACATTTTGTTTTTTCTGTAGTCCACGCGGACGGAGTCGTGGGCGTCCACTAGTATTTAATATAGCTGTAGAACAAAAGTTCTTTACGCGCATACAAGTTGCTTGTGACGTCACGTCGTGGTAGCCGTTTGTATGGAGAGTTTTTTGGCAAGTCTAAAATTGTGATTTTGAAATTGTTATATCCCGGAAAGTTTTCATGCTAGCGAAGTTTTACTTTCGCAAATGTTTCTTTTATTTTATGATCTTTCGATATAAATACAAATAAAAAAAACTCTAATACCTACATATCGCCGAACGTGGCAGAGTTTTTATTACGTTTTATCTTTCGGAGGTTCTATAATTAAAATGCTTTGTCCTGATAAGTGCTAAATTAATGCCGAAACCGCTGATCTAGAAACCTGAAACATGGAGGGTGTGTTCTTTGTATATCGAAGGCATCCGATAAGATAAAAATACTTAGTTTTTGTAAATCGATAACTAGTTAAGTATTTTAGTTATTTAGGTAGGTAATCTTATTTCTTTAATCTGTACAGATACATTATTTTTGATTTTTTTGTTTTAGTTTCCGAACAACGGGAAACGGCGCAGCATGATACTCACCAACGCTAAAGGCAAGCCAACTCTTGAAATCTATAGACCACCAGGTAAACCATTCTTCATTCAATCACCCATCTTCTGCTTGCTTTCCGAACCGATACCTATAAAGTGCTCGATTAATCGTCACGGGCCATAAAAAGTGCTTGGCTGGTTAGCGTCACTTCACCGGGAAAATGGCGCCAAAATTAAAAATAAACAAATATTCATATTTGGAACGAGCAGACAGTCTCATGTTTGTTGCGGTGGCTTGCGTTTGTCAAACGTACATGTTTTCTTTGCGATTATTTCGTAAAATCTGGGAAAATAAGGCATGTCGAGGTGTATAATGAAGCAGTCGTTGGCGCAGCCGGTGGCGGTGTCTCCGGTGACGTCAGTGGCTGTTCCGTCCGTTTCCCCGGTGTCCGTGTCTCCAGTGTCTGTTTCCCCTGTGTCTGTGTCTCCTGTCACGGTGAATGCTGCTCCTCCGGTGTCGGTAGCCCCGGTGGTGGTTGTATCAGTTGCCCCAGTGGTGGTACCGGCCACAACGGTTGCCGTTGCGGAAACCACGACAGGTATAATAGTAAAACTGACTTTGTAAACAATGGACATGAATTGTCGGTTCTAATTTTGATGTAGTGTTTCGCAAAGTTTTTCATTTCTTTCATTATCTGCTGGTTATAGACCGTTATGTATATGTGTAGGTACAATTCCGTAATTTTGTTACAATTACTGAATAAAATACTCCACGTGCTTGAGAAGACTTTGCCGTAAGTAAATAAAATTACAAGAAATTCCGTCCGAATTAAAGATCATGGTTATTTTATTGGAAGAGTACATTTTCCTGGGATATTTATACAGGATTTCCAGTTATCTACGCTGTAACATGGTAGTTTTATCGAGTTCCGTTCAGCAGTTTCGTCATGAAGTTTATTATTTTCTTGTTCCTTTTTCATAATGAAGTTAATGGATTTTAAGTATTTCTAAAATCGAGGAATATCTAAGGAAGGCTGTTCATTCTGAAATTTGTGTTTTTTTATCTACAAAAGACTCTACAATCTATTCGAACCTACATCTTTCAAGAGAAAGTTTTGTCAAAGTAATGCAGTTAATTTAAAACTAGTTAGAGCGGAATTTCAGTTATAATTTACAACGGCATGTTAGGATTTTAATTAGTTCTTGTTATTTAACAGGAATGGGTAATAACTGCCTACTTATTTCTAGTTCGCATCTCGATCTTAAAGCATGTCTTGACGAGCACATTTTCATTTAATTTTTAAAACAGCCGTGCACATTTCTTCAAATTAAAACAATTTCAAGTTCTTGGCACATTTGCATCGTCACATACCCTAATACCCACCACCATTCATGTAACTCTCATGGGTCTGTCTCCTTCCTTCTCTTGACGAGCACCATTGACCACAGGTGTGCGCACAGACGGCGTGGCGGCCGGCGGTGGTACCACCACCACTTCGGGCAACAAGCTGAACGTCCACGCCAAGGAGTTCACCATGGCCAAGCCTGTCGACCTTCACAATAGGTGAGAATACTTAGATTACAGGGGAACCGATGTTATACCCAGCGCAAGTTAAGAAAAAACTATGTTGATTGATTTCAAGACGAACCTAGACCCATAGTAACAAAGTTAAGCTACTTGTGTTGTGGATGTTACGAAATCTTATTTTGCTAATTCTTGGCTTATCCTTCCTGAATGTAACTTTATTAAGTAATTCGTATTTTGTAGTAGTTTCGGCTTCAAACAACGCCGATGATCTCCTTACTCTCTTCGTCCCATTTCTCTGGTTTTGAGGCTGGATCACAGCAAGACGGTTGATTCTTTTTCAAACCAAACAAGGCGTAATATAGGTATAAAAGTGATGTTTACGAATTTCTGGCGAATAAACATCTTCCTTCCTTTGTTCCCGTAAACGATGTATTGCGAAAGTAAGATCTGCGGAATAAGACATTTTAATGGTCCATAAATATCTATATAAGTGTATTCTTATTATAGAAGCAGAAGTTTGTAGTACAAATGAAAAAGTTATTTGTGCATAGTCGTATGCATATTCACACGTTTACATATTCCTTCGCTGGTATATCACTACTGTGACTTTACTTTGTCATGGTTCGCCTCGATTGCCTGTTTAATTATTACATGGGTTGAGCTACGTAACTAATCTACGGCCTCTATCCTAAAGCGATATATTAACTGATACCATAGAGGAATAAGATGTCATAGAGTGCTAATACATTACACTAATAGAATCTAAGTGTCAAGAACTGGAATTGTGAGGCACCGAAAAGTCTAATGGTGCATCAAAACTGTTAGTATGACATTAGCACTCTATGTCTACATCTTATTCCTCTATGCTGATACTTACTTTATCTATATCTATACATACAATAAAATTGTAACGGATCGATGTATGTGCGTGCACACTAAGCTCAGAAACGGCTTAATCGATTTCGATGCAGTTTTTATTTTGACAGATCCCACTTAACATATAGGCTATTTTTTATCCCGGGAAAATCTTTTTATCCCGGATAATTTCGACATTTTGTTTTTTCTGTAGTCCACGCGGACGGAGTCGCGGGCGTCCACTAGATGCGGCCTATTTAATAATAGGCCGCATCTTGCTTAACATCAGGCACGATGGCGATCAAATGTTTGTATAGCTAATTGTAAAAAAAATATACCTACTTTATGTAAATTAATTAATAATATTACCTATATATTAGTGATTGGCGCAGCCCTGTCTGGCGATGTACTTAGATTTATATTTCAAGCCAGCCACAATATTATGAGTTTCATGTCTAGGTTCAAATTAATATCTGAGCTCCGAAAAAGCTAATGGCAATATTGACTTGCGACAACCAAATGCCACGAAACCCAAGAGCCTAACAGCGTAGTACCTAAGTACGTAAAGTTTTCCTTGCACGTTTTATTTATTTGGCAACAAGTACTTAGATCTTTGCCGGGTTAGCCATATAGCAAGAGTAGCAAATGCTACAGGCCCCGCGCTCCAATGCCTATCTGACAGAGATAAAAAAAATATCACGCTTTTGTAGGTTTGTAAGACGGTGTAGTAAAGGATAAAGTAGGTCAGGCATTTTATTTACGTGTCCCGCCGCCTGTCCAACTTTTGTTAGGTTAATTACCAAACGCGGATTCTGTGTAAATGGTGTTCATGACTACCCCTGTAGCTTAGGTCAAATTAGTCATTTTCATAATTTTATGAGAGCAAGGAGCCTATTTTTGAGCTGGAGATGCAAAATTTAAATCAGTACCTACAAGTGGTCCTAATTTCGTGCTCGCTCCGCTCGCGGTCGTTTTGTCAATAGTCACAAATTCTCGGTAAAACTTGAATTTTCAGGAAGTAAATAGGTAACTAAAGTAGTCGCAATGTCTCGCTGCAGGCAAAATATGAGAAAAAATTTCACGCTCGCTCCCTATTATATAACTGAGCAGTCTTTCGCTTTTCAATCTGAATTTATGTGAGTTACGTGGTAAATGTGAGAAAAAAGGTCGCGCTCGCTTCACTCGCGCATCTATTATACGAGTATATAATCTAAGCAGTCTTTTAGTTTACGATTATAAGGGCTCGTAAATTTAAAAAATTCTTAGTAATGTCTAAATAAGTCACATGCAATAAGTGATCCCTAGCAATTTGCCCATATTAAATCCAGAAAAGTTTATTTGTACCTAACAATTTCGTTTTATTTAATTCCCCTAAAAACATGAGAACCTAAAGCAAACCAAGGGCCCCTTGGAAGAATTTGCTACAGGCCCCGCGCAGGCTTAATCCGGCACTGATTTAGGTACTTGAGTTTAAATTGAACTGTGCCCCAAAATGTCCCCAAGTTAGGCCAGCCAGGCGGTATAGGAACTCATAAATAGGCCCCTCATTCAACATGTGATTCTCTGTTGTGTGAGGCGTGCGCCATGATGTAATCGCGGGCTAATTGCGCCGGGCCCTCGTCAGAGCTCGTCATCGCCATTGTAAATGTTTGGCATGCTACTCTGCGGAAATAATGATCTGGGCCCTTGACTCTGCACGGTAACAAATCACCAATAGGTTGAAAGCTCCAAATAGATTGGGGGAGTTTTTAACCCATCCATTACAGGGTGACCTTGCCATTTATTTGTTTTATATCAAAGTCGGTAGTTAATGGATACGCTTGGCGTCGCTCCAATATAGAAAACTGAAAGAATCTGCGCGTCTCGCTACGTACCTACGTCTGTAAGTGTAGTAATATTGTAGTTTTTGTTATCACTTTGTTGTTGGCAGCGGTGACGCGAGTACGCCCGCGCCGCCGCCAAAACGGGCAGACCGTGTAGTGACGCCGCCCCCGAACGTTCCGCGTACGTCGGGATCGCGGAATTGCGCCTCGGACGCAACAATACGACTACGAACGCACACAAACAACCGAAATAACGAACAGACATATACGAACGAAATTTTCCTAAACGCGCGAAGACGAAATTTTCCGAGGTTTATCTTTTGGTTGCCCGTCGAACGTCAATGTACCCGGCAATTTCTCGGGACGTGTTTATTTGATGTACGAGTAGTACATCGAGACTTGTTCTATTCTTAGTTCCGATGCTATGAGGGAAATGAAGCGTAATTTGTAAAGAGTGATTGCCAAGTTTGCACTGGGCTTTCAGTTCTTGATAAATTTTATAGTAGGTTGGGTAAACACTGCATTGTAACTTATCTAAAAACGCTTATTTGTTAATAGTGTGTGACGGCTGTGATACCTTAAGTGCTGAGTATTGCGAGTTCAGTGTTTTTGTGCTACATGGATTATAATTAGAGATAATGGTTCGCGGCAGATTCTCTTCATCTGATGCGGTGTAAGTAGCTTAACTTATAAGTTCCTCTTATTAAGTTATTAAATGGAACATTACGTCGATCACATATCAATTATACAAGCAATGTATCAATTAACTACCCAACTTGCCATGGTCGAAATTGCTTGCGGGATTGCACACGCGGACTCTTGTTAGAGGCTTAGATCTTCAGATCATGAAAATAGGTTTCGATTTTTTATAATTTTATCCCAATTGCCACTAACCATAACCACCACAAGATATGATATGGACTTAATTTATGATAATACCCAATAATATAAATGACTATTTAGATAATATTGAATTGTATCAGGCGTCACTATTCGGAAGTTTAAATCTCTATTGAGGGATCGCCCGCCACCGGGCCCTATAATATATATATTATACTATATATATTAGATAAGTCTGCACAAGCTAAATCAACTATCCAGTCGTCCACAATATTTGCAATATAATCCGGCAGAACAAAACAAAGAACATTCAACTCCTTTGCCCTCGTGTCCTGTGCGTCAGTCAAACGAATGTATTTATGAAGATGCTGTTAAGGCGAATGCACGTTATTCGTTTCAATTTAGCTTAGTACATTTTAGGGTTTTTTTCCAATGGTCAGATAGGCTCTCTGGAGGATAAGGTAGATGCTGCCTGTATCTTAATCAACTACAGAGAAAGACAGCATCAAATTTATCGTGTAGATTGGCTACCTGACTATTAGAAAAATTGGCCCTTAGTTAAGTTTCCATATGTAAGATTCACAAAACAGTTTATTTTTGCATGTTCCAATAACGTAAGTTTAGAATCTGTGACAATCGTTGCGTTGCACATGCAACTATAGTTGTCGTCCAATGTAAGAGTACATTAGATCGTATAAACAATACACCTGCTTCATAGGATTTTAGATACCTACTACCAATTTTGACCGTACCAAGTTTTAATCAAGTTTTCTTCAATCTGTCGCGTGCATGTCACACTAAGTAGGTAAATGAACTCTTTTGTCTTTGCGATGTTTTCTTCTTAAGTCTTTTCCTCGGCGGTATTTAACTGTGTGTCTATTTACTATCTATAGGATAATTCCCTTGTTCTTAAAACTAGTTATCTATTTCATGTGTGATTTCTTGCCTGCAAGTTGTCGATTGCTTGCAAAGGACAGACACTAAAGTAGCTTGTTATTTTTCTTGTTGCTCAGAAAATTCTTAGGTGTCACAATGAAAAATAGCTAAATTATCAAATTGCCCATACTTATACCATGATTTACGACATTCGTCACTCATCGGATCTGTTTATTCGCCAATTTAACACTATGTTTTACCTACACTAATCAAATGGGTACTCATCCAGTGTTATGTAATGGTGCCGATATGTTGCAAAAATCGTGTAAACGAGCCGTTGATATATTCTTTTAGTCATATAGTCAAGGTCGAATCACTAAATTGTGAGCTGAATTAGTGACTTCATTGGCAGCAAGTTATTCCGAAGTGGCTAATGACTAACCATCCGTCCTTGAAGATTTTGCATGTGTAGGCGGTAGGTCTACCTGCTGAGTATCCATATTCCAGTTCGTACTACCTAAGCATGGTATGAAAAGTCGATACTTGTATTTCCTACATAAGTATATAAAATTACGCCTCTTTTCCGGAGGGGTAGGCAGAGATCATACGGATCTCCACTTGCCACGGTACTGAAACATCTGTTTCGCTTCCTTTCATCTCATCGCTTCTAGTCCGAGGTCTACTTGGGTAAAGCAGTTAGTTATCAAATGAGTGCTAGGGTTTCCAGGCGTCGGGATAAAGCCGGACAGAGGTAGGCTTTTTGAGCGCATGTTCGGCCAAAAGGCTTAGGCCAGCTCACGCAAAATAATTTCACGAGCGACAGGTCGAAATTTATCGAAACATCTCCACCAACAGCGTTTAGAAATCACGTTTCCATAACTTTGCGAACTTCGTTGTCGCTTATCTATCACAATGTCTAAACCCTAGACGAACAGATTTCTAGTTGCTCTAGAAAGTCTGAAACTTTGAAAAGAGTTGTCAAGAAGAATACTACTTACCTATTAATACAAAATTTTGCACTCGTGCTACTATTGATAAGGGAGTTTTAATCGGTAAAAGTGGTCCAAGTTTCGTGCTCACTCCGCTAGCGATTATAACCTAATGCTGAAGTAGTAATCACAATTCTAGGCAAAGGTTAAATTTTCGAGAAGTACTTACTTAACCTTACGAAACCGTTAATTTTTAGTTACATCGCACATCACACTTAGGGGGGGGGGCGCTGCCGTAGAAATCTCGCCCAGGGCGCTGGTAGTGTTAAAACCATGCACCCTCTTTGGTTTACTCTTGATCTGACCTATCTTTAGAATTTCACCAATTTGATCAGTTAGGCAGCAACTTGACACTGATCTTTTGCATCTGACTCCGCTATGCTAAACGTGGCTGTGCGATCTCTTTCGTGATCCTGCAATTCTGGCTACCCTTCTTTACAGCTGTGTGTATCAAATCTAAGCTTAGTGTAAACACGAAACGATACGTTGTCACTGCGGGCGTTTAGCGTTGACGTAATGATGTTACACATGTGGATTTTCACAATTATTTTCTCAATGAGTTGTAATAGCGCGCATGTAGATAGATGTACTGGTTAATATGAAATTCTCTTTTCTTGATAGTAAGAAATTATGTAACTTAGTGAAATGTAATAATAGGGAAGGTGTAACCTTAACGATGTTTAAATCCAAAACTTCAAACAAAACCTCATGATTTATTAGTATTTGCTCACTCATCACGATCAAATATGTGACTGGAAAAAGGTCACATTAGAAGTGTTGTATTTTTATTTACTAGCTAGCCGGCGAATGTCGAAGTGTCTGTAAATCCGACATTTTATTTGGCAACGGTCGCGGTTGCAGACGATCGGAAATCATGCGCGTTAAAAACATTTTGTGGCATCCGGATTCCGGAATAAAAAAATAGTCAGTAGTCGTCTATATTGAACTTGCAAAATATTTAATTGCAAATCGAATGCGATGTCTACATAACAGAAAGAACTAAATTGAAAACAGTGAACCTATGTACACAGGGTATAGGTGTTTGAATTTGTCCGCTGTAACCTCATTTATAAACATTATCCGTGTAGGTAGTTAATTACAAAAAAATTAAGAATTGTTCAAACTAAACATTGACTAAATTTGACATACATTCCATATATTTTTCTGTCAAATGTCATTTGGTAAACAGTGTCTAACTTTAGACGCGGTTTTGTAACAAAACCGTAAACAACAACTTACTTTCACTTGCAAATTCAATTTAGTTGATGCACAATACTGTAACTGCACATGCTCTAACCAGTACCTAATTTAAGAATTGTACCTACTACTTGCAAGTGACTAACACAATAACACAGGACATGTCACTTGCCCCAATTCGAACGAGACGTCAAATCTGACCCCGCGTGATGCGTTTATTGCCACCGCAGAACAAAATTGCCACATCGCAGACTGGGTCATGCACAATTTGCAGTGGCAGATCCACTATTACTCGGCATTGCTTTATTTGCTAATATACCGATAAAATTGTACACACTTACTCATACATATATCATTACCTTAGTTAACTCTGGTTTAACTAAGCAATTGCCCGTGTTTCTTGTCACATAAATGGGTATTTTTGTCTTGTTAAAATGCTACTCTTTGTACGAAGTCATATTATACGTAAGATGGAGATGTATGTGTCACTTACGCTAAAGTAGAGACAAGTGTTTGTCTCATGTAATTTTGTGTGGCTTTTTTGTACGATTTTTTAACCACGACATTAACCGAGAAGCACAGAAGTAGTTATGGCTGTAGGAGGTTTGTAAGCAAATTTAAGAGACTAGAGAAAGATAGAACACATAAATTATTGAAATTTATAGGAAATTAGATTTATAAACAATTACGATTTCATAATAATGTTATGGCTACTATTTGATCATAAACAATAGCAAAGCGGATTAAACAAATTAGATCACTAACCCCCAGGAAAGTAAAAATAACCAAGTTCTAATATAAAAATTAACCTAGGTAGGTACTAAGATGCTTTCTTTATATTTATGAAACGGACTTTATTGTTTATTTAATTAATATTCTATTGCATAAACGTATATGGGTTTCTACTTCCATATACAGTGGTGCCTCGCATAACGAACGCCTCGCACAGCGAACGCTGCACACAACGAACTTCCTTTTCGTTCATTTCACGATTCATACAACGAACTTCGCTTCACACAACGAAGTCGCCCGATCTTCTACGATCACTGCCGATTAATTGCATCCTTCCGCGCAGGCAGTCGTTAGTCAAGTGGTGAAGGACATCATCACAGTGGCCCAAAGGTTGGAATTAGAGGTAGAGGAAGAGGATGTAGAGGAGCTTATTGAGGAACACAAAGAAGAGCTGACAACTGAAGAGCTCCAAACACTTCTGGCCCAACAACAGGACAATGCTCAAAGGGAAGCGTCATCTGATAACGAGGAGCAACAATCAAACAATCAACCAATTCCAACTGCTGACATCAAGAACATCCTGGTCAAATGGAAAGCAGTTCAGGAGTTTACCAATGCCCACTATCCGGATTCCGCTGAAGCAAACAGGATCAACGACCTGTACTCCGATACTCTTGTCCGTTATTTCCGGCAGATGTTGAAGAAAAGAGAAAAACAAACGACTTTGGACAGGTTTTTCACTGCACCATCGGCCAAAAAGCGGAAAATGGATGAAGATGTGCAAGATTCGATTATTTCTTAAAATTAAAAAATGTGTGTATTTTTCATTATGTTTTTAGATGTATCTAAATAAAAATAATAACAAAAAATTTATCTTTTTTTTTATGTCATCTTACCATATTTTATGCTACAGAACGAATTATTTTTTTTAACATGTATTGTTATGGGAAAACGCGTTTCACATAACGAACTTTTCGCATAACGAACTTGCTCCTGGAACGAATTAAGTTCGTTGTGTGAGGCACCACTGTAGGTAGTTGTGGAAGCATGTGATTAGCATGAAAACGATATTTATTGCAGTCGGCCATTCGTCGTCCTATTTAGGAGCGTCATATCAATTCATATGATACGAAGTGTGTTCATGAATATATTATTTTAAAATAATTAAATGATTCTAAAGGCCGGAGAAACTTTGTGGTAGTGGAACGCAATGCTGCTAAAGCTATGGTTTATAATTCATAATCTTTTCATAATTCAGTACCTACCGTCCTAGCAAATCTAACACGAACGATTTGTGTTAAAAGGCCCCCTCATTCTGCTACTGGAATCCTATTTTTAAATTCTTTGTTCCTTGTCTATGCATAAAAAGTACCCCATTCATTAGATAGTAGGTTAAAAAGTACAATTAACAATATGTAAACATTGAAAATAATTACTGCTGCACTAATAAATACTTAAGTAAGTGGGTAGAATTTTAAATGCAATTGTGTGAACTCTACGGCCCGTGGGATCACTTTCAACGTAAAAATAGTTTTTAGTAACGTAACCTGCCACATTATTTAAAATTATAATAGCCAACTACCTAATGCTAAAATGAAACATGATTGATGTCGTTGACCTCTCATCACCTAAAGAAGCGCTTCCTGGGTGTTGTCCACGAATAAATTAAATACCGCTTGTATGATGTGGTTCGCTAATTATTCGTCACTATTCGGTACCAACATAAACTTCCGTAGGTAATCGGTTATTTAAAAAAATGTAGGAGAATGGTCAATAAAATTTTTAGTCATTTGTTGAGTTACCTTTATGTAACATTTTTTAAAGTTAACATTCGTCCCTCAGCTCGATCACGTTATAAAGAAAGCATCCAAACTGCTAGGGTTTCTTATACGGAACAGCAAGGTGTTCAAACATGCCTCTACAAAACTAAACTTGTATAACTGCCTTGTGAGGTCTTGTCTCGAATATGGGAGTACAGTGTGGCGGCCCCATTATGCTACGCACATTTTGCGTATTGAGCGCATTCAAAAACGATTGGTTCGATATTTAACATATTCACATCATAGGGATAAAAAAAACATACCATACGACGAAAAGCTTAAACTTTTTAAATTAACAAGCTTAGAGCAACGTAGAAACCTTCTGGATCTAACTTTTTTCTTCAAAATAATGAGAAACCAAATACGTTGCCCAGCCTTACTGGAAGTGTTCAGCTTTAAGATACCCTATCATATACCTCGGAAACCAATTAAACCAATCGTGCGTCCGCTCTGTAGAACTGTCCTGGGCGCTAATTCTCCGATATCAAGAATTGGTAAAATATATAACGCGAGTAGCGGATCTGTGGATGTACACTTTATGTCCCTGTCTACGTTCAAGCGTAAGTTGCGTGAGCATATGTAAATCTACTGCATGGACACTGTGTAACTTAGATCTTACATTACAATTAACTTTTGTCTTATTTTGTTACGTAAATTTCTAGAATTATATATATACTTTTTTTTACTGGCAAATTTCTGTTGTGCATGTGATGTATACCTGTAATTGATTGTGCATTTAGATTAAGTTTTATTTTAAGTAGATAAATGTTTATTGATGTAACAATCGTTGGTATACTAATTAAATAAATAAATAAATAAAAAAATAAATGTAGGTTAATCACTTGCTTTCCGAAAAGCGCGGTAAAGAATTTGTCCAGGGTCTTTGGTTTTACCTAGAAGAGAGATCTTTAAATAGTTTGCGGTGTCATTGGCCTGAATAGGTAAAAGGATTTAATCCGTGCTTGGCTGGCCTTATTTTATTTTATTTTACAATTTCAGGAAGACCAACACCTATTTATAATCCTTATCTTGTAGGTAGGAGTAGTACCTAGATTAACATAAGAGTGCTTACTGTGATGACTCTCACCTCACCGATACGTTTACTCCAATAGGAAGATTTCATTTTCGTACCGTCGACAACTTGCGTGATGAAGTTTAACGACTATCAGAGGGCTGGTGGCGATAACGAACGTCGTCGATGCCAAACTATGTTACACTATCACCCGCCCGCGTGAACTTTATAGAGTAGCCTCTGTTATTCTGATGTATAAGTGTAAACGGCTATGTATACCTGTCAAGTTTCATTAAAATCCGTTCTGTAATTTTTGCGTGAAAGAGTAACAAACACACATCCATCCTCACAAACTTTGCAATTATATATGTAAGAAGGATAGGATTGTCCAAGCACGCTGCTCTCCAGTGATTGACCTTCTAAAAGGATACACAACACTTCCAGGCCGGCAATGGGCCTGGGCTACGGCAGCGTGGGGCTGCAGCACTCGCGTTCCGCAGTGCTGCATGCACAAGTGCCGCCTCACTACCGGCCGGTGATGCCGCACGGCTTGCTCAACAGCACCTCCAGCGGAAATGTGCCGACAGTGAGTATAAAGGTTGGGTGTTCGACAACAGTAGTACTTGCTAGCTTGCTCTCGCTTAGGCGTTCACCAATCCTAACATTCATTTTGTAGTATTTTTTTTATATAATCTTCTCTAAAGATCTTATGTAATCTTAGTTCATATCATTGGCTTATAAGAATTTCCCTTAGCGGTTTCTTGTGGAGCTTGGCTTCGATGTCGTGTCCTGCGCGTTCAATCTTTAAAATATAACTGTAGAATGGATACTTACATAGCGCCTCCAAGGTGTATTTCGGTCGATTCATAGTTGTGATCCTGATTCGTTTTAACATGCACATTCATACTCCCATACACATAAATATCACATTATGTACTACTAAAATCACTAGCCAGAAACGATGGAAACTATTGAATTGTAACCCTAACTCAGTTCTTTGTAGATGACGAGACAGGGTAAACAGTTAACAGTGAGCCGACCTAACAAAACCCAACGTCTCATTCCAGGCGGGACCCCGCGTGCATTTCAAGCTGCAGCCGCAGCAAGCGATCATTCCGGAGAAGAAGAGGTCTCCCCCCTCGTCGTTGTCCAACGGCAACGGCAAAAGCATCCGTCCGCAGTCGTTCACCCCTGGCCTGAAGCGGTCGAAGTCTCTCACATCGGCTGATGCTCTGGCCAGCGGCATGGCTGCCCTGGGCTTGGCGGCCGATGCAGGAGACCTGGGCAGTTTTCCGCCAGAAATACAGGAGTGTATTGATAAAGCTCTTGAAGGTTAGTTGGGATTCTCAAGAGTCTAATGCCACCTTTCTGGATTTATAGTACTTTCAACAAAATATTGGTTTACGGAATTCGATGATACCTATAAGCAGGGAAGTGGGAATCGGACAGGAAATATTTTCGCAAAACGATTTTTTTACAGTACTTATAGCTCAGTTGGTAGAGCGATGCACGGAATGCGAGTTGTCGTGAGTTCAAATCTCACTCGGGTGAAAAAAATTTCATCTTATTAATATTTTATAATGTTCCATGTTGGCCGCGTGGTGCTGGCAGAGTAGAATTCGTACCACCCTATGTCTGCCCGTGGGTATCGTACGAGGCGATTAAGGGTTTCCGGGAAGTGGGCAGCAGCGCCTCCGTGTTGACAACATAGTCCAAAATACAAACTGCGGTCACCAACCCGCCTGTTCAGCGTGGTGACTATGGGCAAATACCCCCATGGCAGTCTTGTGGCGTGCCCTGGGGGAGGCCTACGTCCAGCAGTGGACTGCAATAGGCTGATGATGAATGTCCCATACATTTTCAAAGTGTCGTAACTTTAGACGCAGTTTTGTAGCCGGTGTTTCTCTCCCGGACATATTTGTCAAATCTGTGGTGGTAATCCCCAGACCCGAACGCAGTATGCGCGCGCACACTGATGGACGCGGTGAACCACCTGGTGTCGCGCGCCGTGGAGTCCCCGCGCTATGCGCTGCCGGCCGCGCGCCGCTGCATCGCCGTGGTGGAGCGCGAGCAGAGCGAGACCTTCCTCGAGTCGCTGCTCAACACGTGCCAGCAGTGGTACCACGACCGCGAGAAGGTCAGTCTGGTTCCCTTTAGGTCCGTAATGTTTCTTGCCAAAGATGTCCTCTGGCTGGTTCCCCTGGTTTAACATAGCTTCTTTGGAAACGTGAAATAGGATCTTGAAAAGCGAAATTTTTAAAAAATGACAACAGTCTATACATATGTACAAGTTCGGACTAACAAGCTTTAGCAGCTTGTTTGCAGTCTGATTACAATAGGTGTCTAATCCTATAGGAATTGCTAACTGGCTGTCAAGCGAAGCTAGAATAGACGAAGGTCTTGCTTTGTTGTTCAAATCGTGACATCATTGGTATTCTTCTACAAAATATACATTATCCTTCAAAGAGGTTAGGCAAGAGTGTGCAAATTACATACCCACTTTTCATCAGTAAGTCCCACTTGGTACAATATGCTATCAAAATTCATGTCAGTGTATAATGTTTACAGCTGCTAGGCAACGTAGTCGGCGGCGGGCGGCCGCGGCTTATGGCGTTCCTGTCGTTCCTGCTGGAGATGTACTGCCAGCTACGGCGCCGAGCCATCCAGCGTCGCGCCGCCAGCACCGCGCCCGGCGCCGTACTGCTCACGCTCATCTGCAAGTGCTGCGAGGACTGCATCCGGCAGCCCGTGCCGTCGCCCGGCGACGTGAGTACCTCCTACATCCAGCAGACGGGATAGACAGCTGGACGTGACCTCGAAAACTTAAATGGAGCAGTAACCACCTCAGTCAAGTAGTAGCTTTAAAAGGAGACGTTGTATTGTTCCAGACGGAGAACCTGTTCTTCGTGCTGACGTACATCGGGCGCGACCTGGAGGCGCAGCTGCCGGGCGAGCTGGAGCGTCTGCTGGCGGCCGTCCGCGACGCCTTCCTCAACGCGGGCGCCGGAGCCGCGCCCTCCACGCGCCGCACGCTGCTGCAGCTCATCGAGCTCCACGCGGCGCGCTGGCAGCTGCCGGGCTGCGCCGTGCTGTACTACTACCCGTCCTCCAGGTAGGTCCGGCACAGCGCCCCACGCGCCGGCAGCTGCCGGGCTGCGCCGTGCTGTACTACTACCCGTCCTCCAGGTAGGTCCGGCACAGCGCCCCACGCGCCGGCAGCTGCCGGGCTGCGCCGTGCTGTACTACTACCCGTCCTCCAGGTAGGTCCGGCACAGCGCCCCACGCGCCGGCAGCTGCCGGGCTGCGCCGTGCTGTACTACTACCCGTCCTCCAGGTAGGTCCGGCACAGCGCCCCACGCGCCGGCAGCTGCCGGGCTGCGCCGTGCTGTACTACTACCCGTCCTCCAGGTAGGTCCGGCACAGCGCCCCACGCGCCGGCAGCTGCCGGGCTGCGCCGTGCTGTACTACTACCCGTCCTCCAGGTAGGTCCGGCACAGCGCCCCACGCGCCGGCAGCTGCCGGGCTGCGCCGTGCTGTACTACTACCCGTCCTCCAGGTAGGTCCGGCACAGCGCCCCACGCGCCGGCAGCTGCCGGGCTGCGCCGTGCTGTACTACTACCCGTCCTCCAGGTAGGTCCGGCACAGCGCCCCACGCGCCGGCAGCTGCCGGGCTGCGCCGTGCTGTACTACTACCCGTCCTCCAGGTAGGTCCGGCACAGCGCCCCACGCGCCGGCAGCTGCCGGGCTGCGCCGTACTGTACTACTACCCGTCCTCCAGGTAGGTCCGGCACAGCGCCCCACGCGCCGGCAGCTGCCGGGCTGCGCCGTGCTGTACTACTACCCGTCCTCCAGGTAGGTCCGGCACAGCGCCCCACGCGCCGGCAGCTGCCGGGCTGCGCCGTGCTGTACTACTACCCGTCCTCCAGGTAGGTCCGGCACAGCGCCCCACGCGCCGGCAGCTGCCGGGCTGCGCCGTGCTGTACTACTACCCGTCCTCCAGGTAGGTCCGGCACAGCGCCCCACGCGCCGGCAGCTGCCGGGCTGCGCCGTGCTGTACTACTACCCGTCCTCCAGGTAGGTCCGGCACAGCGCCCCACGCGCCGGCAGCTGCCGGGCTGCGCCGTGCTGTACTACTACCCGTCCTCCAGGTAGGTCCGGCACAGCGCCCCACGCGCCGGCAGCTGCCGGGCTGCGCCGTACTGTACTACTACCCGTCCTCCAGGTAGGTCCGGCACAGCGCCCCACGCGCCGGCAGCTGCCGGGCTGCGCCGTGCTGTACTACTACCCGTCCTCCAGGTAGGTCCGGCACAGCGCCCCACGCGCCGGCAGCTGCCGGGCTGCGCCGTGCTGTACTACTACCCGTCCTCCAGGTAGGTCCGGCACAGCGCCCCACGCGCCGGCAGCTGCCGGGCTGCGCCGTGCTGTACTACTACCCGTCCTCCAGGTAGGTCCGGCACAGCGCCCCACGCGCCGGCAGCTGCCGGGCTGCGCCGTACTGTACTACTACCCGTCCTCCAAGTAGGTCCGGCAGCAGACAGCGTCCTCAGCTCGCTTAAGAGTCATTACCAATTACAGCTACACCAATCGGCCGTCAAAGTGTCATAGTGTCAACTTCAAGAATAAGTACATAAATCACGAGTTTCTTTTATAGATCTACTCTCCACAGTCGATTATTTACCAGGATATCAAAACCTAGTCTTCTTCCAGTAAATCTCTGCTCCAAAAGTACCTTTCCGGGGATTTATAATTTTATGTGCGTTTTTTTTTCAGTGGACCAACCAAACAGTAGACTGCGAGCTACGCACGCTATTCAATGGACTAGGTAACCGGTAGAGTTAATGGGGCCTGTACACCCGATGCAGAAAACCGCGCATGGAAACTACTATTGCAGTTAAATTGTTCGAGGACTGCTTATGATGGTGGTTAAAACACTTTAGCTTCCCTGCTTGGTGATTATGAAGCATAATGAAGGTCTTTATTTGAAGACCGGCTATAAGCTAGAGACAGATACCATTGCGATGTCGACTTTCTGCAATGTAGAGACCCTATTTCGCAGATCTAGTGTCACTCTTTTCGTCAATTGGATGACTGATTTTCTATTTGATGTTTGCAACGGTTGATTAGCAAAATTCAAATACGAAAATAGGTGGTTGTACGTGTAAAATGTAAAGGTTTTAAGTAAAAACTGCTTAGTTTATGGAACACTGTCACCTGGTGGTAACCACGAGCAGAATTAAGAGTATTGAACCTCTAATCTTAGATCTGGCAGTTGTTGCTTAAGGAAGAAGTAATTTAGCATTAGTTCTATAGATTGTAATGGTTCGAGCATTTTAGTAGCTTCACTTTTGGGAATTCTTAGGTAAATTGTTTGTTGTATGTATTTTAGGCGCGCACGATGCTGCCATAAGCCAATTGTGCCTTAAATATTTTTGTCGTATTAATTCAATTATACTTACATACCCTGTGGGAGTTTGATCAAAACTTGATATAAATCAATTTGATGGTATGTAGTTTAAAGTAAAACATACTAAGTTGATGTAAATTAGCCTAAGGTAAACGAAGAAAATATGCCTTTAAAGTATTACAACGTACTTGTAAAATAAGTAGTTTGGACAAATTAGCGATGTACCCTACTGTACGGACTGCGCATAGTATTTCGTGCATTGTATTCTTTGTCATATGGAGCATGGGTATTAACGTATTAACTCGTATATGTACGTAAATAAGTTGCGATATTGCGCTCTGTAGTTAAATTCAAACGTAAACCTATTCAAACTAAATTGCATAAATTATTGTGCTTATCTATTTGCCCATATTTTCGGTTTGACTGAGGTTGTTTATGATGAACTATTGCAATGTTAATTATGCTTGTGATATTATAAATTTAAGTTACCTAATATATAATTTTCATACCTATCTTTTCTATTCTAACCAAAGACTGTATATGAATTTGAAGTTATTTCTTTTTGTTACTACAAAATTAACACCTTCGTAGTTGTTGAAGCTGGACCAAATTTATTTTGTTTAAAATGCTTCGAGCTCTGGATATCTGACTATACCAGAATCTAACTTGACATAGTTTGAAGTGCATACCAATTTTATGTTTTAGTTATTGTGTGATCAATTTAAGATTATCAAATGAATATAAACCTTATTATATAGACATAGGTAATAACAAAAAATGGAAAACAAAAAGACCATGTGTACTCTGCTTTTGTAGTAAATTAAGATAAGGCACAGTAATGTTTGTAATAAAAAATAACAAAAAAATGGTGCTAACAATACACGGTTAAACTGTATATTATTATTATAGTCTAATGCCTGTAACATGGGCTATGGTCACCACATTTTTTATGCCCTATAATAAATTATATACTACAATACAATTTGTTTTTTTTTTAAGAATCCATGCAGAAAAAGTCTTATGATACTGCCTATACTTTGCGCATGAACCTGTTCGCAGTTTCGCATTGGAATAGATTGGCACAAGATAGGTATAGTACCTATAGGTACCTGCACCCGTAGCATGAACTTGGTAAGAGCGAAATGGCTCACAGAGCTATGTAATGATTAGACATGTAAGTGTATGTACTCTACGTGTAAAAAGCGATTGCAAAGCACTTCTTTCAGGGCAAATTCATACAGTCTTAGCTAGAGCACGAGTGTCTATTCTAATTTCTAACTCTGTTTTTATACGCAAAGTTCGAACTATGTCTTTTGTCTAGTTATATATAGCTCTGTGAATTTGACGTTTAAATATGAGATATCTCGCTCTCACCAAATTCATGCTACGGGCGCTGGTATAGATAACTTAAGCAAATGAACTAGTTACAACTTATATTAAAAATACTTACGGATAAGATAACAGCCCATCAAACCTATCTCTATGCTACTTTAATGTGCATATGCATATTTATAAATCTCGGCTACAGTTTCAGGAACTTCTTTAAATAGAATCTACAAATTTACTAAATAGGTATATCACTGAAATTTTGTCTATAATTTATTTTTACTAATATTTTCAAAGAATAATGAAAAACGCAAAATTAAATTATACACATATTATGGGAATCCATTATTTTATCGGAATTCCTTTCAACGATTTTCATTACCCATAAAACGATTCGCAGAACTTTTAGTACAATATTTAACAAATCCTAGAATTAGGTTACATCGCAATTTCATTTCCTCTAAAAACACAGTTCATCGTTATTGTTTTCATGTTTTATACATTTTATCAAAATAATGCTACATCGAAGTTTTGTTACCCATATTTTTGTATCATCGTAAGTTTAAGTTTGCAAAATAAATGAAACATCGATTTTTACTTCAATAAATCAATAGACATCGCAAAATACGATTTCATGCGATTATTTATAGTTCTTCTTTCTAGAGCATTATTTAAAACAAAAAAAGTACGCAATTATTATGACAAAAGGTTTATGACAAAATGCTAAACCCTATAAAAAGCAAAAAATACTGTACCGTCTTTCAGGTGGAGGTATACGCGCTGCTAAAGGCCACGGAGCTGATCCTGGGTGGCAAGCACAATGAGTGTAGCATCTTCAGCGACTCTCGCTCGGCCCTCAACCTTCTGAGAAGCCAATACTCGTTCCACCCGCTCATCGTAACGATCCGCAAAAACCTAGTTGAGTGTGAGCGAAGAGAAAAGACCGTGGCGTGGTACTGGGTTAGGGCACACGTCGGGTTGGAAGGCAATGAGAGAGCGGACGCTCTTGCAAAAGAAGCCGCTCTCCATAGCAAAAAGAGACCAGACTACGATGCGTTCCCAGTGTCCTACGCCAGGAGGAAGATCCGAGATGGTACAATAGTGGAGTGGGACGACTGGTATTGGAGCAAGGGGACCGCCTCAGTCACGAAGTTGTTCCTGCCGGACGCAGTGGCCGCGTACAAACTAATCCGGAAAATTAAATTAGACCCGATACTTGACTGGGCACGGTGGGTTCTCCGAATACTTGGCCAGATTCAAGTGTAATGAGGACCCATCTTGCTTTTGCGAGCCTGAAACAGCCCAAACAGTTCCATATACAGGATGATTTTTGGTCGTCAACGTTCCCGAAAACTACGGAATCTCCTCATCATCACGATCATTTTTCTCCATGGAAGCATACCTGGGAAGTGTCTGGTTTCCAAAATATTAGGGTCCAAAGTTGAGTAAATAGACTGCGTTTTTCTGCATAAATGCACATAGACGCGCGTAGCAGGATTTTTTCACGAAAAATAATTAATATCTGTCTATAAAAAAACTAACATAAACACTAGACACTATAAATTTCGCACGATCAAGGAATTTAAAAAAAAATTCAAAAAAAAAAAATCCCAGCATTTTTTTTGGCATTACCTTACTTTATTTCATGTATATAATATGTACCCTTCATTAAAGGTGGCCACAAAAAAACACCCTGTATTCTAGTGAGCTGCCCCGGCTTCGCACTTAGGCGATACAACGCAGAATGCGCAATGAACGCCGAGATATCTTTGGGAAATATCCGGTACCTCATAAGCGACAGCGGGGTTAGGGGCGACTTTCTGGAATATTGCAAGGAGATAGCGAAAATTGCAATTGAGAGGAACAAGACAAGGTGAACAAGGACGTAAACAAAGTATATAATAATTATATACTTCAAATTAGTCAGCAAAGTAGCAAATCAATTTAGTAGCGCAATCCTAACGATTGGGCGGGTAGGAAAAAGTTTAGATTTAAGACAGGCCAACAATAATAATAATGTATTATGTACTAAAATTCCTGTTACATTATTATAAAGAATATGGAATCTAATTATAAATAGAAGAAGAAATAGTAAGTAAGAAATATCTATAAGAATGTAAATAAATTAAAACAAAGCTGCTCTACCCTCTCCTCCCATAATGAAAAGATAACAGAATAGCCACAGATTAAGTAACAGTCCCAGTTACTAGTGAATACACCTAGGCCATTTAAAGTTAGGTACATTATGAGAATTGGATAGAATAGGACTTAAAAGTAGGAACTAAGGTCGCTTAACGACCACGATTATCCAAAAATCGAATGCATGTAAAATAGTAGGTACACACTTCCCTGCGCATATATTTACAGGGAACGCAGCTGAGCAACACAAAAAAAAGGTTCGCCGCGCCACGGCTGAGGCTGGCGCGGTGCGGTGCGGTGGTGAGCGTTACATTCATCTGCGACGATAAGCTCGCGTGGCGGCGCCGTGACAGAAACTATGCCTGCTGCATGCTGTATGTTGGCTTGTATGCTGCATATTTGCTGCATTCAGCATGTTTGCTTGCATGCTTGTAGCGGAGCCATCTATCGGATGCAGGAGAGAACCACAATCGAATGCAAAAATCCTAGAACGCGATATCGAGGTTTCTCACAATGATTGGAATATATTCATGGGCCAAACAATGACTAGCGGCTCGGTGGGGCCGGAAGCGCTTCCCTTTTCACTATCCCTACATTGGTGACCCATGTGAACTGGACATACGCAACCTTCAGCCTTCAAGAAACTTCACCATCTTCGCAGCACTCCGCTACCAGGTATCATCACAGCAGCATCACCTCCTCTCCTTCCACGACAGCAGCAGCAGCACCCCAGCAGCCAGCAGATTTATAGGAAGCCGCCATGACAGCTTCCTGTACCTGTTAGCAACGCACGCACGCAACGGCATCACGGCACGACATGTTCCCAGTCCACGCGCAGACCAGAACACATCAGCCACATCACGTGCCCAGTCGCTTCAAAAGACTAGAACGCATCGCCTGCAACACGTTCCCAGTTGACTCACCGATCAGAACGCATCTCGCCTGCACGCTCGTCACAACACTTTCCGGTCGACTCACTGACCCGAATGCATACTTGTGAGAGTACACGCTGGGTGTTGCCGAAGACACATCGACCTCCGGTTTGGAAGGGGAGTGATGTAGCGGAGCCATCTATCGGATGCAGGAGAGAACCACAATCAAATTCAAAATCCTAGAACGCGATATCGAAGTTTCTCACAATGATTGGAATATACATATACATGGGCCAAACAAAGACTAGTGGCCCGGTGGGGCCGGAAGCGCTTCCCTTTTCACCATCCCCACATGCTGTATGCTTGCTTGCATGCTTACTTGCATGCTTACTTGCATGCTGCATGCATGCTTGCATTGTGCATGCTTGCTTGCATGCTGTATGCTTGCGTGCATGTTGCATAGTTGATTTATACAAAAAGTTGTTATGTGAAAAAGTATTATGGGTTCCGATACACATTGTAACGTGTTTTTTACGAATAGTTACATCGGTAACTTAATACTTTTATGACATATAAGTTCGATATACCGTTTTTCTGGTAAATAAAACAACTTTAAAAGATTTTTTAAGAAACTTTTTCGATGATATGAAACAGCGATGATTAACTATTCGATGAATTGAAATAAATATATATTAAAAATCGTGGAATAGTTTTCGGTAAAATTAAATTCGATATCAAAAAAGTCTGTAATCTAATAGACACCCACATATTATTATGTACAAAAACAATCGAAATAAATTGCAAGTTAAAACTACCTAGGTACATAATACCAAATCCCTGCATAAGAAGGCAAAGTAAAATTTTCTTCTAACTTTCAAATTACCGCTCTTCAGGATTGGCGCCCAACAAATGGTAAAAATTGCCATCATTTCAGTATTTTATTTCCATTAGTAGATTTGATCCTACAATTACTTCTGCTTACTGTAAGTTCATTATTTGATTTTTAGACTGGTTTCACACCCACACGTGCCCGCACACATATGTTTGGCGCTAGAATATCGGTGTACAACCTCCCGGAGAGCAGCCCGTACGGAGAAAAACTCCGCCATCGCTTCACGTGGGCACCATAATGTGTTCTGTAGTGGGCATGCCGCGTTGCGGCGCGCCACCGGGCGGGAGCACAGCTTTGAGATTCTAATGAGCACCTAGGCGTTTGAGAAAAAATATTAGTATATTTAAATTTATTAGGTGGTATCATTAGCTGTCACGTTCAAATTTTTTGCCAATGACAATTTATGGGTCAGAAAATACGGAAGATTTATGTGAGATTTTTAGATAAGTTCCGTAGTAGCTAGTGTATATTTTTTCAAACTACACAAATGTTGTTATTTCATTTTCATACTTTAAAATACAAGTTTATCCTTTACTTTGCAAACCTAGTATTTTATTGATAACCATTCAGGTAAGTTTGAACAATATTTGAATGTTCTTGTCAATCTGCTTCAATGTCATTGGCTGCTAATTTTGACATCTGCTACTAACTTCACGACATAGTAGCTTATGGTAGTTTTTTAAATTAAATTATTCTCGTCACTCGGTCGTTTTTGTTTTGTTCTTGTTGTTTGGCTGAACGACGTTCGTCCGTATCTGCGGTGCGGGTATTGTACGTATTTATTTGTATTATATGTTGTGTTTGTAGTATCAGACAGTCAGTTTGCTGAAGAATAGTGACGCTCGCTTTTTCCATGAGCTGTGTAATGTGATCTATAAACGGTTAGAGGAAGTGCTACTGGAATCTGTGATAAAATGACTTAAGTTCGGTGGAATATGTGTATTGTGTTGTAAAAGTGTAGTGTCAAAATGGGATTGTTAACGTCAAGGGAGCAAACAATGTTGGATGGGCCGGCGCCGTCAACCAAAAGCCAGCATGTCAGGCAGCCGTCCACTCGGAGCCGGGCCAAGCCTCCCATGCCTGACCGCGACGAGCTGGAAGGCAGATTCGTCAAAGTTCTGGTGAGTCATTAACATGAAATTCGCCGGCTTCTTTGTTTACAAACATGCGGATATTGATTGATAACTATCACTTTTTAGAATAGATAGATAGATTTAGATTAGTTGGAATTTTTTGCCCAGTTAGGGTATGTACCTTTCCTATTGGTTAATAATAAGAATGTGCCTTAAAATCCTAGTAATTCCTTTAAAATATGGATAGTTGGTATTACAAATCAAACCTAATCAAAGGTGACTAATGTGTTAAATACTAGGTACAATCTCCTGAGATCATGTTTTCATGTCATTTCATTGTACCTGGTACTTGATGTCTGTGCACCTATTATGCATAGCAGGGAAATATATAGGCTGTGAAAATACTAAAAATCATGCCAGTTAACACTGCTAGTCTAACATCATATTCATTGTGTTGGTAGGTATGTAATATACATAATATTTCTCTATACCTGTGTTATCTCAGAAAAGCCTGTTTAAATTAGAAAGGATTTTGGTAAACTAAAGGATGTCAATTACAAATCTGTCATCATTAAAACATTGTGCTTAGGTATTCAGCTTTGTTTGCCGAGATTTGGCTTATGTATAGCTATCTAAGTCTTATTTAACCCAACTAACTATAGGTATGAAGCAAACAAGTACTGTGTTTATTCCCAACAGGTTTAGGTACACTTTGAGATGAGTGGTCTATTTAACACAAATGCAAAGGCTATCTAATATTTCATAGGTATTCATCTATTCTATACATATAATAAAAATGTAATGGGTTGCTGTCTGTACATGGAAGATTTATGAGAAAAAATATTATAGGAGACCTTTATCAACGCAATAGTACCCAAAATAATGATTTTTGGATTTTTTGTCTGTTTGTCTGTGCGTTTGTGCACACTAATCTCAGAAACGGCTGTACCTATATTGATGCAGTTTTCAGGAACATATTGTGACATGTCCCACTTAACATATAGGCTTTTTATCCCGGATAATTTCGACATTTAGTTTTTTTCTGTAGTCCACGCGGACGGAGTTGCAGGCGTCCACTAGTTGTTAATATTGATAAAGTTAAACAAATGCTTCCTATTCCATGTCCTGTTTTTATCTTGTCTAATATGAAATGTTGTTCATTTTTGATCATTTATGATTTGATACTTTTATCAATATACAGCAGTATGTGCCTGAAACTGGTTTAAACATAGTATTATTCAGTTCAGAGGACTTCAATTATATAAATGTTTAAATTCTCCAAATAACATGAGTTCAGTCTACTGACCTAACTTAAACTTCAATTCAATTTTGCAATATGGCGTCTCTCTCTCTCGCTTACATGTAGACTTTGCCAAATCACGTGTTGACATCCAAACGTAAATACTTAAACTTTAACGGTGTTATTACAAAAGAGCGCCTAAAGTTAGACTAGATTTAATTATGATATTTGACAGCAAAATGTATGGCATATCTGCCAAATTTAGGACAAGTTTAGCTTAAAACATGTATAAATTCTTTTGTCATAACACGGTAATAGTTACTTGTCAGTTACTTACATAAAATTAAAATATTTTAAATATCTAGTACACAATGTTATGATCCTGATCTAGACCAGTATCATCCATCACACAGAGGAAACCAGTCATCTGCCTGAGTATGACCTCGCGACGTTAATGAGTAAATGACTCCAATCTGGAGTGACTCATGTGGTCCCAGTCCCTCGCAATAGGACCTTCGCATCACGTGATACATTTAATTAAATAAAAAAATTCTTTGCCCGAGATAAACAAAATGATTTTTAGGTGTGGTCAATTCCAGGGTAAAAAAATTGGCAGTATGTTTATAGTCGGCCGTTTACGGAAAATCATTGTTATTCTGTCAGATATTACGTGTTTGAGCAAGAATACGAGTATCGCTGTTTTGAGTACCGAAACTTTAATCAGGCAGAGTTCAATGGCTACTCTCATTTTAATTCCAGTCAGGTATTACCACCAACTAGGTAGGGTAATTCCACGCATAAGTCTACCATAAATGAAAAAAATTGATATCTGATTTTGGTAGTAAAAATACTTAAGTATGGTGGCAACATTATATTACTTTTAAGTTTTTATAATGGCAACAATTTTTTGATATTATTTTTCTGGCAACACTGTCATTTACGAGATGGTGTCGTGAGCTCAGCTGATAGTGATTTTTTGTGGTGAAGTTTTAATTAATTTTCACGGTAAGTCTTTTGAATTATTGTTATATTTTTTTACATACTGACTGTTCAAATGATGACATATCGACAAAGAGTCCGTAATTCATAGAAATTGAATTTTTTAAAGAGATATTAGGTTTATAAGTTTACAATGTGAAGTTGTAGTGTCGGTCACAGAATAGACATTACATTTCGCTTTAACTACAGCAATATTACTTAATTATCATGAAAATAAGTATTTTCCTACTTGACGATATAAGTCAAATGATGCCGACGTTAAAAATTTATTATCTTTTTTATAATGCCTAAACTCTATAAGAATCATTTTTGTAGTGTCAGTCACGTTGTAGAGTCGGTCACGTCGTAGGTAGAGTCAGTCACAGCCTGTATCATAATTAAATGTAGCTTTTTGTTTGTTTTTTTTTCTCATAGATGGCGAAAACAGCTGCAGAAAGGAAGCGCAAGCAGAGAGAGAATCTGAAAGCTAAAGGATTATTTAAAGAATTTAAAAAAAAGGAATCTGAGAACAGAAAACGCCAACGGCGTTTGATAAAACAAACAGCATCGCTTGATATGCTTAAAGCTTTACGTGAAAAAAAATCCGAAGATATGAGAAGATACAGAAGAAAGATTAAAGAAAAAAAACTAATGTTAGAATCCACTGATACACCTGCCAGAGATGAGACTCCTACTAAGGCATTTGCCTCAAAAAGCTCTTATGGAAAAGCGGTCGCAAAAGTCAAACGGAATCTGCCATTCAGTCCATCGAAGTGTAGAGCAGTTGTGCATACATTAGCAAGACAAATAACTCCTGAAATAGTAACGCCTAAACACAAAATACCGAAGAAAACAATCTCTGCTGACACAGTTGAAAAGGTCAATTTTTTTTATCTCCGTGATGATATTAGTCGCCAAAATCCTGGCATTAAAGACACAACAATAGTCCATCTCGAAGATGGAAAAAAAGTTAAAATGCAAAACAGGCATTTGTACAGCAATGTTCTAGAAACATATGCTCTGTTTTGTGATGAATTCGGAACGATTTTAGGTAAAAGTAAATTTGCTGAACTACGACCAAAACATGTTCTCCTGAGCTGCCAAACACCTGAAAATGTTTGCCTTTGCAAGTATCATGAAAATTACATATTAGCTGTAAACGCGCTGTCCAAAAATTGCAATGACATCCCTGGTTACGACCAAAACATTTTGATAAAAACTGCTCTTTGTGAAGCACCAACAACATCCTGTTGGAATGATAAATGTATAAAATGTAAAACTATGATGCAATCTAAATTAGACAAAGCTACTTGTTCCATTAAAGATAGGGAAGTTAGCTGGTATGAATGGAAAGAGGAAAATGGACGGCTTAGAAAGGTTTTACTAAAAGATACAGTGTCGATGCTTTGTGAACATATTTCGAAAATGACTCCACAGTTTAAGGAGCACAGTTACATAAAAAGGGAACAAGCACAGCGTTACAATCAAGATCGCATTGATTGTATGAGCTCAGACTGCAACTTTGCGCTTCTGCAAGTGGATTTTGCAGAAAATTATACCTGTGTTTCGCAGGATGAAATTCAATCGTATCATTGGGTGCAGCCGCAAGTTTCTTTATTTACTGTGTCTTTGTGGTATCATCAAAAACAGCATGCAATTGCGATAGCATCGGATAATCTTCACCACAATAAAGATACGGTAATAGCATATATTGATAGAATATTAACAGAAATACCAGAAGATGTAAAAGAAGTACGCATATGGTCAGATGGTCCAGCTTCACATTCAAAAACCGATTTATTGCTAACTCTCTTCCAATGATGGAAAAACGTCATAATTTGAAAATTATGTGGAATTTTTTCGCAACGTCTCATGGGAAAGGGCCAGTAGACGGAATCGGAGGTGCTCTCAAACGTCAGGTACGAAATTCAGTGATGAGGAGAGAGAAAATTGTGTCAAATGCACGCGATTTTTCTGAAGCTGTAAACAAAAACTCAAAGGTACAAATAATTGTAATGACGGATAAGGACTTCAGTAAATGCCATGAAGACCTAGCATTAAAGATGGTTTTTGAGAAAGCTATGGTTATTAAGAACATTAAAAAAATGCACAAATTTTACGTAAATAAGTTTAATTACGTCAAAGCTGCAACTATCTCTCTTGCAAAAAACAACGTATGAAGAAGTGTTTTCTGATGAATCGGCAGACGATGATGAAAGTGATCTTCTAATGCCTGATAAATCATCAGACGAAAAAGAAAATAATGCTCCAATATTAGACGTTGGGCCCAGTAGTTTAGAACTTACTGCTAATAACATCCGAAATGGTGTGTTTGTACTGGCACAGTTTGCCACAAAAAATAAACGACAGATGTATCGTTACGTCACTATTTGCCAGAGTGATGTAGATGAAGAGGGCGAAGTCAAACTTATGAGCCTAAAAGTAACAAATAACGATGCTTCTTTATTTAAAGCTGATGAGGAAGATATATCTTATGTGTCTTTTGATGACATACTGGAGATATTACCTAATCCTAGTCTGATTCTTAAGGGCAATAGAGTCTACTATAAGTTTCCAAAGAGTCTAGATGTCTTTGAAAAGGCTTAAAAGAATTTATACTTTGTTAAAGAAATTGTTTAAGTTTTTTTATTACTTATATTTCTTATTTCCAAAAAGATTTTGTTTTGAATTATTTTAGTTTCAATGTTGGTTTCTAACATATTATTAATGATTTCGTTTAGGTGGTGTTTTTGTTCATAAATAGAATTTTAACGAGTTCATTAATTACACCTGTCTTTCTTTAAAATAATTTTAGAGTTGTTATTTCATGTGCTGTGATTTGAATACTAAGGTTTCATGTAAAAATACTGACTTTTACACTATAAAAAGTGAATGTAGTGTCGGTCACGTTTTGACCTGTAGTGTCAGTCACAATTTATTTTACTAATATATATTTTTTTAAATAACTTAAAGCTTTTATTTCACCATTTTATAATAGTTTGTTTCATGCACTTTCGATAAAAACACAAATTAAAGTTATTACGCCAGTACAGAGGAAGATTATTGATGTTTCAAAACCCTCTCGAAAATGACTTCCTTTTGCATGTAGTGTCAGTCACGTTTATATTTTACTAAATAAATGATATTTCACAATATCATTGGTTGCCATTTTGTCTCTATACGATAATTGTTGAAGCTGCTACAAAGACATGTTTAAATTGAAACTAAAAACATAGTACTAATCGTAATAAAAGGTAAAACAAAACGCAAATTGTGTCAAATGTAGAGTCAGTCACATATGGAATTGCCCGGTAGATAAAAAACACGTAGTTACTAAAAAGATATTGTAGATCTGACTGAATCTGTAACTTTTTCAACCTTCTTACCTTAATCTGGCATAACCGGGCCATATTATCGATGTTTAATCCATATTATTTCCTAATATTCCCCACATACAGGTTTCCCATTAATCACTGAGCCGTGGTGGAATGCGCCCGCGCGTCCGACCACATTCCTTCCTATGGTGTGCCTACACATACACGGTATGTTACCGCGCGACTTCTTTGGGAAGTTACTTAGTGCATTATTTTAGTATATTGATTGTTTATAAGCAATACCTAGTATATGGGGTAACATAATAAATATAGCGAATGTGGCCCCCCATAGACTTGTTATTTCGTAACTACAGGTCCTACCGCTTTTCATAAAGCCAAGGCGATCATTTTCATTCTGTGGATTGCATGGAACACCTTTTATTCTCTATTTATACGAGCGACAGTCTTTTTGCCGATCGGAATCTCATTGAAATTAAATTCGAGATAAGGAACATTTACGTTCCAGCGAATGTAATATAACGCGATGTCCATGGTGTAAAACTGAAATTTCTGATAAGATTTTAGAAAATTATTAGTTACATTAAATTTAAAGTAGTAATTATTTACGCTATAATAAATCATTGATGTAGGTTGTGACTAATTTCTTAAGACCAATGAACTTGTTTGTTTAACATTTGACATAGCCTAGTTGTAAAATGAGTCGATGTATTAGGTACATGTCTGCGAAAAATTAATGTAATTAAACAAGCACGCAAAGAAAACATGTAGGTAGTTATTGGTGAAAGGTGTAAAGATCTGGGGGTAGTGTAATTTTTTGACCATTTTCAAGGCTAGTCCTCACATCGTCAAAAACTTCTAAATATGTTCTAACAGCCACGTATAGAAAGCCATTGAACCCTATCTCTAACGAACAGTAAGAAAACATGCTTAGTATAGGTAGGTATAGCTTGCTCTCGATCCGGAAGATCAGTAGCTAGCTAGTCTTGTTACAACGTTCATTTGAAATACAAGATACAATGTATCACTGTCTGTAGTCCATTTAGATATCGGCGCTTTACCCGCGTACCTATATGACGTCAGCCTAAATTACTCTACTTTTTAGCAGTTCGCACTTAGTTAATAGAACTGTCTTTCAGTCAAAGACATGTACTTACATACATTAATGATCACTTAAATGAAATCTAGCTTAAGTATTGTTTCTCATTTTCACAGTACTTACTTGATGTCAAGTATAAAGCCAGCCAACTTCCTTTGTTCAATGATGGCGCCTAGCCAACTGTGTCGATCGGATAGCCATGGTCTCCGGTGTCATGGACCATGCCGTATAATGGCTAACGGGAAACAGGACGTCGTGCGTGCAGCTAATCAATTAGTGCTATCGACTGCGAGAGACCTAATATACCGTATCTCGGTCACCAACCCGCCTGCCCAGTGTGGTGACTATGGGCAAAACCCCCCTGTGGACTGCAATAGGCCGAAGAAGAAGAAGATAGATGTGCTACACCGAGAATTTTGCTTAGAGAACTAAGAGAAAAACAAAACTTCGGACAAGAGAGCTTGTTAGTTGATTTCTATTGTTTTTTCGTATGTAACCACCGACAAGATCACAAGACCCACAGCATTCTACGCCCCGTTAAACCCTTTCTCATCGCTCTACATACATATGTTTTTATTTACCTAATATATCCCCAAATCAAACAATCAATGTAGTCTAACTACTCCAAGTAATGCGACAGTCTTGCTTGGGCTTGGCTTGGTGGGATTCTTTACCGCATCGTCCGTCGCGCCGCAAACCGCAAGCCAAGTTCAAAGAAGTTTCTAACTTGACGTAGTATTGCAGATATTACGACAAATGCGTCTATTCTTTATTTACAACTAGGTATACAGTTTACTTAATAGTCTCTAAAAATTTACATAATTCAGAGAATCAGTAGGTTAATCTCTTACTTTGTTTTGATAAGAGAGCCACAGAAGAGCCCACCTATGGTCCTTGTTAAGTTCCAAAAATGTGACTTGCTGGTTTTCTGGTATTTTCATGCAACTGTTCGTTACGAGAGTTACACACTCTCGTAACGAACAGTTGCATGATGTCCGTTTATTAATTTTTTTTACTTGCTGCATTAATGGTAAAACTTTTATGCGGAAAATAAAGTGAATTATCACAGTCTCGCTTTAACTCTTGTAACGTAAAAAAAATCCTTATCAATGAGCATGACGCCATCCATCAGCCGTTCAAATGGTCTGAGGGCAAAAAACAAATTGTACCTACCACCGCAAGTAGTTTTATCACGATATTTTAAACTTTACAGCAATGGGGTAAGGGTGAAGAGGAATGCAAAGGATCGCTGTGGTCAGGTTCTAATTATGTGCCCGCAATCAGTGAACTGCAAGGTCGTGTAATCAATATGAGTCATCTTAGTACAGTGTGGTTGGAGGATTTAGTGAAGTTTCAAATGGCGTTTTATGAAAATTATTGTTCCAACCCTGAAATTGTTACTGCGATATTTTGATATTCGATTTTTTAATCATCATTATTAAGATGTTCCCCTATCCAACAACATCGAAGAAAGAAGGTGGGCGGCATTGACATGTGTGTGTGTACTGAGTATATATTGGTATGTTCGATATGCCTATAGCTATGCAAATAGATTGATGAGCAGCGCAACTGTATGCTGCATACATGCCACGGAAAACGAAGAAAATATACCTAACCCTATTCACCTATGTGATATAAGAGACTAAGGAGTTAACTAAGACTTGTCCGGTTTTTACGATGTCGTTAACCGGTAATCGATTGGAAAGAATCGATTGCACTCGCAGGTCGCAGTTAACCTATGACTTCTACTGCTTGGTACAAATAGGTAATTTTGCTAAGTATTTGCAGGGTTTCCTGTGGTAATAATGAGATAGGTCAAGTAAGGACTTTCCCCTTTTGGTTAACAGTTTTGTGTTAAGAAAACTGGAAAAATTTTGGACTTGTTTCCAATCCAGACAGACTGGCATTATTTGGACGTATTATCAGATCACCCAACACGTTTCATGTGTAAACTCATTTCGTTGGTGATCCGATCCGATACAAGACTTACTTCGACAAAAAATATTTCAAACCTTTATTGTTAACTATACTTACTGACACTTACCTAAAAGTTTTGTTGACTCAGTACCTATGCAGAGAATTTTAATAAGGCACGGACACATTATTCATAGACTTTCAGGTGTTTGCCTTTATCTTTTGTCTGGGTGTATCATCCCCAAAGAATATACTTACTCTCTAACGAGATCATCCCTTTATTCGGAACTGTATCATCTGATGCATGATACTATAAAAATACGTTATTCACATACCTAGTATAGATAGTATGAGTGAGTATATCATATCATGTTGGTAAACAGCCGGAAAACCTTGAAGGTTGACAATAATGCCTTTTTGCTCGACACTTAACGTCGTGATTCATAGATTGCAGATTTCCCACATTTACTACTGTTTATGTATCACAGTTATGTATCGTGCGAGCTATATAACGGCCTAGACCTTTGAAGGTTATTATGTACACGTGGCTTGGGTAGATTGTGTAGTGTTTGTAGGTCAGTAAATAGATTCACCTGGTTTTTTGGGATGCGTGTATAGGAGTCGGCAAATATCTGGATCTCCATTTCTAAAGAGGTACCTAGATTTGTCCGTGTTTTATAGAAATAACTGAATCCAACCTGATAGTACTTGGTACTTTCTATGTTTAAGTTGTGGAGCTCTAAGAGTCTCTGGAAATCTTCGACGCACCTTCCTCATTTCCTGGTCGCTGTATATACAGCGATATAGATGTATAGATGTCTTGTTGCCATTGCTCATCAAAATTACGATTATAATCCAAAATGGAGTAGCCAGAGCTGCAAGATTGCAAAGTAGATCCTTATAGCCAAGTTTACGAAGTATGTTACTATTCGAATCGTTCTAGCATACTAGGACGTATGTAATTAATATTCGACGATTCCTAGTAACATTTACTAGACAACTCATCGTTGATAACGTGTTGTGTTCATCCGAACTAGCTTCCCGGTGCAGAGATAGCTGGGGTTATTGACCCCCCCGCCATTAGTTTAGTAATTAAAGATACATTCATTTCCCCTTCAATAGAATATGGCGCTTTACAATTCGGTTATAAATTGAAGCGAAGTCTGCTTTTATGAGCTTCATGTGTTGAGTTGTTTCAGAAATAAAAAATCTCGTTTGGTCCGGTAGACGACGTTCTATGGAATCGATTCTGTGGGCTCTACCTTTACGCTTTTTTCTTAGGAGTAGACAATATAATTTTTGCGGTGTCTGGTGTACTTCTAAGTTGGTATTTAGCATTTTTGATGTTTATTTTCATTGATCTCGAAGTCATAAGATTCACTTAATACACCATAAGATTCGCTTCCAAATAAAACACTGAACATTAGTGAACAAAGCAAACGTAGCTACCTAAGTACATATCTGGCCTATTTATATTATGTACGATCTCTATATTTTCGCAAGAATGCGTTGTTTTTCTGCTGGTCATTCCAAAGTGTTGCCAACAAAAAACTGCTTCCGCATACTTCCGGTTATTCATAGAAAATAGAAGGAATAGCAGAATCGCTGTGTCACCCCTCGTAATAAAGTTATAGCTTTTTCACATTTCCACGGGGAAAGCGATATGGTTGATAAAGTCACCATGTTTTTATGTGAAAATTTTATGGTGGATGCACATCTGTGTCATCGAAATGTCGTGAGAAAGGTAAAATGTCTTAAAACGCCATAAAAGGATTTACATTCTTACCGCCCCCTTCGTCCTTTGATGTTAATTATTGAGTTGTAAGATTTCACCCGAACAAATATACATTGCAAGTTAAATAAAAGCTTGTAAAAATATTATATTTTCCTCACAAAATGGTCCTTCGACCCGGATTTCTTAACTAGTTAAAGATGAATGATTACCTATAAATTTGTTAAAAACATGAAAGTTATTTAGGTACTTACATTTTGTTATATCAGAAACATGTTTCGCAAAAAAATATTTTATTTTTTCAACGAAAATAAAATCCTGTAACTATGCTGATAATATTGCCACCAGCATAGAGATCTATATAAAAGCTATTCCCCAGAAACCCAAGTCGTCCTGCAATAACAAGAAACAACTGCATTGCTATCACCACACAGCTGATTGTCCGGATCTGGCTCCACGTGACGTCATGGCCACATGTGGCCGCCACGCCGCGACCTTTTCGTCTTGTTTCCTCCCTTTGTTGATATGGGAGCTGTTCACTTTGAACCGGCCCTTCTGGGCCCGATCTTAAAATAGCCGAGAACATGTTTTACTGTTACGCTTTGTTAAGTCAGGCGCGACTTGTAAGTCGATAGCATCAGATACAAAGTATCTCAGTGGTTCACGACTCTGTTTGTTTGTCGGTATCCATTTAATACTTTACAATAGTGCAGTATAACTGTAGGCTGTCTTACCATAGATTTTCCACAAAATGTTCACAATCTGGCGTTACCTATGGGAAGTTCGAACATAGTATTTTCTTTAAAGTTTAACAATCATAATTTCAATGTGTTTTGGTTTTTGTTACTTCTTCCGTTAAATTATTCAACCCGGAAAAACTAAGCTTAAGCTTGGATGTTCTTCAAGGCCTCGTCTGTAGATCGCAATCTCATCAGTTTTTATCAAATAGTTTTATCTTAGATATCCGCTATATAAGATGTAACCCATTGAGCTTTATAATTGGATCGATCAGTCTGTCCATGAGAACAGACGGCTCTATCTTTCTGCACAAAATTGTACCGATTTTCAAGATGGTTTATTCTTTCATCGGAAAATACGACTTCCATTAGTACTAAGCTGCAAAAATCTGAAGACTTCTTTGTAAATGACTTCACTGGTAATGTGGAGCAATATCAGTGTCCTACGACTAGGTAGGTACCTTATACTGTTTAGTATTCTTACTTTGATAGCATTGCATGAGTGATATTGTTTTCGACACACCTCTAATCTTTGCGGGCCATACAGGTACTGGGTACCCCATAGAAATAGAAAAGACGTGAATACAAGGACTTTGAAATACCTAGGTATATTTATTTCCATCGGAAAAAGTGTGCTATCATCACTCAGAACAATATGGTTATTTAACAATATTGTCTTCATTTGAAATTAATAGTCTTTGACATGGTTTTATCCTTACATAACTTTGATCACAATGGCCCATTATTAGAGCTACCGTAGATTGCTCTTCATGATGACATACGTACCACCATGATGATGTTTTGTGTTTTGCAAGTGTTTGACAATAATAATGTCACGGTACATATACGTATATTGTGTGGTTATAATGTTGGTGGAGCAACTGGTAGGTACCTCGTTTCTCTTTAGTTAGAGCATAATGAACAAATTCAAAATGTATGTCACATAGTTTTACATTACAAGGTCTGCGGGCTCATTCGTGATAAGATAGTTTTTGCAGGTGTGTAGTAAATAAATCAATCTGACGCTAACTACTTGAAATTGATATAATTAATAGTACTTACATGATATGCATAAAGGTACGTAGATCATTATCATTGCGGGAATATAATACAAGTTTATTGTACGTCTAATCAGTCATGACGCGATAGTTTACTAGAAAAGCCATCTGAATCAACAAGCGGTTCACAGAACCGTAAACAACAATTTGTTGAAAAAGGACAATTGATATTGAAAATGTTTTTTTTTTTACTTTTTAAAACTTGATCATAGAGATATATGTAAACGCGTATTCGCTATCTTTATTTTTTTACAATTAGCTAGGCAAACATTTGACCGCCATCGTGCCGCGGCCTAGGGTGGTACATGTTTGCCTAGAAAGTGCCTATTAGCTTTGAAGAGACCAATGTTCTTAGTTCTTATTTTTTATTGTACACATACAATTATATATAGACAGAAATTATGAAACAAAATGTACAAAGGCGTGCTTATCTCTAAAAGAGATTTCTTCCAGCAAACCATTGTTCCAGCAATGTTGTAGTGCTCGGGATCTATATCGTCAAGAGTATTTAAATAAAACTGGTTAAGATTAAATTGTCACAAAGTTAACTTAGAATCAGCATTCTACGTAGTACGACACAGGGAAAACATAAATGTCTAGGCATAGGTGTAGTAAGTATAAAAATATTAGTCTTAAGCTAAGGAGCAAGTAACTAGTGTGTTTGCGCTGTTAATATTATGTATCACTAGCTGTTGTCCGCGGCTCTATCCGCGTGGACTGCAGAAAAAACAAAATGTCGAAATTATCCAGGATAAACATATTTTCCGGGGATAAAAAGTAGCCTATGTCCGTATCCAGGGTATCAGCTATCTCCATACCAAATTTTATTAAAAGCGCTCCAACCGTTTAGACGTGAAGAAGTAACAAACTTTCGTCTTTATAATAGTTATTATACTAGCAGCCGCCCACGACTTCGTCCGCGTGAGGGGGCGTTGTACCCGTGCGAAGCCGGGCAGGTTGTTGTATAGACTGTAGCCTTCCTTGGTAAATGGGCTATCTAACACTGAAAGAATTTTTCAAATCAGACCAGTAGTTCCTGAGATTAGCGCGTTCAAACAAACAAACAAACAAACAAACTCTTCAGCTTTATAATCTTTCTTAATATATATAAATCTCCTGTCACGATGTTTGTCCGCGATGGACTCCTTAACTACATAACCGATTTTAAATTAAATTGGCACACCGTGAGCAGTCTGGTCCAACTTGAGAGATAGGATAGCTTAGATCTTTAATTATAGTCGCAATTTTATTTTATTGCAAATTGTTTGTCTATAATTAATTGACAGTCACAATTATCTGTTAACTCCAAAAGATTCTAACAGATGTCGATACTTTTCGACTGGATTGAGTAAGTAATCAATAGATGGCACTGCTATGGTAAACCGACAAACGTCTCATATAAGCTACAATTCAATTTCCACGCGGACGAAGTCGCGGGCGTCCACTAGTATTAGTATAGATTAGTGTGATATTGGTTGGGATTTATATGTTAGTAAATAGTAAGGTACCTTCAATTTTATCTTTTAAAAAGAGTTAATGAAAAGCCTTTTCATTTACAATTTATTCGTTATTTGTTAACCCTTTCGACCCACAGATATAACTATCTGAGGATGCGCCGCACTTTGATGTGGAGATGATTGATCGCCAACTATATCAAGAATCAAACTGTTATCAATATAACTAGAGGACGCCCACGACTTTGTCCGCGTTTAGAATTAAATTTTCCCGTTGCACGGTAATTTCAGGAAATTCTATTTTATCGTATGCCTCCGTCATACAAAGGACAAGTTTCAGAGATTGTGGCATAATTTTAATTTTGAGTTTCATGTGAATTGAGGCTCTGTGGAGTGAGGTACCTATGCTTAACATACCCCTTCTGTCACAGCCTGTATATTACAGTTTCTCAGAGTGAACACACTGGCGTTTAGTTAACACACGTGTTCCAAGTAGAGTTACTTCACGGGGCGGCCTGCAGTGGGATTCCCAGAAGGGAAGGAAGCGGCCACCGTGACGGGAGTGCGCAATGCGACTGCCGTAGTGCAACGGGAATAGTAATACAAGGTAACAAGGTCAGGCAGCTTAAGAGGAGATCTATACACATGATGATGATGATGATGATCTCCGACCGTATTTCGGCCAAGGCGACCAATCTCTACGGAGATTGGTCAGGTACGCAGGAGATATTATAGTGCACAAGTGTGTGCGCAAACACAGATGCACTCTCTATTCCGTTACTCTCATAGTCCGATGTGACGGAAAGCTGACACGACCGGAGAGAGATCAGGCGCAGGTCCAACGGTTTTACGTGCTTTCCGAGGCACGAGCTAAGTGACAATACACATATTGACGTCATGATCTGGCTGTCAATTTGTAGGAAACGCCAATGAAATAATTTTATAGTGTCCTTGGATCTTCTAACAGGACTGCTATCTCGAGACGTTTATATTGTCGGATATGATGCGGGTAATTCTAAGAAGACACAAAAAGGTAGAATAGAAAAAGGTATTGAATTAAACCTAAGTTTACTCGGGTCAACTTAGTATGTAAATAACAGACTAGATATAACCAAACATTACCCGAGCTTGTCCTATGACACCAAAAAAATACATATAACCAGGCAATTTTTTTCTTTTAGCGGTCCTAATATGACATCGTTATACTATCTTCTTGCACTATGTGTACGGTGGGCGTAAACAATGCAACCCGGCTGCGGACACAGTGCGAGCGGACGCGGGATATTCGAACTAGAGCGGTTTATCGATCACGATAGACGGGAGGAAATAGTGATATACGAACCTTTTTTGTTTATCTATTCCGCTGTTCTACACTAGGAAATTGATGGTACTTATTAGACGAAAATATTATGTAGCGTTCTGTCTGCTATATACCAAGCATAGTGGGTATAATTTGATGAATTCGGACTTGAATTTGGCTTTTTAATAGATCAAAGTTATATAATATGTAGTAGCAAAATAGTATCGTTAAAATTATTTAGTTACCTTGTTCATTGCCCTTTTCCGTATTGATCTCTTTAAGTAATTCGCCATATCCGCTAATATGTCCCCAATTTACTGCAAATGATGCATGCGTTTGCGCAGACATGCCGTGTCCTACTCTAGAATATTGATTATAAACACTTAATAGCTAATGTATTGTTTTACTAATTCTGCTGATACGTAATAAACCATCAGGGTACACTCTTTCGTAGCTTGTATGCGCGTAAAAGAACTTTTGTTCTGCATATAAAGCTATTTTAAATATTGCGTTTATGGAAAAAATATGGTCTTTAACAAAGCAAAAGTTGCTGTAAATGATGCATCTCTGGGTAGATATGTGAGGTCTGTTGATTTTTGACAAAATGGCGGCTTTAAATTCATTTTACATTCAAAGTGAAAAATGGTCCAAAACTTTCCCACTTAACTTTGAAGGCTTATTACTACCTTATTTGGACACTTAATGAAAATGTAATTTTATAGATAGGTATGATTTTGATGATTTATTCTGATAGGCATAAAATGTCATTAAAATTCAACCATAGTAAACATCCCTATTGCAGAGAATATCTAGTTTAACAAGGGCAAATACACTGGGCAAAACTCCCTTATGGCAGTAGCCTTGAGGGCTTACGTCCAGCTGGACTGCATTAGGCTAATGTGATGTGATCTAGGAAAACGTAATCCCTGAAGAAAAGTCAATCTCATATGTACTTACCACGTCTTCTTGAGATGGTATAAAACTACATTTTATAACCTACACAGTTATATATCGTAAAATTTTATCATCAATTTTGTCTTAAAATAACTATGCATATACTAATATGTGCAACACAACAACTAAACGTCATTTCCGTTCCAAGAATAGTGACCAAATAATATACAATAATCAATAAGGTATATTTTTGGCATTATGTCGTCTGTATATTATAACCAGTGGTCGGAGTAGGTATATTGAATTAAGGTCATTGACATCAAACGTATATGTTAATATGGATACGCCTCCGAGTTTCCGGATTATTATGATAAAAATAAAATCTTAGATGTTAAAAGAAATAGCTTAAAATTAGAAAATATTGAAAAAATTATAGTTATTTATTTTAATTGTATAGAGACAGAAAAATAAAATGTAGAAATTGTAACCGATGAGGATTAAAAATAATTGTTTTTAATAAAATTGTAATAATGATTATTTGTATTAACAATAAACAATTTTGTTTGGTTACGTATGGTTTTTTATTTTATTACTCTATTTACCAAATTTTTGGAAACTCCGGAAAAAATGCATGTCCATGTTATGATATCATGACGCAAGTATGTAAAATCAATATACCTACTCCGACCACTGATTATAACACTGTACTTTTTTTTAAGGGAAAGGCATAGAGAAGAGTACTAGTGTAAAGTGTTATAGAGCACAAATATCTGAAATTTTCCTTGCTTTTGACGTTTATACAGGGTGTAACAGAAAGGGTATGTTAAGCGAAAAGCTATATAAATAGCCCACTATAGAGAACCTATTTCCAAAATTTGAGACTAGAAATCACATTTTTATTTTTCAAGATTGTATGAAAATTCCTGAGATATTTAAAAATTCTCCATACTATCGGGAAAAATAAACATGTGATTTTTCGGATCTCAAATTTTGTGAATAGGTTCTCTACAAAGGGCTATTTACATAGCTTTTTGCTTAACATACCCTTTTTGTTACACCCTGTATAAACCTCAATAAAAACGCGTAAAACGGCACCGACACGGCCATTACTGTTAGTTACAACAAGAAGTATTTCGAGTGTGAAAACTAATAGTAAGTACTTAAGTAGGTATGTAGTGAGTTCAATGGTGGATGGTCCCATTTTTTTTACTTTGTTTCAGATCTGTATAATTCATTCATCTGAGGGGAAAGGCCAAACGAAAAATAAAATTGATCCGTCAGTCGGCATTGTATCGTTTTTGTATAGATAGATGATTCTGATGATGATATCTCTTGACAAAATATATTTTGGTGCGTCAGTACATTTACAAGTCTCCGTTACCAGCCAAGATATCAAAGGACGCCGCTGTAGTTTTGCGTATAATTTTCGGGTAGATATATTTGTTCAAGGTAGACCGTATCACGTCGTAGCCTCTTGAGCACGTCCGCCCTCTTCGTTATGGATCTCCGCGGATCTACTGGCCGCCTAACTGATTTAACAGGCTTGTACTCGACGTACTTTGTTTTGCTGTTACTTTGAATAGAGCATCTTTATGTATACAGGATGTTTTTCCACGCCACCCTTAACGAAGGGTACGTACTCTATACATCAAATAAAGTAAGTTTATGGCAAAAAAATGCTGGGAAACGATGTAAATTTTTTGTTTTTTTTTATTTCTACATCGGGCGAAATTTATAGTGTCCAGTGTTTATGCTAGTTTTTTCATAGATAGATATTAATTATTTCTCGTAAAAAAAATCTTGCTACACGCGTCAATGTGCATTTATGCAGAAAAACGCAGTCTATTTACTCAACTTTGGACCCTAATATTTTGGAAACCAGACACTTCCCATGTATACTTCCATGGAGATAAATGATCGTAATGATGATGAGATTCCGTAGTTTTCGGGAACGTTGACGACCAAAAATCATCCTATTCGTGTGTTTGTAATTGAACTCCTTCTAATAGGCTGGTCCGATTTTGATGAAATTTTTTGTGTAAGTTCAAGTGCGTTCGAGAATAGTTTTGATTCACAATTCGGTCAACTAGAACGCGCGGTGTCCACTAGTTTCTGTATAAAATAAACAGATGGCTGTATTCCTAAAAATCAGGTAGCCAATTCTGCAGAGTTGCGATTGAGATCTTACGGCCACATTTAGTATAGCGGGGACAGGTGTAAAAGATTAATATAAGTTGCTAGCTAATCGCCTAGGTCAGAATATTCAGAATTAATTCCCAGGTTCAAAGCAATTATTTTTACCGTTATTCGCAGCTGTTCCATTGATAAATTTTACAATAGAGCTAAGCTAAGAACCAATTATGTACTTAGTGCTATTGAAATTTTTTAAACTTACGAACTTGCACTTGTGATGATACATTTCATATAGAAAATGAAATGGTAAGTAAACCGATAAAAACAAGCCAATGTTATCTTGTTTCGAGTATGGAGATGGCCCTCCGTGACCCAGTTCCATAATGTAAGGGTCTTTTATCGCTTTATGTCTCTGTTTACTCCATGAAATGGCTTAATAATTCGTTTCGGTTTGGATATGAATAACTTTACTAATGAAATTTAAAAAGGAGATAGTATAATTCGTCATCCGAGTAATTGACCCGGTGGCTCAGTGGTAAGAGCGCTGGCACGGAATGCAGAGGTCGTGGGTTCGATTCCCACCCGGGTGAGGAATTTTTTCCATTTCTTTATTAATAACTTTACTAAGTTCTTCATTTGGGGAATCCACGGGAATAACTAAGCAAATCTTTTATTGAAAGATTTCTCTAACATAAGAATAAAATGAAATCTTCATTTCACTCATATTGTCAGTATTCCCCCAAGATGTCTCCTGCAATGGATCATGGTTATCAGTGTGTAGATAGAATATGGACCTATCTCAGAAATTGAACCAAAAATCGTCATCGTAAAAGGTTCCCAAGTTGGGAATCCCAACTCTTAAGCTTTAGAACTTCTACTCTTATACTTGTGACTCAGCAATACCTGAAGAGGCTACCAAAAACATGACCAAATGACTAAACATTAATCATGTGACAAACACCTTTGCGTACCCATATACATGCTGGACTAGGGTGACTAAATATTACTACGTGTCTGGATTATGAATATTTCTGTAATATTTTGTACATGAAATTCTACCAAATAACTTTATATTACACTTATTAGTGCATACTAAATTGGTTTGTAACTAAGAGCCGATTTTCCCAAACGTCAGATTGTCTTTCAGAAGAATAAAGTTGATGCTGTCTTTGTCTAAAACGATCAAGATAAAGGCAGCATCAACAACTGACGTTAAGAAATATCGGCCCTTAATTAAGTAATCAAATATAAACGACCGAGCTTTATGGGTTGTAATGATATTAGGAAATATTGGCCGGTTTGATTTAAGTGTCTACCACTGATAGCTTTTTACCTACCTAAATCGTATAAAGATATTACGTAATTAACGTTGTTAGTTCTTTTCAGGATTCATTGTAACCCTACTGTTAATGAATTCCCGTAAAGGGTGCGCTGTCACCACACCCCGCAGCAAGGGCTCGGTAAGGGCTAAACTGAACTACAGATTTGTGTAAAGTTATGTTTATAATTTAAATGATTGCGTGCACTATAGTAATAATGTCTTTGAAAACATCTTTATTCATTAACCGACTTAAAAAAAAGGAGGAGTTTCTCAATTCGTCTGTATGTATAATATTTTTTTGTTTATTCGTCGCGGTGTAGTGTCATTGTGTTCGATAGGTATATAGGTACATACTTTATTCGTGTACATAATTCAATTCTATATTAAAAAATTTACGTACTTGTACTTTCACTACACCAGCTACTTCATGGGTGATATTTTTATATGAAGTTACATTACGAGTACATTTATGTTTATATAAAACGATGTATCAAACCGGAATTGCATGACGAAAATTGCGTCAAATTGCCCAGTTATTTATTGCATCGATAAACGCCAATGATTTCATGGAAAATATTGACTTATTTACATATTCAAATACCCTGCTGTGTTATTGAGATCTTAGTCCTCCAGTCTGGTGCTTATCGTGTTTTTCAAACTTTGTCATTCGAGACAAATTAATTATTGTCTTGAACAAAAAAAAAAAAAAAAACAGAAATACCAATTCCATAGCCTGTACTCCAACGAGATGCATCTGATGTATTCTACATGGAATAATAAGTTCTCGTTATTTCCCACATCAACACAAGATATTTAATAATTAACAGAAAATAAAGATTCTTGCTCATCAAAAATTAAGACAGTCATGTCGCCATACCCAAATTCCCATGGTCATTATACAACCGCTTGAATTATTAAGTAAACGGGACGTCAGAATACGGCATAAAAAACCGCCCTTTGTCATGAAATAGACAGCGATAGACTGAAAGCGGTTTTCAGCTGCCGTGCCCACTTCACAGTACAACGACCTGGAAGGGTTGACTTGGTGGTGGTGCAAGGGAGAGAATTTGGCAGACTTTGCTTAGGTGGTCTATTTCTACATCATATTTTTGCTATATGTCATATTTATGTCTGTAGTGTATTTGTAGTACCTACTCCGCATATTATATATATGTTACGGTAGCCTCTACCTACGGCCTTAGCTCCTTACAAGATGAATTTGGGTATCCTGTAGTGTAGCTCCCAAATGCTCAGAGAATTGTATTTTTGCGTACCTCTCGAATATTTTCTGATATATCATCATGACTATTCATGACTACTAGTACTATATAGAGTATGTAGTTATTTTAGACTTTTCGCAAGGTACATAGTTAATTAAGAAACATTGTGAATCTTGCATAAATCTGCACACCAACTTGCACAATTTCACTTATAATATTTACTAAATATCTAAATATGTACAAGTATTTACTACACGTAATATAGGTAACTTATTAAGTTTTGCGATTCACCCCACAAAACATAGAAGTTCACCCCTTGGGCCATCTAAGCAGATTAAATAATAACTACACCGCCAGTCATTCAGACCAATGGCTTTAGCGGAGCTTTGTTTCAGGCTCCGCAACTGTTTAGGTTTTTATTTTGAAGCCTAGGGTTAGCCCTTTACTAAGTTTTTTATGAAAGTTAACCCCTGTGTTTGTGAATTTCTTCTGAATTTGTCTGTGAATGAATCTATATTTCAAAGTTGACTCTTTATCCATTAAATTTTTGAACTCTTCGTGCAAAGAGCCACATGAATATCCCTTGATTCGACTAATGTAAACATTTGAATCTATTTTGAAATAATTTCATGTGAAAATCTGAGTCAAAGTTCAGTTCTTCCCGGTTAGGTAATCTAGTATTTCTTATTGTTTTGATCTGTATGTGTAATGTTTTGGCGTCATTTATTTCTATCACCTTATACTTCTCGTAGTTTCCACTAGTTATAGGGGAGTACTACATATTTATCATCACGCTGTTTAGTCACGTAGAGTGTGTTTACCAAACTGAGCCTATCTCCCTCGGCTGTGATATAAAAACAATTAGGCTTTGTTATGAGCATATCTATTGTAGTCTTGTGCAATGGTGCCTATCATTTAATGTTTTATTTTCTTTCTCTGCAGAAATCACACGTATGTTTTGAGATATTATAGAAGGCGTATTTTTAAAAAAAATATATCTAGCCTGAGAAAATAGCCCATACATTATAGACAACAAAAGTAAAACAATAAAGTCTTTTTTCGAAGTGTTTGCGCGAGCTAGGCCTAAGTGCGAGGATATAATATTTATGTCGCGTATGGGCTAATCATTTTGACCCAAAAGTTAAGTTTAGATTGATTAGACCAATTGGGACAATTGTAATTTTGTGGCTCATTCAACCATGTTTTTGCAGTATCTATGCGTATATCCAAAAATAGATAGGGACCAAAGTCAGACGTCACAATTTTATTTCATGAAGTTTTTTTGTTTGTTTCAGGTATGAGTCATTGGAAATACTAATACATTTGTGAAGCTATGGAGATTATGGTAGATGGGTAAAATTTTATACTCTTCTTCAATAAGTATCGAATTCATTAGTAACTTAAACATTTTCCATCCAGACGGATAGTTAGATGATGCGTTATATATGATTTCATATATTAGATGAGCCGTTAGTAAACATGAAATAGAGTTTAAATAACTACTCCAAGGTGTAAAGTGATGATTTGTATTAAAAAGGCGTTAGTCTCAAATATGCCCAGACTGAGACGACATTTGTATTAATTTATAAGAAGGCTATTGTCATGGCTTCTTGTTAAACATCCCATTCATTATCATAACAAGATCAATCATGAATGAGTAGAGTATCTAACATAAGACGAGCAGTCGTGTACTTGCTGAGTACACATCGGCTGGCACTAACGACAAGCATGTGGGTGCGGGTTCGACGCCCGCCTGGGCCACATAATGGTGGATTGTCGCGTTACACGCCCACGAGACTGAGCTACAATGTTTGATGTTAGCAGCTTCATGTCTTAGGCATTAGATTTGTAGATACTGTACTAGACGACATACATGACGTGGACCACTATGTGTACCTATATGGTAAAACGGTTGTTTGGTATTTGTGTGCTAGGGTTTGAATTGAAGTTGCTATTGCGATCTATGATTTTCATATTCCCCCATTCTTTAGCGTGTAGGTCTAATACCTTAAGATATCTAAACTAATGGCCAATGTGAGCTGAAAATTCTTGCAACTTTTTTCAATTCTGCCAATTCGAACCTGCTACCTTGATAGAGCCGTCAAAGTGGTAGCCATCACCGAAGCGACATGATCAGTCGGAGAGATCTCAGTAATCAACATCATGTTTTTGGGTTGGCGGAAGTAGGTGGATACTTATAGATTGAGAAAACGACCTGTATTAGGTCACTATAATTAAGTTAGTATGCTCAAAAGTATGATGATGCTAATATACTATAGTAACGGAGCATCACCTGAAGTTAATAACTCCTCGGTAGTCATAGTTAATACAGGTGTATAGGTACACAAACATAAATAATCGTGGTGGAAAGGTAAACAAAGGGTAACCTTTTACCTCCATCCAGTGGGCGCCGGGAAATATATTGATCGTAGAAACCAGGTTACTCGGTTAGCTGATGATGCACTGCGGGTAAAATATGATGCACAGGGGAAATGTGGTTGATACACTTAATTTTGAAATAAAGTGGTAACAACTCACGCTCCCTGCTATGGAGTATGGATATAATATTTAGACATGTAGTAGGTATGTTTATAATTTCAATGTGTAGGTACTCACTGCATGTTGCAGTTCAATAACAATGCACGCTACGGATACATGGACTGACGTATCTGATTTGATAAGCTAAGGGTAGGTACCTATAGTTAGATTGACACATAGGCTAGCCTACCTGTAAAGATTCATTGGTCAGTCTTTCTGTAAAGATTCTGGAGTTGATTCCAAATTACGTAGGTAACCGCTGTACCTATACCAGGAATTACCGCATGTCTCTAGGCGTTTACTACCAATCCGGTCATGAGCCCGCTTCGATCCATACAAGGGAAATAATGAAACATTTACTATGCAACGTTTAGGCGCCTCGGACATCGAACTGGCAGTTAGCACCCGTATGTCTCCATTGCTTCCGGCTCTTCATACATCGAATACCTATAGTTATGATGGTGATATTGCAGTTGGAAATGTGATGAAGCAGTCTCACTGGTTTGGCTACCTATTGCTGGTACCCGAGTGTCATATGAAATACTGGTCTGGCAGAAATACCTACAATAGAAAAGTAATGGAATTCGAACTTGGCACAAGCACAAAATATGTATGAGAACGTAGGCCTAAAAAAAACCAAAGGTTTTTTGTACTTAGAGCCAAGTTTTACATTGATCAGATAGCCTATCCGAAGTATATGCTGACCTTTTCTAAATTTTATCTAGATAGAGACAGCATAACTTTATACCTATTTCTGAATGGCTTAGGTACTGACCATTGGAAAAATCGGCCCTTACACAAACAAACAAAATTTTAGTTACTTACCTAGTAAGTTTGTTCGAATGAAATGTGAGTCATTGAAATTTTAGTCAAATTATAGAAATAACACCACCATTGCGCTCTGAAATTAACCAACCGAATCGCGAATTAAACGGAACATAATAAACACGAACATGGTCGATGATAACATTTGTAGGTCACATTGCCATTTGTGGCAATTTTGAAAGTAATGTGAAAAAAAAAACAATTGCAAGCATGCTGTGTGTACATGAGCGTCACAAGTATACATAAGGTGAACAGCCAGCAGTCGGACTGTAAAACTTGTAAAGCGAGCCTCGTAGTGTGCGATCTGAGACACTGAGCAGCTGCAAAGGGTAGTTGTGATCAACGTATTCATGTAGACTCTGTTTCATAGAATGACACCCATTTAAGTATGTATTAACTTAAAAATTACACAATTTGCCTACTACGAGTACCTTTGCTTCCGTCACGCTGCGAATGCAAATGCCATTTGCACACTATTTTGTTGAACAATTTTTGTTGGAACACCTCATCTTTACTGTATTTGCTCATGCGCAAAACGTTTGCTTCGCTGGGTATGTCGTGTCGTGACACTCGCTCATGTACATGATCCTTGCATTGATCTTAGGGTTAGCGAAGTTGTTCTGTGTTTATTGTATTTCGGCAGATTGTCCTCATGGACACAATAGATGCATATTTGCATATTGAAAGACAGGAGATGTTTGTACATCTATCCCATTGTGGGAAAATTATGTACATACATATATATATAGACACGGCTGTGTTCCCAAAATGGGATAGCCAGAAATGCAGGATCATAAGGGAGATCTTACAGCCATGTTTATCATGGCGAGGACAGATTGTAAATGGTCAGTGACAGGCGGTTATTAGCTTGTGGCCTGAGAGAATGCCCGAGTTTCTTAGTCGACTCTTTGTTGATGTATTCTGGTGAAGCCATGCATCAGCACAGAAGTTTTTATTTTTTTATTGTAACTATTTAGGCAGATTGTCCTTATGGACGCAATAGATGCATATTTGCATAGAGAGACACATAGGAAATTTAAAAGGAAGGAAAACAGTTTTTTTATTTATAATTTCATTGCTTGGTAACGTTTTTGTTGTGGTAAACAACCGTAAGTAGTAAGTTATGCGTTATGGGAAGTTTCGTTTTAAAAGCGTCCCCAAATTAAACTTCCAACATAACGTCATATTTATAAAAGGACGTCGTCCTTCGAAATCCCTATTGTTGTCTGCCGCTTAACATATTAAATTTACCTTTACCATTGACCGCCAACACTGCAATTTGCATTTTGACTGCTGTTCTGTCTGGCCTTGGATTCGAACCCGGTCAGTGGTAATAAAAAAGCTTTAACTATAGTGTTACTCCATCCATGCTAAACGCTAAATTACCTACCTGTTGCAAAAGTGTTCAGTACATTAAAGTTTGTATGGAAACATTGTCGTGATTCTATAGATTTTTATTTACACGTTATTTATTAACTAGGTAAATTTAAATAGAGCATGAGATTTCATTCACATCTATAAAATCTATTTTCCTTAAAATTCATCGCCTGCGCCTTTTAATGGCCATTTTACCAAAAGTGCCCCCAGGGTTCATAAATCATATGCATTATGTGCCAGTACCACACAATCTTCGAAAAGCCCTAAGGACACAGGTCATCAGATAGTGATCAGAACCGGCTGCAATTAGGCACAATACGATAGCTTTCTCATCGTGAGTCGCCACTTTTGCCATTAAACAGTCATTGAATAGCAATCGTCTACTAATTGCAGGGCGGGCCACCCAAGTATCTATGAAGTTGCTGCTCAATCAAGCCTGGTACAATGTCTTGACAGCACAATATGGACGGATACAATACAAATGTTCGCTTTGCGTATAGTTAAATGCAAGCGGGGAAAATCGGTAATAGAGAAATGGTGTAGAGTTGCATTTCAGCACATCTGAAACTGGCTTATTTCTTGAAGGAAACCTAGCATAATTAAGTTACCCTGTCTGACCTGGGCAGTGCGCGACCATCCGTAGAGCCATGCGCTTCTGGTGCCCGGGTGGACCATGACCTAAACGGAAACTAATTTGTTCCGGTATTGGTTGGACGTATTCATCAATTTCAACAGAACTGGCACTAGGCATTATGACGTTATAACTATAACAGAAACGCGAAAGTAAATAATAAATTCCTTACTTAACAGGACTAAATCTGACGATGATCTAAAGAACCCTTGTATAATGGAGGACAAAGTTCATTGGATAATGTGCCAGGTTTATGATCGGATTATGTTACGTGTAAAACAGCACCATTGATACCAGCTCTACCAACAGCGTCATGCGATCCTGGTAACTGAAACTGTAAATACATGGTAAATCTGCCTACACACTGGCTTGGGTATTTACATATTGTCTGATATGCACAGAACACTGTGTTTTTAAGATGTGAGATCCGTTGTATGACTCAAAAACAATGTGAAAGATGTCGTTTCTTTCAGAGAAATAATACGGACGGACTACTTGCTGCAATTTTTCGTCTCCATGGTTATGACCATTTTACATTTGGCATCAGTAATAGTATATCGAGGTTACTTGAAGTAACTAGTGAAGCCTTCTACATATAAACACGGATCATCATCTTCCTGCCCTGTTCCCATCCATTTGTGGTTGGCGCAATATGTTCTCTTATTCCATTCCTCCCTATTTTCCGTTATCTCGTTACTCAATTCTAGTACACGGCTATGTTCTTGAAATGTGGGAGTCAGAACTGTAGTATCACGAAGGAGATTCCATAGCCCCGGGAAGCCTCAAATGTTAAAGATCTGTGATAAATTGCTAACCCATCGTCTTGAGGGAACGCCCCTGACTCCCTTTATCGACTCTTACGACATACACTGAAGGAGATGCAGCTGATGTATTCTAGTGAAGCCCCGCATCGGCACGGGACCAAACCCTGCAGTACGCATATTCGTTGTGCTAGTTTTATTAATGTGCACGCAGTTTTGATACAACTATTCTGAAAAACACTTCAGTTTTCAGATGTATCACAGTGAGTCAACAGCAAGGGACACCGGCTAGTGCTACAGCGTCTATTTCTGAAGTGGCTACAATGATTCATGGCTCCCATCTATCCTGTTACTCATGTGCTTTGCTATGAATAGTTCACTATCTTATACTTATAGGTATGTTGTTTTTCCTTCTTGTAAGTACTGAACAACTGGGTAAGTACTGAAAAATGTAGAAGTGTAGGCAAATAAGAAATAAATTAATCCGTATAGCAAGAAGGAAATAAAAATTCTCCCCGGATAGTTCGAATAAAACATAATTTAAATGGAAATACATTAGTTACATGTATTTTACTCATATACTACAGAAAGAGAGAGGTGATACGCCCTAAGAGGACACATTGTTTGTAAAGATATAGTTATAGTGTTAAACCGTGTCTATAGTTAGACCGTGTTTAAAAATATCAAATTTTAATTTGCCAGGAAAATGTATGACGTCTAATTTTGGCAATGTTTTAGCTTAAACATTGTTTATTAAGTAGATAACTGTACTACTATATTAACATCGGTAACATTTTTTTTTTTCACTTTCACTCACTGTATCTTTATATTTAGATCAATGAACACGTTTTATTTAGAACAATTTAGCCAAGAAAATACCATGTATGTAACTTCGTACTTTAGGTCGATGAGCGAGCATGCTGCATCATTTGCTTATTGAATAAAGATAAATCTCTACGCAGATACCTCGGTAGAGAGGTATTTAAGATTATAAACTAACAAACACGCTAGTTTGTTTGAAAGTAACAAATTGCGATGGTGTAGGAACTATTTATCAAATACAATCTTTAGATCAGTCGTTAAACAGTCGGCTGCATTCAATCATCTCGACGTCTGCACGCGAAGAATGGCTTTATGCGCTGCTCTAAACCAAATTGTATTAGATGTCAACAACAATAAATTGAAATGTCTTTGCGTTGTGTTTCGTCACGACTATTATTGCAAAGCTATTTTATTTTTGAACAGATTTTAATACAAAAATAATAATATTACTACGATTCGACTCCTTATGGAAACCACTGAGCAATATTGTTACTCGTATATTTAATAAGTCAACGCCATTTTCATTGATCTGCTCCAACGTCAGCCATACCTCGCGGTTCCGCGTTAATTTCGTACGTGTTTCTCAGTGTTTAACTCAACTGACCTAAGATGGCGAAACGTTTCTCCCGGTTCCGCTACTCATAGCGGTTCCGCTGTTACAGTTTAGCGGCGGAGGTGTGCTAAGGGCGTGACGCAAATCATATTAGTCTGTAGTCCTGTCACTCTGCGATGACTTTAAGTTCTTAAGCCGGGGCGCCAGACATAGCTTCACTTGATTGAACACTTGTTTGATGACCATGTGTGGCACGAGACTTTGAATATTTGTCCAAAGTTGTGACAAAGATTTGCACTTTGCCTATGCGGTGTCGGTTTTTTAGCGCACATCAAAGCGTTCAAAGTCGAATGTGTTCAAATGTTTACGTAGCCTGCCAGTTGCGCGAGCATTGTTGAGCGAAACGGTTGTGTGAGACTGTATTGAAATGGTAGTTAAAATTCATCAAATACACATAGGTGGCCTTGTTCTATTACGGTACATTTCACAAATCCATTCGGGCCTTCTTCTTGAACATTTCCTAAAATTTTGTTGCACACGTAAAAATAATTACATGCACATAAATAATAAAATCATCGTCCATCTTGTTTGTTGTCTACCAGCGTACTGTGGAGTAAAGTCTTTCCGAAACATTTCTGGCAGGTTGCGCCAATATGTATTCAAATGTGTTTTCAAAGCATTGCAAAGTATTCAAAGAAGTGTGCAAATCTTTGAGGCTATGTCTGGCGCCGGGGTTATACAAATTAGTGGCGACTATCGTATAGAGTCGTAACTACACGTGGTCGTATACAATCGGAATGAATAGATTGGCACGCAATGACGATTACCGCGAATTATTTGGACACTTTTCATTGGTGCAATTTACGTACCTATATAAATCCGGCTGTTGATTGTTGATTGCTCGTTAGGGGTACGATCGAAAGTGAAGATAGAAAAATAAAAGATTTTGTAATTAGGCTAATTGGCTTATATCGGAAATAATGAGCTTTTTCCATGAGGGAGAGGTTTTTCTGTGATACATATTTCTTGTGCTTTCAATAACATACTTAAAACCGTGATAAATTAGGCCTGAGAGAACCTTTTTAGTGAAGGAAAGAGTACATTCTCGCTTGTATTAGTGTTGACAATCATATCGAATTTTTTTTTATCGATAATTAGCAATTTCGGACGGGTCAAGGAATAAAATATTTATTATTCGTAGAATATTAAACCGGTTATCTTGTAAAGTAAATATCTTAATTGCGAGTTACATTAGAATATGGATGAGACGGGTCCATTTATCGCGGCAATTGTTATAGCTTCTCACGCAATATTGTTTACTTTTCTCATGCCATAATGTACAATGCTGAATGTATCTAAATAAATTCTTGTTGACTTCTTAGAACAATGAAAGGGTGTTATGATTAACTGTGTACCTGAGGAATGTGAATATCCACAATATATTATGACAAGACGGTGGTAAATGTTTACTATCCTGGTTTTCAAATTAGATTTCTGCGATACATCGATGTTTTTTTATCAGTAATTCTAGAATGGGTTCTAGACCTCCTATAATGGTATCGAGTGAGAGTCTCGAAAAGTTATATCAAAATAATACTCACCTAATCGTATTACCATAAATACCTAAAATTGGTCCGTTGTTTAGTTTAACTAATGCATTTGTTTTTAACCAATTGTTTACTGTTCGCCATTCATTTTGGCGTTTCAATGAGCTCCTTCAATGGACCTTTCGCGCGCAACCCTGACACGATTGGAATACCCAATCATGTACACTACACAATGTGTAAAGTCACCAAACACCGTCTTATAAAACATAGAAAGGTCCGTTTTTACACATTCTATAAACTTTAGTATCTATAGAGTAAAGGCTATTTTCCATCTTCGTACGCAAAATAAATGGGGTCTTATTGGAAATGTTTTGTTGCTTGACGCGTGTACTCGTATCTTCGATTCTCATTAGAATTCCATGCAGTCCTCGTTTCCTCCTTGTGTCCATGTTGTGACTTTACCACAATGACATTGAATTATGATGTACCTTACTACTTTATCGTCTTGCATTTTTAATTTGAATATACTATACCCAATGTTTGCTTTCTTATCTGTCCCCTCCCTTCTGGGTTTTGGTTAGGGTTTGCAATTCGAATATTAAAATATTCTTTTTATTGGAATATCCGCTTCAATTTCAAATTCGAATAATCCATTTCAATTATTCGAATATTCGAAAAATGAAAGTGAAAATTCGATATACGATGCGTGTAAGGTGGTCATGACAGTCATATCAGGTCAAGCTATATAGAAGTTAGAAAATTTATCGATACTTTTCCAGCAACAGCGGTTAGATTTCATCCACGTCATTTCGTGAACGCATTAAATTATGGCTTTAGTATAGGAGAAACATATTTCCAGTATAAAAGATATTTTAAAGATAATATAAAGTATAGGTAGTTTTTAAATTATCACATCCCTCAATCAGAAGTCTGTCACATCATATCAGCTTAATTTAGTTTCCTTATAAAAACTATTTTTATAGCCTAAACTGTGTCTGTGTCCTACTACTGGGCACGATTTAAACCCAGAAAAAACTTATAGTAATAAAACCACAGTTATTTTTATCGTACGTAAATCGCCCCTCACTAGTTAGTCCAAAAATAGCAGATTGTTTACTTTACATAAGAATTCATTCACATCGGCGCCGGCGAAAATAAAACCTGACCGTGACTCAGTAAACAGAATTAGATTTTTTATTCTTCCTGATATGTATAGCTTTTGCATTGGGTTAGTTTGATTTATATTACATTCATTAGTTAATTTGCTGTTTCCGCTAAGCTATATTGACTGTGGGTTCTACTTTATGATCCAGCAGTTTTGGCACCTACATTTCGTATTGTCTTACTCTGATTGTATCATACGTATAAAACTGCCAAGTTTCATCAAAATCCTTTCGGTGGTCATTAGTTATTTTAGCAAAAAATCTGCAAATGCACAAGAAAATATAGAACGAATCTTCTGCATTATTTGATCAAATTCCTAGTGGAAATCGGGTCCAAAAAGCTATGCAGTTTTTTCTTTTCCCTTTGCGTTACTTTAATATAGTAGACTAGTGGCCCGCCCTCGCTTCGCTTCGGTACATATCCTCTAAAATTTGGAATTTCCGTTTGTCCCGTTTCCGTGGGAATTTCGGGAAATATATTCTCAGTGCTTCCTTACACTCCCTACCGAATTTACCTGTTATTATTTCATTATTATGTGTCAAGTGGTTTGCGTAAAAGTTGGGAATTCCCGTTTGTCCCGTTCCCGTGGGAATTTCGGGAAATCCGTTCTTAGTGCTTCCTCGCACTCCCTAACGAATATACTAATAATAATCTCGGTAAACAAAGCTGAATCCCTCAGCACAATGTTTAATGATGAAACGATATGTAGGTATATGTAATGTTATGTATACAGGGTGTAACAGAAAGGGTATGTTAAGCGAAAAGCTATGTAAATAGCCCACTATAGAGAACCTATTTCCAAAATTTGAGACTCGAAATCACATTTTTATTTTTCAAGATTGTATGAAAATTCCTGAGATATTTAAAATTTCTCCATACTATCGGGAAAAATAAACATGTGATTTCGGGTCTCAAATTTTCTGGATAGGTTCTCTACAGTGGGCTATTTACATTAGCTTTTCGCTTAACATACCCTTTTTGTTACACCCTGTAGATTCTATAAATTCTTTCATTAATTTCACTGGTTACATACATAGTTGATACTATCGTACTCGTCAGCCGTGCGCAATGATCCGCAAGATCACGCACCGTAGGAAGCCAGCATAAGGAGGTTTCACCTATACCACAGATATGATAATACTATAGTCCTATACATACAGGTAGGTAGGTAGGTCTATATCCAATCTATAAGCTAAGCTAGATAACTAAACACAGATTATGTGGTGCCTCAGGTTTCACAAGGTAACGGCCTGCTCGATATATATCTACTTAGAACACAGAAAATGTCTGTGACTTAGAAAGTAGAAAATCTAATTATTCACGGCCCGTGGGCAGTTCCCGGCGCGTTTAGTCTCGTGTGGATTGGACATTTCGCATTACGACTGACCAATCAGTTTGGACTGATGTAAATAATAGCGATCTTTGGTCAACAAGTTTTCAAGTGAATAGGTACATAAATGTTCAAAAGTGATTTATGGGATATTATGGTCGATTCCGGCAGTCACACTTAAACCTAAACGTAAAATTTGTTCTACCTGCCCTTTTCTCTCTCAGCCATTTATGTTAAGTACAAGGAGAGAGATTGACCTGACTAAGATTAGATTTAGGTTAAAGTGTGACTGCCGAAATCGACCATATTGTTTACTTATATAATTAGCGTGACAAGAGTTCAATACATAGAAGATCATGCATTTAAAGTATACGCGAAAATCATGTCCTGCTTTCAGACGGGTTAAAACGGCCGGCCGATCGAATCATGACAAAGGTATCCTATTTTATGGACAGCGATTAATCCTGGCTATCCAGCAGGAGGTACGACCAGCCTTGTAGTCACTTTGGTTTGTGGTGTACTTGCATCGGTCGTTCTTAATGCAATGTAACGGGTGTCATTCCAACACAACCTCGTATAAAATTCCATTGGAGTGCAAAAAACTCGTGTTATAAGGCGGTTCTATTCAATTAGTGACCGCTATTCAATATTTGCGGAGCGAGTATACCGGGGCATTCACATTGATGAGTTTTTTTTTAACTTATCTAGCTTGTAGGATCTTAGATAAATTAAGGTACTTACATACCTATCTACATACATAATATAGACCCCTTCGTCATATTGTTCTGTTATATTGTTCCTAGTCAATAAATAGTACCTCAAAACTCGCGTTAATTCAATATCGGTGGGCAAAGGGCCGCTTTTACACGGATTTTGGTATACGGCCGGTCGACCGCTCGGTCAGTTCAGTGCGTACCAAGATTTCCTTACACACTCAAATAATAAGAAAATGAACTGGTTTTTCTTTTTTATCACCGATCTCTCTTCATAGAAGCTCAAAACCACTTATAATATTTGCATATGCTTATTTACCCCTCGCCTTCGCGATATCTATCCGAATTAATTATTATAGCTTAGGTACTACACCAAAAACAAGTGCGTGGGATGACGCCACCCTCAACCTAACGTCTTAACCTAAAGTCATCCTCGATCTATGGTAATGCGGGTAGACATAAAGCCTGGCGCCCACTATATCCGAAGCAATGCTTATGCATCCTATGGTTTACTCTAACTTCATGCACACTGACAACGAATGTGAGTCGAAGTCAGTGATACCGCATCATAGAGGAGAATAACTACCGCATCCAGGCATACTGAAGCATCATTTGAACCTTATAGTACTTTTTATTGTTTTTCAAAGTATTCACCACGTAGCTTTTAATACACGTTTCCATTAGCTCAAACCAGTTATTATAACATTTATTCCACTCTAAAGTGGGGGTGTTCAAAATGGCTGACTTGAAAGCGTCGACTGACCACGAAGACTTTTCTTAATTTTAGGAAATGTAAAGAAATCGTTAGGGCTTAGGTCAGGATGGTATGTATGTATGTATGGAGGATGGTCAAGAATTTCTACTTTTTCCTGCTTCAAATACTCAATCGTTTGACAAGCGCTGTGTGAGCTTGCGTTGTCGTGGTGTAGGCAGGATGATGCGTCGCTTTGAGTTAGATTTTCGAAGTGCAATAGTCGCAACATGGCCGGTTTTTCAACGACGATCGTGGCCACCATCTTCTTTGAAGTGCTTCGAGAACGAACAACTCCACTAGTCCCCGTATCAAGAGTCATTACCCTACACGTGGGTGAAAAACTATAATTGCAGCGTCATGTTCTGAATTACATTTCCCATTTGGCGATAAAAAAGTAATTTGGTTATGTAATCAAGGGTGCTGAAAGAAACTAATCTACGGTACAGCTTTATCAATTGCGCTTAAAGTACTTACTTGCTGAATATAAAGTATATAAGATAATAAATGAAATAAGTTTCATCTGGTTTGCAGTCATTATGCCATACATTTTATATGGCCTCGCCTAAGTAACTGTGCTAACTATGCCATAAAGTAATCGTATCTATTCTACATAGCAAAATTGGCAGCTGATTTGAGAAAAATACGCAAAATATACGATACGAGCTTCTATGACAATACAATACCAAATTATTTACTAAAACAACACACACCACATAACATAGTTACATACATACATACAAAACATAGCGTCATCATCATCATCATCAGCCTATTGCAGTCCACTGCTGGACGTAGGCCTCCCCCAGGACACGCCACAAGACTGCCATGGGGGGTATTTGCCTATGTCACCACGCTGGGCAGGAGGGTTGGTGACCGCTGTTTGTATTTTCAAATTCAAATATTTTATTTCAGATATTAATCCATAGTAGTTAGTATAAGATGCCTTATATATTATGTTACTAAACAATTTTGGACTAGAACATAGCATAGCTAAAATAAATTAGTAGAATTGGCCTGGTATACTGCATACGATACGAATAATAATACGCATCGATAAAATCGATAGACAACTAACTAGTAGGTACTACAATATTGACGATGTTAACAATTTCCATTTTAATGAGATAATCGATTCTCAATGCGAATTTCATATCTATCTCTATGATTATAATGATACATTGTAGCTAGGAATGCCTAAGAAATAATAGTCATTACATACTGGTCATGCTATCGGAGGGTACCAGATTATCAGGTATCAGATTTCCCGCAGTTACGAGAATGTTCATGTAGTGGAGTCATCTATCGGATGCAGGAGAGAACCACAATCGAATGCAAAACGCGATATCGAAGTTTCCTCGGGTTGTTGCATTCCTAATTTCATTGACATCGGCCCCCTGATTACGTAAAAGCAATAGCAAAGCCGAAGCAAAGAGATAGCGATAATTGTACAATATTCGTCTTGAAATGTCAAAGTTCCTTTGAGATTCATTTTACGTAATATGAATTTGACAAGCAATCAGAAATCTTTGTACAATTTTCGCTATCGCTTTGCTTTTGCTAGTTAGGAAATAAGGGGCCGTTTAGCCGTTTTGCTGTAAATAGGTAGCAAACAGACGGGAAAAAGTTAATTATGCGTTTATGATAATCGTTCGTAAACGACAGCTTGGGGCTCTTACGTAGCGTCTAGTTATAAAATTATAATTTTATGTTTTGCTATAAAATTATGGCATTTTAGTTATGGCATAATGCCCTTGCGCAAGATTGATCCTTTCATAAAGTTTTATAACTTTTACGAAGATATGGACAACTATTCGACAAATACAGAGTTGTTCTACAGCTGTGCAAAGCCTTCAAACCCGAAAAGCTTTGGTGTGCTAGTATAGCGAGCCTGGAAGAACATTCATAATTTATAGGTACATATAATAAACATTAAAAAAAATATACATACAGACGAATTGAGAACCTCCTCCTTTTTTGAAGTCGGTTAAAAATGTAACGGGTCGCTGTCTGTACATGGAAGATATATGAGAAAAAATATTAAAGGACACCTTTATCAACGCAATAGTACCCAAAAGAATGATTTTTGGAATTTTTGTCTGTTTGTCGGTTTGTCTGTTTGTCTATGCGTTTGTGCACGCTAATCTCAGAAACGGCTGAACCGATTTCGATGCAGTTTTCAGGAATATATTGTGACAGGTCCCACTTAACATATAGGCTACTTTTTATCCCGGGAAAATGTTTTCATCCCGGATAATTTCGACATTTTATTCTTTCTGTAGTCCACGCGGACGGAGTCGCGGGCGTCCACTAGTATGAAATATTATGGTATATTATGGTGGCACCGTTGAAGAGGGCGTGGTTTAACCAAAACTTAGATGCTTGTACTCTAGCTATAACTGGAACTATGCTTGTATCATATGTCTCGTTTCATTTTAACCCATTAGTATACACGGGGGTTAGAGACGGTGTAAGTAAGAACCACAAAGAGAAGGACTGGTGTTCATTATTGTTTAAAACGACTGAGCTTCAATCACACTCAACCTTTGTTAAATAACTAGGTTTTACGTCAGACAAGAAAGTTCTTGGTACAGTCCCTTATTCGAGTTGGAAGTGTGGTGGTGTATGGTGTTTAGTTTGGTACTTATACGGACACCATACCACTGTCGCGACTCCCATTGAAATATAGCCCCAAGAATATCAACATTAATGTGCATAATTTACATGAAATAGTAAATTAAGCATACATATTATTTTCTCAGTTGAGAATAATGAGAGAGATTTTACTGTCCTTCAGGGCCTACCAGTGACAGAAACCTCATATTTCACCACCCGGTTTCCCCGTATTGACTACCAGAGGCTCATAAATATTGAGAGACAACATGAAGCATGAAGCTAACGTCAACTAGTAAGCTTTTCCTACACCTTTAGGTGCCGTTATGAAGCCCACTATAAACCAATATCAATACCTATACTCTCTTTTCTGCTATTCTAGTTTACCATAATAATTTAACATCCAAGTTTTGACCAGCTTTATTGTACAGATAATAGAGTCTACTTTCTTCATCTGTCTTTAAAGTTATAGTTGCGTTCAAAGGAACGTAAACCATGTAACTGGATGGGTTATTCCACTTTGGTCGTAGTCATTTGACTTTTTAACACAAGGAAAATGTACTTTGGATTTAGTCATACGTAAGTATGCTCTTAAATATCGTCATAAACTGTGTTTTAAGTTTAGACGCGGTTTTGATTTGCGGCGAATCAACGGCGAACAGAACTATTCTCTTTTAGTTATAGTTCTTCTAACTTTCTAACAGAAGTTAGGTACTTGTAGCAAACCAGGCAAAAAGTTAATTGACTTAGTTCAAAACAGCGCACTGCGCCCTGTGTCGGCTGTGAGTTGTCGCTCAGTCACTTATTAACAGAAGAGTTTATCGATTTTTAGATAACATGTGATCTAAATTCAGGTGCCAAAGTGGAACAACTCAGTTGAATGCTGTGCCGATACTCGTTTAGATATGCCTCTAGGACTGATCTCATTTGAATGGTACATTATGGGCAGAATGCGCGGCTTCCTATACTTCCTGCACGCCGCAATATGACTTCTATTACCCATGAAATTGGATCTAAAGTAGTGGACCATTTTGTCATTACCTGGCAAGTTTTATTACGCAGCTGTGCCAATGGTATGATGTTATGCCTCATAAAGTGATGATTTAATTATGTTGTTAAAGGAGCTTGGAGTGAAATTTGGTGGTTTTTAAATGGCTATAACTTATTTATTTCTAGTTATAATGTTTAAACCTAGTAGAAATGTTTATAAATACCAATGCTCATAGATATGTATGGTTATTCCAGTTTTTTGTATCCAACCAAATAAAATAAACCTTTGTATAATCGGATCTTGTGTATATGATAGACACTCTTACATTTCAGCCTATTGTATTGGACGTCGGCCTCACCGAGGGCATGCCACAAGGCATTATTATTCCTATGGCATTTGACCAAATTAAAATAATTTTATATCTATACTTATTTATAGTAAGTATCAAGTACTGCATCGAAATTCAATACTGTTTCTCTTTCCAGGCATCCATGGACCTGCCGCCAGACAAGGCGAAGCTGCTCCGCAACTACGACCTCGAGAAAAAGTGGGAGATTATCTGCGACCAGGACATGGTGCAGGCGAAGGACTCCCCCACGCACTACCTCAACAAGCTGCGGACGTACCTCGACCCTAAAGCCTCCAGGAGCCATAGGGTAAGTCTTCACGCCATCTCTACTAAGCCTTCATTTTCCCATTGTCGACAACCGGCCCTCATATTGCGTAGCTAGCAAAAGCAGTGCGATAGCAAAATTGTACATTTTTCGAGTATAAAATTTGTATTACGTAACAGCAATCTCAAAGTAATAAGATAAAATTGTACGATTTCCGCTGTCGTATTGATTTGCTTTTGCAAAATACGTAATGAGTATAAGAATAACCTTTTTGCTCAGAAGGGGGTACCTCCTACATTTTATCTTAATTATAATAATTAACAATGAAATCAGTTGCTATTGTTAAGGCGCACAATATCGATTGATAATTTCTGCTGAAGAATTTTATTGTTTTATGAATCTTTTTTTTTCATTGGCATGTGTGTGTATGCATGTGTATTAGGCAGAGCAAAAGCATAACCTTTCTAAAATCGTAAGAAACTATTAGCAACTTCATCAATCAAAATGAAGCTTATCTTATATCGTTATGTCTTGATGAATAGATAAAACTTAGGTACTATTGATTTGACATTTCACGATATTTTAAGCAAAACGTAAGTTACCTCATCCATCAATCACTCATAGTATATACGTGCGCGCCGCCGTAGGCAGAAAACCATAAAATCATAATATACAGTCGCTTTCAACTATAGACAAAATCAAACTTCGGACTCTTCTTGGGTGTTTTGTACAAGGGACAAGAATCCAAATAAAATTGAATAAAATTTTAGAGAGTAAGCCGAGTAGTCCGCAAACCTCTATATGTAGAGATTCATACATATACTGACACCCGTTCTGGTCCAGCAGAAACCGTCACAAGAACACAAGCCCTTACAACATTATTTGGTTTACTAAAAGACCTCTCGCCTAATAATGCTCATGAGAACCTTCCACTATCAGATGATGTATTTGAAACAATACTCTGTAGAAAGCTTACGTATATGGTATTGATTTGAGACGAGATATTCAGAGATTCCTATCTAAACGACGCTTACACGAGCCTGCGGATATGCCGTAGTTATATCTAACCACAGCTTTGAGATGCAACTTATGTGCTTTAGTGAAAGAAAGCCGCGAGAAAGAGGGGATTGTATGGATGTCCGGAATGAGAATTAAAAATAGCCCATTTCTTAGAGCTATTTATAGGCTGCTTTAGTTAAATATCTCATTTCCGGATTAGAGCGTCTTTGATTTTTTTTTGTACGTGTAATGGTCGTGGGTAACTTAACTCGTGAGACGTAGACAAATCAGTAATAGACGGAGATTAGTCAACTTCCACATATTTTTTTATAGAGATATAGACATTCTGGCAACAACGATTCTAACGTGAGGTACCTTGGTGGCGTGTGCAAAACAGGCACAGCCGTAAAAGGATTTAGAAACTAAACTAGAAAAGTTATGTTATTTTCTAATTTGGTTCGGGTTTTGGGATAGTGGGTATTACTGTTGTTGACGAATATATAAATATAAACTTTTATAACTATATAAACTTTGCTCTCAATCCTGATCGAGACTCCTAAAGTCCATCTAAGGGAATCTTATCAGATTTGGATATACTCTGGCTGGTGACTCTTAAACGGAAAAAGTTCGTAGCTCTATACAGCAGTAACAGACGACGTCCCATCGTGTTACTACTGATTGCTATGTATATCGATCTATTGCTGGTTACTAATAGAATTTCATATGACAATGATGATGATCTCCGACCGTATTTCGGCCAAGGCGACCAATCTATACGGAGAATTTCATATATGTAGTTCGTAAACCAATAGAGTCGCGACGACACATTGTCTTTTGCCGTCGCTGTGTAAAGTCGTAAGCCAGCTACTATCGTGTACCTTTAATTGAGGTAACCTTTATCTTTACGTTCTAATGTGGTCAAAGGTGTATGTCATGTGGTTACCAGCACATACAGGAAGCTAGCGATCCTCTTGTCTTTATGTATGTTCTAATATGGAAAGTTTTACGACTGCATTTCTTGTGGCTACAACTTACCTACCAATGACTGCCGAAGCTTCTTACTAAAATGCTTATACGATTAACTAGAAGTTAGCTTATGTTTGGGTTTGACAATAAAGATAAGAAAAATTTGCAGAATTCTATAAGCCGCAGACAGGCACGCAAATCTCATTTGTGGTCTGCCTGGCCGTTTCTGGTAGGTACCTACTTATAATACAAGGAAACACAATGCATAACTAGCAAAATTAGGCCAAATTGTAATCGGTCAATACGAGTGGCATGCGATAAATTTGGTATTTTATTAGAATACAAAAACGGAACCCTTATAGGAACTCGTGTGTCTGTCCGTCCGTCGCTTAAGTTTACGAATCTATTACGATTAAGTTGAAATTTGGTACACATATCAATTCCTGACCCAAACACAGAGGTGTGACTGAGCAGATTCTTAATACATTTTTGGGGGAAAACTGCATCGTGTGGCATATCAAATGAAAGTGGCTTAAATGTATTTTTGTAATTTTAAAATAAATAGTTTGCGATATAATTTGTCCATCTAATGTTCTTTTTCATTTCCAATCCATTCCAATCAGTTTTTTACTTATAAGATGATTTATAATATTAGCAAAAACGATATTTAAATTATGTACTATCTACCATCAAGCACATAAAAAAAGTTACATAACGGATTATAATTGCTATCGTACATAATGATTGATTAATTTACTCGTATAAATACAGTGCATACACTTGAAGTAGAATCTAGAACAGGGGTCCACAGGAGACTTGGCGGGGGTCTACGTTGACGTGAAAAATGGGAGTTAACAATTAATTCGTATGTGGTGTAGACCTGTAGGGGGTCCACCAGAACCAGATAGCTTTTGAAGGGGTCTATGAGAAAAAAAAGTTTGGGTACCCCTGTTCTAGAATGATTATGAGATACTTATACAAAAAACGGGAGATCGAGCCATGTGGCGTACATTGGGGGAGGCCTACGTCCAGCAGTGGACTGCAATAGGCTGACGATGACGACACATAAAATATATCCACGTGTGTGTAGTTAACCTATATTTGAGCTAGTTCTAATATCTACATTATTACATAGTAGAACATACTTCCCACTACTTGAAAAAGGCTTCTCTCCAACTAGATCACCCGACTCGTTAAGTCTTACTTAGATTTGATATTATAATTAAGAAAGGTATTCAATCATACGGCGCGGCGGTTTAATTAAAGTATATCTACTGACCTAAAATATGCTAGAGTCAATGTTGCCATATGAAAATATATAATATATAAGGCTGGCTTGAAATATAAATCTAAGTACATCGCTAGACAGGGCTGCGCCAATCACTAATATATAATATTATTAATTAATTAACATAAAGTAGGTATATATTAAATAACTAGTGGACGCCCGCGACTCCGTCCGCGTGGACTGCAGAAAAAATAAAATGTCGATATTATCCGGGATAAAAACATTTTCCGGGATAAAAAGTAATAAAATTGTAACTGATCGATGTTTGTGCACGCTAATCTCAGAAACGGCTGAACCGATTTCGATGCAGTTTTCAGCAATATGTGGTGACAGGTCCCACTTAATATATAGGTTACTTTTTATCCCGTGAAAATGTTTTTATCCCGGATAATATCGACATTTTATTTTTTCTGCAGTCCACGCGGGCAGTGTGGCGGGCGTTCACTAGTATAAGGTCTATCCAAAAAAATGAATCTTTTGATACGAATTCACTATGGGACTAACTCCGAAATAATGAAAAAAAAAACAGCTGTTCCATACAATCTCGAATAATTACTGCACTGAAATGTATGGAACAGCTGATTTTTTTTTCAATATTTCGGAGTTGGTACCTTAGTGAAAGTTGTTTCTTTTTACCTACCTAGTTTCGTGTCAAAAGATAATCACAAATTTTCGATAGACCTTATATAAAATGTGTAAGAATAGATGTATACTCATAGAAGATAGATATAGATTTTCTACGGGTTTGTTACACCCTGTATATGCCAGTAAACTTTTTCTCAATCTATTCTACGGATGGACCGTATCTATTATTAGGTACAACACTTGTGACCTAATCGGATGATTCACACAGTGATTGAACTCTACTAACGCGTGCGCATGTGATTCTTACATTGTTACGTCATTGTGTAGATATCTATAGACGTTTAGACTCAGGTGGATAGAAAGATTGGGTTAGTGCAGCGAATTTAGTATTTATATTCATTCAAACGGTGTTATCTATCGGCTCAGCACGATACTTTAGCATAGGATTTCCAAAATTGTTAAAAAAATTGTCCCATACAATAGGGTCTACAGTTTTTTTATTTGTATTTATATAGAAAGATCATAAAATAAAAGAAACATTTGCGAAAGAAAAACTTCGCTAGCGTGAAAACTTTCCGGGATATAACGATTTCAAAATCACAATTTTAGACTTGCCAAAAAACGCTCCATACAAACGGCTACCACGACTCTTTCGTCACTCTTTAAGCAACTTGTATGCGCGTAAAAGAACTTTTGTTCTACAGCTATATTGCGTTTATAAATATGGTCACAAAACAAAAGTTACTGTAAATGATGCAGGTGGACATGTGATGTTGTGATTTTCACATTCGAAAAATGTACTTGCCCACTTAACTTTGAAGGCTTATTACTACCTCATTTGCACACATGACGTATGATTTAGATTTTTTATTCTGATAAGAATAAGATATTATTAAGATTCAACCGTAAAAGAAAGCTTTTAGAAACCCCATTGAGTCCACAAATTAATATTTTTTATAAAACAATGAAAACCATAGAAAGTTTGATCTATGAATGAAGTGCGAATTTGATCTCGATCTTAAGTATAGCAAGATAATGCCCTAAAATAATGATCTTCGTTATTGTGACGAAAATGGTAAAGAATTCGTGTAGGAGAAAGATCTCTAGGAATGCCAATAGATGCCAATGCGATGTTGTGTAATACTTAATACCTATTACGTTGGTCTGACTCATGAGTTCATCACACCTGTCTAATGAGAATTTTATGACTGATTATAGAATATTCACGGTGTTATTACAAAAGAGCGCCTAAAGTTAGACTCGGTTTAAATATGACATTTGACAGCAAAACGTATGGCACATCTGTCAAATTTAGGGCATATTTAGATTAAAACATAATATTTAAATTCATTTGTAATAATACGGTTAAAGTCTAGCATAGTTCATATTTTTAATGTCTACTGCACGTTTTGAGTAAGTACTAAGCAGAACGAAAAAGTCTTACTAGAACGAAAGGAGGTGCAGCTATATTCTAGTCAAGCCCCGCATCACCACAGGACTCCTCTACCATTACCAAAAAAGTTAATTTAATAAGTGTAGTTTTAATTAAGAACGTGATATAAGTTTCTCAATAAAGTTTATTGCTGATTCCTGCTAGTCCATTCTGACAACAAAATATTTGCGTATTTAGTTTTTTTCACACGGCTAACGGATGTGAATATAAAAAAGGCATTCCAAACATATCGCTTTTCGATTTACCCGTAGCCTATCCGGTCTTACATAAATATTTTTCTCGGTACTTCGTATGTAAGGTCTTTAATTAAATTCCATGCTGTGTATTATCCGTTGGTGGTCTCCTTTAGAAAATAATTGCAACGTACGAGTAGAAGATTGGTTCACAGGACAATATCGATAGGGTTATTCACTGCGGTATATTATGCCTCTCATAAATTATGTTTACCCGACTGCGTCAGAAGGAATGTTATGTTTTTCGAGTGAAGGTACCTATGTATCTATTATTTCTTTGGCATGCTTCTAGAGCCTAAACAGCTGGTTGCATTTTGAGCTTGAGAGGAAGTTTTTCAATTTCTTTCTTTGCTCAATTTCTTTTATCCATAAATAAATAATAAATAAATAAATATTCACACAAACACAACACATTAGCCTAGTCCCACATTAAGATCCCTAAAGTCTTGTGTCGTGGGTACTAAGCAACGGTATATAAATACATAGATAAGTATAAAAACATCTATGACTCGGAAACAAACATTGATATTCATCATATAAATGTTTGCACCTACCGGGATTCGAACCCAGGACCTATCATATTCATAGATCCTTCATTGCTAGATTTATACATATTGCTCAATGGGGTAACCAGAACTGGATAATCAATCACGAAGAAGAATGTAAAAGATTAATGATAAGTCACTTGTGAGAACGCCCCTTAGTTAGTTCTTTATTAGTGGACCCTTACGATATGCACGGAAGGAGATGCAGCTGATGTACTTTAGTGAAGCCGGTCTAGGTCATTTATTTATTTATTAATTTAGGTACACAAAACACATAACAATCAGTACTTGAGTAAAATAATCACATTTATAAGTATCTGAGCTAGATTGTCACATAAAACTTGTATACACAACCTGGCTCAGCAATCACTGTACGTTACAAAACAAAATCTATACATACATATAATAAAATTGTAACGGATCGATGTTTGTGCACGCTAATCTCAGAAACTGCAGATTTCGATGCAGTTTTCAGGAATATATTGTGACAGGTCCCACTTAACATATAGGCTACTTTTTTTCCCGGGAAAATATTTTCGACATTTTGTTTTTTCCGCAGTCCACGCGGACGGAGTCGCGGGCGTCCACTAGTTAAAAATAAACATGCTTACGACCTAAAACTGATCAGTAGATGCTTAAGATCATCTCATTATGACATTAATTCGGCATACGTGACAAGGCTCCGTTTGCATCTAGCCTTCAAATTGAATATGCGGACTATAATTTATTCCAGGCAGGTCTCATGAGTAAGATCGTAAAGGTCGGGTCATATGCTAGTATGAAACGGTATTGTGCTCAATTGACTCATGCTGCGAAGATGTGTATAGAGTGTACTCTATGCGCATTGTGCACTATTAATTGTGTCATATTGTATGTATTTACGCGAGATTAATATTCTATGCTGCTCTGGGAGTGAAAAAAAAAACGTATAAATACTACAGCTGCTTCTCTTCCCGGGCATACTGTACAAGTCAGTAGAGGGACAAGAGGGTCTTGGTGTTTTGTAGGCGGTAGGCTGACCACCTGTCACTACTAACCGAACTTGTACACTTAACTATACCCTCAAAATTGGTCAGAAGTGGCACCATGTGGTTCTATCGGCCCTTGGTGCTCTGCCTACCCCGTAATCGATAAAGGCGTGATTATATGTATGTATGTATATGTAATAAATCAATATTCATACACTTTACACCACATTAGGTCCCACACTAAGGACCATAAGGTCTGTGTCGTGGGTTCTAAGCAGCGATAGATACATCCATGACTCGAAAACAAACGTAGCTTTAATCTTGATTTATACAGGTGTTTTTTCGATGCCACCCTACATCAAATAAAGTAAGTTTATGCCAAAAAAGGCTTTTTTTGATTTTTTTTATTACTTGATCGGGCGAAATTTATAGTGTCCAGTGTTTATACTAGTTTTTTTATAGACAGATATAAATTATTTCTCGTGAACAAATCTTGCCACACGCGTCAATGTGCATATATGCAGAAAAACGCAGTCTATTTACTCAACTTTGGACCATAATATTTTGGGAACCAGACACTTCCCAGGTATGCTTCCATGGAGAAAAATGATCGTGATGGTGAGGAGATTCCGTAGTTTTCGGGAACGTTGACGACCAAAAATCATCCTGTATATACGTGTATGAAATTCCACAGCCACCCATGTTTAACATAGCGGCGACAGATGTTAAGACAACGAATTGGTGAAATTGGTGTTAGTTACGTCGATTTTTCTTAGCTATTACAATACATAGAAAAAAAGCTAATTTTGATATAATCGAATTCTTCATTTTATTGTCTTACTTTTTGTTATTGCAGAAACTCGATTTGTAAAAGATACTTACCTCTTTTAAATTCGATTCGTTCATTTTACAGGCAAACCTGAGCGACTTAATCCTTAATTTTTGTATCAATAGACTTGTCCTAAAACACTCTAAAAACGTGTAGTAGACTTTTTTAAAATAATGTGTAGGATTTCACTAAAACACAAAAATATGTTTTGTCGCTTACGCTCTTATAGTTTAAGTCTAGTCTTCGATCATATCTGTATGGAAATAAACTTCCCTCAGTCGGCCTCCGGCTATGATCGTTTTGAATTTTATTATGGAGCACTGCGGCGCCTTAATTATCAGTGACAAGTTGCTAGCTAGAGCTAGAGTATAGGCTCAATTCCAACAGTCGCACTTAAACCCTAAACCTAATCTTAGTCAGGTCTCTCATCTCTCTCCGTTCTTAACGTAAATGGCTGAGAGAGAAAAGGACAGGTAGGACTAAATTTACGTTTAGATTTAAGTGTGACTGCCGGAATCGACCATAATGCCTACAAGTTCCTTAGTCGACTCTTTCGACATGCACAAACGGAGATGCAGCTTCCAGTTAAGTCCAGCATCAGTAAAGGTACATTCTAATATACCTAAATGCTATTCTAGTTTAGCTCTAGTTTGACGTATTTTTGCTCTCATTTTGAACACCACTCTGATTATATGACTTTGTGAGGTTAGCGTGGTTGTAATTTATGATTCTATTCTATTGTGTATTTGGACTAGCTTTAATTTGGACGAAATAAACTTATGGACCGGATCTTGCACATACATACAAAAATGTGAGAACTATTTGTTGTGTATGATTGGTTATATTCGTACTGCTGCGCTTACGAACATGCTCGAACTGCATTATGTAAATGTCCGTGCAGTTTCATATAAAATGACACGCGCGGGACACCCGGAGTGGATACTTTTTGCCCGACTGTTTTATGATACCACACGAGCGTCTGCATAATGTATCCTGCTTGACTTAATTCATTAATTATGTACGTTCAATAAATTCATTCAATGAGGCGCATTGAAATAAAAAAAAATAGAAAGTTTTGTTTATGCTAGACACAATAGAACGAAGCGATACTGAAGTCCACAGCTTAAGTGTACCTACTCTATGAAAACAAAACGCATACGAGCACTCGGCCTCCCTATAACATTCATTACAATCGCTGAAGAGCTTTAACAACGTTTATTGTTACGAAGTTAGACCACACAGCTAGCGCGGTGGGCGTTGCGACGCGAGAGTGATATGGAAGGAATTACTTGCTTAGCATATAAGGACATGCTGTATGCAGAGCAAGATGTTTAGAAAGTAGCTCCTTCGTGCATTAATGATGGCGGAGTATGATTGATTCATCACAGTACATAATGGAAATTATGAGGAGTAGCCATTGTGAAAGCGAGACACCGCTATTAGTAGTCTAGCTAGGGCGACATCTCACTTCCACGATGGAGTACCTAACCCTAGCTTAGTGGAAATGTTATAGGTTATGTGAAATTAGGTTCTGCTAACCAACGTTACGCGGTGTTACACGGCGAGCATTCATGCAGACAATAGGTACTACGGGGAACCAGTGAGCCCTTTTACCTAGATTTTGGTATACGCCGTATCGTAACATGCTCGTTGCGAATGTTACATTACACTCCGTCGTTGGTCGGTACCCTATCCAGCTTTAGATTTTAGCGAGGATATTCTACAGCTCCTTGGACTTTAAAACCATATTTTTTTCTTTCTTAATTTCAGAAAAGAAAAATGGTTGGCGACTCAACTTCGACACAGGTGCTCAGGGATCTGGAGATATCATTACGAACGAATCACATAGAGTAAGTATAACAAGATTTTAAGATGCTAATTAGAGAACGTCATAGTTATATAGGTATACTCGTATATGATTCGTCAGCTGTTCTACTTACAGCTTTGGTCTTCGCTCCGCCGAATCTAACTGGGGGTTTACGAGTACATCGTTTGTCGATCGAATTTATAGAAGTTCGTAATCATATTTATTGGTAATCTTACTACAATGAATATCGTTGCGAAACGATTACATTATCTAAGCTTGAACACTTCGTGTTGTCGCTAAGTAGGGTTTTGAAACCCTTTATTATTGTCCTGTATTTTCATTGACCGGCTAATCTTGGTCTTTTTACGACTCCTATCAAGATGGACCTTGCTACATCATTCCAGATGGGTGCGAGAATTCCTGAACGAGCAGAATATGGGACTTGACGTGCTGATTGACTACCTCAGCTTCCGGCTCAGCATGATGAGGCACGAGCAGCGGATCGCGCTGGCCAGGAGCCAGTCTTCCGACGGCATTAATCAGGGTACGTTGCTAATGAAATAATGTCGTATATTCCGCCGTGTAGCCCCTGCTCAAGTAGCATGACCTGCGAAATACAATATGATAAACCGATTTATCGACATTTAGCGTGTCAAATACGATAAATATAGCCGCCATGTTGAATTTTGTATAGAGACGATACGATATCGTATGATTCGATATCCACGATGCGTGGTCATGCTAGGAGGGCTAGTCTACTCCATCCATTGAAAACAACCTTGCCAATAAACCCTCCTTCCTTGTTTCTTCTTTGCACTTCCTCCAGGAGTTAGAATCTCAAGAGAATACGACTGAACTGTGGGCTAAACCTTAATTATACTAATTATTAACTAACAACTTGATAGTTTTCTGTGATATTAATTAGTTGCTTCTTATTGACCCATTTTTCACACTAAAGGGTAACCTGACGTGCCTATACTGCACCTTACAATATATTTATTTCAAGTTTAGCAAAATATATCAACTACGAGTATATAAAATCGTGCTAGAAGAGAAAGTATAGGTAATATCAATTTTGAGTAAAATTAAGGTATCGCTGCAAAAAACTACACAGCGCGCTGTTCTTGCCTATCTAGGACTCTCGACACACTATAAGATTACGGCGGTCATCCACGCAGGTGCTAACACCACGAGTTCAGACTGCAGCGCACCGCTGGACGGGCACAGCACGCTGTCGGCGGCGTGGCGGCGGCGCGCGCGCTCCGCCGACTCGGAGCCCGAGGGCGCCGCCAGCCCGGCCGCCGCGCGCCGCCGCAGCCGCCACGCCGCCCGGCTCAACATGGGCGCCGCCACCGACGATATACACGTCTGCATTATGTGCATGCGCGCCATTATGAACAACAAGGTAGGTTTACAACAGATGTGGGTAAAGACAGGACTTGTAGGTAAAGGGCGGAGATGATACTGGGGCTGCTTCTGACGATGTGTGCGTTATGTGTATGCAAGCTATTACTAACAAGGTAGGCTTTAGACAGGAGGGGAGGGAAGTTGAGATTAGCGTGCACAAACGCACAGACAAACATTCAAAAATCATCGTTTTGGGTCCTATTGCGTTGATAAAGGTCTCCTCTAATATTTTTTCTCATATATCTTCCATGTACAGACAGCGATCCGTTACATTTTTTGTATAGGTCGCCTTCTTATAAACTTTACAATCCTCTCTATGCTCTACAGACGACTTCGCTACAAGACTTATAGCATAATAGTAATTAAACCTGACATTTAAACAAGAAGTAATCCAATTTACTATTCTCTCTTTTCCAGTATGGTTTCAACATGGTAATCCAGCATCGAGAAGCCATCAACAGCATAGCCCTGTCCCTCGTCCATCACTCGCTGCGAACTAAAGCTCTAGTTCTGGAACTATTGGCGGCCATTTGTCTCGTCAAAGGAGGTCATCAGATCATCCTGTCAGCCTTCGACAACTTCAAAGAAGTCATTGGAGAACCGATGAGGTTTCACACTCTGATGGACTACTTTATTAATTACGATACCTTCCATATTGAGTTTATGGTGAGTATTGAGTGAGTAGTACAGACCTATAAAAGTAGGAGGACTCGGAAATTCATGTGATTTTGTACCATGTACTAGGGGCAAGGAGCCAGGAGAAGGCCTATGTTCAGCAGTGGACTTAATGGCTAAAATGATCATGAAAAAAACTTGAGTCGCTTTAGAACTTGCAATCTTTTACAGGCCTGTGTCGTCTCAGGTATGTGTTGTCTAATTTTCTTTAGGTAAGGCATTATACCACTTCCATTTAATTAAGTCTCAATGAATGATCATCATTAACAATTGTCAAAAAAATTAGCCTATATGGGAGCTGGAGTCTAGTTTAGTATTATCAGGGCTCTGTCACTCAATTATGTATGTAGGTAAGTATTTCAAATTTGGTTTAATAAATGCCCTTGGAAGCTGGGATGGTACTCCAGAATGGTAGGACTCACCTGGATTGTGACAGGCCCCCGGTTAAACTGCTCCAAGACCCCGTGTAATGTGATGCAGCTAACTTCGTGACCCGCATTCGTCCGTTTTCACCGTTTCAATACCGAGAAACTGAATAATTCTTGCGGCCCGTGCGCGACCGTCCGAACGAATTTTAACCGATCTTTTTGACTACTACTGGCTGTCAGGCAAACGCGTCCCCGTGACGTGCCATCGGCTAGCCAATGGTGGGGAATTTCGAACAGCCCTTGACCGTATCAAACGTATTTTATGTTCCAGTGTATTTAGATTTCCATAGTAACATCACTAGCCATGTTTGTCATGCACCCCAGGTGGCGTGCATGCAGTTCGTGAACATCATCGTGCATTCAGTGGAGGACATGAACTTCCGCGTGCACCTGCAGTACGAGTTCACGGCGCTCAAGCTCGACGACTATCTGGAGCGACTGCGCATGTGCGAGAGCGAGGACTTGCAGGTACAAGACATGATGGAGCTTCATGCTCATTCATAGAGTATATATAGGTATAGTGTTTTTTCTTTGCTACCGTTTACGAGGGGTACATACATACTCTATTATACATCAAATAAGTAAGTTTATACAAAAAAAAAATTGCAGGAAAACACTTCTTTGCCTGCATTGTATGGTTTTTTGTGTTTGCGTTGGTTATTTGATAGGAAATATTTATTATATAAATAGAAAGAGACATCACATGTAAGCGATGTCGGAATATGAAAGTAAAAAAAACATAAATACTTACAATTATGTAACGATTATTTGGGGACCTACATTAAGTATACATATTATATTCAAACCATGAAACATACTTATTACAACACCGCGTGTATAGTTAAACAATGTTTAAAGATGACATTTGACAGCAAAATATGTGTCTATCTGTCAAAAATAGACAATGTTTACCTTGAACACTTTTTAAATTATATTGTAATAACCCTGACTGTTTTAAGCCCTAATGTACAAACAACTATATTGTCTTGGCTGCAGGTGCAAATATCGGCGTATCTAGACAACGTGTTTGACGTGGCCGCTCTGATGGAGGACAGCGAGACCAAAACTGCAGCGCTAGAGAAAGTAAACGAGCTTGAAGATGAATTGGGACATGTAAGTTTTACATACATACATACGAGTACATCACCAATATGGTTTCTTTCGAAATTTATATTGCCAAAGTTTTGGAAATTGCTTTACATACATACATAAATATATATACATAAATATATATATATATATATATATATATATATATATATATATATATATATATATACAGGATGATTTTGGTCGTCAACGTTCCCGAAAACTACGGAATCTCCTCATCATCACGATCATTTTTCTCCATGGAAGCATACCTGGGAAGTGTCTGGTTTCCAAAATATTAGGGTCCAAAGTTGAGTAAATAGACTGCGTTTTTCTGCATAAATGCACATAGACGCGCGTAGCAGGATTTTTTCACGAAAAATAATTAATATCTGTCTATAAAAAAACTAACATAAACACTAGACACTATAAATTTCGCACGATCAAGGATTTTTTTTTTTTTTCCCAGGATTTTTTTTGGCATAAACTTAGTTTTTTATAGACAGATATTAATTATTTTTCGTGAAAAAATCCTGCTACGCGCGTCTATGTGCATTTATGCAGAAAAACGCAGTCTATTTACTCAACTTTGGACCCTAATATTTTGGAAACCAGACACTTCCCAGGTATGCTTCCATGGAGAAAAATGATCGTGATGATGAGGAGATTCCGTAGTTTTCGGGAACGTTGACGACCAAAAATCATCCTGTATATTCAGGATGTTTTTTTGTGGCCACCTTTAACGAAGGGTACGTATTCTATACATGAAATAAAGTAAGTTTATGCCAAAAAAAATGCTGGGAAAAAAAAATTAAAAAAAAAAAAAAAAAAATTCCTTGATCGTGCGAAATTTATAGTGTAGTGTTTATGTTAGTTTTTTTATAGACAGATATCAATTATTTTTCGTGAAAAAATCCTGCTACGCGCGTCTATGTGCATTTATGCAGAAAAACGCAGTCTATTTACTCAACTTTGGACCCTAATATTTTGGAAACCAGATACTTCCCAGGTATGCTTCCATGGAGAAAAATTATCGTGATGATGAGGAGATTCCGTAATTTTCGGGAACGTTGACGACCAAAAATCACCCTGTATATATATATATAATATAATCACGCCTTTATCCCTTACGGGGTAGGCAGAGTACCAAGGGCCGATAGAACCACATGGTGTCACTTCTGACCAATTTTGAGGGTATAGTTGAGATGTACAAGTTCGGTTAGTAGTGACAGGTGGTCAGCCCATCGCCTACAAAACACCAAGACCCTCTTGTCCCTCTACTGACTTGTACAGTATGCCCGGGAAGAGAAGCATACACACACATAAATATACACACTGCTATATAGCTGTACTGGGGTAGCAAGTATTTCAGGATCGTAAAAGAAATCCTACACCCTTGTTTAGTATAGTAGGGCCAGATGTAAAATCAGTGAAAAGTTGCCAGTTCATCAATGATTCTGTCAGGAGACTCATAGACGCCTAGTCCTCTACTGGGTTTATAATGATACTGGGTTTGAGTCCCGGTTGGGACAAAATTTTCTTAAATGATAGGGTAATGTGTTGGGTCTGTTTCATATTATAAAACAAAGCTGTCGCTGTCTGTCCGTCCCTATGTATGCTTAGATCTTTCAAACTAGGGAACGGATTTTGATGCGGTTTTTTTTCACGAGGAAGGTTTACTGATACTACACATATGTATGTATGTATAGTATCAGCACTGCACCCATGCGAAGCCGGGGCGGGTCGCTAGTATATTATAGAAGAAGTGATACATAACAAGTTTCTTTTTTAGTTAAAAAACCGTATCTCTAAACAAGAAGTTAGTAATTTAAATTGCTTTTTAAATATTATAATATTGTCTGTCATTTCGCCCTACGGTATTCACCAGCAACTTGTTTTAAAAAGTGTTATTGTTGCCATCCCACTCAGGCGCACGAACGTCTGGCCGCGTTAGAAAGGGAGGCAATAGCGAAGTTGGCGACGCTCGAGTCGGAACTGGCGCAGGTGCGACAAGAACGGGACCAGTTGGCGGAAGCGAGACGGCAAGTCGTTGAAGAGGTATGTTATAATCTTATAAAATTGAAGATTTGTTAAGTTGTGTTTATATGTTATTTTTTCTGGTGGTCGGTCAATGTAAATCTCATTTAATTTCACACTTTATTTAATGGACGAAGCTTTGACTCTGGTAGCTTATACCTATATATAATACCCCTTTAGAATGACTCGGAAACATTTCCCATTGGATTCTTTATCGGTAGCTAGATGGTTGTATTTGTGCCCTAATCTCCCTCAGCGTTCCTTTGATGTATTTATTACACTTATCGAAAGTGTTAGGTAGTGTTAGGAAGTGATGTGCCCAGTCGATGGTGGTCTCCAGCTAACAGTATATTAATCTGATGTAATAGGGTGTAGTGGGTTCGACTAATACCTTAGGACCCAAAGTCAACCTCACCTGCCCGTGGTGCTATTGTTAAATAGCGAGGCTCCGGCGCTAAATAAACCTATTTAGAATGACAAGTAAACATTTCCTATTGGTTTCTTTACCGGTCGCTAGATTGTTGTATTTGTGCCCGAAAAGCGGCGGTAGGCACAACCCTTACCACGTGGGACTCAATAGGCTAACTGGTGAATAGTGGGTGTGTAATTTGCACACTTCTGCCCAACCTCTTTGGGGGATAATGAGCCTGACTATATGTATGTATGTATGTATGAAACAGGTATCAACGTTGCGGCGCGCGCAGCAAGACTCCCGCAACCGACAGTCCATGCTGGAGTCCAAGGTGCAGGAACTCGAGACCCTCACCAAGACGCTGCCCAGGGGATCCTCCAGTTAGTATATAAGTTAATATTCACTTACCTCACATATAAACCCATAAACCCGACTAGCGGCCGCCCATTACTTCGTCCGCGTGTATATCGTGCGGGCACTGCACCCGTCTATAGCCTTCCTCGGTAAATGGGCTATCTAACACTGAAAGAATTTTTCAAATCGGACCAGTAGTTCCTGAGATTAGCCCTTTCAAACAAACACTCTTCGGCTTTATAATATTTGTATAGATTTACTTATACATATATTTACATGCGTTACACAAAGTTTTCCTTCATCCCCTTTTTGCCCCTTTAGGGTTTTTTTTAGACTTTCTGCTTATTAAATCTATCTGAGTAACCAAAAGAAAAAAAGTTTTAAGCCTCTAGCTCATCCCCTATGTATTTCAATCCTTCACAGCCGTTTTGCGCGTCTATATGTACCAAATTAATTCAAATCGGTTCAGTACCTAAACAAACAGAGCTAACATAACACTAACAAACAACATTACATCCCCAGTGGGAGCGATATCAACGCACGCGCTCTGCAACGGCAACGGCAACGGAAACGGCACAACAACAAACCACCCCCCCACAGTGAACGGTCACGTGTCCCCGCCCCCACCTCCCCCCATGTCCAACGGTCACGCGCCGCCCGCCGCGCCGCCGCCGCCTCCCGCGCCTCCCGCACCGCCCGCACCGCCGCCGCCTCCCGCCGCGCCCGCGCCTCCCGCGCCGCCTCCCGGGATGATGCCCGCCCCGCATCACACGGACGCCATGACTATCAAGAGGAAGGTGGATACCAAGTATAAGCTGCCTACGCTGAATTGGATCGCCTTGAAGCCTAATCAGGTGAGGACTAGGTAGTTAGGGTAACCACACAACGACAACCCCAGCGTGGGTAGTTTAACATAGTTTAATTGTCATTTAGTTTGGAATGGCGTGCGTACGTTACTTTGTGCAAAAGGTTGACACCCGACGGTTCACGCCGAGGCGGCCTTGCGTTTAGTCATTCACTTCACTTAAGGCAATAGGGCGAGTCATTCGTGTCTCAGGCGAGACTGACTCTAAAACCGCCAATCCATTAGCCCGCGCAAATCTGTATCACATATTCTGTCTGTTTTTCCGTTTCTATGCCTTTACTTAGCCGCTTATCTGAGGTCGTAACTCAGGCGACTTTAAGTCGAGGCTGTGCGATAATTCGAACATTTAAATTACAGGTCCGCGGCACAATATTCAACGAACTAGACGAGGAGCGTCCGCGGCGACGGATCAACTTCTCCGAGTTCGAGGAACGGTTCCGCATCGGCGGTGCGAGCGCCTGCGCACGCGCAGACACAGACTCGCTCGCCTCCTTCCCGAGCAAGCGCTTCCGCAAGCCAGACACCGAGTCACTGCTGGAGCACACGCGGCTCAGGAACATCGGTGAGTGCGTACTGCGGGTACTGCGGGTGTTGGAAATCGGTAAGTCGAAACTATGAATATTAATGAGTCGAAACTATGGATATCGGTAAGTCGAAGCTATGAATATTAGTGAGTCGAAACTATGGATATCGGTGAGTCGAAGCTATGAATATTAGTGAGTCGAAACTGGAAATCGGTGAGTCGAAAACATGAATATTAGTGAGTCGAATCTGTGGATATCGGTGAGTCGAAGTTATAGATATTGGTGAGTAAAATATGCTGGACATCGGTGAGTAAATAACGAGACGTCAGTGAGTTAACTATGCGGAACATTAATGAGTAAACAATGCAAAATATTGATTGGTGAAAATAGTAAATAAGTGCCGCTATTAGTTAATTTGTAACTTTTAATTTAATTAGCTACATATTCGGTATAAATATTCTAAATTAAATACCATATAAACGCATGGACATTGTTTTATTTTCATTTTCTGGTTCTATCCTTTACAAATACCAACCCAACCAAAAAATAGTTAATAGTTTGATTCTTACATAACGCGTTCTATTCCAGCGATATCGCGAAGAAAGCTCGACACGCCCGTCGAGAAAGTAATCCAGGCCATCAACAGTCTAGATCTCAAGAGTATGCCTCTGGAGAACGTGGAAATACTCCAACGTATGGTACCGACTGAAGCTGAACAGAAAGCCTATAAAGAATACGTAGCTGAAAAGAAGCCGATCAATCTACTTACCGAAGAAGACAAATTCTTGATGCAGCTAGCCAAAGTCGAACGAATTTCAGCCAAACTGACCATTATGAGCTATATGGGCAACTTCTTTGATAACATTCACCTAATAACTCCTCAAATACACGCCATTATATCGGGGTCGTCCTCGGTAAAATCATCGAATAAGTTACGGAACGTTCTAGAAATAATTCTGGCGTTTGGTAACTATTTGAATAGCAGTAAACGAGGGCCAGCTTATGGGTTTAAGCTGCAGTCTTTGGATACGCTAATGGATACCAAGTCGACGGATAAACGGATATCGTTGTTGCACTACATTGTGGCGACGATACGACAAGGGTTCCCTGAGCTGATGAACTTTGATACGGAGCTGCTGTATATTGATAAGGCTGCTCAAGGTTAGATCTATTTACTATTACTACTATCTACTACCTATTTTTATTGTTTTGGTTTAAGTTTTACTATTTTCTGTCTTGCTCGATGAAAGGGCTGTTCACATTGGACAAAATTTGAAAAATACCGACTGCTAATTGACTTTAATAATTGAAAATACAAGTTCAGTTTGTACTCTCCCAAGAATTAGAAATTGCGAATTTATTCAGCACAACCTATAAGAAATCTTTTATGTTTGTTTCTCTTTCACGATTGATTTGCTGGAAGAAATCTCTCTAAGAGATAAGCACACCTTTGTACATGTTACTTATTTTAAACTTTATTTGTGAAACTTTACTGTATACAATAGAGAATAAGAAGATCTAGTCTGGCTAAAACCCCAATTAATGATTTATTTCATGTACCTTGTAAATTGTAACTTATTTTTCAAATGAGATGATGTAACATTGTGCTTGTTTTTTTTTTATATTGTACAGGTATTAGATTCTCCACTATTATAGTGTAGCATACACAGCATAATAAATAAATGATGAATTTTGCTATATCTGGGATGAGGCCTATTTTCAGCAGCATGGACTTCATAGTTGAATTTATGGTGATTATTGTCTACTTTTTACATGAATAATACCATTACCCACAGTGTCCCTAGAGAACGTATTGTCCGACGTGGCAGAGCTAGAACGTGGCATGGAAGGAGTGCGGCGAGAGTGCGAGCGAGACGCACACAGGCCGGCGCATGTGCTGCGCGACTTCCTACACAACGCCAGCGACAAGCTGCGTCGTCTGCGACACGAGGCCAAGCACGCGCAGGTATTTTATATTTTTTTAATACAGTTGCTCAAAAAGTGGCGTATTGCAGGGACGTATAGCGTTCGGGATGTGGGCTATTACACACTCGTGCTTTTTCTTTACCTTTACCGAACTCGTGCGTTTTCTTTCCCAGCTGTCAAAAAAAACCAACCACGAAGTTTTTACAAAAAAAAAATCTGAAGTTTTATGATTCATGCAAATATTTCTAAAAAGATGCTATTAATTTGTTTCAATATCAGATTTAATTATTTTTATCAATGAGTTAGGTTAGGTTTCATTTTATTTCATCTCATTGAATTTCATATCAATAAAAAAACTTCTACTGTAGACTTGGCTGTATGGACATAGTTCCCTTTGCCTACCCAGAATGGGTGAAGAAAACAAAAAAATCTCTGCTTATATTCTTTTACGGTTGGCGCCATTTTGTTTTGTGGTGTTTTTATTATTTTATTAAATTGCTTATATTTTTTTCGCAACTGTATTAAAAATAGTTGTTCAGTACACGTGCAGAACCGTCATTGCAACTTGTTCCGACTGTCAACCCTCACCTTCAGCTGCGCCTCGGCTCGAGTAGACATTTTGGATCCGTGATCTTTGGTAGACATTTGTCGGAACTCTTTGCAATGACACAGGAAATATACTATTACCGCACTCGTTAATGAAATATACTAGTTACACATTTCACGAAATACCAAGCAGTCTATTTATAGTGTCAATTTTCGTCATACTGTTCAAGTTAAAATTATATGCTATATTATAATACTTCTATTTTATTTTACAACTAGACTTCGTCCGTGTGAGAGGGAATTGCATCCGTGCGAAGCCGGCCGCCTGATTACCTAATTTGCAATAGAAAAGCCGAAGCCGAGCGATCGCGATAATCTCGAGTGTGTGCGTGCGCGCAACGAGCGCTCGGCGACCTCCCGCGCCCCGCCCTCGCCCACACACACACACACACATTCTTAATCTTCGCTATCGCATTGCTTCGGCTCCGCTATTGCAAGGCTTGCCAAATAGCAGCCTACAGCTTCCTCGATAAATGGGCTATTGAATATTTACAAAAGAATTTTTGAAATCGGACCAGTAGTTACCTGAGATTAGCGCGTTCAACCAAGCTAAAAATTAACTTAACATTTGGTCGAAACTTCAAACAGAAGCGGAATGGTTATAAGAAGTTATTTTATAATACCTATGTATTTTTTATTTTAAATAAATTTTACCTCTTGGTTCATCTACTCTTAGTTAATGGACAACGTTGTTCAACAATAACTTAACTAAACCTCGTCAATACAACAATAACTTAACTAAACCTCGTATATAAATATAACTTAAAACTAAACCTCGTATATAATATTACAGGACTCATTCGCAGCATGTGTGGAATACTTCGGTGAGGCGCCGCGAGGATGTGACGCTAACTCTTTCTTCTCGCTTCTCGTGCGGTTCACGAGGGCGTTTAAGGTAATCCTATGTTTTACTAAACTTTGAGCTTTTCCAAACGTCATATACCCTATCTGAAGAATAAAGATGCTGTCTATCATGATCAATTTTAAAAATTAAATGATTATTTATTTGCTTAAAACATAGTTCAATAAAGTTATTATTACACTAGTGGACGCCCGCGACTTCGTCCGCGTGGACTACAGAAAAAACATAATGTCGAAAGTATCCGGGATAAAAACATTTTCCCGGTATAAAAAGTAGCCTATACGTTAAGTGGGACCTGTCGCAATATATTCCTGAAAACTGCATCGAAATCGGTTCAGCCGTTTTTGAGATTGGCGTGCACAAACGCACAGACAAACAGACATTCATATAAAAATGCAAAAAATCATCGTTTTGAGTTCTATTGCGTTGGTAAAGGTCTCCTATAATATTTTTTCTCATATATCTTCCATGTACAGACAGCGATCCGTTACATTTTTATTATACGTGTATGTATAGATTATTAGATCAGAGACATGTTTTGCTAAAAAATGTGGCATGCAAATTTTTTAATTTTTTTTTAAATATATTGATTATCATTAACTAGCGGCCGCCGAGGTTTCGCCCGCCTGAGAGTGCATTACTCTTGCGCGAAGCCGGGGCGGGTCCTAGTTTTACCTTATAAACCTTCCTTGTGAATCACTCTATCTACATATTAAAAAAAACCGCATCAAAATCCTTTCCCTAGTTTGAAAGATCTAAGCATACATAGGGACGGACAGACTTTGTTTTATAATATGTAGTGACTAGTGAAAGTAAAACTAAAGCCAAAAAACAATCCGCCAGTTCCATTACTCCTGCACAAGAGGAACGTCAAAGGAGCTTGACAGGGTTTTTATGTTTACCTTGTATTACAGTGCCATTGTGACTTTATTATTATACAATACAAGATAACAAAATTACTTTTGACTTATGTGCTCCGATAGAAAGACAGCATCAACTTTATTCTTCTGACAGATTGTTTCATTATTACCTCACATTATCTCTAATATCTATAAAACTTTAGAAGTTATTCAGATATAAGCTGTGTATATAAAATCAAAACCGTTCTGTAGTTTGTAGCGTGAAAGTCCTATAATCATTTACTGGTGAAAATCAAATCAAATAGTTTATTTGTAATGTACAGGACATTACAGATGTAAATAAGTACATAGATCTTCTGTGATCCGCCTATTTGGCATACAAATTGAAAGTGTACTAAATGTCGAAACTTCTTTACATTCTTACAAACTATCAAGTTTTGAAATATTTATTCGTTTTCATACAATACATTATATCACAAAACTTCGAAGGCGTCATAGCTATAGCATGCTGCTACTTTAGTTCCATGCTAAGAGTTCCCTAAGTGTTTGTTGCTGATATACATAAATCTATAATTTTAAAATAAGCTACTTTTAGCATTAAAGTTGTCTTAAATCAATCGAGTAACTTTCACATTTATTATATTAGTATTTACAACTATAACTTTATTCCACATACATACAATAAATAAAAATAAAAAAATAACTACAATTCACAGCAAGCTGACGCTGAAAACGAACAACGAAGGCGGCTCGAAGCAGCAGCACAACAATCCGACACCGTCGACCCGAACAAAGCTAAGCTGATGCAGAAAAAACAACAGGTACGTACGATGATTACGTAGCAAGCAGCAGCAGAGCGATAGTAATGCGACAGTGAAAATTGGGAGTGTGCGCGACTTGCACAAGACCTAATACGTCCTTTGCACTTATCAACGTGTGTTCAAAGCGAGGTCATAAATGTCAGTCCCATTACTAAAATAATCTCTTTTTTTGAAGTCGTTTAGTAAGTATTGTGATGAGAGAACCGAATAATCCATTCGTCTAATCAATAAGCAGCCCACTTTTACCCACTGCTGGGTATAGGCGTCTTCCCTCACGAACTATTTGACACGCAAATTTTCGCCGTCGCATTGCTATCACTCTGCTTCTGCAGGTAATAGCCCTGACGTTTGTCTGTCTGCGAAAAGGGGCGTGGTTTGGCGCTAGGGTGGGAATGCGAGAATTTAAACTGCAATTTTATCGTATTCACAATCAATAAGTGCTCATCTCATCATCATGGTAACCCTAAATGTGATTTTGTTGTGGAAAATGTTTCAGGACATTGCAATTTTATCATACGAAAGACATATTTTGCAGTTGTGCATTTGCATTATATGACCCATAATCCATATCATTGCAATGTCTATAAATCATTTTCATTTACAAACATACAGCATTTAACAAGGTGATATAAGGTTTACGTATCCTCATTGTTCCAGCTCGAATCATTATCTAAACCTATCTTTAATTTCGTAGATATTTTTTTCTAACGTGCAGCCGCAAATGTAAAGTATCGCTGTATGTATTTAAACACACATACATATATACACGGCTGTGTTTTAAATGGGGAAGCCAGAATTGCAGAAACATAAATATCAACATTAGAGAAAGCAATGAGTGTGCGTCGACCTTTATTTTGGTTACTTACCATAAAAATAGTATTAAAATGAGAATATTGCTAGTTTTCAAATACTATACAGTTAAATGCATTGTTAATAAAGTAAATATTTTTATTCTTTGTATAAATTACATTTAGACATGTTCGTTCAGTGTTGTGTTGCATATGAATTATATTTTTTTGCTTTATTATAACGCCTCAATGTATAATGCTTCCATGGTGAATGGAGACGTTTTTTTGTTATAGATTTTATCTGCATTTAGCTTATTCTGTCTATTTACAAATCTCTACTAATATTTTAATTTACATTCAATTATGTACTTAAGTTAATTATTATTAAATCTAATCACTACTTGGTTTTACTAATTTCTTTACTACGATAAGAAATTTGTAAAACAATAATCCCGTAGACTAACGGTGATGGTTAGTATTTCCACCATCGGAAACAAACACAAATATTTGGTGATGGTATTTTCAAGTGTGGCAACATCTCTACCAATGTTGCCACATTAGCGGTGATGGTAACCCCGTGAACGTTTGTCGCAGAGGTTTAACTACGCGGCTATCAACGCCGGGCTGTTGCAGCAACATTTGTCCCAGTTGAGGCACAGCCTCGGCCCGCTGTAGACAGGTCTAGAACGACTTGACGGCTAGTAAGTCGATGGTACTGTTACGTATGGGGCCTATTTTACCGCCTTATTGGTAAATGCGGTCGGTTTAGGCCGAGGTGGCTTTGGGATAATGCAGTATCTGTCAAATTTTAATAGTGTAGGACGGTATACTGGCGGGTTCGTGGATCTGCAGTTTTCACTGCGCAATTTCACCCGCAGAGGCGCGTTGTCACCGTGTGGTACCCCGGCATATTTTCTATTCAAATCCATGGGCGCGATGCAGTGTGATTATTGCCTCACTATAAAAGAAATATATATCGAGCTGTGTTATGAATTTGAAACCAACAAGTTACTTGCCTTGGTTCTTTCGTTAGGGATCAAGTAATATAAAAACATACAGTCGAATTGATAACCTCTCTTTTTGAAGTCGGTTAATTAAGGCTAAAGAAAGAGTGATAAATACTAAGAGGTCAAGATGGCAACGTATATCTAGATGTTGACAAGCAGAAAATCACTTGTTTATTTGAGAGAGATACTGCAAATATCCCAGTGAAAAGTTACGCTGCGTTTATTAATAAGGCGGTCGTTGTGTGTGTGGACTAACATGTGTGAGTATGCGGGTTTTCTCTGTATGGGTGAATAAGTAGCACAGACTATATTCTTCATACCATAGCACATTAACCTGGGAAATTATTTTGGGAATACTTCTGTGATATTAAATGGTAATTTAAAAAGCATGACCAGTGGGAAATCTGATGGAATGGTGAGGTATACGTGGTTATAACAACTTAAGCATGATACATGCACATTTCTAACGGTTTAGCTCAAAAATCAAAGGTATATTTGCACCAACTAGCAAAATCTCCGTTCTGCGATGTTACCGTGAACTACTGAAGTAGGTTTGTTTCCATAGTGGACGCTAGATGTCACTGTAATAGCCGCGTCTCGCTTCCTCGATGGAAACAATGCTGTTTTAACAGTTCGTGGTAATGTCCCTGATACTTTCTTATCCCTGATTAGCATTATACTGTCTTGTTTTTTTTTAGTATGAACTAAGAGACAGAATATATGGTGTAACAGAAGGAGTATGTTAGCGAAACAAAATGCTACAGAAATATCCTACTATAGAGATCCACAAAATCACATGTTTACTTTTTTAGATAATATGGGAATCCCTAAACAACTCTCAGGAATTATCATACAATCTTGAAAAATAAACATGTGATTTCGTAACAAAAAATTTCTAGATTTTTGTAGCGCGCTATGTTTATGCATTTCGCTCAAGATACTTGTTTTGTTACACTTTATATGTAAGTATAACAAATAAAATCCGCCCCCTGATTACGTAAAAGCAATAGCAAAGCCGAAGCCGCGCGATCGCGATAATTGAGTGTGTGTGCGCGCGGGGCGAGGTGCGGGGCGCGGGAGGACGCCGAGCGCTCGTTGCGCGCACGCACACACTCTCAATTATCGCGATCGCGCGGCTTCGGCTTTGCTATTGCTTTTACGTAATCAGGGGGCCGGCAAGTTAGGCAGTGGTAAGTCGTATTTCCCAGCTTTGATTTGGGTTCAAATAGCCGAGTGTTATTGAGTGAGACCTATAATTATCTGCTGAGTGTATTTCGAGAGATATAGGAAAAGCATGGAGATTGTGAGTGTGTAGTGACATCTACCAATAGGCCCCAACAACAAGACATGTAGGTCGACGCCTCCCCCCACTTTCACTTAGAAAAGTCACGCCTTACATACCTTATTAATAAAATAAAACTTATTTTTCCTTAAAACCAATTATATTTTTTTTCCTTCAAACTCTCTCTATAATTTTAATAGTATTTTGTATAGTAGATAAATAGTATTGTACATAATTTTAAATTTAATTTTCCCTCCTATGCTGCACATTGCATGGAATGTACCAGGGAATGTTTATATTGTATTTATAGTAATTCTTTAAGCAGTAGTACTTACAGTAGTTACTTGTGCCAGATTTGATTATTATATCCCGATAGTGCATGTATCTCTCTAAAACAAGGCAAGACGGAACAAGTGTGCAATACAGAGCAATGGAATTTCAAGAGAGTACCTAATAGCTAAATAATAAACCTATACTCGAAACCATAATTCGAGAGACTAGTTTGACAGTTCATTTTGCACAAGTGTTGCCATGGTCGGGCTAATGCTGTACGTATATACAGATTGGTATTTTACGTATATATTTTTTATTAAAACAATCAAATTGTTAATTAATATATGTACAGTGCGAGGTATAATATTACAAGACAATTTTAAAAAAAGGGATTGCAAACCACTTTTACTCGTATCAGCCCTATTCCTTCAGTCCTGGCTCGAGAACGAGTGTCTATTCTAATTTTTAAGTCTATTTTTACATGCAAAGTACATACACTTAGTCGAAACATATGTCGATATTTTAATTGGTTTTCGGATTAGCATCTATGTATTTATGGTTGCATGCTAGGTGCTTGGATCTGGCTTCTCCTTGCGACTGTAGTGTCTTGTGTTCGTGATCATGAGTCGGCAGATCTGAGGGTCAGCGGAGGGTGTGGGGCCCGGTGGTGGGCGACCCCTCAATCGAGATTTGAACTTCCGAATAGTGACGCCTGATACAATTAAATACACTTAGTTTATCTAGTTGTTAATAGCTCTGTGAATTTGACCTTTAAATGTGAGACATCTCGCTCTCACCAAATTCATAATACGGGTGCTGATCTTATTCCATTAAGGGCAGATTTTTCCAAACGTCAGATAGCCTATCAGAAGAATCAAGTTGATGCTGTCTTTCTCTAAAACTTGATAATGATAGAGACAGCATCAACTTTATTCTTCTGACGTTTGGAAAGATCAGGCCTAAATGAGTACACACTCGTTCAGCGACCAGTCTCGATCAACGTTGTTTTCTCGTGGTCATACAAGTATTAGCAGACAACGAGAGTACACGCACTATAGTTGTAAAACTATTGTAAACGTAATTATCTATTGCATGTATTATGTAAATTGTATGAAATCATATTCATTTTTTCAACATAGTTAGAATTTATTTCATTTAAAATCTTACTGTATTGAAAAAATAATGATCGGCTTTATGTTGCACAAAATGCGTCAGATGTGTCGCGATCTTTAATTTTATACTTACCCGAATTATACTATTAATGTGCCTATATTTCAACAGCATTTTCCAGTTGACTAAAATCGCTAGTTTTGTTGCATGACTGCCTGACATGCCTTTTGAATATCATACTTAGACTAACTACTTTCATTTCTTATTCCGTAAACTGTATAAGTATATTAGTTCTTAGATAGATCAACTTTTATGAAATATTTTAAAATAAGCATTAATTAGGTAGTAGATTTTTATATAAGATTCTGCATGACATGATTTAATAACTATAGTATTCTACTCTTAGTGGGTTTGTTGAAATTCTTAATGTAGACCCATGTCCAAATGCTACACTCAAACGAAAAATAACACCAAACAATTCCACCAACAGGAGGCTGTGATAAACGAGCTGAAAACGAAATCGCAAACGGTCGGCGAAAAGAAACTACTTCACCAGGACGAGGTATACAATGGTGCTTTAGAAGACATCCTACACGGTCTGAGGAGTGAGCCTTACAGACGCGCGGACGCAGTGCGGCGCTCGCACCGGCGCAGGATCAACTCGCATCGACTCTCTAAAGGCTTGGAGGAACTGGACGTATGATACGAACAGACCTCCAGTCAACCGCTGGACCAAACCCCCGTACAAAAAGCAATAAACTCCATCAATGCTAAATGCGAAACGGATAGGAAGAAACTAAGGAAAGACCTCGATATGGTGCGTAGGAAACAACCCATAGCTGTGTACAGTATTGAAGATGGGGATTTCGCACATGGCAACACTTGCCGCAAACCGAGGCAGTCGACGTACAAAGTGGCGCCCTCCGAGTGTGAGGTGGAAGAGCGATGCGAACTCATCAAGTCGACGTATGACGTCATTTCAAAATACACTCGCGCTATGTTCGTCGACGCAAACGAAACCGTAGTTTGAACGATGTGCCTAGCTGTACGCGTATTGCACTTTAGTAACTTTTTATACACACATTTAGCACAACATAAAGGACTGATATGTGACCATTTTAGTGGCAATTTATATAGCTCTCTAAATAGCTTATTAATACTGACATGACTACTTAAAGTGCAATATGTGTGTAAAAGTAAATTTTGTACGCCTACAATTCATTCCATGCTAAACACTGGGTATTTTGCTATGACAATTTTACACTAATTTTAATTTGTATACAAAAGCTTAGCTTTAATTTGTTTTGTTCTATAGTCCGCACATCTATAGATTTGTTATAATCTTTCCCTTTTTGCGAGAAAGGGACAAGAGATGTGGCGGATGTGTATTAGACTTGCTAGTATAAAAATGGCCTTTCGAATAATAGTTATAATTACGCACATTTTGACAACAAATTTTATGATAATGTAGTTTTACAATTTATTAAAATATATCGATCTATATAGCATTAGTAAAACGGTGTCCTTATTAAGCATTTTCATATAAACAATTTAGTGTGAAATGTGTGCATTTACAAATTTTGTATCAAGAAAGATTTTGTGATAATAACCAACATGTATTCAAATGATATATTGGGTTTTCTGTAAGTATACGTACATTTTGTAGTACTAGGATGTTTCTGTACTGGGATATCCCTGGAATGTTTGCATAGAAGAGGGTAGTTTATAAACATCGATTCATGTGCCTCTGGTGTGTTGCCAGTCTTAAAACTTACAATCTAAATACTAAGTGTTAATATATCCAGTGTGGCAACATTCTAGAATATTTATTTAGGAATAATAAATCACAATAGTTTTTCAAGGTATATATGATGTAAAGATCTGATAATTTCGATAGTTATTGTAATATATTTTCTCATTTTAACTATACTTGAATGCCAGGAGTGTAAATATTGTATTTTTATATTTATCTATTTACTCAAGCTACTTGGGTTATTTGGCATGCAATACAGATACATACATTGTTTAAGACATAGGTATGTTATTAATTTTACGTAAAATGGTACTTTATAAATCCAGTTTTAATTTCTTTAATTTTAAAAGGTAGTATAATGTAAAGTAATATATTCCAATTTGGGCTGCACTTATTATCTCATTAACTGGAACGATTTTATAATGATTATTATCTACACATACTAGAAACTTCGGTACATGTAGACAATATAAAACTTGACCATCATTTTGTCCAAAATAAAATATTGCATTTAATGTATGATTGATTACTTAATACTTGGTATAATAATATATACTGAATTTAGGTGCTTTATAAGCACATTTTATTGTGTAATTAAATAATTGATAAATATAAGTACCCAAATTAATCACAGGGTCTCGTGAAAAAGTTTTAAGCAAATATGACAACAAGTAATTTGTTTGGTATCTATTTTGATATTTTCCATTAATAATTTGTTTAAAGTTAAGTTTTAAAGGTAATTTATTGTGGTTATAAATAGTAACAGATATAACATATGATTTAACTAAAAGTTTATTGAAATATAATTACATTTGTATTTGTAGGTGCTTCATAAAAACCTTTTTTTGTGTGCTAATATACAAGAGAAGAGCCAAAACTTGTTTTATTTTTGATCTGGAATCTTGTAATGGGTGCATCAGATAGTATTTTATATGTTTATCTGTTACTAGAAATCGCTATCTAGTTTATGATGTTTTATCTGTATAGCTTTTGGTATGTGCTGTGTATACATGAGGAGATATTGATTTATAATTATTTTATTTTTTGTATCGCATGTATGTAGCAACAGTATTCAGTGATGCAATAAACAACATACACTACAACAGTGTTTTTATTAAGTTAATATAATAAATAATATCAAGACATTCACTTTGAATGCAATTTTAATTTACCTAACTAAATCACAGTTTTATTACCATACTTACACTGGAAATTTTAATTTAAATAAAATATCATTGATTGGACTCATAATAAAATCACTATGAATAGTTAAACAATACTGTCAGGTGCATGTTGACTTAATATTTCTGCTCTTTGTATAATTATTTCTAGAATAGTATCCACTTCTGCCATGGCTCCCACCCCAGTATCTCCACAAACTAGTAACTTGTTGATCGGAGGCACCTCAATGTGACCCCATGACTTTAGTTTAGCAATATGTTCTGTGGTGATTGGATGGTTCCACATTTTAGTGTTCATGGCGGGGCAGAATATTAACGGTTTTGTCATGTCCCACGCCCTTACTATGCAGGTGACTAGATTGTTACAAATGCCCTGAAATGATTAAAAAAAGGATAACTTCTGCAGCTAAGGGAAGCAGAGTAGAAGGGCATCTTGAAAAGGTTTGTAAAAGAGTATCTTCACATTTGCTGCTGGCAGATTTTCTAAGAATGCCAATATCAGTTCAACACCTTGTGTAGAAAACCAAGTCGTGAATATGTAGTAGGCAGCAGTGAATTTGTTAAAATAAGTACTTATGCCTTAGATAATTAAATTTGTTTATGTACCTCATAGAATAAGGACCCTCCTTATTCTAAGGTGAACCTACAATGAAGACTAGAAGTACCAAACCAACCTGTGCCATTTTAGCTAACGTATTAGCATCTAAAGGCGCTATGACCATCATATCTGCCCATTTGCCGAGTTCTACATGCAGAACAGGATCGCCTCTCTGCTTCCAAGTCTGCCATTCAGATTCGTCATCATACGACACCAGGTTAGACGGAAGTTCAGTGGCGGCAAAGAAGTGTTTAGCATGGGCAGTGACTACTAGTCGAACCTAAGCATAAAATTAAGATGAATTAGGGGCTACTGAGCCTTTTATTTTACTGGAGAAACAGAAATTGGAACTAACCTCAAAGTTGGTATTTTTACTTTGCGTTGTCTCTAATATAGATTTTATTAAAAGCGGAATCTTTAGAGAAGCGACACTACCTGTTGCTGCAATTAATAATTTACACTGTTTTATTTCCATGTTGTATTGTTTACAATAAATAATGAAACAAAAATGTGAAAACAACAAAAAAAACGTTGGAACAGCTGCTTTTGACAGCTAATCACAGAACAATCAGCTGATTTTGACAGCCGGGATCTATAAATACCTATAAATATAGCGATAAAACTTCGTGTAGGACTTTACGACGAATCGCTTGTCCACATTATAAAAACTTCGCGTTTTCGCGACAACCTCGAACCGTAGAGGTGAGGCATAAATATTGGAATAGGTATGTGGATTTGGTATTTTTCAATACTAGTCGATACCAAATACAACGTATCGAGTATTAAGTATCGAATAAAATATCATCTCATTAATTAAAACAATTTTACTAAATATTAAAAATTTTACCTAATATAAAAAGCGCGATATCACGATATTTTTTATTTCCACAAATAATCTATCTACGTAGGTTATTTATTAGGTAATGGATCAGTCACCGAAAACGGATACTAAATATTCAGTGAATAAATATTATACCAATTTATCTAATACGTAATGGATTTCTAGTAATAGAATGGGCATACTGCATAAATATTAGGAAACGGTATTTTTACCCGACTGCGCGACGCAAAGGAGTGGTATTGTGTTTAACACATATGTATGTATGTATGTATGTCTGTTCCTTTGTGACCTCCTGTAGCCTAAACGGCTTGATGGATTTTGATGTATGAGGTATCGTTAGATTTGTCTTGATTACGGGAGTGTCATAGGATACATTTTATCATAAAAGTCCCACGGGATAAAGACATAATAATATTTTTTCTAAATTTCCCTTTAAACAACAAAAATATGTATGCGGTATCATTAGATTCATTTCAATCACGGGAGTAATTAATATAGGATACGTTTTTTCTCAAAATTCCCACGGGAACATGTTAATTCTGCGTCAACGCAAAGCAACTCATGCGTTAGCAAGCAAAAAGATAGGGCGTGGCCTGGCATGCGGCGCGCGGCGCGGTGCGGAGGGGGATATGCTGACGGGCTGTAACGGTACACAAACTGCAAGGTACCACCTTGGATCGGGCTGTCGTGGACCTATCAAACGTGTTTGCAAAGGGCCAGGCTTATGTAGCCCTAAGCCGTGTTAAAACACTTGCTGGGTTAGCAATAAAAACACTTGACCCAAAAAAGCTGTTGGACCGGCCCCACGACGAATGTTCTTTATTAACTGAACTTAAACGTTTGCGGGATCTTCAGCAGTAATGACTCACCTAATTCTTTTTCTTCTTCACTACAAACAGTCCAGATTGGCGGTAAATTTATGTTGCGGAGTAACATCACTCGTAATCTAAAGCCAAATGTCGTCGAAATAATTTAAAATGGTACTTACATATACATAGTCTTCTACATCTACAACATTTTCGTTAAATAAAAACAGCTAAAAAGTTATAAATAAAAGAATTATTATTAAAAAAACAAAATACCCGACTGCACACTAAAAAAAGAGTAAAACAAGCCACACAATAATATTGATCAATCAAATGCTAAAAACTAATTATGTAATACCGTTTAAACAATACCTATATTAAAATACACTACAATATGTGTTCGTAATCGATAGTTAAATAAACAGAAACTTATTTTGAATACAAATTTACTGAATATAATTTATAAATGTTGATGGAAAGCATCGCAGGCGGGGACCACCTTGACCGCCACCAACGAAAATTCTGCTAAATGGTGCACAACCGAAATGACTATAAATAAGCCTCTGTTGGTCCCCGCCTGCGATGCTTTCCATCAACATTTATAAATTATATTCAGTAAATTTGTATTCAAAATAAGTTTCTGTTTATTTAACTATCGATTACGAACACATATTGTAGTGTATTTTAATATAGGTATTGTTTAAACGGTATTACATAATTAGTTTTTAGCATTTGATTGATCAATATTATTGTGTGGCTTGTTTTACTCTTTTTTTAGTGTGCAGTCGGGTATTTTGTTTTTTTAATAATAATTCTTTTATTAAATATTAGTATTAGGTGGAACAGGTACGATTTTTACCGACCCATCTCTACTCAAGCGCGCAAAGTGTGGCCACCTACACGAACTTTGTCGCGATAAAACCCTTTGATGTGCGGCAATTTACCGACATTGGCGCGAAGTACATTTTGTGTCGCGATGATGATTCGCGACAGGCCGAACTCTTTGGCCAGACATGTCGCGACAACGCGAATCTTCTGTGGCCGGAGCATTTCTGGTAGAAATGATGTTTTTAACTGGCAATACACTTCTGTCCGCTAAAAAAAAATTCGGCTTAAGGACTTGGTTCCAGGCCAGTAACATTTAATTAAACGCTAAAAAAAATAGTTGATCAGCTGTTTTCATGCGGGGAGGTCGTATCATTCGCGAAAATAAATAAATAAAGTAAATTCTCGATATTATGCCGGACTTGTGAAAAGTTTTAGATTAGTTTTTAGCAGTGTGTGATGTGGTAGTGTTTAAAATAGTAGGAATATAACTTATTGACTATTAAAATGGATGGAAATGCGAAGTATTACGAGGGTTGTGGACAGGAAGGGCCCATTCGTTGTATATTTTTGTGTGAATTCCATCCTACCGCTGGGCCCAAGATAACGTGTCAAGTGCCAGAGAATTACATATCGAAAGATATTTTTGATACGGTTAGCCACTATATAATTCCTAAGGTGCAATTGCAGCGATGTACTTTGACAGTGTAAGTACTTACGTCCTACAGATTCAGGAGTTCAGGACTACCCACAATGCAAAAAACTTATTTTTTCAATTTTACAATACGTCCATTTATTAGCAAACAGTTTATTCAGAGTGTGTCCAGTGTCTTATTGGTTTATTTATTTTTTAGATAGGTGCTTACCTATGTCATTATTTTCGACTGCTCAGTCGTGGACTCTTCTACCTATTATAGTACCTACCTACCTACAAAAACAGCCATTTACTTACCTCAGTTAATTCATGAATGCACATTTTACTGCAAATTGGTAAGCTTTAAATAATATCTTCTAAGTAAAAGAAAACTATTTTTGTTAGTTAAACTATAGTTGTTGTTTTTTTTTCAGAACTCTGTTAGGCTCTAAGATCTTGGGCTTTCCTGTGAGGATAGATAACAAGAAGTATGCCAGGAATGCATTTTATTTCAACCTGTGCTTTGTGTGTGATGCATGGGCACGTACGGTGCATCTAGAGCCTCTAGTCAAGAAACTCACTGAATATTTGGTAAGAATTACCATATTAAATTAGAAATTAAAGTATAATATTTTATTTGTAAAAAATACTTTTAGATTTGAAATTTTAGGTTTAGAGTTTAATTCATTTATTCAACATTAAAAGTGATTACAAATAAAATTCTTATTTAAATAGGTAAAGAAATATAAATTTTTTTATATTAAAAAGAAACCAGTCTGTTTGCCCGGAACTTTTGTATTTGAATTTGTGAGGGTTATGTTTGTAACTTTTCTAATTACCTTTATTTGTAATATTTTGCTTCAAATTTAGTCTTTGTAGTAATATGGTTTCTTTTCTTTGACTTTATTAGACTTATTTGATACATACATGAAAATCACGCCTCTTTCACGAAGGGGTAGGCAGAGATCACGGATCTCCATTTACTATGATCCTGACACACCCCTTCGCTTCATCTGCTTTCATGATTTATGTATTTATGTATTTTTTTTTAAAAATCCTTAACTACTACTTTCACAAATATTATAAATGGGAAAGTATGTCTGTATGTCGCACTTTCACGCCAAAACAGCTGAAAAAAATAAGTGACATTAGATACGTCCATAGTCTAGTCTATGAACCTAAGAAAAAAATGGAAATGGAAATATGTCGACATTTCTGCAGTCCATACGGAGGGAGTCGCGGGCGTCTACTAGCTTAAAATAAAACAATTGGGTACCTACAGCACATTAAACCGCTCCCTTTTGCCCCATCCGGCGGCGCCGCTAGTGCTGCTGGGCATAGGTTATTACTAAACTACCCACTTTTGCCCCACTCCTTAATGTACACATCCATATCAAGTGCCTATTTTCTTTCAGCTCTCAATGGAATTAGAAAACGAGTGGCTCTCGAAGCAGTCAATCTCGGGAGAAGCCAAAGCCCTGACGTCTCTCATGAGGCAAGTCATGCAGGACATAAACAGCAGGAGAATGTGCACTCTCACTGGTAAGTTCATTTATTCACACGTAATTGTGTTACCAATAGCAAGGTAGCCAGAACTGCAAGCTTACTGGGGACCAGGGTTCGAAATTATCAGGATAAATATTTTTTTTTGATAATTATCTTGATAATAATCCTAGTTGATTTTCCATTTAACTTCTTGAAATTTTATTTATTTAAATGATATTATATTTATCCCAAAGAGGGTCTCAGTTTCAATAAATAGCAAATATCGAGAGTGAACCGGTTTCTTTTAGGCAAGCGCGCTCCATCTTAGACTGCAACGGTGCTTACCATCAAGCGCGTTGTGGTCAAGCGTAAGCCTATTTATTATTTAAAAAAAAATACTGTCAGAAATATACAATTTAATTCAGAGTTTGTTTTTCAAATAAATGGAAGAAAGTATGTAATAAAGAAAAGGTATTTGCACTTATCTCGTCAGTCAAACATTTTTTTCATGTTTTACGCCTTTGAATACGTAAATAAACTTAGAATATTTTAGTGTTTGTTTTTTTTTGATAATTATCACTTCGAACCTTGCTGGGGACAGACAGATGCATTAAAATTGATCAGTGATAAGTTGCTAGCTTCTTGCCTCATTTACAAGTGGTCCCCGTATGCTAAACGTGGCCGTGGAATCTTCTTTATGATCCTGCAGTGTATATATTATATATGTATGATTAGAATTAGCCTATCGAAAGGCCCTCGGGCTAAAATATAACCATCCAGAAATCGGTAACGAATCCTATGGGAATTTATGCAATACCTACAAATATAGGTAAAATAAAAATAAAATAACTATGTACATCGTATGTATAAAGTTGCTACTCTGGTGTGGTAGGTTAAACCTGTAAAGATAGGTAAGTAAGGTATGAAAAATAAATAAATAAAATAAAAATATGCCTAAGATTTATTTTTCTCATTAACCCAATAAAAATACAATATTTCTTTTCATTCCTTAATCAAAGTGGCTGTTTTTTTATGGCAAAAAACAAGAGGAGATCAAATAAAAACGTGGATATTAAAAGCCGAATTGTGAACAGAAATAAGTGTTATTTTAAGAAGTCTTATGATTTCTTCAAAGAACACCAAAGAGATGTTTTACCTACAAACAAAATCTGCGAAAACATTGATATTCCAGTTGCTACTCGTATTAGCAATATAAAGAGGAATAAATACATATTTCAGTGTAGTGTTAGCAGAGTAGAATATCACCACCCCATGTCTGCCCATGGGTATCATGCGAGGCGATTAAGGGTTTCCGGGAGGTGGGCAGCAGCGCCTCCCGTGTTGATAACATAGTCCGAAATACAAGCTGCGGTCACCAACCCGCCTGCCCAGCGTGGTGACTATGGGCAAATACCTCCCATGACAGTCTTGTGGCATGCCCTGGGGGAGGCCTACGTCCAGCAGTGGACTGCAATAGGCTGATGATGTCTGTCCGTGGGTATTGTAAGAGCCGATTCAGGGATTCCAGGAGGTAGGCAGAAGCGCCTCCTGTGTTTATAACATAGTCAAAAAATCACACCAACCCGCCTGCCCAGAGCGTGGTAACTATAGGCAAAATCGCCTCTATGGCAGTAGTCTTGTAGCGTTCTTCCAGCGGTGACGGGCTGGTAACCGCAGTGTGATTTTCGAACTATGTTGTATGTGTCAACGCGAGAGACGCTGCTGCCCACCACCCGAAAACCCTTGATCTCCTCTTACGATACGTACAGACAGCCATCGAGTGGTGCTATACTACTCTGCTGACAGCACGCGGTCATAATATGATTATCTTTCATTATATCCATCTAAACATTCGCCCCTTGTCAATTATTTGTCAACTATTATCTCAGCATCAACATCCTAGAATTACTATATGTATGTATACTATATCTTAGAGTCCCGTCCATACAACGGCACCACCTTCACGCTCACAAGCACATAATACCTAACATACATACCCATGATAATTTCCTTGATATATTATGAATTTATGATAATTGAATAAGTCATCATTATCGAATTTAGCAGGTTTCGAGTGCTAACTGAATTTGGCTCGCTAGACGCGTTAAAAGTAAACTGTAGGCTCAATACGAGTATAGGCAGCTATGTCGATTTTCTTTTTGCTACTGCTTTCGCTTAGTTTAGTTTTTAACATAGTAAAGTACTTTCTATTGTCATTGGTAGATGAGTATTTTTTTATTTGTTGGTTTTTGAGGTAGCTTTCATTTGATTAATCTTATTGTATACAACTTTCCTTTTCAATGCCCCCTATTTTTAGGGCAGTACAAACCAACATTCCTGATCGTTTAAATACGATAAAAAAGCTTTATATTATTTTTCTAAGCAAAAAATAGAGCTGTATTAAGTTCGTTTTTTTGGTGAACCTCAAACAGGCCTTTTTGTTCGTTTTATAAACGGATCAAAATCCTTTGATGTACTGGACGGATTGTAACGTTGGAAACAAACTACAATGTAGGGTCAGCACACATAGGAGATCAAGGAAAAGGGTGCTTCACAAACGCTCTTCATCCTGTGCTGATGCGGGGATTTACTGAAATACGTCAACTGCATCTCTTTCCGGGCATGTCGTAAACGGCTATAAGGAACTCGGCTCCCTTATTACCTAACTAGAAAAAGCAAAGCGATAGCGAAAATTGTACAAAAATCGCTGATTGCTTGTCAAATTCGTATTGCGTGAAATGAATTTCAAAGGAACTTTGACATTTCAAGGCGAATATTGTACAATTTTCGCTATAGCTTTGTTTCGGCTTTGCTATTGCTTTTACGTAATCAGGGGGCGGGAATTCTCTCTAAATTAGCACCTTATCACTAACCATTTGAATCAGTCTGTCCCCGCAATGCGTGGTGGAATCTTTTTTATGATCCGGTAGTTCTAGCTACCCCGTTTCAGGAACGCAGCCGTGTATGTATTAATTTTGTTTGTTTAGTTTATCCCGACGGAAAAGCAAGGGGAACTAAGCCCATACAGCCATTGTCTTTAGTAAATGATTTCTGAACATATGATGGATGATAATGATGATGATGAATGGAAACGTCGGGAAAATCCTCAAGAACAAGTGTGAAGTTAGTCAAAATGAAAAATAATTGCAGAAATAACTTACATGGGCCCATGAAGAGATCGTATTCCGGCTAAAGTTTTACTCAGCTTACCTGCGTATAAAACCATGCACACGCACTAGATTTACATCTGTATGTATTAATTGAAAATAGTGTTACCAGTGGCGCGAGCACGAACCTCTCGATAGTCCGTAACGCTAACGTCAAACTGTCAAATCACATAGATTTTGCTAGCGAGTCGCTAGCGTTCAGGGATTTGGTATCTCCTAGTGTGTTACGCCGCGTAAAAAGGTTCGTGCTTACCCCACTGGTGACAGACTGTAGGGTACAAACGCAAAATTGAAAGCCGGTTTTTATTGGGTGTTCAGGCTACAAGGGTATCAACTCGCATTGTTATATGTACAGATTATCCTCTATCCTCTTATTAGTTATACACTAGTGGACGCCCGCGACTCCATCCACGCGGACTACAGAAAAAAGAAAATGGCGAAATTATCCGGGATAAAAACATTTTCCTGGGATAAAAAGTAGCCTATATGTTAAGTGGGACCTGTCACAATATATTCCTGAAAACTGCATCCAAATCGGTTCAACCGTTTCTGAGATTAGCGTGCACAAACGCGCAGACAAACAGACAAAAATTCAAAAATCATTCTTTTGGGTACTATTGCGTTGATAAAGGTCTCCTATAATATTTTTTCTCATATATCTTCCATGTACAGACAGCGATCCGTTACTTTTTATTACTTATATGTATAGATTCCCCGTGAGTCAGTAGGTACCATTGTGTTTAGGGAACTACGAACTAGGGAATATTCCGATCTGTCACCCTATTTTGTCCCCCAAGGTGACAGACCGGAAAAAAATCAGAAAAAAATGTTTGGACCGTCCCAGTATTAGTATGAAAAGTGTGACAAATCACACATTTTTTTCTTATTTTTTCCGGTCTGTCACCCTAGGGGGACAAAAAGGCTCTACTTTTCGCGTGGCCAGTTCGTCACGTACGTGCGCTGGTACGGAGACAGTAATGGCTGTGTAATTGTTTTTTTTTGCTGAATTAAAAAATTAAAGCTACTCTAGCGTCTCACAAAAAAATTCCTTATTCCTCATTAACGGGTCCATACTTATCGGTGACTAGAAACAAACGTCGTTAATGTAATTAAGGTGTTGCTATTAAATGTGTAGTTACTTTAAGTGTAATGTTGTTTGGGGTCATAACCAGAGGTCGGAATTAGGTAGAGTCATTTATGTACTTGCACTGATTTCATACAGCGAAAGAAGAAAGTGGATATGCCTCAAATTCCGGTATTAATTTTAAAGAGCAGAAATTTTATGTTAATTATCTTTGTTTTATTTGTCTATCTCTGAGGGTTTTATTATTGTTTATTTGTAATATTGTTGGCCACACGGGATTGTCCATTAGAAATCCTGGGAAGGTCCACATTAATATCAACATTTCGATGCAAGTACATAAATGACTCTACCTAATTCCGACCTCTGGTCATAACTTTCGTAGAGTAACGTGTCCGTCCATAATAGCACCGTCATTCATAAAGTACTAGCGACCGCCCACGACTTCGTCTGTGTAAATTTTTATAGCTATATATTTATTTATTTATAACTAGTTATTTCCCGCTCCCGTACGAATTTCGTGAAATCCTTTCTGACCTTTTACATCACAAAAGGAAGCCACGGTACACATTTCTCGTTTCTATCCGTTAAGGCTGTGCGTGGGTCTTGTCAGTCAGTTGTATTGTAAAACCTCCTCTTATAGGATATAGATAAAGGTTTCATTTTACAATTTCGGTCGAAATCCAGCAATTTAAAGAATATTGACTGAGTAAATAAAGCGTGAAGAGGTAACAAATAATCAAATAAACTATTTTCGCTTTTATAATATTATTTGGGATTTATACATAACTAGCGGCCCGCGTGAGAGTGCATTACTCCCGTGCGAAGCCGGGGCGGGTCCCTAGTTATACATTATAAACCTTCCTTGTAAATCACTCTATCTATTAAAAAAAACCTCATTAAAATCCGTTCCCTAGTTTGAAAGATCTAAGCATATACAAGGACAGACAGCAGAAAGCGACTTTGTTTTATAATATGTAGTGAAGATTCAACTACCTAGTTCATAGTAGGTAGTAGATATATAGGTACGTTTTAAAATTCGCTTTGTTATGGGTATTGATGTCTCTAACAAGCATGATGTTTGGATCCACTGTGTACTGCGTGGGCGCAAGCCTCACATAAATACGCTTGCCTCGTGTCCGAAATGAAACTGTGTGAAATTAATTATAATTACTATACTCGTATTAACATTAAACTCGTACACAAATAAGCACTGGCGGCTTCTGATATTTTTAGATGGGGGTTCACATTTTTTTATATGAGCGCATGCAAAATTACAGTCTGGAAACGCCGCGCGTGTTGAACCGATTCTCACTCTTAGAAAAATTCAGATGACCCAATGAAACACATTCAAGACAACCATATCGCGTTCTAACTCGGACTAAGCGACATCTAGTCGCATACGCACACTACGAATGTGAGCGGCGCTCCAGATTAGGCTAATTTATCATACGAAATTTTCTGTTACACGCGCCGGCCTATGCCGGTATGTCTCTTTCGCACTCATCGAATACAGTACTAGGAATCGCGCTCCACTCGATACATAAGATTACAACTTACTTGAGACGAACGCGTAGTCACTATTATATAAACATAGTAGAATTGAAAGATAATTTATATTATATTATATTGCCTATGTAATCTTCGTGGGTGGGAGTGCACTGCACCAGCGCTCCTTAGGGCGAGCCGCCTGTGCAAATAAGGTAGCGGACATAAAGTAAAGAAGCGGACATCGTAGTAATTTAGTTACGTCACAAAATAAGCCCAGGTTTAGCGTCTGTATTATTTAACTTAGTGTATAAACTGGGAAATGTTGACTCCTTATACTCGTATTAAATTCAAATGTTGCGCTATTTTAGGCTTATCTACATAGTTAGTCCTACGCCAAAAAGGCACAATGCAAAGTCTTTGGTTAGGCTTCTGAAATGACGTTGCTTGCTCGACGTCTGAAAACTATATTGATTATTTCTCTTTTCCAAATGTGTTATTCTATTTATTTAGATTTTTTAATCAAATTTTAACACCTCAACTTACATTTTGTCCTAGAACTTACCATTTTCTCTCTCGCTACGCTACTCGCTCGCGTTAGCACTCTGTCCCCTACCTAATACGCAGTGGACCTCTCTAATGGCAGCCTGTAGCAATTATCATATAAATAGCCGCTGAATAACTAACTGGCCGGTTATTGTCGATTTTTAAGTTACAAAGTCCGAACATCCATGATTTTAATGTAAAATTTAGCGAACCGCTCTTATAAAAATGATATTTATTATTCTAGCTCAGGGGTCAGGGTTTACCAAAGTGGTCCAGTTGGACCCCTAGGGTTCCACGGGAGACTCGACGTGAGTCTACGTTAGCATGAAAAAAATTGTCTGTGTATGTACCCTATATATGGTAGGGGGTCTACTAGAACCAGTTAAGTTTTAAAAGTGGTCCATGAGAAAATAATTTTGGGAATCCCTGTCTAGCTAGAGGTATTCCTGAAGTAGGTAATCGCAATTCCTAAGTAATTGGACTGTATTTTCTTTTATATAACGAGCTCTGATAAATATTTTTCTTGAAGTACAAATTCCATTTCTTTAATTTCACAGATGGAAGGTCGTTGGTAGTTGAAAACGTGTGTTAAAATATAATTTATGTATATTCACGCCTCACGTCGACATGTATATCATATTATGTATATGTATGAGTAGTGTGCGAATCCTAATAGCACTGTTGCCAACCTGATAACTAAATCGCGGCACGTCCATCAAATAAACACTTATCTCGAGTATATAAATATGCCAGTCTGCCGTGTGATAACCTGATAACAAAGTGTGTTACGGCATATAAATACGATTTTATATAATCTCGTATGTTTGTCAAACGCATGTTAGTACAAAAAATATATTTTACTGCAGTTTTAATTAAAGCATTATCTTTTAAATATTCAGGGTGTATATGGAGATGAAACAACGTATACCCTTAATTATTAAAGTTTGCAAACATGCTCTTCCGTTCGCGTAATTAGCGTAAAAAGGTATCTTTTTTAAATAATACATAACTCCCGTATTATATTCATGGTTTCATAATAATATGCAAAGATAACACTATACAACACTCGACAATAATAATAAATAAGCTGATAACGACTGATAAGATAACATCCCAGACATTCAGAGATTAACGTGTCAATTGCGAAATTATGTTGTATACATCATTTTTATTCAGTTATTTGAACATTGTTGCACTATCATTGTTTATATGCAATTTGCCCTTTTTAGATAGGAAGGTACATCGATTTTGGATAATGTAAATTGTGAGTTTTCTCACATGATTCTGTTTTGTGTAACGACGACCTGTGTGAAGTCCTTTAAAGTTATGTTGCTTGCGAAGTAAAATCTGAACATTTTCTGAAATTATGATTAATACATACATACATATATACACATCTGTATTCCCCAAATAGGGTACCCTGAACTGCATGATCATAACGAAATCGAACTGCCATCAGCGGAGCCAGATGTGATATAAATGAACAGTGAGAAGCTCATCGTTTGAGAGAACAACCCTGAATTCCTTAGTCGACTTATACGACATGCACGGAAGAAAATGCAACTGATGTATTTTAGTCTTCATATCGTCATCATCAGCTATTATTATATATTGCAGTCCACTGCCTTCCTACAAGGCTCGATCTCCCGTTTTCGCCATCTAGTCACTAACAGCGGCCTTTTCAAGTCATCATCGGTCCATCTGGCCGGTGGGCCAATTTTCTAGTCTAATGATTAACAAAAACTTCAGAATGATGAAATGGAATAACTTAAAAGCGATCACCATCACCTGTCAACGTATATAACCTGTAATAACGGTCTGTCACCCCCAGTAGGCACCACCACCACCCACCTGACCGTGGTGCGCGTGAACACGGATCCGGCGCCGGTGAAGGACCACCAGGTACCTGTGTTCCTGTACAGCAGGCACTCCTTCGTGCCGGACCAGTGGGATCTCACCACCAACCAGGTCAGTCGCTCAGGGATGTCACTTTTTTTAGAAATCAGAATTTAAACTATGAAACACGTTACATTTGCTGCTGTTTATTATGGTCCGAAGTCAGCATTTAAATTTTTAGAAATATTAATTTAAAGTACTTACCTACGAAACACAATCGCTTCGGTATATTATTTTCAGAAGTCAGTCTTTAAACATTTTTTATTGTCCTTTACATCCTGTAAATAAAATGGTATTGTATTGTATTGTACTTTTGACTAGTATGAATGTCGCTGACATGTAAGTAGGGTCAAGGAGGCAACAGTGACTCGTTTTTTTTTCAGAACATTAAAAAAATTAAAATAATCATCGGTTTGGCGTAGAGTTTGCACACATTGTAATTACACTATTGTAGTTTAACTCAGGGCGTATGATTCTTCATTATTTACTTCATAAGTAAAACTAGGGACCTTTAACAAAAAAAAGGGAATTGAGTCACTGTGTACAACGTGGTGTGCACACTGACTCACTACTGTAGTGCACAGTGATTCTAATAGTACACAGTGACTCAACAGTATTTATAATTTGAAAAAAATTGAGGAAATTTGTTTTGAAAGTAATATATTAAAAAGAAAAAACACACAAGATATACTAATAAAATCAACTTATTTTTTATAGTTATAAAAACAATAATACCAGTCTCTTAACTATCAAGTTTAGGTTTATAAACCAATAACAAGCCGATAATTTATTTCTTTAGATTAAAATTATAAATTTTTATCGCTATGTATTACTTGTATTAAAATCTGTTCTTATAATATTTTTAACTGAAATCTTCTAGGAATAATAATATTAATTTAAACAATTGACTTTTCAACAATCTACATAACAAAGACTGTGTGAAAACTATAACTACCTTTATTTGGTTCTCAGTCTTAGTTAGGAACTGTAATAATCGTTCAATAAATAGTTAGAAGAGTTAAATTAATAGAAAAAATATAGAATGGCCTGGAAGAAGTTCCTACCAATGAAGGTTTTGGGAGAATATATTTTAAATTATTTTCCTTCACAAGGGAAAGATCAAGCTTATCTGGCATAAGAAATTTTTGAGTGCCAGATTTGCGTCTCAAAAATGATATGTAGTATTCGAGTTCATTATTTCTCTCTTCTATTACCTTCCCAATATATAACGACCTCTGTTTTTTAGTTGTCAATTCAACTATAACATATTCTCCTTCTTTGGGTGGATAAGGTAACGGATTCAATAGATCTTCTTCCGTTAGGAAATACTCATTTTCATCTTGATCCTCTTCCGGTGGTTCCAGCCAATCGTCGTCTTCATCGGAGTCAGCTAATTGAACTTCTTCACGGTTTTCTACTTCTTCATCACTATCTAAAATTGTGCGGATGATTTTACTTTTCTTTGCCTCAGCCTTTCTCTTGGTCACATTCTTTTCTTGCTTTATTAAAGTCTTCTCTGGTGTGTCAGTAGCTATCATGCTACGCCCAGGCTTCCTTCGTTTTCTGTTAGTTTTCCTTGGCCCAGCTTTTATTGGATTTCTAAATTCAAAAGGCGATTTAAAAGACTGTTCTTTGGCTGACTTTGGTGGCATATTTCTATTATGAGCCACGTTTTCTATAGCAAACTGAGATTCTTTGGCAGTATCAGGAACACTGTCTAGCTGTTTGTTAGGTATGGAGTGTGCAGAACATCCAGCAACTGGTTCTTGTGTAGCATCATCAGTCTGTTCTGGATTGTTAATCAAATCAGTTATAATTATATCAACTGGTCTGATTAAATTAGATTCAGGTGATTCTGCTTGAGTGTTTGCAAAATTGAGGATACTTAAAGAGTCTGGGGTTGAAGCACCTTCACTGCGCAGATCTTCTGGACAGGGACGGTCAGTTACTGAACTGGGAAGAAAGTCTTCATCTGTGAAAATGTGTCGGTCAAATGGACAAATACCACATTTCGCGAAAGCGTTTATTATATTTCTTGGCGTCATCGCTTTTTGGAAGGCAGATCCTATTATTTCACCTAAATCATAAATCGTTACAGGTTTTCCGGGATTATGCAATAACCAAGAGTCAATGGCAGCGTTGTAATACGTTTTGAATGGGCCATAAATACCAACGTCAAGGGGCTGCAACTTGGCGGATGTGTGGGGATGAAGTGTCAGAACATGCACTCCTGCATTTTTTGCCAAATCCAGACCTTCTAGACTCAAATGTGATTCATGATTATCCATGATTAATATGCATGGATTTTCTTTCGAAGCATTTGTGTGTTTAATGAAATGTTTCATAACCTCTAGAAATATTGTCGAATTCATCCATCCAGTAGGCGATGCCAATCCGAGAGTTCCAGGTGGCGTATTTTTTATCATGTGGTCTTTAAAATTCTTTCTAGGAAAAACCATTACTGGGGGCAAGAAATTCCCACTGGCACTCACGATACAGCAAGTAGTGACTAGTGTGCCCCGTTCCCCGCTAGTCACCCTACCAATGATTTTTCTGCCAGTTGGTGCAAGCACTTTCTGAGGCCTTTGCACCGTAGTAGTGGATGTTTCATCCAGATTAAAAATTCTGGTTCCATCGGCGAATGATTGACTTCGTGAAATGAGATTTTCCAAATTGTCGTAAAATTTACTGACATTGGTTTGGTTGAAAGCTGTTGCCCTAGCGAGACTGCATGGTTCTGGTTTTTTTAATGAGATATTATGTCTGCGTCTAAATGAAATTAACCAGTCCTTGCCAGCCATTTGCTTCTCCTCCCAGGAAGCATGCATTTTCAAATTATTCATCTTAGCACATTGAAATGCTACATTTCGGCTTTCTTTTGCGGTCAGTCCATAGAACAAAAGGGCACAATGAGTAAAATAGTTTTTCAGTACGTTCTCTTGTTCTTCATCGAATATTTTATTAACTGAATAGTTAGGTTCTAACTGAGTGGGTAACAAGTCATCAAGCGATTCGCAGTTCTTGGTTTTCCAATAATACCTTTTCAGTGTAGCAAAAGGGACATTGACACTTATTGATGCTTTTCTCATAGATTCCCCGCTCCTTATTAACCGCAAGCCTTCTTTGATTTTTTCGTGGGGAGTATTCCCTATTTTTCTATTCGTCTTCTTTCGTGGCATTCTACGAACAAAATAATAGAATTTCGAATTATTGAGTGCTACAGTACGAAGGTACACAGTGGCTCATGAGCCACTGTGTACCTTGAAAAAATGAGTCAGTGTGCACTTCTACGCCATTTTGAAAATATTTAATCACAAAAATCAAAACTGAAATCAAATGTAAGGAAACATGCATTAAACGTAAATGATAAAAGGCGTTTTATCACATGAACATAATGTTCATCACCAATAGCATCAAACAAAGGTGTGATAACAATTAAAACTCACCTCACAAATTAATTTTGTTGACACGTAAACAATAAACACTTCTTCACACTTCCACACTGCACCCGATTCGCGAGCCGACTGGTTTGAGCGTGTTCGGGTACTAAATGCTTTGAATTAGTGAGAGGGACAGCTATATAGTGCCTTCCCATTAGGTCGAAACAAGACTGAGCCACTGTGGTCGACTGAGCCACTGTTGCCTCCTTGACCCTACGTACATTCACAGGAAATCCAATATCCCTTTTATATTTAGATTCTTTTATATTATTTCAATTTTGTTACTGGCCACCCCCCTACGCCAACGCTCCCCTTTAACACAATTTATTAAAATAATAAGTACTTTTTGAAAGTTCAGGAAAAATAGAGTTATTTTTAGAATTTCCTCTGAATGCTCCCTTTGCGATACCCCGAATATCCAATCAATCTTGTACCTGCGTGATCTACATTTAGAATGATAAAACGTTTCTACAGAGTGTAACAAAAAGGGTATGTTAAGCGAAAAACTATGTAAATAACGCACTATAGAGAACCTATCCACAAAATTTGAGATCCGAAATCACATGTTTATTTTTCCCGATAGTATGGAGAATTTTTAAATATCTCAGGAATTTTCATACAATCTTGAAAAATAAAAATGTCATTTCGAGTATCAAATTTTGGAAATAGGTTCTCTATATAGTGGGCTATTTATATACAGTTTTTCGCTTAACATACCCTTTCTGTTACACCCTGTATAAGTTATTTATTCCATTACACAACCAGAGATAAAACCATAACATAATTTGGCACAATGAAAGTAAATTCTTGGCCACATAGGAGATTTAACTTAGCCTAATCTACCTATATAAATAAACATGATTCGCCGAAATGTATGTACGTGTATATTTCTTCTGAACTACTGCACCAAATTTTATTATTATTTGTTTTTTGTGTTTGATATTTCTAGGACGTTGAGGTATATAAAATAAAATAAATTAACGGAATAAAATAAGGCGGTATGAACTTCGTCGGGTCAGCTAGTCTTATTCTTCTATATCTTCTTCTTCTCTATAATATAAAAATGAATCGCTGAATATGTTGCTAAGCGCAAATCTCGAGAACAGCTGAACCGATTTCGCTAATTACTTTATTAGAATATTCCTTGAAGTACGATGATGGTTCTTACGAAAAGATTTTTTTTTTTTAAATACCTGATAAAGTCTAATACAACACTTTTTTATAAAGGCTGCCCACGGCTTTATCCACGTGAAAGGGCATTACACCCGTGAAAAGCCTGGGCGGATCCCTAGTATAATATGAATGTACAACACCGTATCAGTTGTCCCTGAGTAAATAGATCCCCGACCTACTTTACTAGTAACAAGTACAAGTATCAAGTGCGACTGTTATTAAACTGGCACGACAATGAGGCCAGCTCAGATATCTAATCCCGCTTCAAGTGAACAAACAACTTACTTCTAAACGAGCGGAGCGCAAATCCAAGTCGCTGAATATTTTATAGTATGTACAGGAACAGTGTTTAAATAAATAAAAGCTCATTTCGCATTCACATTAAAGTTCGATACGACTCGCACTGCGCGGAAATCTGCTGCTCCTGTTGAATAAATTAAACATCTTACAACTTCAACATTATTCAGGTCTTTCAATATAATATAATATAAGTTTCAATATAAGGTTATTCAATATAAGTCTTGTGAGTTATTTATACAGGTGTAACAGAAAGGGTATGTTAAGCGAAAAGCTATGTAAATAGCCCACTATACAGGATGATTTTTGGTCGTCAACGTTCCCGAAAACTACGGAATCTCCTCATCATCACGATCATTTTTCTCCATGGAAGCATACCTGAGAAGTGTCTGGTTTCCAAAATATTAGGGTCCAAAGTTGAGTAAATAGACTGCGTTTTTCTGCATAAATGCACATAGACGCGCGTAGCAGGATTTTTTCACGAAAAATAATTAATATCTGTCTATAAAAAAACTAAATTAAACACTAGACACTATAAATTTCGCTCGATCAAGGAATTTAAAAAAAAATTTCAAAAAAAAAAAAAATTCCCAGCATTTTTTTTGGCATAAACTTACTTTATTTCATGTATAGAATACGTACCCTTCGTTAAAGGTGGCCACTAAAAAACACCCTGTAGAGAACCTATTTCCAAAATTTCAGACTCAAATTCACATTTATATTTGTCCAGATAGTATGAAGAATTCTGAAACAACTCAGAAATGTCCATACAATCTTGAAAAATAAAAATATGATTTCGAGTCTCAAATTTTGGAAATAGGATCTCTACTGTGGGCTATTTACATAGCTTTTCGCTTAACATACCCTTTCTGTTACACCCTGTATAACCTGCTTAATATAAAATGAATTGCACTTATTAAGTACATGTCACATAACACCGTAGAAATGTTAATGACCTTTATTCATTCACAACTCCTTTATTGTATACATATTAATATTTCGAACTGCCCAGGCCTATTATTGAACCGATTTATTACTATTTAGCCGACAATGTCCTTATTATACAGGGTGTAACAGAAAGGGTATGTTAAGCGAAAAGCTATATAAATAGACCACTGTAGAGAACCTATTTCCAAAATTTGAGACTCGAAATCACATGTTTATTTTTCAAGATTGTATGAACATTTCTCAATTTTTTTGGAATTCTCCATACTATCTGGAAAAATAAACATAGGATTTCGAGTCTGAAATTTTGTGGGTAGGTTCCCTTTAGTGGGCTATTTAAATAGCTTTTCGCTTAACATACCCTTTTGTTACACCCTGTATATAATGTATGTTACTGTTCGGAATTTCCAATTATAAGTTTCGAGTTTCAGCGGAGTCCTCTTGCCAAATGCCCTCTTAAATCTCTTTGTTCATAACATACAAGAAGCCACACGCTTGGAGGGCCATAGCATAGGTACCCCTTTCACTTTATTTGCACGTTACGCATCAGTGAGTTGATTGACTTCAGATATTTCAGGCGTAGAGAAACAATTACATAGTAGTTGCTGAATTTTACGCTCTGGGTGGCTCCGTTTCAAATTGATTCTTTCCTTGGTTTCTTTTGTCGTAATATAGAGATACACTCGTGTTTTGTGAGATATGAGGTTCGCTATAGGTGTAGTTTATATCAAATAGAGTCGAGCTACATCAACTCCAAAGATACGAATATGTAGTCAAATACGTTCATCTCGTATCATCGAATGCGGATAGTTGCGAATAGGCAGCAAAAGTATGACGGCTTATGTAACTTACACATTTTTTGTTAATGGCGTCAAAAAAGGTGTTATATGTAGATTTAAATTCTTACTATCTTACTAATATTATAAACCGAAAGTTTGTGAGTATGGATGGATGGATGTTTGTTACTCTTTCACATAAAAACGGCTGGAGCGATTTTAAAATTTGGTATGGAGTTAGCTGATACCCTGGATTAACACATAGGCTACTTTTTATCCCGGGAATATATTTTTAGCCCGGATAATTTCGACATTTTGATTTTTTCTGCAGTCCACGCGGACGAAGTCACGGGCGTCCACTAGTATTAATACATTTAAGGGGAGATACTTCGCGCTGTTTGTGGCATATATTTATGTTAAGTTTTTGCACAGATCTTCAATACATGTAGCCCCGTACTATTAAGTAACTTACCTGCGCCCTGATGATTCAACTTTATAAATTACAGTAATCAGTTACGCAGTAGGTCGTTGTGGCTGCCTGCGCCCGCGCCGGTTATGTCAATTCCATATTGACGGGAGTGAGTCGACTGACACGCGTCACTTTGACTAATGATTTACGTGTTTCATTCGCTAAACATGGCATTATAAAATGCCTTAAGGGTATTATTCATAGTACTATGGGTAGGTAGGGTTAGGTAGTTTTAGTGAAAGATAAACATGGACAAGCAAGCTTGATGATTACATTCTTGCACCTTCTATTTTGGTTTTGCCGCAGTCGGATAAAAATGCAATTTATTTTAATTAGATCCTTTTCTTTTGGATATGAAATTTAAGCGTGAAGCAAAAACAGGGTTTTTTAAATAATCCACTTTCATGTATATGGATTTTTGTGTCGTTTCGTAAAGTGTGATAGTGTGACTGTAATGAGAGCTGAAAACGTATTACAAAAAGCTCTAACTTTCAAAATAATTGCCCATTACTAAGGCAGAAAGGATAGAGAAAAACCACTGAAGAATTGATAGATCACCTGGGCCGGATTACAACCCTTTTTATATTTCGGTCCTGTGACGTCACATCACAGGTCAGTCCTTAATGGAGGTATTAATCATTCTCACCGTAAAAGGATCCAGCGGGAGGTCCGGGGACTCTTCGTTGTTAGACATGAACAGAGGACTTAGAGGAGGTGGCCTACTCGTAACAACCGGTTTCGCAACTAGCCTTCTAAGCTAAACTTCTGAGTAAAACTAAAGTACAAAAGTGAATATAACAGATTGTTCCATCCAGCACTGTAGAATAGTCAATGTTTTTGATAAGGTGAAATTGTCTTTGGTTAACGTGTATTTCCTAATAACAACCAAAAGATCAAGTAACCTTAAATACACACTAACAATAAACAAAAGATCAAGTAACCTCCGAAAGCTTTCTTATCTGCCTAAGTTTAATCTACCTAAGTATATAAATAACTATGGTAAAAGGAAATACAATTATATTTTACCAGACATACTAAACAAGTTACCCCATTTGTATGATAAAATCAAGAATATGACTCATAATCAGGCCAAACGTTATTTGAACCAATACTTTACGGTGCTTCAATACAATTTATAACTTATGTATAGTATAGAAGTCGCGCTCAATGCTGCTGAGTAGACTCACGTGACGCACATAATCTTACAGGATTTTACCTGAGCGATTTTTGAGGTGTCTGAAGATACGATCTGTACATATCTTACTAATTTATTTAATTACTTCTTTATACAAAATTAGGTTTTCTAATACAGTCGCTCAAATTCGCTTTCAGGTAAAGCATTGTATGGGACTTTGCCTATGTTCTTTTAGCGTTAAGATGACATGTATCCTTGTTTTTTATAGAAATAAATAGTTTAATTTTTTTTAAGCGCCCTGTGTGAGGTTTTCTTGTCTTGAGTTTGTGACCCTTGTATGGTATTTCTTGCACCTCTGACCAGAGCCTGCACTATGTAAAGAAATATGCATTTTTTATGTACCTATGGGATTTTTTCTATAAATCCTTGGAAGTTAAGTTGGGAAAATAAAGTGTTGTGACTATAATAATCCGTGGTGAATGTGACGGAAGGAAGGGTAGACTAATGGTAAGCAAATGACTATTTATTTACTCAAAACATGTTACTAATATTATAAACGCGAATGTACAATATTGTTATTATTAAACTGACTAGACACGTGTCATGTATCTCCCAAAAAAATGCATGCATTCTATTTATTTAAAACAATAAATTGCTTACAATTGCTAAGTGGATGTACTTTGCATGTAAAAAATAGACTTAAGAATTAGAATAGACACTCGTTCTGAAGCCGAACTAAGGGGATTGGGGCTGATAGAAGTGGTTTGCAATCCCTTTTTACACTCCAAGTAGAAACACTTGCCTTGTCTAGTTATTACTTAGCTCTGTGGATTTGGAGTTTAAAAGTGAGACATCTCGCTTTCACAAAATTCATCATACCGGTGCAGTAGATCATGTTGCGTATAATCTTCGCAAGGTGGGTCGACGTAGCTCAACATTGATTTTAGCACCTCCTCTGGTATACTTCTTTCATGTTCAGAGCGTGTCTCTTATTTAGGTGTAAAATATGGAGCAAATTTTAACGTGACCACAGACTTACTGATGGTGTATTATCTAGAAGAGACTGATTGTCCTGTGCTGATGCGAGGCTTCTCTAGGATACATCAGCTGCATCACCTTCGGGCATGTCGTAAGAGTCAACTAAGGAACTCGGTCATCCTCTCGGGCGATGAGCTAGCTACTTGTCACTGATCATTTACTTTTGTCCTCGCTATTCTAAACGTGGCTGTTTGATCTCCTTTATCATCCTGCAGCTCTGGCTGCCATTTCGGTAATAGACACGTGTCTAAGTTTGAATATAAGTTGCAGATTAAAAATATATTGGTATGCTATCTCTCGTCGCATCTTTTGATCCTGTGGCTTACAAGAGTTACAGTGTCCAATCCCGGTAATACAAGAAAATTATGTCAATTAATTAACTTTGAAGCTTAGAATAATAATTCGGTCAGAGCGGAGCGAAGACCAATCATTAATCTAAGCTTTGAAGTATAAGATGAAGCACATTTAAGCAGCGATGCGAAATATATCCCAAAAACGACATTTTACTGCGCCTGTAATTATTGTCTGTAATTCTATCTATCTAAAAGTTAAATGTTAATTAATCTCCAATTTTAAACGCCGTATATTTCTCCATAACATTCTACATTGACGTATTGTTTACCACCACAACCCGCTTGAGTCGACATCACGTCACTTCGCGTTGCGGTAACGTTTGACTACAGAGCGTTTAACGCGTTGGACAAGCCAATGGACCGGATGACAGCTGTCACATGTGAACCGCTTGTTTTCAGTATGAATTTCCATTACAGTGGAAGTGAACGGAAGCTTCTGACAGCACATAATTTATTTGACGACCCCGCATAGATGGAAGCGACACTGATCTGTCAGTGCAAGCGCAAAGTTAACTTTGTTAGATATATTGTATAGTTTTATCGTTTATGATTCTGATAAGTACATATACAGAAGGCTGGATCACGCAGGAAATAGTACAGCCATACTTAGCATTGCGGGGCAGATGTAAAATATCAGTGACACAAGTTGCCCCGTCATCGTCTGAAGTTCCTTATTAGTCGACTCTTACGACATGAACGGAAGAAGATGCAGCTGGTGTATTCAAGTGAAGCCCCGCATCAGTACAGTATAAATAAATACATACATACATATAATCACGCTTTTATCCCTTACGGGGTAGGCGAGGCACCAAGGGCCGATAGAACCACATGGTGCCACTTCTGACCAATTTTGAGGGTATAGTTGAGATGTATAAATATAATATATAAATAATTGTTTGGTAAAACCTTAAAAGTAAACAATATCACGAGTCGCGAAAATAAGTCTTTCAACTGAGATAACATATCTGATGATAGTGATAAATTATGCTGAAAATTACTATGTACTTACATCAAAAGATTCAGATAAACAAGCCTGTACGTGTATATTCAGGTGCTGTTAGCAAACTTTAGCATTAATCTGTAGTTTGATAACGTATTTTGCAAAAGGAAAGCAGTAGCAATGCGCTAGCGAAATTGGTAATAATTTTCGCATTGAAAATTTGATAATGTCAATTTCTTTGAGTATGCTGTTACGTAATAGGAATTTTCAGCGACCAGCACATATTGTACAATTTTCGTTATCGTGTTGCTTTTGATGATACAGGGGCCAGGGTAATTCACCAATGAGAAATACATCTATTATTCTCTTTTTCAAATTACTATTTTTCCATTTACTAGTAAAGTAGCCAGCAAACAGTAACCTCATTTATAAGATCGCAAATATACGAGTTCGCTTATAGTATCACGGATGATATAACTATCTATAATAAATGTATACTCGTATAACGGCAACGGCCAAGGCGATAAAGAGGCCGTTGACTCGAATCATATGAAGGTATTTCGGGACACAGACTCCCGACAGAAAAAACATAAATAAATTAGTATTGTCAGAATATCTTAGCATGGCCTACGCTAAATATCTGTGTCTTGTTAGCGAGGTTTTTAAATAAATACGATGTTTTTAGGGTTTCGTAACCGAAGGGTTCGAGACAAGAGTATTTTTGTTTTGCCTATGCTGCCCGTCTTTCACCAGGCTGTATCTTACGAACCGTGATAGCTAGGCTTCACAGATGATGTATTTCTGTTGTCGCTAAACTAACATATAAATCTAAGGGGCCTTCCAATCAACAGGCGTGAATTTTTTTCCGTTTTTATTGATATGGTAGGGAACCTTCGTGCGTGAGTCCGAATCGCACTTGGCCGGTTTTTAGTATACATATAATATGCTAATACTTTGATCTTTAGCAAACTGTTAAAGAAATGTTAATGTAAATGGGTTGTTTATACAGGATTTAACAGAGGGAGGGATGTTAAGCTGTAAATATAGCTTATCGTGAAGAATCTGTCCATAGTATTTGAGACTTAAAAATAAATTTAAATGTTACATGGAATTTCGATTTACGCAATCTTCTTTAACACCCTGTATGAGCTGTTGTTATTTGCGGAAATGTGAACGTTGATCCACACCCAGCTATTCCACGTGTAAAAGATCTATTAGTTTAAAATACATTTTTACTCGTAACTAAGATTTTCGTAGAAAAACCATGCCACAATAAGCTGCGTGTAAAGTTACACACCCGTTTAACACGACTTTTGACAACAATAATATTTATCTATAACAAAAAAATTTAGCCGCGTGGTGCCAGCAGAGTAGAGTTTGTACCACCCTTTGCCTGCCCGTGGGTATCGTACGAGGCGATTAAGGGTTTTCGGGAGGTAAGCAGCAGCGTCTCCCGTACTGACAACATAGTCCAAAAATTACACTGCGGTCACCAACCCGCCTGCCCAGCGTGGTGACTGGGCAAAACCCCCCTGTGGCAGTAGCCTTGTGGCGTGCCCTGGGGGAGGCCTACGTCCAGCAGTGGACTGCAATAGATACAAATCTCTATTTAGTACTTTCCATTCATACCTCTTTCGCCTCGTCCTCATTCTATACGTATGGAATAACTGACAAATTAAACAGTAGGTACACTGTTGGCTTATTCAATGTTTCTTTTTTTATCAACTTTAGTAGGCCCAGGCCCAAAGATTTTAGCGTAGCGATAACGTCATGTAACTAAATAAAAACTGATGGTAGTAAATAGTGGAGACTAAAACCCGTTGGAAGTTATCGTCAATTTTATTACACTACGTCCGCCTACAAATGTGCTATTTTTTTAGTATAAAATTTATCATCTTTGCCGATGTAGCTTCGACAAAATGTAAGCAGTTATGGCAAAAATAAATTACTGATGGCTGTTTGGTCGGATAGCATAGGCGTTGATGCTGTGACTATCTTGATTCAGTTTTAGAGACAGCATCAACTATTTAAATTTGACCATTTGAAAAATCGGCCCTAAATCATTTATATCTCATAAGTGGCAAGTTTAAAAAACGTATTGGTAGCGATGTCACATAAATAAATATTTTATAAATTCAGGAAATCACTGTAAACATAGATTCAAAAAACATACATGAAAATTTAACATATCAGCCAAATGGATAAATAAATACATAAATGTGTATCTTTAGAGTTATTCTTGTAGTTTGTTCATAATAAACAAGTACTTAATAAAACATTTATCTGGCCGCACGATCGTTTATTTGCATAATCTTGTTCAATATCGTATTAACTACTACCTACCTAGGTATATCTGTTGAAAATATTCCACTTGTTCGTAATTAATGTGTCTGTGTTTGAATAAGAACGAGCTATTTAAAGCTTTATTTTTCTTTATTTTTTCACAACATTTTGCATACACATGTAACCTATATATCTCTTTTATTTTAAACCATTAAGTTTATTTCCTGAAATGACTATAAACGTCTATGCTTTATTTAAAAATTGAAGTGCGTAGTCATATCTTTAATGTAGTAAAATACATAAATAGAGTTCTTTAAATTTTTGTTCTAATTTATACAAGCCTGTTCTAAGTTATTAAACTTAGGAAGGAATAAATAGAGTTGAAGTTCGGTATTTATGGTAATTTTACCTCCTTGTGCAGAACTAGTGTGAAAAAATAAATAAATAACAATCTTTAAAAACATGTAAAATGGCGCAAGTATTTAAATAAATATGTTATGAGCACAATGATTTGAAGTTGTTCATTACTATACAGTGTACATGGAGTGGAGTTGTCTACTAGACAATACTCCATAACCACCACCGCCACTCCATACCCACTTCTGCCATTCCATACCCACCTGTGCAATTTTATACCCATATCTGCCAACTTTTAGTCCACACAATCTTCTAGTCCCACTCCCATTCTATACCTACACCTCTTCCATTCTGCACCCACTTCACCTGTCTTGTTACATTTCTCCTATTTTGTTCAATTTTTACCATCTCATCTATATTCATTAGGTAGTCTTTTCATATCAGCCTTCTTAATGAATTCAAATGATCTCTATTTCGACAGTGGAAAGGCATAAACGCTAAAGCGCCACTTTTTTCGAAAATTAGTTAAATAGATCAATGAACACTTTTTCACTGAGTTGATTAGTATATTTAACGCAGTCTTTTTTCTGAGTCGATTGCTATATTTAAATAATTTCTAATTTGGCGCTTTAGCGTTTTTTGCCTTTTCAATGTCGATTTATATTCAAAAAGTACTGACTGTTTCGTAAATACATTGGATACAATTCTGTCTGTCTGTGCTACATACAAACAGACAAACACGTTCGCCGAAGCCGTGCGTTGTTGTCGAATTAATGGCCCTGAGCGCTCGAGGTCATGCGCTCGCGCATGGTAACGCGCGCGACGAATTTAAACACGCTATTATCTCTATTGTTTCTAGTTTACACAGTTATTATTTATTTTTTATTAATTAAATACTGGCTTGTGTTGATCAAACCCAGAAGTTTCGAGCAGTAAAACTATTCTACTAGTTTTAGAGCTTGTTTTTCATATCAGATATTATGGAATAAAAAATAGTAACCAACATTAAGCTAAAAGTTTACTATTCAGTATCCAGTTTAACTTTTTCTACTCTACTCCCACAAACTGAACAAACAATCTGAACGTTCGTAGGTACGTTTAGGCTGGGGGTACGTAAACCGACGAATTACAGTATGGTTGCATGTAAAAACGTATCTATGTGTATACAAACTATTTTTATAAGATAGACCGCACTAGGTGTACAAACCCAAAGGGTTTTTGATATCTAGTGATTAAGTGCATTAAATACATTACTTAAATAAATAAAATAAAAACATACAAAAAAAAGTCTAGTTGGAAAGGTAACGAGCTGAGTCTAGACCAGAGGTTCCTAAACTTTTTTTACTCATAGACCCCTTTTAAAAGTTAACTGGTTCTGGTAGACCCCCTACAGGCCTACACCATATACAAATTAATTGTGAACCTCTATTTTTTTCACATTAACGTAGACCCCCACCGAGTCTCCTGTGGACCCCTGGGGGTCCACCTAGACCACTTTGGGAACCACTGGTCTAGACCGAATTCAGCACTGCATACAGCGCTATTTTACTACGAAACTACACCAAACAGACTTTTGGCCTAAACTATTTACTTGCCCATGGTTTTAATTTATACCTTTGGCAGCAAGAACGAGTATTGTTTGAACTAGGTTCTTATCAGTGCATGTATGTCAACTGATATCGCAGATTCGTAGTCAACTGCCTTTATGTTGCCAGTGCACTGTGCGATACAAAAATATATCTATGCTAACTTCATATACACACGCCTGTGCTGCCAAAATCGGGTAGCCAATAATGCAGGATCATGAAGGAGATACTGCAGCCACGTTTAGTATAGCCGTGCCAGATGTAGAAGATCAGTACTTTTATATTTAGCTTAGTAGGTATAGTTAATACTCGTATGTGTTGGTGAATGTGACCAGAAGCGCTATAGTGTATCATGCGTGACTTCTTCATTCTAATGTTATTACCAGCTATAGGTATTATATATTTAAGTTCTGAATGACACGTTAGCTCTTCTATTCACATTTTACCGTCGACTTGTACTATTGTACACAAATATATATTTTTTTTATATTTTATAGTTTAGTAGATACTTATTTGACATTGACTTGTACTCTGTGTACACATTTTATTTTTATTTATACAATTTAAATTTGACATGGACCTGTACTTACTTTGTGTAAGTGGGTATGTAATTTATATGAATTTAAATTAATTATGTTATGATAATTGAATTTATACACACTAAATGAGTTAAGTGTTACTATCTGATATCTTATCCAATGTAAGATTCTTTTGTTAATATGTTACTTAGTTTTGACTGTGTCGCTGGGAGTTTTCTTGCTATTTCTTCTTCCAAGCAGTGACACTTCACTGAGATAGTGTAACAGTAATAGTAGAATCATGCGGTGTGTCAGACCTAATGTTGGTTTTGCCATAAAGGAGAACTGTGTAGCAGCTCTTCTGGATTTCATCTTTAGGCGACCTTAACTCTTATTCTCCACGTTGGTGGCTATTAGCCCCGAATCGCTAACTTATGCCTGACAGACCGTAACAAATCGCACCTTGGGATGGTGACCGTTGCCAAAGCAAAAGCTTTGCGATTTATTTATTTTTGGGTTTTTAAATTCACCTCCTTTTTTGTTTGGTAGCGGTTTCATTTTTGGGGTGCGAACATAGAAAGTAACATATAATTAGACAATCAACAAACAAGTGTTAATGCTTTCATGTTGAATAAATGATTTTGAATTTTGAATTTTGAGTAACTTGGCTAGCTCATAGCCTGAGAGGACGCCTCTGAGTTCCTTAGTTGACTCTTACGACCAGTGGCGTAACTATACCATCTGGGGCCCGTGGCAAATTCAAACATTAAATACTCAGCTACAATGTAAAAAATATTTCTGAGCTCGCGGTCTCTCGGCCCGGGGCCCTCTTGGGTCGGGGGCCCGTGGCATTTTGCCAGCCCTGCCACCCTATTCTTACGCCACTGCTTATGAAATGCACACAAGGATAGCTGTGGGGTAAGTACGAACTTTTTTACGTGGCGTAACGCTAGCGACTCGCAAGCAAAATCTATATGATTTGACAGTTGGACGTTAGCGTTACGGACTATCGAGAGGTTCGTGCTTACCCCTCTTATGTATTCTAGTGAAGCTCAGCTCCAGCACAGGAAGAATTTTTGCGCTTATTCCCAACGAGAGCACACTCTACGGCCTCTATCAATCCCACACACACATTGGAGTGTTGCGATTTTTTGTTTACTTAGACTTAAATGAAGCATAACACAAGTATAACACAAAAGAGCTATTAATCTGTCGCAAATAAATAAAACAACTATGAATAGAATAAGTACGTGGATAAATATCTTATTTTAAAGTTGTTTACTTTAAACTCCGAGCGGCGACGTTACCTAGTCACCTATTTATTAAAATTCTGTTCGCTCTGTGACTGACTAGTCAGATCATGCAGCAAATGCAAATCAGAGTTGTGATAATCAATGTAATAATAAAATTATTAATAAAGAAAATGGAAAAAATTCTTCACCCGAGTGGGAATCGAACACAACCACTGCAAACCGTGCCAGCCGCTATAATCACTAAGCCACCGGGTCAATTACTCGGATGACGAATTTTACCATCTCTTGCAATAATAATGTAATAATAATCATATTTCGGTCATGGCGGCCAATCTAACGCACGAGCCATCTTCGTAGCAGATATTATAGCGCACAAGATGTGCACACATAGGTGCGCGCACTCATTATTCCTTTAATCGTATAGCCTGATAGGAGTTAGGACGGAAAGACGACACGAGCGGAGAGAGATCAGGCGCAGGACCTACATTATGCTTAGATGCTTGGCATACACATTATTGCGACTCATCTTTCTCACTATGGCGCTCTCCTATTTGACATGAAACAAAACGTTGTTAGGGGCGTTCTCCTAGGCCAAAACATCTTTTTAACTCCTCCCGTTATCCTAAATGTAGTGTGACTATTATTCATGAGCCTGCAGTACCTACTGGCTATATATATTGTGAGAAAACAGCCGTGTGTATAAATGTATGTTTGTAAACGTTGTTAGTACCTCCTCATTGTACCTGCTCATTGAATTTGAGTAGACCTTGAAATCGTGCTTGGCGCCTATTTACTATTCAGTTAGATTATGTATACGGAACTTTGAGTATGCTTTTTGTAGTTTATCTGTAGCCAACTATATACTAATAATAGAGAGTCCTTGAATAATATACTTTTGCTGAGTAGAAAGTCCCTAAGATCACGCATCAATGTTCTGTTCTCCGCCATGTTTCCTTTATCTTGGGGTCGAAGCAATATAAAGGTACTACTCTTCAACTCATTCCTACATACATTCCTATCATCCGTCATCTCGTTACCCATTGCTCTCTTACAGTCCATCCAAGTCTTCTCTTATGCCTTCCTCAAACTTCTAAATATCACCCAAAAACCATATTATCAATTCTTTATTTCTTTATAGCTAATCTATTATGGGTTAGAGTAGAAGTAAGAGCCTACTTCTAGAGTTTCTAGTAAATAAATCCATAAGAGGTCTTACAATGGCTTCTCGAAATCAAAACTAAATCTGATGCTAAATCTACAACCCGAGTGATGTCTGCATGTAATATTAAATATACGAGAGAAGAACAGATAGACGTAGGTACATGTGGTATCATCTATCTGAAGGTCAATACGGGTACTGATTGTTCCTATGCTGGCTATTTATAGTTCCCTGAGTATGTTCATAGCTGATAACGAGCTGTCATTTGTTCATACAGCCGCAGTATCGTCTCCGTGTCTACTTGTGATGTGATCCTTTTTTTATATAAAAATTATTAATAAAGAAATGGAAAAAATTCTTTACCCGAGTGGGAATCGAACCCACGACCACTGCAAACCGTGCCAGCCGCTCTAACCACTAAGCTACCGGGTCAATTACTCGAATGACGAATTTTACCAATTTTTTATTATTCTTGATCCTTTTTTATTTCACCGGGGTTTAATTTAACTGGTACTGGGTAAAAGGCTCCTCAAATAAGGAGGTCCAGACGACTCGGTCAACTTGTCTATGCTGTACAGTCTTAGACTTTACAATTTTTGTAGCATATCCAGTGATGTGATTATAATTTAGCAAAGAGCATACCTCCATGTTTCGGCTATCAATGTCGCAAAGAGGTTTCTTAGCAATAGAAGAGGTTGGTATATCCTCATCGATGGATTTCACTCGTCTGGTCTATGTTACCAGTATCTACCGTGAATTCAACTTAACTAAATTAGCTGTCCCATCCCCGACATGCTTCGCTGGTCTGTCTGTACTCGTGGACAATAGATAAAAAACTTCAGGTTGTTTTATTTTGTCAAGATATCCGATAGTAATAGCCTATTATGTCCGTTCTAAAGAACTATTCTTTTTGCGTTTTTGATGATTGTTTGCCATAAAAAGTGTACTAACGGGTCTCATAGTTTTTTCTTGCCAGTGCAAAAGTTTTCCAGAAAAAAATGTGTAAAAACCACTTAAATGAGCTACAGATACTCGTATATCATCAAAATACTATACTACAATGTTCTTGCTCTCCATAGCAACTGTATATATGAAAAAGGTCGTCGAACCTGCTGGAACAAATCGGGTTGCCAGCTATAAAATTCGCCAATAAATCCTCTGAATGTGAGAGCCTTGTCTTTCGAAACCAGTCCCCGCTTTGGGGTTCAGAGGACTTTCTCTTTTTGTTGTAGGAGCCGGTTCTTCCATACAGCTTCGTTTACATAATATACATGAATCTCCGGTGAAGTATCATTATTATCCTACTTAACGTCTTTGATTATTATATTATGATAAGTACATAAATAAATAAACTGGTTTGTCTGGTTATCCCAAGGAAAATTTACTACCCACGAATAGTTTTACATACATTTTTCCTTAACCAAAGTTGCTTATATATTTTCTAAACCATCGCTGACTTTCGTTTAGGGTTGACCCTGTCTAAAACTATGTACTTCCTAATTCGTCTACAGCCACCTACTTCTTAAGTAGCCCACGCCCATATTCGTCTGCTAACTTATTCATTGTTGTCTGTAGTTTATTTTGGGTCGAAATATTTAATTAAGTATGCCTCACACGACCACCGAATGAGTAGTACTCGTACATTCGGTCGCAAGAGATAAAACGAAATATACGTTTTATTCTCGAACTGGTACATACCTACATATGCTGTTTTGCTTTTTGGGACAAGATTAGAAAGAGACCTCGTCTCCGATTTCCGACCAATTTAATTAAAATAATAATAGAGAAGTCAGCTTAGATTGTTATAATAGTTAGGAGATGAATTTAACATTAGACGAGATGACGAGACTACCGCCCTTTAAGTTTAGACCAACCCGTAATGAATGACTAATGAGGCAGAAAAGTTTGTTTTGAACAAATAGACGGCATAGGAAAGTTAATTAATGACCTAGGATAGTGGATGAAATAGGATATGTAAATGTCTAAAATTGGCAAAGTTCCAAAGGCATAACAGTACAAATAAGTTAAAGAAGCCCTAGGATAAAGGCATACAAAAGTTAACTCCAGAAAACGAATAGTCTACAGGGCGATTTTTGGTTGTCAATGTTCCCGAAAACCACGGAATCTACTTATCATCACGATCATTTTCCTCCATGGAAGCATACCTGGGAAGTGTCTGGTTTCCAAAATATTAGGGTCCAAAGTTGAGTAAATACACTGCGTTTTTCTGCATAAATGCACATTGACGCGTGTAGCAAGATTTTTTCACCAGAAATAATTAATATCTGCCTATGAAAAAACTAGCATAAACACTGGACACTATAAATTTCGCCCGATCATTTAATAAAAAATTTATTTCAAAAAAATTTACATCGTTTCCCAGCATTTTTTTTGGCATAAACCTACTTTATTTGATGTATAGAGTACGTACCCTTCGTTAAGGGTGGCAACGAAAAAACATCCTGTATAGTCCAATTTGGGAGTAGACGTGACAAGAAATAGACAGAACATCGTCTAGGTATGTAGTTATTAACTAATGCCTCTAAAGTACCTAAGTCTCACACAAACAAGATAATTCTATTTATTTTTGCACAATATTTCCTCCACATGTCCGCAATTACGTACAGATGGACAAAGCGGTTTTATTGATATTAATGGGTTGACACTCACGATGACTCGTAACCGTAGCTCGTAACGCTATATTGAATAGAATTTTATTCTGGTCTAATGTGTAGGTGGAATTTTATTTTAGTTTAAATTTGACGCTTTTCTAGTGGTTTGAAATGGAGATTATTAAACCAGGTTATGTAAATTGCGTATATCTTTACGAGGTTTAGTGGCCGATGTAAAATGATCAAATTATTTATGGAGCCATAGATTACCTATTATTGTACTGTACTGGACAGTTCTACATCAGTCGCATTATGTAGTAGGTATTATACATAACATAACCTCACGCCTATGACCCATGACCCATAGATGTAGACAGAGACTTCAGATCCCCCATTTTGTACGTTCCAAACACACCTCTTTGGCCATGTCCACGTTCATTAAATTCTTCATACATAACGATAGTATATTTCATGGGGCCCATGAAATGAGGCGAGTCACCACCTAACAATTTTAAGACTTGGTTCTAATGGCATGTATCCGGTAGTCTTCTTCAATAGCCCGTTTACCCGACTACATTTAACATTCAGCCCCATAGCCCATAGTTTACTTCTCCATCGCATGACATAGTTCTGCATTCCGTGCTTGCAGTTTTGCCTGTCTTTGCACATGGTGTATGGTATCATACATATTGTGCGCACGGTGTTAGTATCCGCCATGTGTATCGTACACCATATTAAAGTTCTCATAAAGGGCCATTTGGTTGGGACTCTGTAGTCCCGTGAATTTTCAAAGATATAACATCGATGAATATATTCACGACATTTATTATACTTACTGATTGTGATTATCTACCTACGCTATCGAAAGAACTAAAAAGAATTCGTATCGGCTATTATTTGCCAACACCAATTTGAAGTATAGTCAATGTCCGCGGTTGCTATCTCCAGTTTACACGGCGTATTTAATCACAACATACGAGTAGTATGTCCATTTACAGTATCTGCTTGTAATACCTACAAGTTAAAAAGTTACTAGATATGTACTATAGCAGAACTAATTTAAAAAAAACTTAGATATACCGGGTTTAACATAGGTATGTTAAAATGCTCCTAAATTAACCGAATTTTGAGGTCTTCACTTCACATGTTTATCTTTCAATATTGTCTGAATTCCAGAGTTAGTAAGGAAGCCTTCATTCTATTTGGAAAGATAAACATGTGACTTCGACTCCTAGATTTTGTGGTTCTGTCTCAGTTCTCTTAGGGGTCATCCATAAATTACGTCACACGAATTTCATGATTTTTTGCCCCTCCCCCCCTCCTTGTCATAGCTGGTCACATTTGTGAGAGCCCCCTCCCTAGTGTGACGTCACATTTAGCTTTTTTTGCAAATTTATATTTAAAGATTATTGAATGAAAATGTGACGTCACGAAATTTAGGACCTCTCCCACCCCCTTGTCACACAATGTCACAGTTTGACGACCCCCTCCCTCCCCCTTAACCTGTGACGTAATATATGGATGGCCCCTTAAGGTGGGCTATTTATAAGCTTTTATTTAGTTTCACCTGTCCCGTTGTCTGTAACCAAATCTTGCAAGTTAAATTAATTGATCCACTTCCGGATTTCCGATTGAGCCGAAATTTGGCATGCATGTATAAATCGTAGTGTCCGACCGAAATTTCGGTTTCGGTTTCGGTTTCGGCCAGTTTCGGCCAAAAAATCAAGTTTCGGCCCGAGTTTCGGTTTCGGCCAAAAACGGCCGAACCCTTCGGCCGCGCCGAAACTTACAACATCGTACCTTCGGGTCGCGCTCGGCTAACGTCGGGCGCGCTCGGCACGGCTGGCAATATGGCGTCGCTCGCCTGACTCCGCCGGCAACTACTTAAATCAGTGCGCTTTGCTCGTGTAGACGTGTCAATACATGTTGGGTTTGTTCCGCGAATAATGGTAAGTAGTTTGATCAAGTATTTTAGTTTGTTTTCGTTGTGAATTCGTCATGTCATAGTTAATATTTAACGCTTTATTTTAATAGTTTGCTAACCTATTGACGAATATATTTAATTTTAAAGGTGTAAGTGCCAAGGTTAAGTACCTGCTTCATTAAAGTTTAAAATTCATCTTAGTTGCGTGTACTATTAATGTAATAACGATTGTAGGTACCTACCTATGCAATAAAATGAAAGGTGAATAGTTATTAATTTAAATTTAATATAGACGTGTAATGTTAATGTAATGTTGCGAGTAATGTAATGGTGTGAGTAGGTATTTTGACGATTTACGAGTAACGTAGGCTTAGGGTTAGTTTTGGGCTTCTGGGTTTGGTTGTACACATAATTAATAGTAAACGCGATTAATCCGGTAAAATAAATTGTTTTAATTAATGAATAATTTTATTGTTTTAGGTAAAAAATATCACAAAAGGAAAGACATCCGATTTGGCAATTTTTTGAGAAATCTACAGCTGACGTTTCGAAAGCTGCCTGTAAACTGTGTAACAGTAACAGGTCGTTTTCACTCGGTAGCCATGAGCCTAAAAAACAAACCTTGCATGGTCTAAAACCACATTTATCAAAACAAGCACGAAGCCGAGCATAGGCAGGTTTTAAAACGACAGTCCGAATTGAACGAAGTGAAAAACGAAGCCAAATTAAAGAAACAAGAACAAAAAATTCCACAAGCATATGCATCGACCTCTAGTTGTGATAATCAAAACCATGTTCAAAGCACGATTCCAGGTTTAATTTCTAGACCTAAATTGTCTCAATGGCCAGATGATCATGAAATTTCTAAAAGGATAGATAAAGCCATAATGGATTTGATAATTGTAGACATGCTTCCATATACGTGAAGCATTCCGGCGACTAAATTTTACTGACCCGCACGCTGTTCATAAGTATAGATCTAAATCCGAAAAGTATTTCAGAACATCTTTGATGCCGAAAACGTACGAAAAAAAGTAATAATAGAAGATAAAAGAAAAAATGAAGATCCAAAAAAAGGAATTGTTGATCTCAGTAAGTATGTCAAAAACACTGTTTTTATTTTTAATTGGATAATTAGTTATAAAAAATAAAAAGTATAAGTATAGATTTGTTACTATATTATACTTGTTGATTTGTTATCATAACCTATGTTATGCACCTTATATAATAAAAAAAAGGTTCGCTAAAATGATTACCAAAGGTGATCAATTTGATTATTTTGATTATCTAATTATACAGGATGTTTTTTTGTGGCCACCTTTAACGAAGGGTACGTATTCTGTACATGAAATAAAGTAAGTTTATGCCAAAAAAAATGCTGGAAAAAAAAAATTTTTTTTGAAAAAAAAATTTAAATTCCTTGATCGTGCGAAATTTATAGTGTCTAGTGTTTATGTTAGTTTTTTTATAGACAGGGTATTAATTATTTTTCGTGAAAAATCCTGCTACTACGCGCGTCTATGTGCCTTTATGCAGAAAAAACGCAGTCTATTTACTCAACTTTGGACCCTAATATTTTGGAAACCAGACACTTCCCAGGTATGCTTCCATGGAGAAAAATGATCGTGATGATGAGGAGATTCCGTCGTTTTCGGGAACGTTGACGACCAAAGATCACCCTGTATTTGAATTAGCCATTCGAGGCTAACTGATTGTGATATATGTGAGTATAATTAAAATGTAAGTAACTGAAAATGAGTATAATTAAAATGTAAGTAACTGAAAATAACTAAACATAATATATGAGCATCATATTTTAATAATAAATTTGTTTTATTTTATACCACCATTAAAAAATCGCTAACTTTGTGTTACAAATAATGTATTTTTTTCACTTTATAGGATAGTTAAATTTTCAAACAGAACCTCTGTAACTGTGCTGAAATTTCATTGTGATAAATCTTTGTAATTATAGGTCGGCGAGATATTAATTTTAGAAAAAAACGGGCTTACTAACATTTTTTCGACTTTTTAAGGACTTTTTTTTTATATATAGAAGGTTCGGTTTCGGTTTCGGTTTCGGCCGAAACTACAATCAAACCGAACCTTCGGTTTCGGTTTCGGTTTCGGCAAAATAACATGTTTCGGTCGGTCACTATTAAATCGGATGGCAAAGCAATATTAATATTATTAACAAATAATAAAAGCTTATTACCCGCTGCGCGACGCAAAGGAGTGGTATTGTGTTTAACAGCCTATGTATGTACTCGTAAGTATGCAATGTTTGTATGTTCCTTTAAAGCACTACACGGACCAAACGCCTCGGCCGATTTTTATGATTTATACGTCAATCGATTCCTCTTAGTCTGGCGAGTGTCACTAAAGACATGACGTTAGTGAAAATCCAATATGGCGACTACTGGACGTGAAAATGAAAAAAATAAAGTCGACAAACTATATCGAGTGGGGTATCGTTAAATAGGTATTTGAAAATAATTTTTCAATAATATTATAGAATTCTAGACCACCGGACATCTAAGTGCTTGTTTTTTCTTTTCAGTTTTTTTATTATGTGCATAGTTTGGTTCTTTTTTAAGCAGTCGGGTTTTTGGATTTTTTAAATTATGTTTTTTTATTTCAAAAAGGTTTTTTAAACTGAAGCTTTTATTATTTAAGGTTATCATTTTTAATACTTAAGTTTTTATTATTTTAGGTATATTGAGTAGGTATATCTAATATCGCACTAACATAGTCAATACGACTTCTGGAGAATTTACTTGAATCGTGGAAGTATGTATTTGCATCTAAGGAATTGGGGTCGAATGTAGTCGAAACGGGAATTCAATTACTGCTATGAGAATATTTTGTATATCCCTTATAGTCGTGTATAATAAAATTGTTATAATAATAATAGAATACAAAAATAAAGTTCTTCATAATATTGAATAGGTAATATTTTTCGGAGTAAATAATATTTTTTTGTATTTTGTCCGTCTCATATTTAATTGCATGAGAGAAAAGTCACGTACCTACGTATGATATCTGGGATTCACATGAAATTGAATTATTTATGGGACTATTCTGTTGCATAGATATAATAGACATAGAGTAGATACGGAATAACTTTATACTTCCTTACTATCAGCTGTCGTCCAGCTCTGACCAGCTGCCAGGCTACCACGGTAACCACTGAAACTAATCGCTGATTTGTTCTGCCATTATTGGAAAACATTCATTCGTCAAGCTAAATGTCCTTGTGCTAATAGCATAGTATATATGTCGTGGCCATATCGTAGAATTGATCATTTCATGAAATGGTTGAGCATTTCATGAAATGGTCGCATTTCATGAAAAGTTCAACTGTCTATTGGCCACATCATGATATGGTTTGGGCAGATCGATGATAAAAATCGTTTCTCGATATGGGCAACTAAACGCCCGATCATTTCATGAAGTGGTCAAGATTATTGATCATATCGTAAAATAGTTACATGAATCACCGGTAGAGGCGCTGCGCGCGTTTTATTTATGTGTGAAGATGGCGGATTTTTCTTTTTAGGTTATAAAACAAATTAAAGAGAGTAGGGTGACTATGCAGAAGAAGTTCACGGATAGTGTGTTATATTGTATAATGTATATTAGACTTAATGGTGGTTTATAATAATATTGTTAAACAAAAACCTTAGATTACGATAGGTTAGGTTAGGTTAGACTATGACAAATGACGCACGAGCCGAGCGAGCGGAGCGAGCGTGCCCAAGCAGCGTCCGGCGATGTGCCAGATGCGAATCGCTTTTGTAAAGTCTTTTATAAATGAAATTGTATTAGGCGTTACAATTCGGAAGTTCAAACATTCACTATGGGTGCGCCCCACCACCGGGCCCTACACCCTCCACTGACCCTCGGATCTGATAACTCATAATTGCGACAACAGGCACTTGCACTAACTACAATCGCCATGAGAAACCAGACCCGAGCACCTAGCATGCAAGACGATACATTGCACCATTCCGAAATCAAAAACTAGATAAATAATCTACATATGTTTCGCCAACAACCGTGGCATCCTCAGGATTATAGAAATTAGTAAATTAGTAAACCACTAATTACTATGAACCTCTAAAACCCAACACATTACTTACACATAATAACATGTACAGTTAGTATAACTCACGACGAAGTAGCAGGGCTCAGCTTGTATACACACATCGCACATAATAACATGTACAGTTAGTATAACTCACGACGAAGTAGCAGGGCTCAGCTTGTGTACACACATCGCACATAATAACATGTACAGTTAGTATAACTCACGACGAAGTAGCAGGACTCAGCTTGTGTACACACATCGCACATAATAACATGTACAGTTAGTATAACTCACGACGAAGTAGCAGGGCTCAGCTTGTGTACACACATCGCACATAATAACATGTACAGTTAGTATAACTCACGACGAAGTAGCAGGGCTCAGCTTGTGTACACACATCGCACATAATAACATGTACAGTCATAACTCAAAATTAGAAATTTCGAGTAAAATCGATTTGAAAGTTCAAAAAATCATAGCACTAAAAACTATTGATGTTATGTAAATTATTCAAAAGAAGAAAATGTTATTTAGGGAATGCTTTTATCATCATTTAAATAATAAAAACTTACTTGATAAAAAATTACTTGATCCGCAGGTAATCTAAAATCAATTCGGTCATTTTTTGAGTTATGACTGTACAAGTTGTCATGTGCGACATCGTACTGACCATACCTAACGTTGTTTTTTGTTCGTATAATAAAAGCACTGTATCTAAATCTAGCTGTATAGGTCTACTCAATCCAGTGAAGTCCTCAGACATTGGCACCAGTGTATTTCTAAATCGAAGACTGTTTGAATTATTTTATTTAGTCCAGTATAAATACGAGGGACTTCGTGATTGGAACCACACATTAGAGGCATGACCGCGTCGCCTTTACTTTTTAAATTGTATGACAAATCGCCGATTCGTTCTACTTGTTTTTTGTTCTAGTTATATTCCTGCAATTTTACATTAGTCCACAAACCATAAGATATAAATGATATAATAAAGCTTAGTACGTTTCCAACACTTTTTATTTTTACCATTGTGTCTTGTAATTTTTTAATTGGCGTGTAACCAAAGTGCCGGTACAGCTTGCCAGTTATTGCTAGGCGATAGCGAAAGCCTAGTGATAGCGTCCATATCCACGAATAGCCACAACAGAGTAGAAAGATAGCGATTGTGCCAGATGATCTGCGAGTTCGATTTTATGCTCAGTCCTGAAATAAATAACTACCTGGACGAGTTTGTACTCGTAAATACCTGGATGGGTTCGGTGATTTATTCCGTAAATTACTTTGCCCGTCACTACTAGGACCCTGATTATAATCTACTATAATTGTAGTAACCAGTGTTACTGCAGTGCACGTGCACTGTGGCATCACTATCTGTTTACTTTAGAGGTGGTCAACCTTTGAACTCGGCGCGATATTGTACTAATTATAATGATTACATTTACACTGCGGTTGTTTGCAATTCCTGTGTCCGATTGTGTCTTTGTTCTATGTCCTGGAATTGACATTTTGATTATTATAGTGCTAATAAGCTCATGTGAGCGACATTTAGTATTTATTGAGAATATACTAAACGTGGCTGTGCGATCTCCTTTATGATTCTGCAATTCTGGCTACCTTTTCCAGCCAGCTATTCTGGGAACACAGCCGTGTCTGTATTTATGAGAATATTGTAGAGAATCTTTGAACGTACTTTGATAAAATATGGCAACGATATACACAGTACATATCTACATACCTAATAAGCAAAATTTTAAATCTCCATGAAAGCGGAGACGCAGCAGCCATAGATCGTCCTGTATATAAAATTATCAAATGCTTTCATTTCGTTCTCATTATTATCCAGAAAAGAGGGTTTAAGCCCACGGGGCGCTACGAAATTAATGTATTATTGTATCTCAAAATAACATATACCTTGCTTAATTATATTATTTTGGGCAAGAATCTGATATGCTATTGTTGTCCGTAGTGACTGCTAAATTTCCCTCCCCAGGGCGAGGGCGCCAGCTACTATATGTATGACTACACCACAAATTCACATTTGTATTCACAAATCACGATACTCCTGATCTGTAATAATCACTGTAGTAATTCAGTTTGTTTACAGTTTTATTTGAAGACTGTGTTGTAATACCAAAATAGCGTCGTATTCAAACAAATTAGTAGTAATAACAAAATCACTCTTGACCTACATTTAGAAACAAAGAGGAAAACTTTATTAAAGCTGCACTCTACTAAACACCAGTTTTAAAATAACAACATCTTTATTACTCTGTGACGTCATTTTCACATATTTATCTGCTCAATAAAATCGTCACCTTAGTCCGAGCACTCTCCAATCTTATGGGCCCCTTCTCTTGAAGAGGTACCTATTCGTTGCGAGCGAACCATATATCCCGTTTTTAGTATAGAATTAAACATTTTGTATTATTATTATAAATCTATCTAACCATACCCCTGGGAATAATAATAATAATAATAATTTATTTATTGGACAATACACATAGGCATACATTTATGGGGTGCCTTGGTTTCCACACTAGGATTCCCTGTGTCGTGAAAACCAGACTCTTCTATTGATTCTACAATTTTGTGCACAAAACCAAGGTTCTCAGTAGAAGATAGGAAAATAAAATAATATTAAAACAATTAAAATTAATGATACATAGGTTATTAAATTGGTACTGGATTATACAAAAAACATGCAAAATTACAAACATTTTTAATACTAATTAGGTGAAATAACAAATAATTAAAGGTTTTGTGAGAAAGTGTGTGTTTGCGTGTATATGTGTGCGGGCGTGTGTATGCATTTCAATATTTTTAGGCGCCGCTGAAGCCTACGTAGGAGCATTAGCGAAATTCATGCCACTGCCCAGTCATTGCATGCGTTGCAAAAGTTTTTCAGTGCTGGAGTAATCCATCGCCATCAGCGATGTCTTTAGGTTACTTTTACACGAGTGCCTGGACATTGACATGATCTTGAGCGACATTTCCGCCTTTGTGTATAGTAGTAGGGCACGATCAGATGGTGCACGTTTCGCAAACTGAGTATTTCTAATTGGTGCATGCCACATATTGTGACGTCTTTGTCTTGAGGTTTCACCAAGAGCCGAGGGTGCAACCGAATGAAATCGCAGAACCGTAGACAGAATGTACAATTGCCTTACTGTTAGAACTTTGCAATCTTTGTAGAGAGTTTCTGTAGAATACTGATAGGGTTTATTGAAAGCAACTTTTCATCGAATCGTTAAACTATTTTAATTATGAAGATTTCTTTCAAAGCAACTTAATCTAAAAACTTTAAAACAAACGGGCCCTTAAATTTAGACTTATCTGTACAAAACTTTTGTAATCTTGGAATAAAGATCTTCCGTCTACTACACACGATGTACCATTATGTACATTTTTGTCTCCTATTGATATGGACCATGTAATTAGCGGAAAGATTTATAGAGTAGGTTTCCATAAGTAATTAATCCTATTATCGGCTTTTGGCTTATGCTAAGGCATCCTCAATTCATGCGCAATCTCCCATATTATGTAGTACCACTCTGGATATAGTATATTATTCTATCTTATGTACCATTGGTTACTTTATCTTTGACGAACGAGCAATAAACTGCTGTTTCAGTATTTAAGGCGATGCCCTTAGAATAAAGATTCGCTCCGCTTCGCTCAGACCTATCATTAAGGCGGTGTGATCAGACAAAAGAGGCATTTTAAAATCGATTTTTTAAATACTTGTCCGATTACCACAGCTCTAATTTTTTTATATGTTATTATTTAAATCTTATCAAGTTTGTGGCCAACGTGGAAACTCAATTATTACTTAAAAAATTCTCGATAGAATTTCGATTTGAAAATTACCTTTTTACGTTTTTATAAGCGAAATATCTTGAAAACTACTGTGAATATCAACACGAAACCTGCATAGTTGTATAGCGCTTTATCAGATTTAGTTTATGGCCACAGTACATTTTTTGTAAATTTTGTAGATAATTAACAATTAATAAAAAACACATCTACAACTACGCTGTGTTCTAATCCTTGCACTGGCTAGTCTCGCTCGGAACATTCAGTACCGCCGTGACCACTGTCAACGCCGGTTCTGTGCTTGTTTTTTCGAGCGCAAATAAATAATATAAAATACTATATTTATTTAGTAAGCAGACTTGGGAAATCGTAGTGTAACAAAAGTTAAAAAAGAGAGACCTTACGTAAAAAGACTTACGTAGAAAACGTTAAATACCTACCTACATAGATACTTTATAGTATGTTTTAGATTGTACTAGCGCCCGCCACGGCTTTGCCCGCGTGAGAGTGCCTTACTCCCGTGCGAAGCCGAGGCGGGTCCTAGTTACATTATAAACCTTCCTTGTGAATCACTCTATCTATTAAAAAAACCGCATCAAAAAAATCCGTTCCTAGTTTGAAAGATCTAAGCATACATAGGGACAGACATCAGAAAGCTACTTTGTTTTATAATATGTAGTGATTTCGTATTTAAAAATGATATTCATAAGTAGGTAATTATGTTACGTGTCTATTTTACCATTTCTATGACCTAGTATAATTTTATGTATCTACTTAGTTTTTTAGATCCACAAAATCCCGGGAAAAAATCCGGGATTTTTCCGAACATTTTGTGCAAAAGTTTACGTGTGTTAGTTAGTATAGTCCTCTTTATGACATTAAACTGCAAATAACTTAGTATCAATAGCAAATATAACAAGTAGCAGTATATACAGAGTGTAACAAAAAGGGTATGGTAAGCGAAATACTATAAAAAACAACCCACTGTAGATACATATCCCGAAATTTTTAGACTAGAAATCGCATGTTTATTTTTCAAGATTGTATGTTCATAATATTCCCGAGTAGGTTAGGTGTTCTCCATACTATCTGGACAAATAATATGTGATTTTTAGTCTCAATTTTGGTGATAGGTTCTTTATAGTGGGTTATATTCATAGCTTTTCGGTTAACATACCCCTTTTGTTACATCCTGTATATACACCACTTTGGGGGATAATGGGCGTGACTATTATGTATATATGTATATGATTTCAAATTGTTTCGAACATAAATCCCTAAGTTACCCACGAATCCCTAGCTGTCCCGCGACTTCGTCCGCGTGAAATAGTGACTTTCGGCAGCATTTTAAATTTTTTTAGGCTAATTATTTTGCAAGTAAAACACATGTACATTAAAATAAGTTATTAAGCTTATTTGAGTATATTTTTATATGCAACGTTTTTAGTACGATTTTTACGATTTTTTAAAAGAGCTGTTTGTTGCATATTGTCCTGCTTGATAATCATTATGAAGTTGTACTCGCATATTTGTAGTGAGACAAAACTTTTAAAAATGACGTATATTCCATACAAACATTCATCCCCTATTTCAACCCCTTACATTCCTTTTTTGCATATGGCGCGCAGTGCTTGGCAAGTTTCTTACTTAATTCTCTGTATTGTTCTGTTCTATATTTTTATTTTCTGAGCCCTAAGCTTTTTTCCGATGTCATCACACAAAATTTTTCACCCCCTATTTTTAGCCCCTTTGGGGTATTCTTTTACAAACTTTGAATGTCGTATTTATTTATATCTAATGAAAAGCCTAAAAAATAAGTTTTAAGCTTCTAGCTTAAAAAATGACGTAATTTCCATACAAACTTTCATCCACTATTTCAACACCTTACATCTCTTTTTTGCATTAAAAAGTAGCCTATGTCCTTTCTCAGGCTCTAGACTATCTCTGTACCAAATTTCATTTAAATCGGTTCAGTAGTTTAGGCGTGATTGCGTAACACACAGACAGACAGAGTTACTTTCGCATTTATAATCCGAAGGAAGAATTTGAAGATCATACTTTAATACCAGTTTGGGGTAGAAGAGTTATAAATAATAAATGTGTATTATCCAGCAACTGCAACCTAGAACCGATCATAGTTATTTGTTTAGGAGATATTTTTTAATTGCACATCAAATAAATAATCGCCCATCAATTTAATCTCATCTTTTATATACTTTAAATGTATTAAAGTATATAAAAGCATTAATCAAAGTATAAATACATACATATAATCACGCCTTTATCCCTTACGGGGTAGGCAGAGTACCAAGGGCCGATAGAACCACATGGTGCCACTTCTGACCAATTTTGAGGGTACAGTTGAGATATACAAGTTCGGTTAGTAGTGACAGATGGTCAGCCCATCGCCTACAAAATATCAAGACCCTCTTGTTCCTCTACTGACTTGTACAGTATGCCCTTTATATACTTTATTACAGCAATTAAATTATTTTAGTACAAATAAACTCAATGTTTTACAAAACAACTACAGCAGATAATTCGAAAATACATAATATCAGCCCAACATAAACTGTTTTCCTCGAAGCAAGACAAATTAATACCTTTTGGTACAAAAATACTACAATCTCATCATAAATACTGACTGCACATCAAATTAACCTTAGCGCACAACTAGTATAAGACGAATGACGTTTTGTCGGTGTAAACAGTTCCCTTTTCATACAATGATAAAAATAATAAGTTAGGTTATTAGAGTATGACAAACAACGCACGAGCCGAGCGAGCGGAACGAGCGTGCCGCGGCAGCTGCCGGTGAAGTTTCAGAATCGAATTGATGAAACGATATTTTAGTGTTGATCTCACTCATTATGTTATGTTTTGTTTATTTAATTCGGCCTTAGAAAATGGCTTAAAAACAAAAATTTTACCAATAGACGATAAAAAAAACAGTTACGCTCAAAACGTTCAAAACTGATCAACCCTAGATGACGGTCACCAAATGTAATAGAGTCACAAGTGATCCAAAAAACAGCTATGTATCACACAATAACCAATAAGCCCATTTAACTAGTCGATATCGCCCGATACAATTGGCGCGGAAACAATCATTAGGTACGGATAATCAAAATAAAAATGCATTTCCTGCGAGTTATAATATTGTCGTGTAACTCAACCCTATAGCACTTGTTCAGCATTCCAGTATTTGCCTGGCTGTCACCTACACCCTGTAATTTTTTTTATTATATTTATAATTTACGCAGTTACAAAATTGATTATACAGGAAAGAAATTAAAATCCCGGCAATTAATCCCGAATTCAACTAGAATACGGATGGCGACAGAATAAGGACGTCCGCGGCAGATTGCGCTGGTTGCGGGGGGCGCCCCGCAGTTACGTCTACCTCAACCCCCTCAAATACCTAAAATTCGTCTATTGGAGCGCCTTAATCTAAGGCGATGCCCGATAAATGACCAACTCGTACTCGTACCAGACGCGTTGCAAGGTCTTTGCTCGTACCACTAAGAATTTCGAGCAAATGCAGGAAGAATGGTAGAAGAGAGTATTGGCCTTAGTTTATGACTCCAATGAATGAATGGTAGATAGTACTAGACAGTTCTATTATGTGAAATTGCTCATAAAATTTCCCGCTTGTTTATGTCGCTGGCCCAGAAAATTTTGCAGCATTAGCCAGCGCCCGCGCCTAAGGAATTATAGCAGTTGTTCTCAAGGCCAGATAACAGGGATTTTACTGCTTGTGCAATATTTCTCATTTGCCGATAACATGTTTTGGTATTTTTTACAAAATGGATTTATTGGTTTGTTGTTATGTAATATCGGTGTGTTTCCAATCAGGCTACATCGAATCTGAATTAATTTAAATATTCATTTTGGTATTGGTGCGCATTGTAGATTGGTTTTTTGTGCCTCTACAACCCGAGACAATGCCTGATTTCGTGCTGTTATCACCGTGTAGAGGCGCAAAAAACCAGAGGCACGACCATGGAGAAAAGCATGACGACAGTCACGAACGCCGCTGTTCTCCCAAATACCTACCTGTACCTACTCAAGGACGAATCCAGACTTGGCGTCAGGAGGTGGTCATAATTCGATAATCTCACATTGCGAACTTCGCTGTCGCTCGTAAAATTGTAGCATTGCCTAACCGGCACCCGTATGATGAATTTGGTGAGAGCGAGATGTCTCACTTTTAAACGTCAAATCCACAGAGCTAAGTAATAACTAGACAAGGCAAGTGTTTCTACTTGGTAAGTAAAAAGGGATATCAAACCACTTTTATCAGCCCTAATTCATTCAGTCCTGGCTCGAGAACGAGTGTCTATTCTAATTTTATTCTTAAGTTAATTTTTTACATGCAAAGTACATACACTTAGTTTATCTAGTTATTAATAGCTCTGTAAATTTGACGTTTAAAAGTGAGACATCTCGCTCTCACCAAATTCATCATACGGGTGCTGGTCTAAGGCCCCAGGCCAAACCTACCTACTCGTACTCGTAGTGCTCATATAAAATTAAATGTAAAAGTTATGATCTCCATCGAAACACTGTATAGGTACTTGTTACCAAATTTTCTTTAGGCAGAATGTGTTGTTTATATGTATATTACTAGCGACCCGCCCCGGCTTCGCACGCGTGCAATGCTGATACTATACATATAAACCTTCCTCTTGAATTACTCGTATCTATTTTAAAAACCGCATCAAAATCCTTTGCGTAGTTTAACCGATCTAAGCATACATAGGGTCTAGGGACAGACAGCAGGAAGCAACTTTGTTCTATATTGTGTTACGAAGTAGGTAATATGTATATGTCGTGGCCATATTGTTAAATTGATCATTTCATGAAATGGTCGAGCATTTCATGAAGTGGTCGCATTTCATGAAGTGGCCAATTCAATTTGACCAGATCGTTAATCGTCTACATTTCACGATTTTGTCATCCACGTTTGGCCAAATCGTATTAACAGGATGTCCATAAAATCCGAATGTGGTAAGAGCTTATATAAATAATATATACCGTACACCATATATAAGTATACCATAAGGTATGATGGTATGATTTTTTTTGCTATTATTTATGTGATATTTTCACAATATAATATTTAAAAACATAAAAAGACTTTACAAAGCGATTCGCATCTGGCACATCGCCGGACGCTGCCTGGGCACGCTCGCTCCGCTCGCTCGGCTCGTGCGTCATTTGTCATAGTCTAACCTAACCTAACCTAACCTATCGTATCTAAGGTTTTTGTTTAACAATATTATTATAAACCACCATTAAGTCTAATATACATTATACAATATAACACATTATCCGTGAACTTCTTCTGCATAGTCACCCTACTCTCTTTAATTTGTTTTATAACCTAAAAAGAAAAATCCGCCATCTTCACACATAAATAAAACGCGCGCAGCGCCTCTACCGGTGATTCATGTAACTATTTTACGATATGATCAATAATCTTGACCACTTCATGAAATGATCGGGCGTTTAGTTGCCCATATCGAGAAACGATTTTTAATCATCGATCTGCCCAAACCATATCATGATGTGGCCAATAGACAGTTGAACTTTTCATGAAATGCGACCATTTCATGAAATGCTCGACCATTTCATGAAATGCTCGACCATTTCATGAAATGATCAATTCTACGATATGGCCACGACATATATACAGGCTATAGAAAAAGGAGCTAATATTTAAGTATTAGACATAGTGATATAAATCTATCCACACATCATAACGTAGTATAGAACAAAGTTGCTCCCGCTGTCTGTCCCTTATATTGGAAGCTAAAAAATCTTCTAAAATAGAACTTAATAATAATAAATATCCATTACTTTTATTAGCGCCAGCGACCGCTTTATATGTATATTTTTTTACTATGTTATTATGATGACGATTGACTACCGTCGTTATATCATCACGAAAACGAACACACAGCCACTCTTATAGACTAGACCCATATTTGACTACAATCACAGTTAATTAATTAGGTACTTCAATTCACTTGTCATGTCCCCGCTATGCTAAACGTGGCTCTAGGATATCAGTTTTGGCTTCCCCGCATTTCGGTAACACAGCCGTTGGTATATATATTTACTCACATTATGTACTATTAACGCGTATTTACTGTATAAATAGCTGCATGAGATACCATTTAACACCCACGAGGACGTGACCAGTGTGTAAACATAAGACAATGATAATGTAGGTAAACATTACCTATATTCAGTATATGTACATGCACACGTGCACCTGTTGCACTGTTATGTTCGGGTATTAAGGTTGATTGTCCAACAGTTGTTTACGTAATTGCAATAGTGCATTACACGTGGAGTTCGCAAGGTCACGGTTGTAATTCGACGATGTCAGCTTTGTGTGCGCTGCAGTTTGGTTTTGTTTCCTCTTGCTTCGTTATGTCACCCTGGTAGTCGGTGTTTATTTCGCTTTATTTTCATGTTTGGAGTTATTTAGTTTCAACAATTTAGGAGTTTATTTGCTTTTGCATTTTGTTAGAGTGGGTAAAATGACATTTTATGTATTTATGTATATTTCTACCTAAAGGGCTGGTTGCATCAGTTTGAGAGGTATCATTTAGATTCGTGTTAGTCGTGAGCTGTGGTCGTGAGAGTGACTCTGCTGGATAGTCAGGTAGGACATCAAAATTTTTGTGCAGTCGGATTTTTTCTACATAATGTATCTGTAAATGAGGTTATTTTATTACTGACTTGACATGTTTGGGAATCTCTGTGGCCATAAAAGTGGCTTTGTGAAAATTACATGTGGCTCAAGGGCTCGGGTGAAACATGGAGAAGCCTTTTACTCAGTAGTGGAGCATTACAAAATTAAAGTTATTTTCCCAAGAGTGAAGTAGTTAGAAGGCCATTTCCCCTTTATGACCTAGTTATTTATTAAAATATAAGCTCACAAGCAGGTCAATTGGGCAACTCGGCTTCTGAGCCGTCCTGTCATTATTGTTTACGAGTATAATATGTTCCTGTTAATATTTATAATGAGAACATTTTACTGTCTCTAAACATCAGCTCTATTTTGGCCGTGTTTCTAAAAAGTTCGATGATAATGTTGTTGTTTGATAGCACGTGTCTATATTTGATGCATGAAAGACTTACGGCCAATTTCAATGTTTATAAGATCATATGAAATGTGTAAATTCAGTTGACCGTGAGATTAGTACTTTTCCAAGAAGTATAGTACCAGAAAGCATATCTGGTGATGATAGAGGGGGTTTAGTCGACACGCAACTGTACAATGGGAATATGTTGTCCATATTTAACTTTATCATTTCAGATTTTAAATATGTCGGCGACATAAATCTCGTGGCATAGGTAGGGTAGTTGAGAGATACAATGATTACCTGCGACCACGCCTAAATTATAGTCTGCGCTTACACATTATTATCAGTGTGATGTTTATTTATATTACTAGGTATATGATTGACGTTTAATACATTAGACAGATGAGAGCTACTGTTTTAACTTGTACCAATAATAGGTATAATTAACTTTTATCTCTCAACAATACTCGAGGGGTTCATGGAAACTCATAATCTGGGATAGGATGATTAATTACTTGGAATAATTATTTTGCTGACGGATGACCTGGCCAAGATTGCGGGCGTCGGTTGGATGCAGGCTGCTTCCGACCGATCGGAGTGGAGGTTGTTGGGGGAGGCCTATGTCCAACAGTGGACTTATCAGGGCTGTAAATAATGATTATGATGAATTATTTTGCTAATATTTCGCCAGAGTCAAGAGCAGAACAAATAAACATGAGTCAATGAACCACTCTCGAAATTAAGCTTTTAAGAGCGAAGGGTCGATCGATGATTTCTTCAACTCGATGAAGCGGAAAATTCGAGAGAAAGATAGAAAGCGGGAATTCAATCAGTCAGGTGCCGGAAATGATAAGAACGTGTTTGTTTACATGTGTTTTTATGGTGTACAAGCTCGTTTCTGGATGAGGGGGGGTAATTTTCGAAACTTTATCAATCGGAACGAATAATTTGTCTCTTATATGCCGGCTATTTATAAACACTGGTTTTGCTTTGAGAGATCTTTAGGCTTTTAGAGATTTAGAACGACGAGACTGAAATGTGGGGGCAAGACACTTGGCATGAAGGATAGACGCTAGGTGGACCAAAGCGGTAACTGAGTGGCGGTAGTGGTACCGTGGTGGTATAACTAAAGCACGTGGTAGTAGTGCTATAGTGGTAGTATAACCACTATACCACCAGCTAGATGGACGGACGACATCGCCGCCTTCGATGGTAGGCAGTGGGTAGTAGATAGTGGCTAGTAGAGAAGCGGCCCATACCCAGCAGTGGGTGATTGTGGGCTGATTACGATTATGATGAGCTAAACCAAATGGACAAAACACTTGGCAGAGAAGATAGACGTTAGGTGGACCAAAGTGGTAACATTAGTGGCTACCGTGGCGGTATTAGCAGCAGCGGTGGTAGTATAACTGTCGCAGTAAGATAGATAAAGCCGTAATATAGTTATATCCCTAGGGATATAACTATAGGTATATACCGTAACATAGTTATACGAAAGCGATTCGTTACTATCTCACTAGGAATCTCTCTGCGGAAAGTTTAATTATTTGCTTATGGTTACCTGTTTGGGCGGATCCGAGTCTGGCAATATAGGTTAGAAGAATGAGGCGGCGGCGACGGCCGATTCCTTCGGTGTTAGGTTACATGTTTAAGTCCAAGAGGATAAACCGTTTTATAATTATATTCCTAGTGAGATAGTAATGAATCGCTTTCGTATAACTATGTTACGGTATATAGTTATATCCCTAGGGATATAACTATATTACGGCTTTATCTATCTTACTGCGACACAACCACTATACAGCCAGCTAGATGGATGCACGACATCACCGCCATAGCCGGTAGGTAGTTAATGCGGAAGGCACAAGACCGGAGTGGATGACATAGTAGAGAAGCGGCCCATACCCAGCAGTGGGTGATTGTGGGCTGATGACGATTGTGATGACCTAGCTAAGTACTTACTTTTGCCTTTGCTTGAACTACGCTGCAGGATCTTTTGTTGTGATGATTGATGATAAAATTGAAGTAAAGCAAGAGTCTCTAAAATATACCTGTAGTATATTCTGTGCGTAATCCTATTATCATATAAAAAGTTATATGACAAACGAGGTATTCTCGGAAAATGGTAAAATAAGTGAAGCACGTATCGGTACCTACTCAATCTCAATCGGTAGGAACATTGATATGATTAATATGGATTTTTGTTCCCGTTTCACATATGATTCTATCAGCCAGTTTCAATAACCGTTCTCGAGATTTTATGCATATTTCAGACTAATTTGTTCATTGTTTACATACAAATTTTCAAAATTGGAATTTATAAAATCCGAGATTCATTATGATCTCTAGTTTTAAAATTGGCTTTAAGTATATTTTTATCTATACAGGGTGTAACAGAAAGGGTATGTTAAGCGAAAAGCTATGTAAATAGCCCACTATAGAGATCCTATTTCCAAAATTTGAGACTCGAAATCACATTTTTATTTTTCAAGATTGTATGGACATTCCTGAGTTGTTTCGGAATTCTTCATACTATCTGGAAAAATAAAAATGTGAATTTGAGTCCAAAATTTTGGAAATAGGTTCTCTATAGTGGGCTATTTACATAGCTTTTCGCTTAACATACCCCTTTTGTTACACCCTGTATACTTGTTGTAGCAAGATCTTACTGCGTTGAGACTAGGTTAATAAATACATTAATACCTAAACATAAGGCTGTGCTCACAAAAAGGACCTGCTGGATCACGAAGGGGGTGCTATAGCCACGTTTAGGTTATTGTGTGTGAAAGATTCAAATAAGGGACCCTTTGATAAGATTAAAGTCGTGAAAACGCGAGGACGAGTATTTTCTTTTTGGATTACATTCGGGATTTGTCGGATGCCGCATAAGGGCTGCGAAGCTTTATCTAATGTTGAATAATAAAAGGCAAACTGTCTTCATTTTATCGTTGTATTTGCTACAGATTTATTTTTGGCTGAAGTTCCTTTACTTAATGTTATCATTAATTACCTTCTCTCAACCAAATTTTGCTGTGAACTCTGTGCGCAGTGCTGTGGTGGTAGATTATTTTCAGTAGTATTAATTATTGTTTAATGCGTATAGGTACGCAAATAGGCTATCGAATAAACAACATACTTAGTTACTTGTTAAAGTAAAGTAAGTTTGTGCTGATACTAATACAGTAAATTTATAAGCTCTTTTCTAAATTAGTGATTATCTGATTTGACACGAAAGAAACAACTTTCATCATGGGACCAACTCCAAAATAGTGAAAAAAAAACAGTTGTTCCATACATTTCAGTGCAGTAATTATTCGAGATTGTATGGAACAGCTCATTGTTTTTCACTATTTCGGAGTAACTAGGTCCCATTGTTTTTCACTATTTCGTGTCAAAAGAGAATCACTAATTTTGAAAAACCTTATATAGGTCAGAGATTAAAGATTATCTGAACTAATGGGGGATTTGCATAAGTATACAGGATGAGAAAACTACGGAAAATGTTTCTTTTTACCTATCTAGTTTCGTGTCAAAAGATGAATCACTAATTTTGAAAATACCTTATATAGCATCAGAGATTAAGGATTATCTGAACAAATTGGGGGACTTGCAGTAAGTATATACAAATACATGTCATATTTTTCTTAGTGTCTGTTTGTATTTTAAAATGTCACGGCAGTTCTGAACTAAGTTTATCGTGAGCGCCACGTAATTACGTGCACGGTGCAGCTCATAGCTCATTGAACCAGGAGGTAATTTACTAATTGCTGTTATTCCACACGTTACTTAACCGTTATTAAACGTTTTACAAAACTGTCTACCTTGTTAGAGCTGTAAAAATAGCACACGGGTGAATAGACTTACAAACGCCTCTATTAACTTTTCGATGATGGGAAGAAATCGGACGCTGCTAAGAAATTGCCATGCTTACCAACCTTTACTCAACGACAGATTATATATACAGACTTTATTCAAATCGCCGACAACACGGGCCACACACTTCAAATACTAAAATCCTATACCCAAACCGTCCCTTAAAATTGAGATTTTCTACAAATTCGTTTGGAATAGAATAGGCCATTGTTGGTGCCCGCGTTTGTAAACACTGAGTGTAACTTGACCTTGGATGATAAGGTCCTCATGTTCCAGGTCGACACTCAATACGTGATTTCTTGACACACCCTAACCGTTTGCTTTGCACATAGGATTGTGGAAATTTACCTAAGTGTATTGGGATTTAGGGGACAACTCGGATAAGCGATTAGGTTGGCTGACCACTGAAGTGGAACGACCAATGGAGCGGACAGTGGCGGAAATCTTGTTTATTGGTCGGTTTCTCCGCTCCGGTAGATATGACAGATGATTTTGTTGAGCTACCGATGCGCTGTGAGCTCACAGGTTTGATTGACGCGATAGCTGAGCGCGATAGAAAGAAGAAAATTCAGTATTGAGCGAGAATAGTTTCAATTTTGAATTTCAAGAAGAGAATTATTGTATTGCGAACGTCCTTCGTTAATAATAATATTATATTTGGCCAAAGCTTCATCAGCTCATATAACGACCAAGTACTCATTATTTTAATTCTCTACGTCTACATAAAATTTTATAGAATACGTAGTGAAATCTATCTATATCTATCTATACATATAATAAAATTGTAACGGATGGATGTTTGTGCACGCTAATCAGTGACGTGATTATAGGTAGACGCAGGGTCACATATTAAATTCATCGAAAAAATTGGCACCAAAGAATCTATATATAAGACGTAATAACTGTTATAAGCTAAATATTTCAATTAAACTTTGTGCAATTACCATAAGAATTGATTTTGCTTGTAAAAAATTATCACCTTCGCTTCGACTAATCTGTCAAAATCAAATGTCACTTAGAGATAGCTTACAGTTATTTGAAGCTCCCACTATTTCCACTGCAAAATGTCATTATGAGTTGCCAACAAATTTTCAGATATTACCTATTTACCAGAGACATTTTTTGGCAGTCGTATATTTTTTCTTATTAATTATAAATATTAACGTAGGTCATTAAAATTTTATAGATACAATGGAATAATAGTTCATAATAATAAATACTGCCAACATTCTGGGCACTCTCCCGGTATACGGTAACTTTGTTAATTATTAAATTTCGTGTAATAAATTAGTTTTATAAGTCTCTATAAATTACTTTCTAAGGTTCTAATAAAACCCTTCAGTAAATACTGCTATTTCATAATATATTAGTAATTTATATTATGTATTGCAAATCTTTGGCAATGTGAGTTTCGAAAGAAACCATATTGCGCCGACCCAATAAATAATGGGTTAAGAGCAGGAAGATGATGAATTTATGTAAAGTAATATGACTGATTTATTGACGCTGAGGCAAAACAACTGTAGCTAGAGACGTGATATTTGAAGCGTGGCTTCCTTTTATGAAGTAGAAGTCCAGAGAGGAGGGGTTTCCTGGGATTTTCCACAGGAATGGGGAATTCCGGAGTTTACGGATTTAAGAGGATCCGTGTGCAGACAGTATTCTTAAAAAAAACATTCAGATATTTTTAGGTATTGAATTAAAACAATTTAAAAACCTTTATTATAATTTTAATCAAAGTAAAACTTAACAGAAAATAATAATATAGTAACTTCTACAGATAGTATACAGTCTACAGAAACTATGCTCCACTACTTTTCAAGTAAAGTTTTCACAACATATTATACTGTGACGGGTGCAGCTCGCACTTTGCCACTTTTTAATTTTAGGGAAATATATTTTTAGTTTGACACATTACCGATATTACAGTGGAAATAGCATAGGAAGTAAGCAAATATGTTATCCGTCTAACACATTATTATTTGTTTAAATATTTTATGTAAAATATTATGTTATCCACTGATTATTAACATAAAACAGAAACCTTTTGAAAATTACTTACTGAAAGTAAGATATTCCGTGAGATATTTTAAGGTTTCGGGAATTGTTTCCGCAATTTTTAAAAACACACTGAGGCATTGTAGCACGTTTTGTCTATACCGTTGTCATAGTCAGGGATGGCGAACCTTTAGTGATATATGTGCCATTTTTTATGAAACAAATAATATTATAGCTATGACGTGCCATTTAATAATAATAATAGACTTACTGATATTATTAAACAAAAATAAATTTAGATGGTATTAAGTATGTACTATTTATAAAAAACGCAAAAGTACAGTGATCAGTAATGTTAATATTTTAAAATACACATAAAAAAATTGTGCGAATTCTGCTGTTGCAAATTGAATGCTAAATATTTTATTTTTGTAACTAGTAGGTACCTACATAGATTCATCTGTATCATTCTGCGTGCCTGAACTATTTTGTTGCGTGCCAGGGGTGGCACGCGTGCCATTGGTTCGCCATCCCTGTCATAAATGAACTAAACCTTGTGATCTGCGCTTGTCAGTTTTGAGCAGATTACGGACGATCCGTATATTGAGAGCTGACCCTATATCTAGTATTAATTCATCTAAGATGCTAATCTCAGAAATAGCTGGACCGATTTCGATGCAATTTTCAGGAATATCAGGTCCCACTTAACATATAGGCTACTTTTTACCCCGGGAAAATATTTTTCTTCCGGATAATTTGGACATTTAATTTTTTCTGCAATCCACGCGGGCGGAGTCGCGGGCGTCCACTAGTTCTTAATAAGCTATAAGCATGGTTCTAAACTTCAGGCGTTCTTGGAAACTTTTATTTGATTTATCTTCTTACGTTACTATGTATATAACCTATATAAATTAAGTTCTTGCTGTAAACATCATTATTAAAGCTACTGAACTGATACTTCATTATAATTTCCACTCAATTTCCGTTTATATGTATTAAAATGTCTTAAACTTTCTTAATTAAATCCAAATTGGCACGAGTATCGTGTAATTTAGAGAACCATCCTACTAATATTATAAAGGCGATTATTCGCCTTAATGGATGGATGGATGGATATTTGTTTCTCTTTCACGTACGTTTATTTGCGTTTCTGACATCAGATGATGTCGGCATTCTAAGAAACTGTCGGCAGCGACCGCGTAAATTTTGTATGAATACAAGAAGATATAACCAATAAAAATCAATTGGCCGTTATAAACAAGAGCGCCATTTTCTTGACGTCTATATAGCTATGGAAGACGGCCCCCTGAATATCTAATTTGCAATAGCAAAGCCGAAGCAAAGCGATAGCGAAAATTGTACAATATTCGCCTTGAAATGTCAAAGTTCCTTTGAAGTCCGTTTTACGTAATACGAATTTAACAATCAATCAGCGATTTTTGTACAATTTTCGCTATCGCTTTGCTTTTGCTAGTTAGGTAATAAGGGGGCGGGTTCCCTCTAATAAATCTTTACTTCAAAACTGTTGAAAACACAAGCACAGCACAATATATA